>CM076582.1:340171240-340875655 GCA_034641835.2 Pinus albicaulis | reverse complement strand
CACGGGCAGTCGTCATGGCATTGAACCACCAGCAATAAAACAATGAATGAAATCCCAACCTGGATGACTGTTTCTAATGAAAATATTTTGAAGTTTCCACACACATACACCAAGTTACCGAAAAAGGAACATCAGGGTGATAAATAAAACATATAGTGATCTAGTTCGTGAGATTTTCATACCTAGAACCTCCTAGAGAAAATATTACACATGTCATAATGTCTTGGGAAGTTAGGGAATGGTCTAAATATGTCGGCAACGTCTCTTTCAGTCCTAATGCTACAAACGATTTGGATGATTTCTTCCCTTGTCTTCAACTCCAGAAGTGCTCTAGCCTTCTGTTATGCATTATTTTGATTCCCATGGGCTGTTGTCTAATGCAGTGTGGAAACTCAAATCATTGGGCTTCACATCAGGTTGCTCCATGCACTGGCTTAGGGTCCCTGCAAAACGGTGTGCACTGTTTCTCTATGCGTTGGCTCAGGCTCCCTACAAAACATTGTTTATACTTTCACTATCAACAACTATTTGCTTCCGCTAACTATCACTCCCTCTTCTCAGTTCCTTGCATTGTGCATTTCCATCTTAGGTAACCAGCCTACAAGCTTTGGCATGCAAATAAGCAACAGCAACTGAGCTTATGGATGGAAAATATATTTTTGTGGGAGGAGCACATAAATCAACAGTGCATTTTGTTCATCGTTGTGTTCATCAGAGGGAATCTCAACGGAGTTACATCTTGATGGTGGGGCAACCAAGAATTAAAATCACATGTCATAATTTTCGTTGGACACATGATGGTTACATTCTCGCAACGCCAGCCTCACAATGTGAATGCATTTTCTTTTCAATTTTGTGGGATTATTTATCGTATTCAAGACAAATCTCACCAGCACCCAGTCAGGATAGATGTCACCAGCACAACAAAAAGGTAGACGAATAGGAAAATTGAGTTGATTCAAAAGGAAGGTCTATCGGCCTAATTAAACAATTCACTTGTGTTTTGTTTTTTATGTGTACAATTCACGTCATGCATGTTTGCACAGTCCATGTGGCACATTTTGTGGGATGTACTGCCACGTAATCTCCCCCGAATCCTTTCGAGTCGATACATTGTTAGAGGGCTTTCTAAGGAAGTGCGTCTGAGTCGCCTCTAGATTCTTCCACAGTTGAGCGACGCAACTATCGAGAGCGCGAGTCATTCATTTTAGATCCGTTATAGACACAAGAAATGATAAATCTGGAGGATCATCGTCAACAACTTCTATGAGCTGGAAGTGGAGTCCGCGAAGTATTTTCAGAGAGTTAATGCTATTTGATATTCAGATGAAGTATATTTAGAGAACTAATGTTATTTTATGTTCAAACAAAGCTCTATGATAAGGCATGGTATTTGACCCATGATATTCAAACAAAGCATTGGTATGATAAGGCATGGTATTTGACCTATCATATTCAAACAAAGCATTGGTGTGATAAGGCACGGTATTTGACCCATGATATTCAAACAAAGCTTTGGTATGATAAGGCATGGTATTTGACCCATGATATTCAAACAAAACATTGGTATGATAAACCATGATATTGGACTATAAGCATTGTCATAATAAGTCATAGTATTGGACTATAAAATTAATAGAACTATAATATTAATAAACATAATATTAACTCAACCAATTCATGGTATGAGAACAATAAAATGACAATAACAATACAATGACTAGGAAACATGTCCAGTGTGTGCGTCTACTTCATATTGGATGAGACCAGGAAGGCATCTCGACAAAACAGATGTTCAACCAGTGGAGGGGGATTTCAAATGGGAGTCCTATTTGGATCTAGGTCGGGCCTCACCATTGAAATAGTCGTTGTCAAGAGCCTTCCTTCCCCTTAAATAAATAAATGTTCAAACATCTACATCTAAGAAAGCTTCAGGATGATTTGTATCCAATAAATGTGACAGACTTTCTAAGCTTACAGTTTCAAATTCTTCTAAGAGTGTATAGTTTGTCTGTATCTTTCTTTCTTAATAAATGGTTACAGTTTTAAATTCTAAAAGGTAGAGTATGTCATACATATTACTAAAACTAAAACTAGCTAGTTTTTTCAACTCATATTTTGAACTTATCTCCCTAAGGGTTTACTCAAATTTCGAGCAGGAATACTCGTTGGATGCAAAATTTAATTCCTCATCAAATTAGTACCCATGTTGCATACATTTGATGGACCTTGCTACACGAAAAATGAGAAATACATAAAAAATGTGATTGAAATCATGTTTTTTATGTATTTCTCATTTTCGTGTAGCAAGGTCGATCAAAAGTATGCAACATGGGTATTAATTTGATGAGGAATTAAATTTTGCATCCAACGAGTATTCCCGCTCGAAATTTGAGTAAACCCTTACAAAGATAAGTTGAAAATACGAGTTGAAAAAGTAGTTTGATTATTTTATTATTTTTTAATCCTTTTACTTTTTTACTCCAAAAATGGTGAATCATCCCCCATGGTTGACATCATCATCTTGAATCCTATTGGTTCTTATAAATTTTATTTTAGTTGTACATTTTTCTTACGAGGCCCATTTTAGACCTCAAAATTCCCCTAATGTTTATCACTGATGATAGTGGCATCGGGAGTGCATTTTCTATGTTGTGGTATAGGCTTTTGTTTGGAATGTATTTGCATTGTTTTATGTTTGGTATGTTGTTCTTGCATGAGTTTTTTTGGAATGTATTTCTTTTGTTTTGTGCTTCATATGCTAGTTTTGAGTGATTTTATTTTAGTTGTTTATATGGTGAGTTTCTTGAGTGTATATTATATTTCCATTTTAACATTAATAATTGAGTATTAATATTGTAACTCATTTGTGTGATCATTTTGCCTTATTTTAATAAGGTAGCGGCGAATAAGTAAGTATTTGCTTATGGTAAGCACAATTATAATTAAGTATAATCTGAGTGGATTTAATGATTCCTAACATGTGTTTCCTTTTAAAAGGTCATAGATGAAAATTCTAAAGGGTGAAGTATCTACAATACCTCTAATAAATTTAAGTAGACAAATTGTTGTGTAGAAAAAAATCTCATATACTTGACTAGACTAATCCTTCCTCTCCTATTTAAGGCGAAGTGTGTACGTTTATAATAAAATTAAGTTGAAAAATTGCTATGCATATACAATTTATCATATACTTCCTAGGACTAATGCTTCATCTCTTATTTAAGGTTAAATTTGTTTACTTTCCCTATCTCCTTATGTAATTTTTCGTTTAAATTAAATTATTATTATTGTTATTATTAAAAATTAAATTGCATAATAAACCAATTTTCCTAATTAGGTGGATATCAAATTAATCAAAATTACTAAATCAAAACTAACAACATAAGTGTTAGTGCTACTTCCAATATATTCAGAGTTAAGTTCTTCTACTCCCCTATCCTAATGTTTCCTTCAAATTCCTTCACACATTAAATTAAAAAATGAATTAATATCAAAACATATTTTGGAATGTACCTCAATAAACTTAGGGTTTGTAAATAGATAAGCTAATAGCTATGTGAAAATCAAGGTAGATGGACATAAGTTATGTATGTTAACATATTCAAAGTTCAATTTTTCAGAAGTGTTTCCTTCAAATATCTTCACACATCAAATTAAAAAATGAATGAATGCTAAAACAAATTTTGGAATGTACCTCAATAAACTTAGGGTTTCCAAATACATAACTCAATAGAAACACCAAAAGGAAGGTAGATGGACCTACAAAAGTAAGGTAGATGGACATAAAAGCTATGTGAGTGAAGTTGTGTGTTTATTTATTTTTATTTTTATTTTTCAATTTTAATTTTGGTAGAGTGGACATATAAATTAAATGCCTAGAAGGGAAGATAAGCATCAAAACACTTGCGTCATGATACATCTCACATTGCTAGTATTAGACCGACCTAGATCCATTATAATTTTGGATCTAGCAAGTGCACACACAGACCAAATCCCTCTTAAGGTTTCATAGATCCAAGGTTACAATCGATCTAGACTAGTATTAATTTATAGGACATGGATAACTACTATGGAATTGAGGGCATTTAAAATACTATGGAGGTTAAATCCATGGATCTTTTTAAAGAAATAGTTATAATTTGTATTTGGTATAGAGAAAAAAAAAAAATGCCTCTAAAATGTAATACCTAAAATGTTTAGGAATATACATTTTACAAATACTCAAAAATATTACTTAAAAAAATGGAAATGAAAGAGAAAACTAACAAATTCTCCAACATTGATCTAGTGCTTGATTTTATTCTTAAAATTCAAAGTTCTCATAATGGTGTGAAACCTGAATGACCGCGTATTGCTCCTCATTCTGAATCTGACGCACTTTGTTTCATGAAAAATGGACTCCATATGCTCCCAGAAATGAGTTATGTCCATTTGCACAAACAAGAAAAAAATGGGTGACAGGGAGGCCAGTTAGCAGTCCGTACTGATGACGTGGCATTGTGACTGGGCTGGGTCAATTTTTGGTCAAAATTCATCCTCTGGCAAATGACAACTTTCCAAGTGGCAGAGTTCGATTGGTTTAATTTTTGGGTGATTTGGCGTGTTTTTAGTGGTTTAAATTTAGACCAATGGGGAGAGGACATGTAGTGCAGCATGGCGCTGTGACGTGCCCACCCATGGTGGAGAAATTTTTTGTTAAGTCCGGGTTGAGACACCGTGTTTTGACCCTGCGACCTCCCATGGAACACACACACCAACTACCACCACGCCACACCAAAGTTCTTAACATATAATGCATTGCACATTTATTTATGTTTTCAAATGTTTAACGACGGGGGGAGAGGGGGCCAACCCCCAGCGCATAAGACCATGGCCCGAATACCACCGGTGGAGACTAATCTAAGAGTAGAGTTTTAATATTAATATGAGTTTAATTAAACACTAAGACTGTATTAACTATAGCCTAATCCACATTTAATCTGGGATTATCCTAAGCACGAGTTTAGCGCTAAGTGGTGCTTAATTAGTAGTAACCACGCTTACTTAAATTAATGAATATTAATTTGGTGGACCTCTAATTTTGGCGGAAACTGCCAGTTTAACTCCAGCTAACCGGATTTAGCTCAAGTTAGCTAAATTTAGGCCTAAAATTGTGGAGAAAAATTAAATGGTCATAACTTTTGGAGTTTTCAACCAAATCAGGAGTAGAAAGAGGCTAGATTACCATTCTTGGGAATTCTGAACTCATTAGAGTAGTTTTTAGAGCCAATGGGGCCCTTTAGATAGGATTTTTGCATAATGAAGCCTATGGGTGCCATATTAATCTGAGTTTAATTAAACACTAAAACTGTATTAACTAACGCCTAATCCACATTTAATCTGGGATTATCCTAAGCGCGAGTTTAGTGCTAACCACACTTACTTAACTTAATGCATATTAAGTTGTCCAACCATTAATTTCAGCGTAAACTTCCAGTTTAACACCAACTATCCAGATTTAGCTCCAGTTAGGTAAATTTAGGCCTAAAATTGTGGAGAAAATGTGAATGGTCATAAATTTTGGAGTTTTCGACCAAATCAGGTGCAAAAAGAGGCTAGATTACCATTCTTGGGCATTCTGAACTCATTGGAATAGGTATGAGGAGCCATTGAGAACATCTACATATTTGTTTTGAAGATTGAAGACCAAGGATGTATGGATCAGTCAGGCTTTGGAACATAACTAATTGAGCTTTTATCCAAATTAAACTCAGAAAGAGGCAGCATAGAGGTTTTTAAATGCTATGAATCCAATGGTGACTTATTTTTTTCTATTTTGAGAACATCTAGATGGATTTTTTTACCTTTTAGGCTAAGAGGTGTATGGATCGAGCAGGGTTTAGTTGCAGTTCCTGAGGGTGTTCAGCATGAAGAAGACCTTGTAGGGGTTTTCCTCACCTTTAGAATTCATATGCAGCAGCTGTAACACACAGATTACAATTCAAGGTTTAAAATCTTTCATTATGGAGTTTTAATTATGTGCTTCAATGTGGAATTGAAGGATGAACATGATGTCACTCACTCAGTTCAGTGGAAGTATGTCATCTTTGTAGGAGATGCTTTGATTTGTTGTTATTGTGAGATTTATCTGTACAAGGGAATTACCTTGTAGGGGTAATAGCCACATATTATTTGCAGAAAATTTTTAATGTACTTCCTTAATACTGAATTAATATGAATTGTCTAGTCATGTTAATAGGCCCAGAGATGTAGCCCAGGAGGGGTGAACTCTGTCAACAAACCTTTTTTCTTACTCTTCTGTATTCCTACATGGATTATGTGAGTGTTGTTATTTAAGTTGAGTTGCACATAAGGACTAATTCATGTTGAAGAGATATTAAACGAACAAGTTATTTTTGAAGACTCAATTTCATGCATTGCAAAGTGTCAACACGGTCCTAAGTTTAGTCATGTGATTCTAAGGAAGAGGAAAGAGAACGCCTCCTCTAGATACACATAAGTTTGTATCATAGCTACAGTTGACCAAGTTGCAAGATGGGTAGCAAAAAGAGTCTCCAAGAGATCGAGGAGTGAAATTTGGCTCTTCGAATGGAGAACTAGAGTTGAGAAGGATGTTGGATATTGTTGAAGAGGAGAAGAGGCACATGCACTTTCAAATGCAGTAAGTACTTGATGAGAAAGTAGCAGAAATTTCAACTACTGCACCAAAAAGAGAAACCTCGAAGATGAAGCCAGTATGTGATCATGGTTGAAATAGTTTTTCTCTGCTTGGGAAATCAAGAGTAACCACATAAGTTTTAATGGATCCCCCAGGGAAATTGTCACAGATCTTGAGTTGGGTTCCCATATTTGACAGAAAAAACAGAGGACCATACTTAGTATGATGATTGGTGGTTTTTAGCATTTGGCTGTATACATTTGGCCCAAAGATGAAATTGGTCCATAGGTTTTTCAGAAGCAGGAGATGGATCTATAATTGAACTCAAAAAATGTTAATTTTGAGTCTAGCATAGCTACATTGTTGAGCTATAAAGTCCTTAGATTTTGCAGTTGGGTGTTAATAATCATGAAGAGCAACAATTCATGTCAATGGATCAGCAGTTCTTCAGGAAGAGCTGGAAGGATATTAGAGGATATGGTGGCATGCATGATTTGGGTTATCTTGCTACTTTATTGGATTCTGGACCTTCTTCACCACCTGTGTCATAACAAGTCAATGGATATTTGAGGAAAGATATTTTATTTCCTTTCACTTTGTGGCATGATTTCGACATCTTCACCTTTTAGAATATAGTAAAATATTTTTCTTATTATAGATTTTTCTTGGAAAATAATTATTGAGAGTTAGGTGCAAATGCACAATGTTGTGTAGAATTAATGTGATAAATATGGGATAGTGCAAAGCATAGTTTTGAAGATTAGTCTAAGTTGACTCGTACCTAATCAACTCAGTCAAGTTGATTGTTGGTTGAACGGCTAATTGTTGGTTCAATGGACAGAAGGTCTTGCAGGCACAAATACCAAAGGGAAAAATGGAGTACTCTTTGTAATTCTACACCACTCCTACCATTCCTCAAACTCCTCTCCAACCCCAATATCAGTGCTAGTAGTAGCATGACAAACAACACTACGCTTAGCAGAATTAGAAGAACGTGTTTTCCAAACTACACGAGAACTACTTCCCTCACGAGTCACCATGTGCCATGCTTGGTCTCGGTGGTTCTCTTCCTTCTACTCCTGGTTCAATTACCATATCTTCATTGGAACCAACACTCCGAACTCCACTAGACAACGATTCACCATTTTGTAGTAGTGACTCGCCATTTTTACTGGTGATTCGCCATGATTTTAGAGGATAATATAATCTCGTGAGAGATTCGCCAAAAAATTATATATACATATTATATTATTAATAAAATCGCCTTCCATTTTTCCTATGTATCATGGGGATTCGCCTATTTTTTATATATATAAATTTAGGGGGGTTCTTAAAATTATCCCTGATCTGAGTTGAGTGGAAGAGATTATGTGTTGTGTATGAAGATCAAATAGTATGTGACCAGGATAATCTCGGTGGATAATTATTTATTATTCAGTAAATTTCTACATTACCCGTGAGGAAAAATGGAATGGATGTAAACCGGATTTTAGTAATTTTAAGGTGTTTGGTTGTGAATGTTGGGATCATATTCCTAATGAAAAATGGAAAAAGTTGGAACCCAAATCTCACAAGTGTATCTTCATTGGTTATGATGAGAATTTTGAGGCTTACAGGTTGTTTGATCCTTCTAATCAAAGTGTCATAATCAGAAGAGATGTTCAATTTCATGAAGTCTCTTCCCCACTTGAGTCTGTAGAAACTCATGTTACCCTGAATTTACCAATACCACCTGTTACTCCTTCTTCTAGTTATGTGCCTCTTATTGATCTTGATTCTTCCTCTCCCTTAAGTATTCCACCTGAAACTCATGAAGCTCCTGAAGTGGCTCATGTTCCTTCTATTCTTCCTATTTGGGCTCAGAAAACCCTTGAATCTACAGGCAGTGAGGTTGGAAATCCTTCCGACACTCGCCGAACTAGATCTAACTTTGCTCTTATGACCAAATTTTTGGCCACACATGATCCTACTACTTATGCTCAAGCTAAGGGTAATCCTCATTGGGAACAAGTTATGTTTGTTGAATGTGAATCTCTTTTGAGAAGCAAGACTTGGTCTCTTGTTCCTCTTCCTTTAGGAAAGAATTTAGTTGGTTGTAAATGGGTTTATAAAACTAAGTTCACTGCAGAAGGACAAATCGAAAAGTATAAAGCTAGATTAGTTGCCAAAGGCTTTAATCAAATTGAAGGTATTGATTATAATGAAACTTTTGCTCTCGTTGCCAAAATGAACACAATAAGAACCATTTTATCACTTGTTGCATCTTTTAAGTGGGAAATTAATCAAGTGGATGTTAAAAGTGAATTTTTAAATGGTGATCTTACTGAAGAAATTTATATGCAACAACCTCTTGGTTTTATTTCTGTTGAATCCTCAAATTTAGTATGCAAATTACACAAATCCTTATATGGTCTCAAACAAGCCTCTAGGGCTTGGCATGATAAAATTGACACATATTTCTGGAATAATGGTTTTAAGCATTGTATATCTGATCCAAATCTGTATGTTTAGAACTTTGGTTATAATGTCCTCATTATTGTTTTATATGTGGATGATCTAATTATCGTGTAGAAAATTGTGCATGATATAAGTTGAGGCTTTTTTACACGATGGATTTGAAGTTCATGAAATAATGAAATCAACAATCTAAAAATCACAACAAAGAAAGTAGCACAAACGTTTATGGATTGGATGATCCATGATTGCCATATCGAATGACATATATTCATATTGGGTGGAAATTTCCCACTTGGTTAATAGGGTAGAAAACACTGGATGGATGGGTGCCAACAGTTAGTATCCCATGTGATCTATGGTTTGGATATAAATTGAATACTTGACCAATATGATACATGTTTACTCTTATTCTATTTATCATAAATAGAGATCAAATTTTTTGAGGTGCAAACCTCTTTTAAATTGAAAAACTTGAAGAAAGGTTTGCACCTCCAAAAATTTGGTCGCTCTTGAAACTTTATAAATCCTAAGTTTATGTATATATATATCGTGTGACAACTCCATGCTAAATATGAAAGAGATGACACATCTCTTTCATGTTAAACAACAAGCCAATAAAATGTTTTAACCATCATCAAAGAATTTTCATTTTCATTTTCATTTTCTTTACATACTCTTCCTCTATTTACATTTATTTTTTTTGTTATTAATATATTTTTTTAAACGTTACATGTAAACTTTATAGCATTGTCACTTAATTAGAAAGCAACAATCAATATAATAAGAATGGGCGCTCTCTCTATATAGAAGATATTGAAATATTTTTTTGTTATAATTCAAATTGAGTTTTTAATTAATTTATTTAAATACCACATAACAATTCTATATTATAAATTAAATTTTATTTTCCTATATCCCCAGAAAAGACATTTTGACTATTTTTAAATAAATTCAACAATAAATTTTAATTTTATTTAAGCTACACATTCAATTTAAACTATATTTTTTTCAATCTATCAAAAAGAGTTTCAATTCAATTTAAACAACACTTTCTTTAATCAATCAAAAACAGTTTCAAATTCGACTATGACCAAATTAACTATAATGATAAAATTGTATTTTATCATTAAATTATACATTTTTCAATCCATCAAAAACAATTTCAATTCAATTTAGACAACACTTTGTTTAATCAATCAAAAACAGTTTCAAATTTTACTATGACCCAATTAAATAGGATAATATTTTGAATTTTGAAAATGAATTTACCTCGTTACTAAATTAACCTAACCTTGATGATAAAAATTAAAAATTTATTTTGAAAATGAATTTACCCAGCGTGCAAAATTATTATTTTGCACATCACTCTGTTACTCCCTGTGGGAAGATATATCCGTTTGACATGGCCGGATCACCTTTAATAATTGTGCAGTCGGTGCTATGACTGACCGTATTAGTGGAGAGTGGAGAGTGGAGAGTGTCCACATCATCAAGTTGATGCGGGGATTGTGATGATCGGTTCCCACTACGGACGGGCCTCTGCCTCTGCCTCTGCCGTACAGGAAATATCGCAGGAAAGGAAGGAGAAGTCATCTTTCCGTGAGTTAATAGTTTGTTTTTAACGTGCTTTTGCAGTTTTGTCAAAGCTGGCGATCGAGCTGGGATGCTATTTGATATTCAAACGGAGAGAGGTAATGCTATTTGATATTCAAACAAAGGAGGCATGGTACTTGATCCATGATATTCAAACAAAGGAGGCATGGTAATGCGGATTGTGATGATCGGTTGCCTCTGCCGTACAGGAAATATCGCAGGAAAGGAAGGAGAAGTCATCTTTCCGTGAGTTAATAGTTTGTTTTTAACGTGCTCGTACTGTTTGGGGATGCAGTTTTGTCAAAGCTGGGATGCTATTTGATATTCAAACGGAGAAAGGTAATGCTATTTGATATTCAAACAAAGGAGGCATGGTATTTGATCCATGATATTCAAACAAAGTATGATAAGGCATGGTATTTGACCCATGATATTCAAACAAAATATTGGTATATGGTATTTGACTCACTCATGATATTCAAACAAAACATTGGAACATTGGTATTGGACTATAATCATTGTCATAATAAGTCATAGTATTGGACTATAAGCATTGTCATAATAAGTCATAATAGTGGACTATAAAATTAATAAACATAATATTAATTCAACTAACTCATGGTATGAGAACAATACAATGACTTATAAGAATATTATATTAGAACAATACAATGACAATAACAATACAATGACTTATAAGAATATTATATTAGAACAATACAATGACAATAACAATACAAAGACTTATAGCAATACAATATTGACTTATAATAAGAATATTTATCCCATATCAAACTATATAAAATAGCTATCCATTTACAAATTCTTATAGCCATTCCATTCCATTCCAGCAAAGTAAATATTCATCTTTGTTGTGCAGGAGATACGCTTAAGCACCTCCAAGCAATATCATGTCTGTAGGAATGGGCGTTGATTTGGAAGCTTTCAGGAAATCCCAGAGGGCAGATGGCTTCGCTTCAATCCTTGCTATCGGTACGGCCAATCCCCCCAATGTTGTGGATCAGAGCACATATCCAGATTACTACTTTCGAAACACCAATAACGAGGATAACACAGACCTCAAGGATAAGTTCAAGCGAATATGTAAGTTTTCTTCGGGATTCATGAATATTATTAAATATATTTTTGGATACAAAACTATTGATATTAGTGTAAATTTTAATTTAATTTAATCATATGGCTTGGCTTGCAGGTGAAAGGTCGGCAATAAAAAAGAGACACATGTACCTGACGGAGGAGATTCTGAAGAAGAATCCAGAATTGTGCGCATTCTTGGAGGTGCCATCACTGGACACACGGCAGGCGATGTTGGCGGTGGAGGTGCCCCGGCTAGGAAAAGAGGCCGCTGAAAAGGCGATTGAGGAGTGGGGACAACCCAAGTCGAGGATCACTCATCTCATCTTTTGCACCACAACCACTCCAGATTTACCCGGAGCCGACTTTGAGGTAGCCAAGTTGCTGGGGCTGCACCCCAGTGTGAAGAGAGTGGGCGTGTTCCAACATGGCTGCTTCGCCGGAGGCACCGTTCTTCGCCTGGCGAAAGACCTTGCCGAAAACAATCGAGGAGCTCGGGTGTTGGTCGTGTGCAGTGAAAACACCGCCGTTACCTTCCGCGGACCCTCCGAGACTCACCTGGATGGCCTAGTGGGCCTAGCTCTGTTCGGCGATGGTGCGGCTGCCCTCATCGTGGGAGCTGATCCCATCCCTCAAGTGGAGAAGCCCTGTTTCGAAATCGTTTGGACAGCCCAGACAGTTGTTCCCAACAGCGACGGAGCAATCAGTGGGAAGCTGAGAGAGGTGGGATTGACCTTCCAACTCAAAGGCGCGGTTCCGGATCTCATCTCTACCAACATTGAAAAGTGTCTGGTGGAGGCGTTCAGTCAGTTCAATATCTCCGACTGGAACCAGTTGTTCTGGATTGCTCATCCCGGAGGACGTGCCATCCTTGACCAGGTGGAGGCAAGCCTCAATTTGGATCCCACAAAACTCAGAGCCACCAGGCACGTTATGAGCGAGTACGGAAACATGTCCAGTGCGTGCGTCCACTTCATATTGGATGAGACCAGGAAGGCGTCTCGACAAAACGGATGTTCAACCAGCGGAGGGGGATTCCAAATGGGAGTCCTCTTTGGATTCGGGCCGGGCCTCACCGTCGAAACAGTCGTTCTCAAGAGCATTCCTTTCCCTTAAATAAATATTCAAACATCTACATCTAAGCAAGCTGCTTTAGAATAAATGTAAATGTGAGCAGGATAAAGTATCATGTGAGAAGGATGATTTGTATCCAATAAATGTGATAGACTTTTTAAGCTCACAATTTCAAATTCTTCCAAGAGGGTACAGTTTGATTGTATCTTTCTTTCTTAATAAATGGTTACAATTTTAAATTCTAAAAAGTAGAGTTTGTCATACATATTACTAAAACTAGCTAGAAATTAAATTGAGCGCTTTAATAATGCCACTGTGACCCCACCTTCTTTCCTTCTTCCCATATTCAAAATAGAGTCTGTCATACTAAAACTAACTAGAAATTAAATTGAATGCTTTAAGGCTTTTTCAATAATCTAATCATTAATTCTTTGCAATAAACCTGAACAATGTGTTTTTACAACTCCACAACTTACTTTACTCCATGAATCTCTTTATCATATAACATATACCATGTCACATGATCTGCGAAATATTTACAGAGGTTTTAATTTAGCGAAAGGGGATGTAGTAAACCACAGCAGGAAACAAATACTTTGGTTGTGGAATTCGGTCATTTTTGGAGAAAGCTGCTACCTAGTAAAGAGAGCGAAGAGAGGTGTTAGAGATTCTGGGAGTTCCGAGTTCAAAGTTTGCTTCCTATTTCTCCACTATGTGAGGTGACGTGTTCGAAGCCGGTTAAAGAACATTTTCTGATCCAACGTAGAAAGAAAGGATTTTGAGAAATGGCCACGGAGCTGAGGCCGTAATGTCGTCAAATGTGCTGGGATTTTAACTGTCAGCGGCTGGGATGTTGAATCGCATCAACAGCCGCTGTCAGTGGTGAGGATCGAGGGCATTTGAAATGATTTTGAGAAATGGCGACGGAGATGAGGCTGTAATGTCGTCAAATGTGCTGGGATTTTAACTGTCAGCGGATTCTTTTGCTAATTTATGGCGGCTAGGATGTTGAATCGCATCAACAGCCGCTAAGATATTTCCTGAAGCAAGCAAGAAGGGAACAGCCAGATCGGGCATTAAAAGGATTTTGGGAAATGGTCGTCGGAGCAGATGTTATACAGTAAATATTGGAGTGTGCTGGAGGTTCTGCCAAGTTATGCAGGCTGGGGTAATCAATCAAATCGACGACCCCTAGAGTCACAAGCATCACGCATCCAGAGAGTGTCTAAGTTTTGTAAGAAATTTTTTTAATTTATCTATTCAAGGCCTTTTGAAAATGGATGCCATTTTTCCAGCATCAGTTACTCTCAGGTCCTTTATACGAGCCTTCTTCAGTGCGGGGCGGGGGGCTAAGCGTTTGCGGATTCATTCTGCTTGGACCCGAACAAACTGGCAGCAGCAGCAGAAAAGTCCACCTGTTCACGAAGCGTCGAAGCCAATCTTTGGAACGTCAATCTTTGGGATTCGGACACTGTCAGGTTCATTTTGGCTTTCCTCTCAAACCTACACTTTGATTCCTTTTCCCCTTTTCCCTGAGATACGTCCAGTTCAATTCGATTCCACGTATGTCTCCAAGGGAGGAACAAATTTAGCCATGGAGACAACGAGTTTTTGGCACATGTGTCCTCCTGCTAGTTACATTCTTTGTTGCTTAATCTTTCATCTATTTTTTGGTTCCATGTCTTTACTTGTAAGCTTTCAAAAAGAAGCCCTATCACCTGCATTGCCACCTTTACCAAGGAAATGCATTTCAAGTTGAAGATCTGTGCTTTTCAAGCTAGACATATCTTCCAGAGAGGGTAGGGTATTTTAGTAAGGATAGCCAAATTCTCTTGAGATAGTTATTGTCTTCTACATATTCTGATAGTTATGTGTACTCTGGTAATTATATGGTTGTGATTGATTATAACTTGGATTAGCTGTATTGTGGACAGTTCGCAGATTGTAAGAATTCTTCCCCATGTTCCTTTGGAATTGCATGCCAAACCCTCACAGATTCTCTAGTTTTTCTTCCCAATTCTTATTTCTTCCTTTTCATCCAGTTTCATTTCTTGAATTAGCATGAGGGAAGGGTGTTCCAGTTTCAAAATTTCTGTGATCTCTTCCAATTTTTTGTCTCATCCCTTTGCAATTCCAAGAGATTATCTGCGTTTGTAATGTGCGTTGTATTTCGCCTAACCGTTAGCTTGATCCCCGTGGATTGTCTTGGAGGGACTCTTTGGCTTTGGTTTTTTAACCCTTTCTATCATGTTGTCAATCATGCCTGGGGTCACCCTTGATTTTTCTCGTTCATCATACTCAAGTTTTCGTAGTTCTGAAATTATTTCCCTGCCTCATTTTTGGGCACTTGAATGCTCCTGATCCTTTGTTTCTTGAACCCCAAAGGATTCTGAACCCATATTTTTAATTAACAACACCTGCTACAAGACTGGCTATTCTAGGGTTAGAGTAACCTCATCTGAAAAAGTGTACTCGTCTGAAAAAGTGTTTGTTGTAGATGGGACTCGATCCCAAGACCCATGCACCAATAGCAGACACTGGGTCCCAGGCCTTGGCCCTCACAAGGCACAAGGCACATTGGGAAAATGCAAGACTTGAAGTAGATGCTAGGCTCTCCAGCGCATCACAACTCATGTCTTCTAATTCTATAGCTGGTTTCCACCCAAATAATGGTACACTAGAAACAAACACAGTGCCTACAGATCATCCACCCACTGATTATTTCTTACAGATCTGGAATTCAGAAGCTGGTAAGGCCTTCTGAAATGAGTGTAATCCTCCCAATGGAGGAGAGAATCCTGTTTTTCTTTTTGCATGGTTGATACATTTCTATAACAGTGATGAGTGTTATCTATGTTTTTGATGCCAGTTTTGGAATATCATTCTGTTTCGTGGATAAATTGCAGTCTTTATCAGTGTGGAAAAATCGCTGATTAATTAGAAAAAAGTTGGAAAAATAATATTTTCTTAGTGCTTTCAGATTAATCACCAGGAAAATATCGTAATTTTTTCCTATTGCTGAAAAACTACAATTTTTGTAGTGATAGGAACTGCACTTGAAAATATAAAAATTAAATTATTTGTTGATTTTAAAATTTAAATCTGCAAGAAAACAAAAGAGATGTTTTACATTTTTATTACTTGATGTGTTTTTTCTGATTTTCTGAGCTGATGACCACCATTGGTATTTTTTCGATTCAGATTGTTTTAGCATTGGTCTATGAACAGGTTTTTTTTTATTTAGCAATATGAAATTGTGTTATCCCTTTTTAATTTCGCTTCCTGAGTTTAGGTAAATACAAGTCTTCAATGCCAAAACACATTTCTCATAGTTTTCCCAAAGAAATTTCTTTACATGGAAGACCATCTATGATCATAATACCTATATGTAAGACCAATAGGAAACCATACCATTCTATTGGTTGTTAAGAATTATGTTAATAAAACAGGTCTAGACCTTTATATATCGCAAAATTTATATTAAGAAAATGACTTTTGCTGTTGTTGCTTCACATAAGTAACAACTTAAATCAGAGCATATTTAGAAGGGTAATACACTAAGAAGATTTTAGCATCACCAGAATTTATTAATTTTTGTAGGCTTAAAGCATCCTAGTCAGAATTGACTTCCTCCTCTGGTTTGTGGTAGAAATATCTATCGATCCTATCGGTTGACAGAGGCTTAAAAATTTCTAGGAAGAAATGTAGTGACCCTTGTTGGGATAATTTATTGATTTGCTCCAACACTGTTTTCTTTTTCTACACCATGGGCCAGTACACAATATGTTGTACGGTCATTGTCGTGGTTTTTGAACAATAACATCCCATTGATCCCCTTTTAAACTTTCAGTGATGGTTATAACTTATCAACATCTTTCGTTACTATTTCTAGAAGAGAATTTGGCATGCATATTGTGAAAGTAGGTGACTTGATTCATTAAGGGTGGTCATTCATAAGTCCATGTGCAACATCATCAGTTGTATTACTCTGGACATCATTATCTCATAATAATCTCCGACTATTTTGTGTTCTTTACTATGACAATAGCGGGGAGTCCAGGCAAAGCTAGATATATCCTCCATGCAGTAGATTCCTTGACACATGCATTGATAGGGATATATAGCTTACAGAAATTGGATGTCTTTACTTTGTAGAGGTCTTTAATTGAGCTTATGTAATATGTGGCTGTCATATGAAGGCTTGAACGTTTGCAGAATAAATGTATGCAGAAAATGAAACAGAGATATTACTGTCTTGATTGAATATCTATTGTGAATTGAGCTTATGTAATATGTGCCTGTCATATGAAGGCTTGAACATTTGCAGAATAAATGTATGCAGAAAATGAAACAGAGATATTACTGTCTTGATTGAATATCTATTGTGAATTGAGTTTAGATTGTGTCTTTAGAGGTAGTATTCAACGCACAGTTCCAGAGGTGGTATGTAGAGATCTAAATTTGGAGAGGCTCTGTATGCTAACAAGTGATGTTGCTTGTCTCTTGTTGAAATTGTTGCCCGGACACCATAGACAATGTAAAAGGTAAGATCCAGGACAAGGAGGGAAACATCACCTCCACTGGTTCCAGGGATTGAACAGTCAAGACGATTTGAAGCATCTGCAACTACAGAGTCTACCTCCGAAACCAACTGCTGATATACACAAAATGGAATTTCCTGATCAGGGCCTGCAATTGAACTTTCTGGAACAAAATCAGCCCGAGTTTTAATAGCCTCAGATGTTCCAAATCCACAATTGTCAAAGTCTGAAAAATTCGCACTTTTATCACTTACAATCTCCCTACCACATAGTTCTCCTGCACTGAAGCTACTATCATCACTAGCTAACGGTATATTAGAATCTTCGAGTAACGAGTCTATATCCATGGTCGCCACACTCTCCTCCTCGCTGTTATAGCTAACAAGCTTCAGGTTTCTACTGATAAGGTCTCTGGCTCCTCCAACAAGGGCTCAAACATAGTTTCTGGGTTACAATCATCTGTTCCTCCTTCCTCATCATCGTTGACATTTGGGAAACTGTCAAAGGACCTGGCTTCAACATCAGGATCAGGTTTGGCAGGCCTCATATCTCCATCACCATCAACAACACTAGAGGGAGAAGTAATAGGTCGTGAATGCTTACTCATTGGCATATTTGGCTTTGAGGATTGAGATTGAGAAGGAAACATTCTGTCGTTGGTATGATATTTTACTGGTAATTTGTTTATTTAAAGCAATTATGAACGATTGGATGGCACCGGTATTGGGATTCAGGATCATCAAATGAAGTATATACAATGTGTATAGCACTACGAACTCAAGAGCGTAACACCTACGCTAGTTGAGTTACTTCAACAAAGCACGTGGTTTGGCAATAATGGTAAGCTCTGGCCAAGTTTAAAAAAGAAAAAATTTCTTAATATGACAGTGGGGAATTTGTTTCAAATTTGTTCTACGTCTCAAGTCAAAGTTCTGTGTAACAGCTTTCCAAATTTAATGTCACATGCAATAGGTCTAAATTATGCTTGATTCACTGTGGCTTTTTTATTTAAAAAATTTCAAGTTTTACCCTTACAACAACATTAATAAAATTAAGTGGGAATGTACTCTCAGGTGGGATTAGGTGGGAATGGAGTACAAGTAGCCAATTAAGTATAATTCAAAATCTATTAATGGAAAGACCAAAGTAGCAAATTAAATATAATTCAAAATCTATTAATGAAAAATCCAATGGAAAGTCTAAATTGATAGGAAAAAGAGCTTTGTCATTAATATCCAAGAGATTTTCTTTGGGCTCTTGGGTAACTATTGATGAGCAAATCCCATAGAAGATAATAGTCATCCCTATAGGATGACTCGGATGACTCTTTATTATAATGAAAAATAAAACTTAGCTCAGTTTAGGAGAGGTGACTTGCTTAGTTTGGTTTTTTTAATTGGACTTGCAACTGGATATTCAATGGACCATTCAGATGGAAAATCTTGTTTCGTTTAAATTTTAGCCTTCAGTCTATTCTATTAACAACTGGCTCTCTGAGTCTCTCCTAACAGCAAAGGTTGAGCACAGAAGGGAACTAAAGTTATGTAATATTGCTCTTGCAAGGAATCAGTTGAATTGAGTTAGAATATATTTAACATAGTAACAGATTTCAATGTCAGATTTCCATGAATGAACGTATAAACCGATGGATTGAAATACTATCAAGGTGGAGTGAGGGATAGTACCAAAAGCATCTCATATGACTCCTTCAAGGATTTGGTAAAGTTCTTGTAAAGTATGGTACATTCTTAATCATGTGTATTAAAGGAAACACATGTTTGTGCATCTTATATTTGTGTGATATAATTGTTGACGGCCTTTGTTCTTGAGCTGTTTTATTGGCATTTTGAATGGGAAAAGTGCAATTAATCCAGGATAAATATGATGAAGGGGATACCAAAGACCAGATGAGAGCAAATGATGCCCATCAAATGTTAAACAGAAAGAATTAAAGAGAAAAAATAAAAAATTAACAAAAACATCTAGCATACATCCATCCTAACCATGCATTTTTAAGCACTCAGAGGTTTGTTTACTTATCCAAATTCGGGAAACCAGAAATATCACTGTTTCCATCTTTGCAAAATTTTGCTCTGTTGAAACTTGATTGCGCCTTTTGGGGATATTTTTGATGGACCATTATTTCCTTTCCTCTTCTTGCTATCATTTGATTCTGCTATACTATATCTGTGTATGACAATTTATTGAAATGCCATTATTTTATCGTGTGAAGTGCTTTTACATCAGGTGGACGTTTGTGCAGTTTAGCAATTTCTTTTGTGCTCGATACCGCTACTTTTTAACATTATGGGTCCTTTTATGAATAATACCAAAGCAAACAATATGTACAAGCAATTGTTTTCTGCTGGGCAAAATTTAAGACCATCCCATTGCAGGTATGCTGAATTGAGAAGGCGCTTGCTTGTTGATCCACACATTATGGAAGAAAGTCAGAAGGGATCTGATTTAAGTATGGACAACCCTTTATCTCAAAATCCAGGTGGGTTGAGATAGGATATTAAAAGGATGTAAGAGTTAAACTGAAATTTTTGTATAGCGAAAATTACACCACCCTGGAAATATGTTTAGAGGTTATACCATTATTTATAAAATTGTGCCTACTTCATGTTGGCATACAGGTTTTAAACTTTTAAGTTCTTCTGAAGGTCATCAGAGTTAATAGCTTAACAGCAGTGTTTTTTGCTTACAGGAATGCATGAACTGCTCGCACCTCTTATGTATGTCCTTAATATCGATGTCATGCGTCTCTCCTGAGTGAAGCATCTATATGGAGACCTTTTTAATGACAGTAAGGGTGATTTATTTGCAGCTGAAATGTGCTCAAAGAGGAGAAAGACTACTTGAGTAGCAGTGAAGTCAACCATAAATCTCATGCCATGCATCATCATTCAAGCAAAAGAGAACGGATCACAAGATTTTCATAATGCTCCCGGTGACAGTGTTGCAGAAGGTGTTTATTATCATTTCCCAGCAATTCCATCTGCTGCCAGCCATTGTTTCTGCCATTTTCCATTCTTGATTATGATGTAATATAAATTCAACCGTTGATCGAGACATTTCTATTTGGATTTTGGAAAGTTCCCATAGATAAGTTTCATATTGATCTATTTCTTATATGCTTCATATATTCATATATTCATTCCCTCTGTAGTTGTCTCTTATGTGCTTCATATTGTCTTTTCTGTAGCGTTGCATTGGGTTCCCAGTTGATTTTTTTCATAGGACAACATTTGAAAAATTAATTTGTACATGTCAAAACAATGGGTTCACGTTTATTAACTTTGGTTTTTGTTGAACTGAAATTTTATTGTCTTATTTTCTGCCTATCCTTGTTCATTTTATAAATATTAGTTTCTGTAGTCAAAGGACCCTGAGTTTTTGTCCAAATAGTTCTTAGCATATAAGTGATGAAGCACTGACTTCAGTATTGCATGCATATTAGTTAGTCAAATAGCATGATGAGTCCATTGGTTTAGCGAGGTATATATTTGTATATGCTCTCATAAAAATGCAATCATTGGTTTTAGCAGCAAGAATGAAGGAAGCAAGAATAGTGACAGTTAGACATTTTGAAGTTCCAGCTCTAGAGTCAAAGTAATGAAGATAATAAAGATGATAATTGTGGGCTGAACAAGGGCAATTCAGATTTCAATGGAGTGCTTCAACCACTTTGAACTAGTAACAGCAAGAAATTCCGATGATTGATTGGACTCTTGGAGTGAAGCCAAGCATTTGACATTTCCTTTTCAAACATTCCAGCAGTAACTTTATGTTATAGAATTTAGACAATTCATTTAACAAAAAAAATTGAAAGTACTAATTTTTTGGGCAAAACGGTCCTTATCAAACATTCAAGCAGTAACTTTATGGTATAGAATTTAGACAATTCATTTAAAAAAAATTTGAAAGTACTAATTTTTTGGGCAAAAACATTGAAAATAAACTGATATGCCAAATTTAACCCTTATAAAACATTGATTTCTTAATAATGTTGATACAAATTTGATTGTCATATTAAATAATAGAAGTGTCTAGGTGTAATATATCATCTCTAGTTCTAATGAATTAGGTTCATCGTACTTTTAGAGGATAACTTAGCTTCATAGACCCTTATTTGATATGAGCATCTAGCTACCAAAGCCTTCCCAAAATGATGCATATTCTTAAGCTCCAACTCCTTCACCACCTTAAAACTCAACTTACTCTATACTACTATTTCCTTTGTTACTGCTTTACAGCGTTTCTTTTGCAACATATGGTGCAATTGCTAGTAACACAATCATTTATAATATTATAGGACAATTTTTTATGAATAGACTTCCGCAATTAAAATGCATAAAGCTTCTCTACTAGGCTTGACAAAAACACATTCAAAGCTTAAATATTCCATTTTCCTTTTGTAAAAAATAATAGGCTCTCTCTTCATAAGGGTGGGGAAGGGTCATTATCATCTTTTTGTGAATTAATAGTTTTCAAATGATCCTTCCTAAAGTGTTACTATCTTCCATTCTTTACATAGTGTTTCTTTGGAAAATAAACATTTTTTTTTTTTGCAAATTAATGGTTCTCAAATATTTCAATCAATTTTATTTTAAAGAAAAAAGAAATTGAAAAACGGGTTCTCAAATTATTATGAAATATGTAATTCATTCAAATATTTAGAAGTTATATTCTTCTAATTCTTGTAATTTAGTTAATGAAATAAAAAGCAATTTAAATTTAGTTCTCCTAATTCAATTCCTCTAATTCTTGTGATTTAGTTAATGAAATAAAAAACAATTTAAATTCAATTTTTCTAATTCTTGTAATTCAGTTAGAATAAGATGTTATATTTTCTTTGTGAGCAAAGAATAATTTGTTCAAAATTTAGAGTTTTATTTATATATCTTACACTTAAAGTGCAAACACATTCTTTATGCACATATTTATGTAAACAGATACCAAAACCACATACCTTGTTTAAACAAAAACCAAAACTTCTATGACTAAATAAAAAATATCCAAAAACCATTTTTTAATATTTAATGGAAGCTTTAAAATAAATAAAGCAAACATATGTTAAACAACTTATACAAACTCTATAACCCAAAAATATAATAAGTAACCAAAATTCACCAAAAGCTATTTTTTAATATTTAATAGATCTTTTAATTAAAACTTTAAAATAAATAAAACAACTTGATACAAGCTCCATAGCCAAAAAAATAATAATAACAATAATAAAACAATATTTAAAAAAAATCCGTAAAATAAAAAAAAAATAATAAAGAAATATTTTAAAATAATCCTTAGAATCAAGATAACCAGATATTTTTGGATGGATACTGGGCAAATGAATTTAATTTTAAGAATGATAAAAGAAATTTTTAATATCTATATGATCATAAATTTTATTTAATTTTTAAATTCTTCTTTTAATGATCATAAATTTTATTTAATTTTAAAATTCTTCTTTTAACTTAAAAATGGATGAAACGTAATGAAAGCATCTATTTAAGCCATAATACTCTTTTAGTATTTTTTTCAAGAAAATCCTCAAAAATGATAAAATAAAATTAATATCTATATGATCATAATTTTTACTTGTATAAAAAATTAGTCGAAATCGATGAAACATAAACATAGTGGAAGCAAGCTAATAACATGCTCAATAACTTAAGAGATTAATAGTTAGAAAATAACCCTTGTTTTATTTTTGTGAATAGTGGAAGTCTCAATATTTTTTTTCTTACCTTGTAGCTTTTTTGGAAATCATGCTAAAAACATTACATTGGATAACTTTTACAAAGAAATGTATTTAGGGTAACAATTTTTTTCCTCGGGAGTCTTTAAAAACATATTTCTTTTTTAAAATTATTGAAGTCAAAATGCCTTTTTGGGGAAGCCACTGAAGCTATAATATTGAAAAAAATTGATAAGTCTTGTGGGTTGTGTTATGAGACTTGAACTGAAATGCAGTATCTTTTGGTGATAAATTTTTTATTTATTTCTCATTATTATCAATTTCAAGGCATTTAAATTTTATTCCATTATTTCCAATTTCAAAGCAAACTAAATCTATAACTCGAGGAAACTAAATCTATAACTCCAGGGCAAGATTGAACCTTATGCTAAGCTGGTTAAACGGGTCTTTGCAATCAATTAGGCCAACCAGCATATAAGATGCGATAATAGCTTCAAATACTAATTTTATCTTCCACCATAGAAGATGGACAACAAAGGAATGCGTAACAGTCTGGAGATTACTATTCTTGGCACCCTGTACAAAGGACCATGGGAGAAAAAAATACTGGAGAAGTTTTCGGGGAAAGACAAATATCCCTATACTATTGGATATCAATCTGTGTGCAATTATGTTGGACACATCTATGATTGTTTCTGACAAAGGGATTTCGTGCTAGGAAAAACTCCTGCGATTGCCTGGGAAAAAATCCAGAAGAAAAATAACATGTGAGTTCAAAAGTTCCATAGAGATCAATTTTTGATAATTGATGGTGCTGAGCTTTTTGGATTTACAAATCCATTGGTTCAACACTTATTCTGTGAACTTGTTGCAAATGAAAATGGGATAGAAAATCATAACATTGAAGATATTGATCTGAATGGAGACACTCTATTGTCAGGTATTGGGAAACTTCCAACTACAACAATAGAAGGGTCAACAAAAAGGAAACACTTGAGGCTTGATAAAAAAAATGTTGTTCGTGTAGCATGTCTAGACTCTCCTAAACTTAACATGGATTGTGGTATTCCTGCAATGGAAATTGATAATGACAATAAAAAAAATCAGCCTTCTGAACGCTTCTATAATGTTTCCATGCTTGAGTCCTCTATTAGCAATTGTGAAGAAGTATTACAAGACAGAAAGGATTATGAAGGTCAACTGAAAGTTGAGAAATCTAATTAGTTTATTCCTCGAGCTAGTGTTATTCCTTTGTAGTCTGTCCCTGACCTATATGGGAAAGGTCAGATACTTTCTAATGAGTGTAGTTTGAGTTCCTCATAATATAATAGACAATGTAATGCCACCCAGTCACTGGATGGAAATTTAGACAAGGCATATTCAGATTACATGGGATAGGAATTTTCAAGGTCGATGATAATGGTGTTGCTCCCATAGGTATTTCCCTTCCTTAAACAAGCTTCCAGAAAGAAAAGAAAGAATACATCAGGAGGGAATTTACGCGCTTCTTCCATTGCTGAATATGATCCTAATAATGAATCTTTTGATCAACTCCATGCAGTTATAAATAAAATTGGGAAGTATTCAAGGGAAATGTGCATGGTCTCTCATGTTGATGCTTCTGAATTTGCAGCCATATGCAATAGTTTGCTAGTTGGGAGACCTGTTCCAAATTGCAGTTTGGCTATGGAAGCTGAGGTGTTATGTGCAGAGACTTCAATTGAAGTGAAGACTCCTGAAAACTCTTGTGTACCATAGACAATTAAAAATATAGTGCCAATTTTCTCTTTTGCAGATATAAAACATGGAAATTTTGGGCGTGGAATAAGTAAAATGGAAACTACTGCAGGATGCCCACCATTAATAAAATTATGTCAGCCCACCATTAATAAAATTATGTCTTGATAAGAAAATGTATCTTATGGAAGCAAACAATATACCATAAATGCCCAAGCCAGGTGATGTTATTCTGGGGGATCTTGGCATTGAACAAGAGCATTACAAATCAATCTTTGGTGAGATCAAAGATGATGTGAATGAAACTAATGGAGAGTTTCTCATGGTTGTTTCAAATGCTAAAGAAAAGAATGAAGAGAGAGATCGATCTAGTATATCTCCTACCTTTGATATAATTACAAAGTCAAAATAGAAATGATTTTAAAAAACAATAGAGAATGTAGCCGAGGGTTTGGAGGTGGATGTGCCTTTGGGATCCAGATTGCATGTTAACTCAAGTACTGACGTGGATACATTTCCTTTTTTGATAAAGGATGATAAAAGGGACCATGTACGTAATTCTAGACAAGATTCTGTGGTCATAGACAATTTTGAGGATGACCAGTGTTCCTATGATGTTGTCCAAAAGAATTCATCTCATCTCAGTGCATTAGTGAGGTGCAAAATGCCCGTCTATGAAGTGAGACCTTTGTATGAGATAGATCCTCCATGTGCTACAAATGATGAGAAAAAATATCTAAGAAGAAAGAGAAGTTTAGATTCAGATATATACGATGTCAAAAGAAATCCCATATTGGTGCATCTTTTGGACTGCAAGAGCTTTGGAGAGGCCAGTGAGGATAATGTTGTTGATGACAACATTAACATAGAAATTGCTTTGACTGAATTTAATTTTGAGAGGCATGTAAAATATGTATCTACTGCCTTTTAGCCATATTCTGTAGTTTTCATTTCAAATTGGGGAAATGTTACACGTTATTTTGTCACCATGACATTTTACTATCAATATAGGTTCATCATTATCTATATTATGCTCCCTTAAAGGTAAAAAAAAACCCTAATGCTCCTAAACCAAGTCTTGGAATTGGAGAGAAGCTCATAAAAAACCTTTAAAAGTCTAACTCCGCACTTTTCCTAGCTCTTGCCTACGGATCCGCAGATATTTACTCTATAGCTTGCAGCACATCCTACACGTTTTTCTTATTAAACCCGCAGACCCCCGTAAAAGGAAAATTAAAGGAAAAAATAAGTTCTAGAAGCCCAACTAGACAAATATTCTCCCAACTGGAAGCTTCTAGACGCGCAATCAGTTCGAGCTTTATCCCTCCACTCATGGAGCTCTATCCCTTCACTCATGGAGTTTATCCCTTGGTATATGGAGCTCAAATCCCTTCATGAAAGGAATCCATCCCCCTCTTCATGGAACTAAAACTACCTCCATTTCCCTATAAATTGAGCTCATATTTCAGGCTCAAGGGTAGAAACACACATGTGGTAATTGCTAAAGAAATTCTCAAGAGAGCATACTCTCTATACTAGCCATTTTTTATATGAGAATGATCACACACTCATGTCAATAAGTTCATGCTAGTTCAGAGAGAGGAAGGCTTGTCAATCTGAAGGAGGAATGCTTGTTCAGGACCCCAGAAGAACCTATATAACGTCAAGGCGAAAGGTTGTAAGGTTACTTCTTATTATACAAGTTAATACAAATGGATTATATTTTCTCATAGAATTGTTCATGTATCTATTTGAGTAATTCAATTCTTGGATTCCTTGATCATTGAGATAGATTAGTGTTTTCTAAATTATTATATCTTGTAGGTGCTTTTAATCCTTTTATCAGTCTTTGATTGCCGGTTTCACTTATTGAAGTGACCTCTTTTGAAGCGACTGGATAGAAGATTTTAACAAGCACTGGACTTCAGGTAGGGGCATGTCCTCATACTTTGTTATTAATAATTTTGAATAACAAATGATCTAGAAAAAATGGTTTGCATTTGATTGTTTGTTTCTAGATATCCTTAAGATACTAGGGAGATCGTTCTTGTCCGCAAGAAGGATTTATCCGCATAACAAAATTACGACTCCATTGGGGAATAGAACTTAGTTTTCCTTTTTTATTTTTCACTTTGAATTTTAAGAGTCTTCCATTTTTTATTAGTCTAAAACTGGGTTGGGTAGATAACTTACCAGAATCTCTGAAAAGTAAATCAGAATTTTTATTTTTTCTATGTTTTTCCTGGCCTCTGCAGCGTTTGTTTAAAGACAGTGCAGTAGCCTCCACAGTTTTTAGTTTAGAACAATGTGGTACCGCACTGTTCTCCATTAAAACTTGCGGACTTGTGGAAAATTTTTGAAAAATTAAGAATTCTCTTTTCAGGAACCAAATCACCAGATTCTCTGTGTTTGCCCTAAATTGTCTTGATTGTCAAAATCTTATGTGTGAGTTTCTTTAAGTAAATTTTGAGTATATGAGATTTTTCATCTGTGTTACACAGTAATTTGTCACCGTCTTTACCATTCCCCATCCCGCACAATGGAGGACCCATTCTGTGACCTGTGGACATTGTCATGCCTTGAAATCATCATCAATGCATCCCTCTGAACATGAGCTTCATTTTCCCTTGAGACATCTCCTTGCAAAAGTCATGAAAAACAGCCCTTTTGGCATTGGCGCGGGCAAGCAGTTCAGTCCTCGCGCCAATGGAGAAATTAATGCAAAGGGGTCGCGCCACTTGGCGCTCTGTCATAGAGCCGTAGTCGCGCCACCCAATTTGGGAGTTGTTTTTTAAATAAGGATGGTGGAAGTTGAGTTCTAACAAATTCACAAACCATCACCTATCTTGAGTTGGGAGGTTGGCTGCGGGAGTTCTATGGAGGGAAGTGGTTTTGCCACCTCCCATGGAACTTTCCTTGTTGATAGGGCCAATCCCATAATAATAGGGATCCCAACTCCTCCTTCCCCATCTATAAAAGCTTGCTCAAATCAATGGCAAGCTAGTCTTGAAGTGCCTAAGCTTTGAATCTCCATATTCCCAAGAGCCTTTGTGTTGTAAAGCACCTTCTCTTTCCCTTAAGGCTGACTCAAGTAAGGAGACCATTGTCACGAGACTCTGGAGAGGTTTTCCCTTTCCTTGGCGAGCTTTGCGAGACGTGGACTACTGGAAACCCGTCCGAAGGAGACCGCGACGTCAGAACTTGGTTGTAATCTTTCTTCACTGGTTATTTAATAGATGATTATGATTATGGTTCCACTCCGTTTTCCATCATGTTAATGCGAGTAATGTCCTTTCTGACTGATGTTTAGTTACGTATGCTGGTTTCTATGCTTGTATCTGTTCGTTTCTTCTGTGTGCAGGTGTTCATTCGCGGAGATCGTGGAGGGATTGTGATCTGCCGAGGCTGAGGAACGGGGACGCTTCTTCTTCAGATCCTAGCGTTGGAATCCAGGTAGGCTTCTATCTCCAGCCTTTTCATTCGTAATTAGGAACCTACGTCATGACATTGTTTGTTTGTTGCTAGACCCCTGCTGGGCTAGTAGGGATCGCCTCTGTCCGCAGAGGGGATTTACCTTCTCAACAAATTGGCGACTCCACTGGGGATTGTGATCTGCCAAGCTTGAGGAACGGGGACGCTTCTTCTTCAGATCCTAGCGTTGGAATCCAGGTAGGCTCTTATCTCCAGCCTTTTCATTTGTAATTAGGAACCTGCGTCATGACATTGTTTTTTTGTTGCTAGACCCCTGCTGGGCTAGTAGGGATCGCCTCTGTCCGCAGAGGGGATTTACCTCCTCAACAAATTGGCGACTCCACTGGGGATCCAGCTTGTTGTTTGATTTGTAAACTTTAGACGGAGCCTGAAGTACAGCCAGATAGCCTTCGAAACGCTTCTGCTTTGCATTAGCAGAGTAGATCAACGCTACTTCAGTCGATCTCCGATTTGGTTTGCAGACTGAACGACTTGGAGTCTTTGTCTTGCCTTGTCGTTTGTATCTTGTTTTTCCTTGCTTGATGAACCTTCTGGGTTGGATTTTTGTGTGTTTTTGCTTCTTGGATTGCTTAGCTTGCATTGGTCTGTCTCTGGAGTAGCTTATTTTTTATTTTTTGCTGAGAAACTCGACTGGCGCGGTTTTTAACCCGACAGTCGCGCCACTTGGCGCATGTTGCCTTTGTACAACCCGCGCCAATAGCCTTCTGGCGCCAGTTTCACGCTTACAGTCGCGCCACCCCTGTAAGTTTTTTGAGATTTCTCATTTTTGAGCTCTCTGAAGTTGACCAGTGTTTTTCTTCTTGATTTTCCGACTGCCTGAGTGTGTTGGAGTCTTGTTTGACTGGGAATTCACCTCTGTCCTTTGGTTGTTTGCTTCTATCTACCGATTTCACGTTTCAAGCCCTAGGTCATCTAGTGGCTTGGTGTATCGAGCCCTCCTTGGGAGTTTTGGTGTTTGGATTGTCCTGTCAACTATCTGATTGATTCTCCACATTCTCTGAGTAGTTGTTCATTGTTTCATTGCGATTTTTGGGTGATTGTTCATTTCTTCATTCGAAACTCGTTTGGTCTTGCTTTGGACTTGGATCACACAGCCCATTGGAAGCTTTTGAGTCTTTTTCTTGTTTTGAGAGACTTTGGTCGATTTGGGGATCTGATTGTTTGTGTTGTTGAGTGGAATGTGTTTGTTTCGCTCTCTTGGATATCGTTTCTCAAGTTGCTCCATTCATTTTCAAGTTTGATTAGTGCATATTAGCCATTAAACATTGAAAATCAAAAAAAAAAAAATCTCTTTTGCTTTTGTTAATTAGTGCAAATTGTAACTTTTTCCATATCGCTAGTTATTAATGTTTTGAATGAAAAGTTGTCAATTGCATTAGTTACATTATAGAGCTCATTGTTTGGTTTCCGTTCATTTCGTTTGTATAAAAGCTCTCAACTCTTCTCTAATTAGTTTTCATCGAACGAAATGTTGCATTGTGGCATATAGCTTTGCATTTAGGAGACACTACATTCGATAGGGCCTGGAAATTGAAACTTAATTGAAGATCAACTGTAAAATTTATTCAATTAACCTAAGGCAGCATTGGAACTTAACGAAACATATTTAGAAGGTCTAGGCTAGAGCCGTGTTCCGGCGTCGTTAAACCTAGCAGCTGTCGTTCGCCTGTTGGCTTTAGACAGCGCTAGTACGGACTTGCGCTCCCCGTACCGTCGCGTATATAAAGGGAGACCCCCATAGGTTTTCAATCCTTTATCCACAGGAAGCCGAGTCTGCCACCCTATACCCGTGATACACCGAACACAGCATTCGGGGAGACTACCTGCACGTACGGAAAGTCCTTGGTCGATTTCTGTTTCATTTTTTGAAACCAAGGTGTATATTGCAGTTCACGGATATTTGGTACACCCTTTGTGCCTAGTTTTTCCTGAGCAGTCATTTGGTCTTTTCTGACTCCCTAAACTTGAAAAGACCGTCAAGCGCTTGTCCTTTCACGCTTGTGTCAACTCCGAAAGAGATAGAGTCATCTTTTTATCGTTTCTCGACTCTTGAAACATGAAACGGTAGAATTTCTTACTTTCCAATGTGGTAAAATTAATCGCCCACGATTTCACACCTATTTAGACATTGCTTGTTGACCGTTTGATCGTGTGTCTTAACTCATTTTCAGCCCGTGTGTGTGTGTGCCCTTTTCTTTTAGTCTTTTGCCATGGTGGCGGAACCATCGGTTTCGTCTACTGGTAGTCCTTACACGGACGATTCTTCAGAAGCTTCTGAGCCTTCTGTTGAACCACAGCAGCCTGTTGTTTCCGAGTTTCCCGACGGGGGACCGGTTCTCGCCGAGCAACCCTTTGGAGGACCAGTTGAGTTCAATTGGCCCTTTTCGGACCCTGTGTCTGAATTGAGATTAGGAGCTGATTTCCTTTCTCTTACATCGGGTTCACCGTTTGTTGCTGCTATTTTTCCTTCTAGTCCTCGCCGTCTTCTACGTGATCTAACGGCAGGATCAACCATGACTGATTCTGGTGAGGAAATTCCGGGGTATGATGACTATCAGCGCATCCCTCGTAGATTGTTTGAGGGAGACGGTTCCGAGCTGGCTACCACATCGTCAGCCACTCCCTCTTTACCACAGGGATACAGATCTCTGGGTCAGATCATTTCAGCTGCTGCCTCTATGGGGATATCATCTCCCGCGTCGAGACCAGCTGCCACTACGCCCGGGGTGTCCCCTTCGACGCCCGTCACTTCTGTTCCCGTTCGGCCCACTGTTTGTGTGGCTGCCTCTTCTGCTGTTGTCTCAGCATCAACTACTAGGGCTGGGCCAACTCCCGAAGACATTTACCTAGCTACTTCTATACCGGAGAATATCTCTGCGGAGGAGTATCGGTTGTTTTTACAGCAGCCGAACGCCGGAGCTGGACAAGTTCCCCAAGATCCTTATCGATCCTTCTTTTCGCACTATGCACAGGATGGCACTCCCGTGTATATGTTCCCAGGTCAGTTTGACGAGCATGGGGAGGTTTTGCGCCTTCCTGCTCCTGAGGCTTATTTATATGCTCAAGGTTTACCATACAACCAGGCTTACAACCCACAGGGACAACCCTTTCAGGGCCAACCTGCGGGCCAACCTGGCTATTTGTATGACCCACAGGGACAGCCCATCCAAGGCTACTCTGCGGGCCAGCAAGGGCCATTATACAATCCGCAAGGACCATATTATAACCCTGCTGGTCAACCTACTCAACCTCAGCTAGGGTATCAACCGGGACAGGCCTATGGTCCTGGGGGGCAAATCCAGCCGTCTTTACCCATGCAACCGCAGTATCCTGCTGTTTCTAACGTTGCGTATCAGCCAGGACCACCTTATGGTTCTGCTTCAGGTCAAACTGGTTTCCAGCAAGCACCTGGTCCTGTTCCTCCACCAGGGCAACCAGCTCATTCGGTACAGCCCGGTGTTCCGCCTCCGGGCCAGCCGACTCATCCGGCACAACCTGGGGCTCACTTACAACCAGGTCAGCCTGCGCAACCAACGCCGCCTGGTCACCCGGGCCAGCCTGGTTATTCAGGCCAGCCCCTTCACTCGGGTCAACCTATTCATTCAGGGCAGCCCTCTCATTCCGTTCACTCTGCTCAACAGCCTGTTCATTCAATGCCGCAGCCAAATCAACAGCTGCGCCCTACGTACCAGGCTCCGCAGGGTTCCACTTATCAGCAGTCTACTCATCCTCACAGTGGTTATTATCCTCATGGTCAGTCTCAACCGAACTATAACCACTCTGGAGGCTCTCAGTATCCTCCTCCTCCACCCGGTTCTACCTACGCTCAGCAGCCAAATCCAAACGCTGCTTATACAGGGCAGACGCCTAATCAGGGCACGAACTCTGGTTATCAAGCCCCACACTATGGTTACCAGAATCCAAATCAGTCTGGTTATACGAACCATGCCCCCTACGGTCAGAATCCTACGGGACAGAACCCGTGGGGGCAGGGATATTCACAACCATCGTGGAACGCAGGTACCGGACCTTATCCTGGGACTGGCATGGTAGTTAACCCTCCATTGCCGTTCCTGGCTACCTTGGAACTGCCGGACGTTTCGAAGTTGACCAATGATCCGATTGCTCATAATCCATATTGGCCTCCGGTTCCCACCAAGATACCAGGTGATTGTCCCAAGTTTGAGGGCAAAGCTGGAGAAGACCCCCAGGCGCATGTGATGACGTATCACCTCTGGTGCTCGTCTAACTCTTGGACCGACGATTCGATTCGTCTGCGTCTTTTCCAGCGTACTTTAACAGGAGTTGCTGCTAAGTGGTACATAGATTTTTCCCGTGGTATTTTTCAGGATTTCAACTCGTTAGCTATGGCTTTCCTACGCATTTCCAGTTACCGGTCCGGTATGAGGCCGGGACGCACCTCCTATCTTCCCTGAAGCAGGACTCGGCCACTCACATCTCGGATCACATCCATGAGTGGCGGCGCCGTCGTCGACTGATCAAGTTTCACATACCTGATCAGATTTTGACTCACTGGTTCACCACCTCCTTTGTCAATAAAATCGCTCAGGATATCGCGATGGGAGCATGTGTGACAGAGGAACAGGCTATCGCGCGTGCCCAGTACCTGGATCTTGTTTATTCGCAATCTGGCACGCTTTATGACATCTTGCCTGATGCTCCACGGCCCGGAGCCACAAAGGCCCCGCCTACCCCTTCGGTGGATGGTGTCATTGGTTCCGTTTCTCAAAATTCGAAGAAGTCTTCGAATGGGAAGCAGAAGGCTAATTCTTCCAACAATACCTCTGCTCATTCCCCCTCATCCGATTCTGGTAAAACCGCGGAGGTGAATGCCGTCCAGGCCAATCCTACGGACAAATCCTCCAAAGGGAAGAAAAAGGGCAAAGGCAAATCAAAATCTGATGCCCCGAAACCGGAATCTAAATCTCGAACTGAGGATGGCTCCCAACGTAAGCCGAAATTCCCTTGCCTCATCTGTGAAGGTGACCATTACACTAAGGATTGTCCACGACGATCCGAAATTAGTCAACTTCTTAAAGGCTCAAAAGGAACTCCGGCTGTTTTAAAAGAGCCATTTCCATCTCAGTAGACCCAGATGGTCGAACAGGGCTCATCATCTACACCGTTTGGGTCTCAGGTTTTCATGATGAAGACTAATGCACCTATCACTATCGCTACGAGATCGAAGGATTACAACAGTCAGCAGCAGGCACCCGGGAAGGCAGTTGCGGAAGGGCTGCCTCCCCCACCTGTTTCTGGTCCGTTGGAAATCGAGAAGCCGACTCTCGAACCCGTTGTGAAGCCACCTCCCAAGGGTGTTCTTCGGAGATCCTCTTATAATCCAAATGCTCGTGCCGCTCAACATTACAGTATTGTTGAGGATCTGGCACAGGCGCCATGTGCTATGTCCGCACTTGAGGTTCTTCAAAGTTGTCCTTCACAATGGAAGGCTTTACTGTCTGCAATCGGTGGTATCGATCCCGCCGACTCGAGCCTTCTCACCTTCGATCTGGAGAATTTTACTCCCCGGCTTCCACATCAAATCGCTTTGGTCATTCAAGTCAGGATTAACGGTCTGAACATTCATAGGGCCGTCGTAGATGAGGGTGCATCTACTTGTGTTATGTCCTCCGCCTGCTGGAAGGCCATTGGCTCTCCAGCCTTGTCGTCATCTCCCAATGCCCTTGAGGCATTTGATGGTCGGGAGTCTAAACCCATGGGAGTTCTTGAGATTCTTGCGATCACATTACAGGGAAAAACTGTCAACGTGGAAGTAGAAGTGGTTGATGCGAAACTCAACTACAATATACTTCTTGGCCGCAGCTGGACCCATGCCATGCTCTGCGTGCCGTCTACTGTCTTTCGATTCATTAAGTTCCCCCATGAGGGCAAGATTGTCACAGTAGATCAGTTGTCGTTTTTCACCTCTAGCTCTGAGAACAACGTACCATACGTGGATCAAATTCCGAATCCCCCAGACAGCATAGGACCTGGTCTTTTCAAAGACCCTGTTCTCACGGGTATATTCCCCGCACTGCCACCGAATACCGCTCAAGTTAACATGTTGTCCAGGACTGATGACCCCTGGCTCATTCCTACACCTGAGCAGGTATATGAGTTTGGAGAACCCATGCCTTTAACGCCAGTAGAGATCAGCTACTGTGAAATTGTTGACGCATCGGACCCTCCACCTCCTCAGCATGCTCCGATGAGCATGGCTCTTGACGTCTACTCACAATCCCCCTGGCTTGGTCAGGCTGATTCGCCTGATCCTCTTAGAGAGACTTTTCCTTCAGATGAGGCTATCATTGAGACTATGTCTCTGGAGGAGCTGCCTTGGGGCGATGGACATCATTGCTCCTCGTTTATGCCCAGCTTGGGGGCAATGACTGATTGTCTGGAGCGATATGCTACTCAGGTTCCTTCCCCTCCTCTTCAAACACCGATCTTAATACACGAGGTCTTTTCGGAGGGTAATCTGAGTAACATTACTCAAACGGTTCCAATCGACATCTCCGTTAAACCGGGGATTGTTGAGAACATTCATGTGGGTGTGACTTGTTCTCCCAAGGAGATTCAAGTCTATACTGAGCTTTTCAAAGAATTCAGAGATGTTTTCGCATGGTCTTACGAGGAAATGCCGGGAATTGATCCGAGTATTGTCGTGCACGAGATTCCAACCTACCCAGGTGCGAAACCCATGCGCCAACGCTTACGTCCCATGCATCCTCGGAAAGCCGCCGCCATCAAGGCAGAAGTTGAAAAACTTCTGAACGCGGGTTTTATTTATCCTATCCCCCTTACAGAATGGGTGTCCAATATCGTCCCTGTTGATAAAAAATAGGGTACCATTTGAGTCTGTGTCGATTATCGCGATATCAATCGTGCCTGTCCTAAGGATAATTATCCCACTCCATTCATCGATCAGATCATCGACGAATGTGCTGGGAGTGAGATCTACTCCTTAATGGACGGTTTCTCAGGCTATAACCAAATCAATATTGCACCTGAGGATCAACATAAGACCACATTCATCTATCCGTGGGGCACTTTCGCGTACAAAAAACTCCCGTTCGGCTTAAAAAACGCTGGTGCCACGTTTCAGCGTGCGATGTCCTACGCTTTTCACGATATTCACCATATTGTCCAGCCTTATCTGGACGACTTGCCAGCCCATTTGGGTAAGCGAGAGGACCATCCTGAGCATCTCCGCCAGATATTCCTTCGTTGCAGACGCTACAATATCAGGCTCAACCCTCATAAGTGCGTTTTCTGCGTTGATTCTGGCCGTCTTTTAGGCTTTATAGTCTCAAAAGACGGAATTCGCCTTGACCCTCTCAAGGTTGAGGCCATTGTAAATCTCCCGTCACCCTCCTCCCTGTATTAGTTGCAGAGTCTACAAGGGAAAGCGAATTTTCTTAGGCGCTTTATCCCGAATTATGCCGAGGTGGCCAAAGGATTCACTCGTTTGTTAAAGCAGAATGTTCCCTTTCACTGGGACGAAATTGCTCAGGAATCCTTTGAGAAGCTGAAGACGTTGCTAGTCAATGCTCCGTTGCTTCGTCCTCCGGACTACCACCGCGACTTTACTTTGTATCTAGCCGCCGCATTAAGCACCATCGCCATGGTCTTGGTGCAGGATGACGAGAACGGTGACGAACATGTCGTTTATTACCTATCTCGGAACCTTCTCGACCCGGAAACGCGTTATGCACATATCGAGAAGTTGGCTTTAGCAGCAGTACATGCCGTACAACGCTTTCGCCATTACATCATTTTGCGCACAATAACAGTGGTTTCAGACTGCAACCCTATGACGTATATTCTTTCTAGACAATTACTAGGGGGCAAGTACTCCAAATGGATCGTGATCCTGCAGGAGTTTGACTTGGAGTTCACTACTGCCAAGTCAACTAAATCACTGGTCTTCGCGGATTTGATATGCTCTCTCCCTACAGACTCTGTTCCTTCACACTCAGAAGATCATATACCGGACGAAACGTTGTTTCTTATCGATACTCGCGATCCTTGGTATGGTGACATCATAGTGTATCTTCAGACCGCGACATTTCGGTCTGAGTTGGATAAAACTGCCCGCCGTCAGATTCGGCACCAGTCCCAACCCTACCGTATCGTAGGAGATACCTTATATCGTATTGGAGTAGATTCGGTGCTCCGACGATGCCTTACCTTGGAAGAGGCTGAGAAAGTCTTGAATGCCTGCCACAGTGGCGCCTGTGGCGGACACATGTCCGGGTATGCTACTGCCCAGAAGATTCTGCGGGCAGGTTATTTCTGGCCTTCCATATTCAAGGATTGTATCACTGCAGTCCGTAAATGCCATCCGTGCCAGATTTTTCAGCGCAAGATGCGCGCGCCGCCATTGCCTTTGCATCCCGTTATTACCATCGGCCCTTTTGCGAAATGGGGCGTGGATTTTATGACATGTAACCCTCACTCGGCCGGGGGGCATGCATATATCATTGTCGCCGTCGACTACTTCACTAAGTGGGCCGAGGCGATGCCTACACTAGCTGCTGACGGAAGAACGGCTGCTTCATTTATATTCAACCACGTTATTGTACGATTCGGGGTTCCTCAAGCCATCGTCACTGATCATGGTACTCATTTTCGTGATTACATGATGACGGAGCTGACTGCAGCGTTGGGCTTGCGTCACGACAGCTCAACACCATACTACCCTCAAGCGAATGGTCAGGTTGAAGCGGTGAACAAGGTTTTGGTCACCATGCTTCAGCGAACGGTTGGGATTCATAAATCCAGTTGGCATCTCCAACTGTTCTCAGCTCTCTGGGCATACCGAACATCTGCTAAGAGTGCAACCGGGTTCACAACTTTCCAATTGGTGTACGGCCTGGAAGCTACTCTGCCGGTTGAATGTGAAATTCCTTTGCTTAAATTAGTTGTGGAGCTCTTACCGGATACTTCCCCTGAGGAAGAACGTCTTCTGTATCTCGAACGATTGGATGAAACCCGTCGACTGGCTGCTTTAATCATCGAAGCACAAAAGAAGAGGGTCAAAACTCATTTTGATCAAACTGTTTCCCCTCGTTCTTTCATTGAAGGAGACCTCGTTCTCTTGTACGATCAGGCACATGATAAGCTTGGAGCCGGTAAACTCCAGCCTATGTGGCACGGTCCCTATATAGTAAAACGCGTTTTGAAAAATGGAGCCTATGAGCTTATAGATTACGAAGGAGTTCCGCTGGCGCAGCCCAGGAATGGGCTGTACCTTAAAAAATACTACGCCTGAAGTGATTTCTTGGTGTGGTGTGTGTACATAAGTGTGTGATTGTCATTTGTGTGCATAGTGTGGTGTGCTTTGTAAACATCTTTCTGTTGATCGGGTCTTCCTGGTTGTGCAGATGTCTATTCATCCATTTGTTGGTTTCGTGGATGGTGCCTCCCGCAGTACCAGGAATCTGTCTTCCGCAGCCTGGGTAATTTACGATCCTGCTGGTGAGTTGATTGACCTGCAAGGTGTGTGTTTAGGACGTACCACGAACAATATCACGGAATATAGTGCCGTGTTGGAATTGTTAACCGAGGCAGTAAACCTTGGTATCCGTGAATTGCTCGTGTACCTAGATTCACAACTTGTAGTGTTACAGCTGAACGGACACTATTCGGTAAGGAACCCGTCCATCTTACGTCCGTATTTGCGTATTCGATTACTGGAAAGGAATTTTGACTACATTACATATCATCATATACCCAGACATTTGAATACATTAACAGATGCAGTAGCAAATTTGGTATTAGACAGGCATTTGCGCAATTTATAATCATCATCACATGTAAAGAAAGACTCATCCAGAAATAGATATGTATATATATAGATATCGAAATGTTTACATAGAGTGTGTCACATAAAACTCAAAAATATACATAATTGTCTTAATACATCCTGAGACATTATGTCTCTCAAAAATAGGTGTGGCATAAATCCTAAGGACTAATCCGCATGGTGCTCATGGTAGCACGTCACTGCACGCACTATGCACCTCAGGATTCGGTGGATCCGGTTCGGAACCCCCACCGTGTGGCGCTGGTATGCCATCGGTACGTCTGATAGCCGGGCATAGTCCGGGATCCCATGGGCAATCCCCTCGAGGTTCTGGATCAGTTCCTCCCCTCCGGTGCCTTCCCCCTGGATCTCAGGGGCGAGTTGTGTCCTCCGGGAGATTGGAGACATCCCGGCTGGTCTCTCAGGTCCTACATCTGCATGCATATATAATTGTGTCAAGACGAATGTGTATTAACAAAAAACATATAAACATAAAATCAAAAATATGAGGTCTTACCCAGCTCCTCGTCCCAGTCATCTCCTTCTGGTAGTGGGAGATCTGGGTCCCCGGTAAAGTCAGTTCCCGAATAGGGCCAATCTTCCACGACGATCAGCTGGCGCCGTAGCCACCTAAAGAACTCTGGCCTCCAGGACATCTGTTGGCCACCTCCAGATCTGGGCATCAGTGCTGCCCAGCGAGCCATTCGTGGCTCTCGTGGTATCGGACTCGCCACTGCGGCCCCTTGGCCTTGGAAGATTGGTATGCGTTACAGAATGACCGATACCAAGATGGAACCATACCCGAACTGTTTCAGTTTCCCCTGTTTGCACTTTGTGAGCTGTCTTTTCATATTGATGGTTACTGCTTCTGCCCAGTTAAACAGTAGGGGACCCATGCATTCTGAGGCCAACAGGAGTTGGGTCTTCGTGGCCTCGTGCGGAGCCTGCGATCCAGCAGCCCGCGTAATGGTGTGGAGAACTACTCTCAGTGCTAGATCAGGGATGGTGGAGATGTATACCTTCTTGGTCCCTGATCCTGTTTGTGCCCCTCGGCACACCCGTGCCATTACCTGTTCCATCTTTTCTCCTGATGGTCTACTCCCAGTCAGTACAGGAATTGGACCTCTACGGGACAATCCAGTAATGAAATAAATGTCAGTGACCTCCAATTCTAACACCTGGTCTCGTAGCCTGAACACTTGTTCATTTTCATCCCAGATGCTGATTAGATATTGGAGGAGCTCGGGCTGAGCTCGTAAACATGGCGTGAGGAAGAAATTTTTCAATCCACAGTCTCTAAGAGCGTTCATGCAAGCCTGGCTTTGCATGGCCTGTTCATCCTCGTCTCCGTGCTCTCGTTCCTTCCATTCGATTGCCATTTTGAGTGATTATCTGCATTCACATGGTCAAAAACCCCTCATTAGATCTTTGGTGAGCTTCAAAATTCAAGAAATTTGGTTTAAATACCGGAATTTTAGGCGTGAAATTAGGTTCGGCCGCTGGCGCGACTGTTTTGCTAACAGTCGCGTCATGTGGCGCGAGCCCTTTATTAAAATGAGCTCATTGGCGCGGGTCCGTGCCCGATACCCGCGCCAATGGGCCCGGCCCTAAAATTTTAAAAGTGGCCACACAAAGTTGATTTCTAAGGGAAAATCATTAAAAAATGTATGGAAATGAAGAGCAAAGGAGCGCCTCTTGCCTGTGACAGACGAGAAGCTGAATGGTTGCCTGGATTGGTCGCAATCGTCGACGAAAGGTTCTGCTCCAAATGGACCACTGTTGTTTTCTACCAAGGTAAATAGTAAAAGTAATTTTATTTTTACCAATTAGACATATTTATAACTTTTTCGACATTAAAATGAGTTTTAAAAGTTATTTTTATCAAATGTTTGCATATGTTATGTCGAAAATGGATTTTACGCTTGCTTGGTATGTGCAGCAACAGGTTTTTGCGACTTAAAAGATGGACACGAGTTGTATTTTATACTTTTTCGGACTCGGTAAATACACGAAAAAGTCACTCTGGAGTCATCTTTCAGCTCTTTTCTGACTCTCTAAATATGAAAATATCACCGAGGCCCTTGTCGTTTCGATCTCGTTAAAATGGACACGAATCGACATCCACCCAGTATAAGTTTAACCCTTTTTCGGGCTGGGATGGATTGATTACGAAAAAGGAATACCCTAGCCTATCGCGACTAGGAGGTTTTCCCGGATATTGTTTTCTACCTTTTCGGATCCGGGGAACTATTTACGAAAAGGGACCTGTGGAGTTTTCTTTTCCGCTGTCTTTTCAAACTCTCTAAACATGAAAAGACGCCGAGTTCTTCCTTTGTCAGACTCGTTAAACCCTGATGACATTGGATTTCGTCGAAATGACGTTCTCCAAGTTTCTCCTTCCTAGGACTCGTTAAATGCACTAGGATGGATTCGCCCGAAGGGCGGACTTATATCACAAGCATATGCTATCCCCTCCAAGCTTGTTATCAAAAATAATTGGGGTACTCGCCAGAAATGGTGGGGGAAAAATGGAACCATCGTCGTTGTCGTCGGCAGTATGTCGCTCTTGAACATGGCACTTGTCTGCATCCGTGTCGGGTTGGGGACATCTCATCTCGTCGCTTCACTTTGCCTCCATGGGTTTGGGTAATCTCTTTTGACCTCTCATCTGTTCGCTGCCTCGTCGCCATGACCTCTGATCCGTTGATGTCAAATACTGCCAAGTCCACTATCATGCCGTTCATGTGTTCAAGAGAGGTTGGCCTCTGCAAATATCAACCTTCCTCTGTTTCTCATATGATCCTGATTCACAACAAAACATCATGTTCCTCTGTCTCGTGTCGATGATGTGGGAATCATTATGGCCCACCGTCGATCAAGGTCACTTCCTGTCGACTTCAACTCATTATCCAGGAAGTTGGTCTAGAGACTCCTTATGGTACCTTGGAGCCTGCATGCCTCAATGGCAGGTTCGTCGCATTCGACGAGAGGTTTTCATCATTGGCCTCCGATCGAGTGATTCTGCGGGTGTTCGACGTCAACTCATTTATTCGCACGCCGTAGATTGTACCTGTAGTACCTTGAGGACCATTGTCATTATTGGTGGTTTCTCTCGCGTCTGTTAACAGCTTTCATCATTGGTTGGTAATCAGACGATGTTCTCGCATGTTCGACTTCAGCTCACATATTCACATGCTTGAACTTGTACTCTGTTGGGTCGAGATGGAGCGCGAGACCCTGGATTGTGTCTGTTGTAATCCAGGCTGCGATTGTGGATTATTATCATTATGTACATGACTCACTGATTGGATGGCTGCGACCATACCTGAGTCTATTTGTTTGATCTTAGTTGGATGGCTGCGCCCATACCCCGGATCCGGATTATAGCATACTCTGTTCGGATGGCTGCGTCCATACCATATATATACATCATGTACTTGAGATATCAGTTGTATCTTTCTGCGCAGGTTTTCCGACGGCGGGCCTTCAGTTGGACATGTTCTCGTAAAGCATTTCACCCCTCTCCCTCTCGGGCCTCATACTTTAGGGGGCATCTGTTACACAGTAATTTGTCACCATCCTTACCATTCCCCATCCCGCACAATGGAGGACCCATTATGTGACCTGTGGACATTATCATGCCTTGAAATCATCATCAATGCATCCCTCTGAACATGAGCTTCATTTGCCCTTGAGACATTTCCTTGCAAAAGTCATGAAAAACAGCCCTTTTGGCATTGGCGCGGGCAGTCAGTTCATCACTCGCGCCAATGGAGAAATTACTGCAAAGGGTTCGCGCCACTTGGCGCTCTGTCATAGAGCCGTAGTCGCGCCACCCAATTTGGGAGTTGTTTTTTAAATAAGGATGGCGGAAGTTGAGTTCTAACAAATTCACAAACCATCACCTATCTTGAGTTGGGAGGTTGGCTGCGGGAGTTCTATGGAGGGAAGTGGTTTTGCCACCTCCCATAGAACCTTCCTTGTTGATAGGGCCAATCCCATAATAATAGGGATCCCAACTCCTCTTTCCCCATCTATAAAAGCTTGCTCAAATCAATGGCAAGCTAGTCTTGAAGTGCCTAAGCTCTGAATCTCCATATTCCCAAGAGCCTTTGTGTTGTAAAGCACCCTCTCTTTCCCTTAAGGCTGACTCAAGTAAGGAGACCATTGTCACGAGACTCTGGAGAGGTTTTCCCTTTCCTTGGCGAGCTTTGCGAGATGTGGACTACTGGAGACCCGTCCGAAGGAGACCACGACGTCAGAACTTGGTTGTAATCTTTCTTCGCTGGTTATTTAATAGATGATTATGATTATGGTTCCACTCCGTTTTCCATCATGTTAATGCGAGTAATGTCCTTTCTGACTGATGTTTAGTTACGTATGCCGGTTTCTATGCTTGTATCTGTTCGTTTCTTCCATGTGCAGGTGTTCATCCGCGGAGATCGTGGAGGGATTGTGATCTGCCGAGGCTGAGGAACGGGGACGCTTCTTCTTCAGATCCTAGCGTTGGAATCCAGGTAGGCTCTTATCTCCAGCCTTTTCCACTTTTGACGGCACTCCAATCAAATCTTCAGAGAGAGAGTTATTGAACTTTTCCCACGATCACCTCTTTGAGATGAAATTCAGGAGCCTGAAAAAGCACTACCTTCCACAGATCATATCTCCAAAAATATTGCGAACCAGGTTCTGAAATTTTTTTACGAATTTCCTCAGGATTTCAGCTTCGCACCATATGAATTTCAGACTCTGACCCTTCGTACAAAAAAATTTATAGCGCAAATGCCACGATGACCTGTTTATGAGCCTGAAAAAATACCTAACTTACACAGATGATATCTCCTCAAATATTGCGAACCAAGATCTGAAATTTTTAGACAACCTTCCTCAAGATTTCGGCTTCGCACCCTAAAAATTTCAGCTTCTGAAGCTTCGTAGAAAAAAATTTATAGCGAAAATGCCACGATGACCTGTTTGGATCAGCGAAACCCTAGAATCCCAAAGCTCCGATACCAAATGTTGTGTAACCAGCTCCAAAAAGAGAAGAAAAGAGATATTCACGCCTTAGAAATAAGCCACTTCGAGGGGGCAACCTCCAATACATTACATGAATGAACAATTCTTGGATGATACAATTTACAAAACCTCCTTTCTCTATATAGGAGTCCATGGGGCCATAATGTAATCCTAGTGGGCCACAATGTAATCCTAGCCGACCTAACAATAATAATTTAAGGGCACAATAATAACAAAATGGGGGTTACAAGGGTACAATAATAACAATAAGGGGTTTACACTAATAATAATAAGGGGCTATACTAGTGATATAGGGACCTAACAGAACTTTGGACAATAAGGGCGTCTCCCCTATCTGTTACCTACAGGGTTGGAGAAGTAACTCACCCTATCATGGTCTTTGCAGAGTATACCCCATCTAGCATCATACCCACAAGATTGGGCTTGTTGGGATTATCCCTCTCCGTTTGGCCAACGCTTGAGGAGGCTTGGAGGCGTGTGATCCTTACCTCTTGGTAAGTCGGGTATCTCGTCCAAGCTAGATTATGATGCAGGTGTTCTACCACATGACTTTTATGGGTCATTGATGGGAAGATCAGCAGGTGATAGGATGGGTTGAGTAGTAGCTCCCCTACATCACCTATTGCCCGATATGGGTTGAGTTGTAGCTCCCCCATGTGACATTTCCAGGTAGTATCTCGATGACATTTCCAGGTAGTAGCCTGATGACAATTCTAGGTAGTAGCCCGATGACATTTCCGACTAGTAGCCCGATGACATTTTTAGGCAGTAGCCTGATGATATTTTCGGGTAGTAGTCCACTGACATATTTCCTGGTAGTAGCCCGCTGACAGATGTTTTGGGTTGCAGCCTGTTGGTTGGAGGGTGGTAGCTTTTGCTCCCCATGATTCTTCTTCTTTATATTCGAGAATGTTTTAGTAGATAGAGCTGAGCATATTAGTACACATGATGACTGGATGACACATTGATCAATGGACATGTTTTACAGGTGGAATTCTCCCTAGTTGAGAGGGAGTGTTAAAATTATGCAGCTGTTGTCAAATTCCACTTTGGACTACTCACTTGATGGAAATGATGATAGCATTGAGTTCCTCTTTTCGAGAGGACCAAAATCGACCTAAAGATCAGCTCATTCAGATAAGCAGAAGATGGTTTTTGATTTTGCGCCCACTCATGGATATTGGATCAGGTCAGCTTCACATATTTGGACAGGTCGGCTAGACATCAATGAAACCCCTTTGAAGCATATAAATACAAGTGATCTAGAAGCTCATTTGGACATCACAACATCAAGCATCTTCTTTTCTTCTATCTGATTGGGTTCGACACATTGGCAAAGAAAAAGATCGTAGTCAGGTCCAAAGGTCGCACTGAAATTAGGGTTTCTGTCCCAGCTGCGAGCATAGAACTAGTGGATCCGGGCTATAGCCATGTGCTTGCTATAGGCAAGGTAGCAACTAAGATCCTAAAGCTGCAGGCATGCTGACTTATGGTAACAACTAAGGGTTTGACTACTGTTGACTGTCATCCGAAGATTTCTGAAGTTGCCTGAAAGCTGAATCAAGTTTTATCTGATATAGTTGACCTCTATGCACAGGTTTCTGAAGTTGTTGGGTTATATTATTGTACAAATTGTATTGGGCCCATTGTACTCTCCGCTGAACATTTTATGACAAAGGTTTTTTCCCATAGTGGGTTTTTCCCTGGTCGTTGACCAAATTTGGTGTCTCTTGTTGATGCGTTGATTGTCTCCTTTGTCATTGCATTTATTGTTCTATCTTCGATTACTGTTGATGAATGGAAAGACTAATTGTAATTGGAAATATTGCTAAGTGAAGTTTGGAATTGGGCTAAACTAATTGATGCAGCATAGAACAATCTAAAAATTAACAGATTCTTGTGTGTAAATTGTTATAGATAATCCATCTATTTGCAAGTTGCTGGCATAATTGTGGAAGCTAAATATCCACATATATTTGGAACACTGTGCATTGTTCATTTTTTGAATTCAACACTTAAATCTATTGCTTCAAATGTGACATGGATGGGAAGTGTTATTGATGATGTGTGCCATATACACAATTTTGTACAAAAGCATACCGATGTCCTCATAATTTTTAAAGAGTACACTCATCTATCATCGTTGAAAATTGCAGATGCTTTGTTTTCCTCCTCATTCATCATGTTTAATAGGTTGAGGGAGATCAAGAACACTCTTGAAACCATGGTTATTTTAGAGTTTGGTCTTTTTGAAGAAAGACATCAAACTTCTTGTAAAAAGGTCAAGTATACAATGTTCAATGATGGTTGGTGGGAGAGGGTAGATCTTACCATTAAGATCACAAACCTTCTTATTTCTTTGTTGCAGTTGGCAGACACGGACCACCTCATCTTTAGAGATGTTTATAAGGGGTGGGATTCCATGATTGAGTCTGTGAAGACCCTTATTTTACAAAACGAGTGCCTTGAGTATGGTACAATAACAAAGGCCTTATTCACCACCATACAAGATATTCTTATGAGTAGTTGGAATAAGAATTGCACACCTTTACATTGCTTTGCTCACTTGTTAAATCTCAAATACTATATTAATGACTAGCTCAATGGTGGGCGTTCATGCAATTTCCTTGCTCACATGGATGAATAGATTTGATAGGGGAGGAAGGAAGCATTTATAAGGATATCATGATAGAGAATTCCTTGATGAGGTGGAGCAGGGCTTCGTAGAATTTTCCAATAGCATTGGGAGATTTGAAGGCTATTATGTGCTCAAAGATATGGGGGTGAAGAAGCATGCCCTATTCTACAACATTTAGGCATGAGGCTTCTCTCTTAGATTGCTTCATCCTTTTGTTGCAAGAGGAATTGGTGCACCTATAGGAATTTGTATAGTTGAAGAAAAGCAAGGAATTGGTGGGTAACTCAATGGGTAGCATGCCTATTCTACAACATTTTGGCATGAGGCTTCTCTCTTAGGTTGCTTCATCCTTTTGTTGTAAGAGGAATTGGTGCACCTACTAGAATTTGTATGCTGAGGAAAAGTAGGCTTGAGCAATTTAGGGCAAAGACAATTGTGTATGTGCACTACAACCCTCGTCTTATTTATAGGCAGAGGGAGGAGTGGTTGAGGAGGGAAAGACAAAGATGTGGGATGTGTTTCCTAATTATATGGGTTTAGACAACAATGTTCAGTTGGCATTAGCCATCTTGGAACTTATTGAATCAATGCTATAACCAGTGACTTTTGATGATGGTGATCCTCTTGAGGGGTCATCCTCCACACCAACAAATGCAAAGATTGGATTGGATATAGAAGAGGAAGATGATGGAGGAGATGGTAGTGGTAGTGGTGGTGATTTTGATGATTTTGATATGGAGGACTACCGACAGTGACAAGCTATGAGATTCTTCCATCTAAGTTTCTAGTATATACCCGGCATTCCTACTAGTAGTATTAGCGACTCAATATTCATATAATACATTTTGATTTTGATGACTTTTTGTGAAAATTTTAGCTTATGGTTCTAATTTCTTGCATGTTTGTTATTTGATCGTCATTGATTTATGAATTAGTTGTCTCATGTATGATGTATCAATACTTTGTAGAAGTTCTAGTTTATTTTTTATCCAGTTAAAGTTCTCATGAGTGTACAATAGGATCTTGTTGAGCAGAGATTAGATATCTACATTTGAAATGGACTTGAGGAGGCTAAAGGAGCTATGAAATTGCACCCAACTTTTTATCTATCAAGGTTTGAGCCCAAGTCTACTAATAATTGGCCTAAGATTTGTAGAGATTCTACACTTGCTTTCCTACCTCTCTTTTTCTTTAGAGAGATCATGAAGAAATAAGGCTAGGAATTGTGTTGATTCCAAGCTTCCCTTTGTGATTATTGTTGCAAAATCTAGCAGGCTTGGTGCAAAGCCTCACTGGATGGGGCCAAACCTTATGGCTACAAGAGAAATGGTTGCCACTGTCACCTTAGCAACCTTTCTCTTGCTCTTTAGTGGATTTAAACCACAAGGGAGGCTCCCCCAAATCACCTAGAAATATATTCTCATACTAAGGCTCAATGTGACGAGTCAAATGTGTTGAAGTTGTAACTAGCTTTAGTCTTCATAATTTATCTTTATGATTTTATAAAGAGTCAAAAAGAATTTATCTAAGTCAAAAGAAAATGTTTTTGTCATGTCCCATTTGGGCATTGAAAAGATTTTTTTAAAGTATATTTGTATCCCCAAGTTGACCCTCCAAATGGCAAGTCGGCTCAACCGTAAGAGGCACCTTTTCGGACATGGAAAGCACTATATATTGGCATTATTATTCCAACATTTGACACTCATTTAACTCATCTGTTCAGAGGAAAAGTTGCGAGCTACTTGAGGCACTATTCTTCAAAAACAAAGTGAGTTTCCAAGGCATATACTTTGGTGATATTCAAGCTTTACTGTGGCACTATACTCCTGTAATATTCGAGCTCCCTGTGGCAATATATCTTTGTGAAAAAGAACGAATTTTCTGCGGTACTAGGACAATGTCTAAGGATGGAGTTCTGAAGAGACTTTTTTTTGGATATATGAAGTTACTTCTTTTTGCGGTACTAGGACAATGTCTAAGGATGGAGTTCTGAAGAGACTTTTTTTTGGATATATGAAGTTACTTCTTTTTGGTCATGCAAATTTCTGAAGCATCTCTTCTTTGGATCAAGGTTACTTAAGAGTAGGAGCAGAAGCGGGGAGTGGGAGCGGGGAGCGACATTTTCAAAAGCTCTAGGTTCAGGAGCGAATTTTTATATATTTTGATGCATATATGTTAACAAAAGCACGTAGAATGATGAATTAGATATAAAAACATAAAAACATGGATTGAACCATATAACATCAATCATCTAGAAGTTATAATCTTCATCAACCACGTCCACAAGTTAGTAACATACAACATATCGAGTTTCATGATTTATCAATCTTAAAGTTTTAAGCTTTCAAAATTCAATATATAACATTTATCATCATTGCTCACTAAAGTTGTAACTTGTACTTGTAACCATTACCATTACCAAGTAACCAAACAATAACAAAGAATATCTAACATGAAATGAAATGTTTCAATTTTCAACTTTCACGAAGCATCACATTCATAATTCATTACCAATGAGTTATAAATGCCAACTTCAAACTTCAAACTTAAATTGTCATATATTGTTTACTAAAAATACCATAATAAATATGAAAGGGTCAATAGTTATTAAAAGTACTAGAAACTAGAAAAAGACAAGTAAATCTATTATCTACTGTTTGACCCTCTTGCCATGAGAAATTTCTAATTTCTTGTCTCATGCTTTATTGGGAGTCTCCTACTGCATAGTCGAACGACTTTGGTGCTCTTGATTAAATACAAGTTCCATACCCTAGTAACTTAGGTGCTCTTGATTATGGGGGTGTCTCCCCCACAAAGAGGGCCTGATGCTCTTGATTAAATACAAGTTCCATACCCTAATACATGACAAAATCCAATGGAAAGATTGCAATCCCCCACAATCCTGAAATCTTGAAAAAATGATAAGTCTGCTGGATTTTGAGTGAGATCTAAAATTCTACTTTCTCCATATGAAATCCAATGAGGTCGAAACCACTCTCAAACATCCCGAGTCATTTCATGGTAATGTTAAAAATTTAAGTAAATTTACTTTAAGAATTTAACATTACCATAAACTGCATGTCAACACTAGGGCCATAGGCTTGAACATTAGGTTGCCCCACTCAAAAAATTTTGTTTCCAATCTTAAATAGCTCCCTCTATCACTCCTTAATAGGCAGGGAGCGAATTTTTTTTAGGGAGTGCGCTCCTGGGGTCGTGCTCGATTCTCTCTCGCCCGGAGTGCGCTCTGGAAGCAGATTCGAAATGAGGGGGGGGACTCCCCCGCAACCCCGCTCTAGCTATGCGAGTTCCTGAAGCACCTGATTTTTTTGAATTATAGCATTGAAGGACAAGGATGTGACATTTGAACATATCTTTAGAGGGTTGACTTGGTACTTAGGTAATTGGTCAGTTTGTCTATGACTTGGATTTCTCTTTTTGACAAAAGATTCTAGAAGGAAAGGATTGTTGGGTTTTCCCCTTGTTGGTTTTGTCTTGGCCTATGGCCTAATTTTTGGTGTCTCGTCTTTTTGTGCATTGTACTTGTATAATTGCTTGATGACCTAATTGAATGAAGTGAATGCTAAATGAAAAACACATTAACAGTCACAAGTAATTATCATGATTAGAAATTCTAGCTTGCTCTTGAATTTCAACATGGTATCAAAGCTAAGGAAGATCGAAGAGCAATTTAGGGAAGGATAGAAGGGAAAATTCATGGACAAAGAGACTCTTTTTGCCTCTCACTCTAGCACCCATTGCAAATCAAGTCTAGTCTGAATTTCTTAGTTTAATTTTGGAGCAAATATTAAGGTCTGTCACATAGATCCGAGCTCGAAGAAGAGATCGAAGTTCTGTAGGTGATCCAAGCTACGAGAGACCCAAATTCCTGTGGTTTTATCTTTGTTTTTCAGTTGGCACAACAAATATCAATTTTGTCTAAAATTTTCGAGTCCTAAGATTGGCATATAAAGCTTTGAAGACCAGGGAGGAGGGTATCCGAAGTTTGTAGCAGTCTATCAAAATTTTGGGCAACCGAATCTCTTGTGATGGCTAGAATAAAGGGCTAAGGAGTCTTGAAGTACAACAAGGTAATCACAGACTACAGTGGCAGAGGGAGGGTGTAACCACAACAAACGAGTTTGTTGTGTGTCTGGGATAAGGCAACGTTTGAGCTGCAAAGGTTTGTGTTTTACGCCGAAAATATCAGGAGGAGAAGTGCCCAGAACTAAGGTATGTTTTGTTTCTTAATGATAATTGATTGCTAGGTGAAGAAGCAACCTTGTAGAAGAATTCATTCTTGCCCTAGTTCAGGATCTACTTTTAGATGCACGCAGTCCAATATGCTTAATCAAAGCCATAAAAGATATCCACTAGAATTTGCTTGTATCATGAGGTTAGTTCACCATTGTATTAAAAAGACTTGTATTTATTCATGGAGTTCGAATTCTTTTATGTTACCTTTGGATTGAATCTCAATAATTATTATTATTATTATTATCCAATTTTAAGGTCACGGCCAAGCCAGACACCAAATTGGTGTATGAGACCCCCTTGTTTGTGGGACAAGGGACCCACCTCCGTGCAGCGATTTGACTGCTAAGTCTACGAAGGCATACATACTCTACCCCCCTCTAGTTTTGAACCTGTGATCTCTTAGGAGGAAACACATGCTCTTGAGTCTTAACCATTAGGCCCACTCAAGCTGTAATGAAAGGAGTCTTGAGAATTGGAGCAATATTTCTCTACCTTAATGATCTGATGACCTCAAAAGAAGACCTACTAATATTTGATGTGAAAATCTCATCAAATCATCACCTCAGGAAAGAATTTCAAAAAGCCCTAATCCAAAATCTCTTATATCAAAGTCATAAGTCTTGTCTTAGTGGGCTGAAGAGGCTTCAAAGCAGAATACATAAAATCGAAACTTAGTTCCTCAGACCAAAGTTACCTCACAAGGTTCAAAAGTCTGAAAGTAAGATTGGAAAAATCAGTCTTAATAGATTGCTTTAGAAAGGCGAGGTTGCAAGAAGCTATACTAGTCTGAAATATAATGCTTTTCTCATGTGAAATTGTCATGGGTCATGTATGAATGGGTGAATGTTCCTAGAGATAATTTATGTTAAATACATCTCAATAAGTCATCATTTATTGTAAACCGAAGTATAAAGTCCTTGCAACAATTGTTCTCATGCCCTAAATGCCATGCAAAGTTGTTGAAGGCCTCCTTGATCGGGTGAATTCTTCCCAAACCATAAATTCTCCTTGACCCCATCTCTCCCAAAAGACAAGGCACTAATCCTCCATTAGGTCACCTAGGACATCAATTATCTCACAATCTAGCCATCCAAACACTTCGATTTTTGGTCCACAACTGCACTGAGGTTTTCTCTAGAGGCCCTCCAAATTTGAAGCAAATCCAACAGTGGGATCTCAAGATATAGCTAGCCCTAGCTCACAGACCATTTCTTGCCCTAGTTTTCCCTTATCTAGTGTCCTCATAAGGATCATTGAATTCAAACCTCAAATAAAATTTGTCCTCTGATCCTCTTCTCCCTAATTAGGTCAAGCACCTCATTGGGTTATCAACTCCATACCCTTGACCTAATTTTTGAGTCCGTTTGGTCCCATATGGTCCCACGACTTATTGACGTCAATTCCACAAAGATCACACAAAGACCAATTCTCCATAAGGATTTCCAGGCCTAGGAATCATCTTTGCTAGATATGTTCCCAAACCCTATCCTCGAGAATCCTCTTAGCCCTTCCTAGAGAGCATATCACCTTGCTTCCCGAGTAAGAAAGCCATATAATTGAGTCTCTCTTGTGAATAGGCCTTAGGAATCACAACTTGTCCTCTCATTGTTCCATTCATGTAATGATTCCCCTTTATACTTGGCCTCCTCCCATCGGTGAAAGTCCGTAAAGAGTAGGGGGCTTTAGCTGAGGTGACAATGGGCTATTGCTCAATTGTTGCCCTTGACCTAGTAGTTGCTCTATAGGATCCCCTCCTAGGGCCCCTGCTGGTTTGAGCGGTAACAATGCTAATCGTCACCCTTGTAATATAGGATAAAATAAGACTAAAAGTAAAACACTAGCTAAAATAATGCATCTAACTATTATGCATACACATCAACATGAATAATTTAAAAGGTAGGATGCACTCACAAAAATTCAAGGCACAGGAATGCAATGCAACTATCTAATAATTAATGCATTAGGTTCTACTAAAAGAAATGAGGTGCTTGCCTTTTATAGGGGATGTCAAGGGCTCACCATCAAGGTTGGCTATGTAAAAGTAACCTACCCCTACTTTACTGTGGACCTGAAAAGGATAAGGGTTATTATCAACAAGTACTAAATCTCCAACTTGGAAATCCTTTCCTTGCTTTTAAACCTATTGCTTTTTCTTATTGTTTTGGTATGTCCGCCTTTTACTTTTAGATGAAGGCATTGACTTGACTTGACAAACGTTCCCTCCTACTTCCCTAACTGGCTTAGGTCTTTCAAGGATCTTTAGTTTAAAGTGTTTTCAATCCACCTGCAAGTTTAAAGGAGTTGTGTTGTGCTGGGTCTTGGCAGGATGCTGAGGGAAGGGGAAAGTATTAACGTCCTCCACATGCTCAGCCATGTGTGGTTCTCTATATGGAATAAATAGCTTCCTATCAATGGTGGGTATTGTATTATGTGTAATTGCCCACCAATAGATGCTGGCCATTTTCTTAACAAGAGCATCCCCCATGCAACTGAAACACCAATGATCACTCTGTCCATTAATACAGAGACATCTTTGTTAGCAGCCAAAAAGACCTTAACATCCTTGATTAAGCATGCATAGGTGTATAGACTTTGAATCAAAGCCACTCACAGTCTTGTAGGGCTTAATAATTTTCATTTCCAATTGATTCATGACCCTTAAAGGTGTAACATTTGTAGAGGCACCTGATTCAAGCATACAATTGTGGAATGTAAGGTTATTTATTACTAGGGACAACAAGAAAGGTGCATTCCCTCCACTTCTTTGATCATTATACATGTTTTGTAATATAACGGGAGGATCCTCACACTCTGTCTAAGTTGAGGATCGTCTTGACTTGACCTCTTGAAATTTCAAGCTTGGTAAGTTGCAAGAGTGGGATGGACACATTTACATTTGATAAGACATTAGCATTGAAGGAGTTGGGCTTAGGACTAGTCTTAGGGGGTAAAGGTGGCTTGATACTTTTTTGATGAACTAGGCTATTAGTACTACTTGCTTTAGGGTGGTTTGGATCACTATCCTTTCTAGTGAATAATGCAACCCTTTGAATCTAGCCCCAACTTCAATAATGTTAATAGGCTCATCACGATCTTTATTAGGCTCCTTGGTAGACTCTTCATGCTATTGTGGGTAAAGGGATAAGGATTCACTAAGCAAAATAGTGAAAGGAGCGGGGTTGTTCATCAAATTGAAGTGCTTCAAACCATCCTCTTCTTCAACTTGATTATAGGGACACTTCCTCACTATGGAATTTATTGCAAATTTGACACCAAGGAAATCCCTCGACTAACCATGTATGTAGGGGCAAGGGTGTTGGGCACATTATGTTGTGAAGGGTTTTTGCCACTATTGGGATTTCTTGTTGACATTTTGTGTATTTGGGGTAGCATCAGTTGTGCTCTAGGTCCCAAATTTTGAGGAAGGACTAGAATACACTTGATCTACAAGACCCAGAAATGGATTTGGGAATTTTCATCTGGTTTAGGAGATATTAAATTAATTCATTATTTTAATGTATTTCCTAAGTTAAAACTTAGGGAACTTAAATAATTAAAGTGAATTTAATTAAACATGTGATGAAAATGTCTTAAGTCACACGGATCAAGCTTTCTTTTAATCTTAGCCATTGATTCAAGATTTGATCACGACCGTTGATTTGTCAACGAGAAAAGTATAAAGGAAAGGCTTGGGGTCATTTGTAAAGACACACAGAGGCAGAGCACTGAAGCTAAGCTGAGATTCTAAGGCAGGGTTTGCTAAGAATACTTAGAAGTGTTTCAGCTGTAGAGAGGGGAATTTAGACGAAGGGGATGATCTGATCCCGGGGTCTAGAATACATAAGAGGCAGAGAAAAGATCAGCTCAAGGATAGCGCAGAGGAAGGCAGCAGCAGCAAGGATGGCGTAATTTTCAGGAAACCCTTCAGGGGTTACGTAGAGAACCTTAGGGGCAGCGTAGTGACTGCGTCACCCAGTCTGGGGTAACGCAGTCCCTTCGGAGCAGCGCTGAGGATTTGGAGGCCATCCAAGGCTGACGCAGAGGCTTTCAAGGGTTTCAGAGGCTGATGCAGAGGCTTTCAGGGGCTTCAGAGGCTGATGTAGAGGCTTTCAGGGGCAGTGCTGGGGTTTCTAGGCCTAGATTTGGCTGAGTCCTGTAAATCCCGTTTGAGGGTGTGGATCAGTCATTGTTTTGGCCCTAGATCAGGCAGAGAGTTGTACATCTAGTGTTATCTCTGTCGGGTTTTCCAGATCTGGAACCCAGATTTGTGTATTTAGAAATATTCTTAATAATAGAACCCTCCAACAGCCAGAGACCGGTTTTCCCACCTTGGGTTTTTCGGGGGACTATTTGTCCAGAAATAGCTATCACTTTGTCAATGTGTGCATGTGCTTATTCTAGATCTGGATTGGTAGAGATCTGTTATGTGTTTTGCTTCGATGTTAACTTGAATTTATTCAGTTGATAACTTATTTAAGTAGGAGGAGCTTAACCGCATTAACAGTAATAATTTCTGCATAAGATATAAGATTCAGAAATTTCTACATGGTATTAGAGCAATTGCAAATCTAGAAGGGTCACCAGCAGAAGAATCTGAAGGATCTAGCTGCAGAAAGCAGCAGAGAAACAAATTTGAAGGGACAACGCAGTTTTCAGGAGCATATTCATGCAGAGGGAAGGGTGACGCTGCCCAACGCTGTGTCCTAGCAAGCCCATGCAATTACTGCGCAGAAGCAGCTCATAAACAACGTTGGTTGGGTCTGAAGCCAGCCAGTGTGATTCAGATCTGAATCTGTCAGATCCAGAAAAGATTGCAGAAATTCAAAAGCGCTGGTGGGGTTAAATTTCTGAAGTTTTCAGATCTTTAGCCTTAGCACAAGTGACAAAGATTGGGCGGAGATCAGCTTCTCAAAAAAGTTTCTTGCCAAAGGAAACTTGCAGTTTGATCAGAGGATCAAAGAAGAAGCTGAATCATAGTTGATTTGGTAGATTTCCAAGGAGGGAAATCAAGTGTTAGAGGGAGCAGAAGGCACCTGTTTCACTAAGGGCCTTAGATCCAATTTTCTAGCAAAGAGAAAAGGAAGTTTCGACACATTCTGAGTAGATGGCTCCTCATGGACTGCGTGATCAGGATAGGTTAGAGGGCCTCTCAAACTTTTCGGTGTGGAAAGCAAGGATCTTGATTGCCCTTGAGGCGTACAATCTAAGAGACCATGCAGAGCAGACTCTGGCCACACCGACAGATGCAAATCTCCTTCGGAAGCATAAGGAAGCTGCTGGGCATGGCAAGCGACTGATTATGGATAGTATCAAGGACCATATTGTACCACACATAGTTGAGAAGAAGATAGCTAACGAGATGTGGAAGGCCTTGAATTCCCTGTATGAGGGAAAGTCCGTCCAAAGAAAAATGTTGTTGGAGACCCAAATGAGGTTATTCATGATGACCAAGGGAGAAGACATGGAACACTTCCTCTTCAGACTGTAGGCAATCATGGATCAACTGACTGCAACGGGTACAACCGTAGATGATGCAGTGATAGTCAGGATTGCCCTCAATGCAGTCACGGATGAGTGGGAAACCTTTGTCCAAAGTATCTTGGGCAGAGCGGACCTCCCAGATTGGGATAGCTTGTGGTCAATCCTGCGGCAAGAAGAACTACGCAGATTCACCAAGAGGCAGCACAACCCTACGTTGAGCAAAGCAAAGAAGGAAGATGAGGAAGATGTAGCCTTGGCATCAAAGAAGTAGCCAAAGAAGAAGAAGGATCTGTCAAAGATCAAGTGCTTCCAGTGTGGCGAAATGGGACATTTTGCGAGCCATTGTCCAGAGAAGAAAAGGGACAAGGAAGCATCCTCTTTCAAGGCAGCTGTGGCAGATGATGGGTCAGGAGATGATGCATCCATGAGTGCTCATGAACCACGAAGGTGGAGTGACATGGACATGTAGAGGAGCTACATGGAAGTAAGGCGGGATCCTTGAGCAGCTCATCTCTTGGATCACATGCGAGCTACGGCAGCCTTAAGACAGTAGCGGGACAAGTGGAGCAGTGGGTGCATAGATCACAGATGAAGCAGAGACAGAGACAAATCTGAAGACTGGAAGGAGCAACGCAATCCAAAGCAGCAGTAGCAGCACAGAGGCTGATGTGACTTTAGCAGTGCAGAGCAGTGCTGAGCTGCAGCAACGCAAAAAGCTCTAGAGGGACAACACAATGCAGCAACAACGTGATAGATTTCAGCACAAGGGGTTGATGTGACTTTAGTAGTGCAGAGGGAGTCTGATTATGCAGGCAGAGCTGTAGTTGTGCATCGTTCTTTAGATGCTAGCACAGATCTGTAGCCTATGGAGCTTCAGTGATGAGGATGCAACCCATCAGACTTGTTTGTCAAAGATTGGGTAGGAGATTTAGTTGTTTCTCTCAACAATTGAATTTGTAGTGCAGCAGATCAATAGTGGCAGTGCTATGAGCAGAACATATGCAACATATTGAGAGGGAGTTGCAGTACAGTGGTTGCAGTGGCAGTGGCAGAGTCATGGGCAGCAATACAGAATGGCAGCAGCAGTGCAGAGTTGAGTGGCAGGAGGCCAAGCTTCAGCAGCACATAACCAGTGCCCAAAATCATGTAATGCATAAGTGTGACGTGTTACTAGAGCACACCCTTGATGCTAAGAGGGAGTGTTGAGATTTTGTGTATTTGGGGTAGCATCAATTGTGCTCTAGGTCCCAAATTTTGAGGAAGGACTAGAGTACACTTGATCTACAAAGAAATGGATTTGGGAATTTTCATCTGGTTTAGGAGATATTAAATTAATTCATTATTTTAATGTATTTCCTAACTTAAAACTTAGGGAACTTAAATAATTAAAGTGAATTTAATTAAACATGTGATGAAAATGTCTTAAGTCACACGGATCAAGCTTTCTTTTAATATTAGCCATCGATTCAAGATTTGATCATGGTCGTTGATTTGTTAACGAGAAAATTATAAAGGAAAGGCTTGGGGTCATTTGTAAAGACACACAGAGGCAGAGCATTGAAGCTAACCTGTGATTCCAGGGCAGGGTTTGCTAAGAATACTCAGAAGTGTTTTAGCTGCAGAGAGGGGAATTTAGACGAAGGGGATGATCTGATCCTAGGGTCTAGAATACACAAGAGGCAGAGAAGAGATCAGCTTAAGGACAACGCAGAGGAAGGCAGCAGCAACAACAACAGTAGGGACAGCGTAATTTTTAGGAATCCCTTCAGGGGTTACGTAGAGACCCTTAGGGGTAGCGTAGTGACTGCGTCACCCAGTCTGGGGTAACGCAGTCCCTTCCGGAGCAGCGCTAAGGATTTGGAGGCCATCCAAGGCTGATGCAGAGGCTTTCACGGGCTTCAGAGGCTGACGCTGAGCCTTTCAGGGGCAGCGATGGGGTTTCTAGGCCTAGATTTGGCCAAGTCTTGTAAATCCCTTTTGAGGGTGTGGATCAGTCATTGTTTTGGCCCTAGATCAGGCAGAGAGCTGTAGATCTAGTGTTATCTCTGTCGGGTTTTCCAGATCTGGAACCCAGATTTGTGTATTCAGAAATATTCTTAATAATAGAACCCTCCAACAGCTAGAGACTGGTTTTCCCACCTTGGGTTTTTCCGGGGACTATTTGTCCAGAAATAATTGTGTCACTCTGTCAATGTGTGCATGTGCTTATTCTAGATCTGAATTGGTAGAGATCTGTTATGTGTTTTGCTTCGATGTTAACTTGAATTTATTCAGTTGATAACATATCTAAGTAGGAGGAGCTTAACTGGATTAACAGTAATAATTTCTTCATAAGATATAAGATTTAGAAATTTCTACATTTCTTTTAGGAGCCCTATCATTGCTAAATTGGGGTTTGGGAGGATAGTTTTGACATGACCCTTTTTCCCTATTTAAGATTGTCAGTTTGTTCATCATGGCCATTTTCCCTTGCATCAATTCATTGGTAATCTTATCAAACTTTTGAGCAAAAGCTTGGAATGTGGGTTCAACTTAAGCACTTGGCTTTAGATTTAACCTCTACTTTGGCCCTGGGATTTGAAAGCATATCAATCTTAGATGCGCTTAAGTTACGTTCAATGGTAACAAAAAAAGCCTTGGTTTCATCAATAGTTTGAGGGTTCTTATCCAAGGCCAATGACACAAAGGCATGGGAAATGGAGGACACGAAAGTGACATGACAAACCTCCAAAACATGACATCGAGGACACGGTATAGATTATATATTTAAAAATATAATATATATGAGAAAACACAACAAATTAGTGTTTTACACATAAAATATGAAATATATAAAATATTTACATGATGATGATACAAATCCAATCATCCAACTAATGCATATAACGAAAATAGCACCGAGTGCAATCCATCTCTCAATAAAAAATACATTAACAAAGAGGCCCTAATGGCCCATAGAGTCCAAAAAAAATCATGCTACAACAAATGACTAGTACTATATATCATCAAAATCATTGCGTATATTGGGATTCTCATCATCAATATCACCCTTTAAACATTAAAATAAGATGGAAAAGGCTTAATCTGTCAAATAGAGATTCAGTTTGAGTGATCAGTACATTTTTACTAGTATTGTGACATAGGAGTTCAACAATCAATGCCACTTACATTGAAGTACTTAGAGGGCTTGGTCCTGTTAATTAAATGCTAGTTCCATACCCTCAAGGCTCATACATGACAGATTCCAATGGAAACATTGCAATTCCCTCAATCGTGAAATCTTGAAAAGTGTCAAGTCTACTGGATTTTGAGTGCGATCTAAAATTCTATTTTCTCAATGAAATCCAATGAGATCGGAACCACTCTCAAATATCCTGAGTCAATTAATGGTAATGTTAAAAATTTATGTAAAGGTGACATTCTCACCTTTACTTTAAGAATTTAGCATTACTATTAATTGCATAGCATTAGTAGGGCTTGGAAAAATCCGCGTCCCAACACTTGGGATCCCTTCGAACAATGCTTAATTTCCCTTAGATGCACTCCAAAACCATTGAGAGCTCCAAATATGTGACTGAATTGCGTGAGAATGAGGCAATAAATCGATTTTAAGATGTTTTTTCACTGGACATGTGTCCATTAGTACACCAATAGGGCTGGTGTTCGACACTAGTCAAACTTGTGTCTTGCTTGTCAAAATCGTGTCAGACATGTGTGACACATGTGTCATGTCCGACACATAAAATACGTGACACAGAGGGGGGGTGGAGGACATGTCATGTTACTTACGTTCTTATCTTTTAATGCATAAGACACATGTCTAGGGAAAGCTTCTACATATAGGTCAAGGATAGTTTGGTTCATAGGTTTGTTCTAGACTAGGAACTTCTTTGAGTAATTTGTCAAACCTTTGTGTGAAATCCTTGACACTTTAATTGTCAATTTTCTTAGCTCCCTGGGATTTAGCCAAGAGTTGCATGCCTTCCTTTATGGTGGCCCATTTCTTGATGAATACTTCATGGAGTTGGTCCCAATTCTTAAGGCTCCTTGCAGGCAAATATAAATACTAGTCCTTAGCACTTCCTTTCAAGGATGGAGCAAAAAACATTACGACACTATCCTCTTCTTCTATTAGTCTTCTGCCAATAGCCCAATAGAATTCATGCATATGCTTTTTAGCTATGATTGCATCACTCCCATTGAATTTAGGCAAACATTCTTCATACTTTTCAAGCAGCTTATGAGAAGCATTGGGGAACCCACTCACATCCAAGGGCTTGAATGCAGCATTAAGCCTCGGCCTGGCCATTGTATTTGAGGTGGAAGAACTACCAAAGAGGTTCCTAACTATGGGGGAAGATGAACAGGCAATAGTCTTACGATTATTGCTTCTCTTTCAAGGAGCAACGGCTTCGTTTGACCGACTACCAGGGGATAAGGAAGGGGATCCAGCTGTAGGAGTTGCTAGATGAGAGGTTCTATCACAGCCTTTGGGATACTCTCATCAACATTTATTGAAGCATAGACTTTGGATTTCGAGGTGGTCTCAACTCCTCCCCAATAACGATGCCATAGATGTTGCCGCAAAATCTAGCATAGTGCATGGTATATTCCTCTTAAATATGACTGACATAACTCTCTTTATTGCTGCTTATGCCTGACAGTGATAGAATTAATTCCCCTAGTCTAAACCTCGCCTCTATTGGAATATCTTGTTCCTTTGTTGTTGAATATCATTGTAAGATCTTTTCTTGGGCTGCTATATGAGAATGCCTTGTCATTGCATATCATCCAAGACCTAACTTATAGCAGCCTATCTATTGGTCTAGGCATAGAGTATTTGAACCCTAGCATAGAAAACATAGGCCATCTTAGCCCTTGTTGGTACTCTATCCAACAATAGGCCTTTAACTCATCAACTTGAGCCCTAGTATGAGAGTGTCTTTCTAGGTGATTTAAGAAAGCCTCCCTTGTGGTTTAAATCCACTAAAGAGCAGGAGAAAGGTTGCTGAGGTGACAGTGGCAACCCTTTCTTTTGTTGCCATAAGGTCTGGCCCTGCCTAGTGAGACTTTGCATTGGGCCTGCTAGATTTTGCGGCAACAGGGCCTAGAGTGTTGATCACTTCCTTCCTCGTGACAATTGTCCTGCATTTAGCAATCTTGAGGAGAGGAATGGTTTTTATTTTACTTGATCATTGGATTTTTTTGAGAGGATAAATCATGAGCTTGATGTAAGTTCTCCAAGCTGCAAGAGAATCTCCTTAATCAACTTCAGGCCTTGAGATTGGCTTGTTTCTAAAACCGGATTCTCTTGGGTTTTCTGCTTTTGATTTTATCCCCTCTTTTATGGATGAATATGAGCTTTTGGTAATAAGCCTCCAGTGAAGCAGCTTTCTCAGAGACTATTCTCCAATAGAGAATATTAGACGAAGTTTTCCAAGGCTTGAAACAATTTCAGATCTGCTGCCTTGGCTTTCAATGGATTGTTTTGGATTTGGTGCCTTTGAGCTTCCTCCAACCTTATTTTGGACTTTTTGCGAAACCAAAGGAACCTCTAGCTTTGACAAAGTAGAGGGAGGGGCGGGACTTGCCTCTAATTTTTGGGGCAGATGACTTGGAGCAAATCTTTCAGAGAAAAGGAATGTTCTCATAGTCTAAAGGCTGCTTCTCATGTTCACTAGTGCTTGCAAAGGCTTGCTTATATCCAAACCTATGCATATATGAGTGTATACCAGATTGGTATGAAGTTTGAACTGTAGTAATTTTAGAGGCCATTAGATATGGTGCCGATGAAGTTTATTATATGAATGACCACTGATCATGCGAGCTTCCTCCAACCTTATTTTTGACTTTTTGCGAAACGAAAGGAACCTCTAGCTTTGACAAAGTAGTGGGAGGGGCGGGACTTGCCTCTTTTTGTTTCTAATTTTTGGGGCAGATATGTACCAAAAATTTGACTTGGAGCAAATCTTTCAGATAAAAGGAATGCTTTCATAGTCTAAAGGCTGCTTTTCATGTTCACTAATGCTTGCTTATATCCAAACCTATGCATATATGAGTGTATACCAGATTGTTATGAACTGTAGTAATTTTAGAGGCCATTAGATATGGTGCCGATGAAGTTTCTTATATGAATGAACACTGATCATGTGAGAATTGAAAGGGTAAACCGGGATATTCTTATCCACACCAAAATCGATGAAAGAGTTTGCCTAAACTGTTCTAATCCCAGGTTATAAACTTGTAAAGCTTCTTGACAGGCATGTTCTGTCCATCATGCAGGGGCCTCATGTTTACTTTGCAAAGGGTAAACCTGGGATTCTTACCCACACCAGAACCAATGAAAGAGTTTCCTTAAACTGGTCTAATCCCAGGTTCCAAACATTCAAAGCTTCTAAACAGGCCTGGTCTGCCCTTCATCCAGGGTCCTCCTTCAAAGTTCACAGATATGGATCCTGTAGAGTTTGAGAAGTAAACATGAAAGTAGCCTAATGACGACTTTGTTTTGACCTTTCCAATGATGCTGCACCTATTTGCCGATTATATCTACTGTATTCTAAATGCCCATAAAACAACAAATCGGGGAAAAAAATAAGCATGCTTTCAATATGGCATGTTAATGGCTCTGTTTTAAGACTGTAACTGGGGACTTGGCCTGCTGGAAGGCCTCATGCTTCTTGGGCAACATGGCAAGCTTCCAATCAACTTTTTTCTTTATTAAAGCGTTCAACAGATTGATCTGTGATTCGCGAAACCAAAGGGTCCAATGTTTCTTCTGGAGATGCCATCCAAGAGGGGTTGCTTGTGCAGCTTGTGAAAGAAACCTGGAGCAAGGCGGATGGCTGCCTTTAATGGAAGAGAAATTACAGAACAAATACAAGGAGATCATTGTTATGTTTCTATGCTATATCCTAGTTTCTATGGATTTGCTTTTCAAGTTGTTTTGATGCTACTGATTTTCAGGGAAGACAATAATGGAACTTTACCTGCAAACCTTCTTTTTCTCTCTAGGTAATGCAGCCGGCTTAGTGACTGGGATATGAGAGGATGTATCTGGTGATGTGGATGGACATTTCTTAGATTCTATTATGTATAAAATTAATTTAATTTAATGTTTAAATTAAGGGGCATGATCTTTTGATCATGCCCCCTCATATAAGGCACTTAGGCTGTATTTAAGCCAGAGCCTCCCGCTGTTGTAATCCATCATTTAACTGTTGTCTAATATATATATATATATGCATAATCTTTTAATTGCAGAAGTAATCTTTTGTGCTCCAAATTCCACACCACTTACAGCTCTGATTATTATTGCTCATTTTTTTTTGTATTTGTATTGAAAACTTCAAAATTTTCCCATCCATCTTTAAGAGAAATAAAACTTTAAATGCTGTCTAAGGTTGAGACAAAGGGTGTTGTTCTGGTCTTATTCAATGTTTTCTAGAAACTCATTATATAGAAAAATGTTCTAACTTCTAGATCATATTGGCTCATGAAAAGCAATTTTATATGCTTTTGGATGTACCGTCTTGGTACAAATGTAATGGATCTCAAACCCATTTATCTTATGATCTTAAAAAACTCAATTATTTTCTTAACTTTATGCTTCTCCCTCTTTTCATTTCAGAGTAGTCATTAGGGGTTCAGTGACTCGACAAGTGTCTATAAATTCAATATTTATATATCACTTTGAAGTTTGATCGTTTAACTTCCAAGAGTTGAGAAAAACTCAAATTCACTTTGTTTTCCTCCCTTGTTTTAGTTCTTTTAATCATTTGAAAAGGATAAGTGAATTGTGATCTATCATTTACGAATAGTTTGACGATTTGGTCAATTTGCAGGTTAGAATGGAATTCTTGAAGGACATGGACTCATCTTCTCAGTTCCAGCAAGATGAACAGAAGCTACAGTTAAAACGGGTCTGCTTCAACTTGTACAGATGACATGTCATACATAATTTTTCATTTACTCTGTGGCTAAGATACTTCATCCCATTTTTGCAGTGTCTTCTCTGTATTCACATATTGTTTAATCGCAGGTATCAGCAGACGAAATGATGAAACCAGGGACAAAAATATACCTGCCAGGAACTGTCTGTAAGAATAAATCTTCTAAGAAGGATAGTCCTGTAAAAAAAGAAACCTTCAGTCCAAATGCAGATGAAATTCAATATCTACAAAGTCTTGAAATATACAAGGAAAGCTCGCAAACTTTATTTTCTAATTTTGGTCTTCAGAATTGCATTTTATTGGCAATTGGCTGAGCACAGCCTAATTATAATGATCTGAAATTTCAGGATCCAGCAATTATCGTCTTAAACAAGCCTCCAGGTTTACCAGTTCAGGTGTGTCTTTTTTTCCTACACTTGCTTTTGTAGAATCATTGGTTATGTTCTTTTTATGGTGCATCATGTTGTGTAGACTAATCATTTTATTGTTGCTACAGGGTGGCCCTGGTATCAGAAAAAGCGTGGATGTATTGGCAGCTGCAGCATTAAGATATGATTATAACGAGGGTCCTAGATTGGTATGTCTGATGCATAGTGGAATTTCATCTTTCCCAAAGTTGTTTAATGAGAGTAGTTTGATGATACAAAACAAGTTTGCTATGTCAGGATAACTGTGTCTTTCTTCCTGCTAATTGATCATTAAAATTATCTGGTTTTAGTTTTGGAACACAGTTGCTATAAAAATGATGAACAATGATCAATGTTGGAAAATGATGTTAAGTCTAGGTCTCTACACTTGAAAGAGTAGCGCAAATAAGCAAGTAGTAGCAGCAGCTTTGTGCATGCAAACTTACACAAAAAATGAATTAGATGATTCCCTTATGCACTGTCAGAGAATGGATAGTTACCTCATTAGGGAAAACTGTTCCTAGTGGGGGTTGCCTTCCATCAAGCAGTACCACATGGTCACTGGTCATTTTATGCAAGCCTCAAGGATATAACAGGGATGTGACTCTGATTCATCATCATACATGATGAGCACTTTGCATTCATATATGTTCCTTATGTAATCATGCTCATCATGTCTACAGTATGTGTTATATCATATATGTAGCATTGGACCCAACGCTTTTGCATGGGTTTGCCAGCACATTTGGTAGTTCATGATGTGGTCCATGCCATTAATGTGATACCTGGAAGAAGAGGTGTAGATCATATAGCCATTGGACCAGACTTTCAACTTTTGCTTCCAACAAATGCACTTCTTGACATAAAGACATGGACTACTAGAAAATCTAACAGGGAGTAGGGGTTGGGTAAGTGTCCTCTAGGATCCCCACTATTCAGGTGGCTGTCCCATTCTGCTACCATATCAAAAGTGGTCTCGAATCTTGCCAGTTTTGCTGGTATTTTAATTTCTGATGAATTTTTGGTGCCCTTCCCATGCATTTTTGGTGATATCTTTGGCCCAACTTGTAGAGCTCAGAGTAAAGTTTGTAATTGTCCAAAGATGCCCCAAACAAGTTCATATGTGAAAGTTATGGCTGTGGGGAGTTGATTTTCCAACTAGGCTCCTCGGGGCCCACATTTCTTTTCCACATTAGAGCCTAGGGTTAAGGATTTTGGTATTAGGATAAAATGTAGTTTCAGCCTCTTGTTATGGGACTTTTTGGGAATGAGCATAGTTGTCACATCTCTTCATGGAGGTGGGTTACCACCATTCTAGCAACTATGTATGCTGTGTACATTATAATGTTTTTCACCATTGATTCATTAATAGTGTTTCGTTTTGACTGCATATGGTGTGTTCCATTGTGTTTTGTATTATGAAAAGTGTGTTCTTTCATTTTGTTTTGAAAATAATACAGATCAATCGTATTAAAGCAATCTACTTTATATTGTTTTTCCGTGCATTCCCAATGATATCAAGGTATGAGGGGTTGGGCCTTGAGCTAATCAAGTCAAGTGAAGATCTTCCTCGCCTGTCCAAGTGACCTCAGATAGTGGATGGAAAGAAAGATGACAGAGTAATAGATCCTATCAAACTAGTTCTCTAGGAAGCCCTTGAGCGACAAAGGAATGAGACGATGGATAATTTTGTCCAGATCCTCTGATGACTACCAACAATGACGAATGCACCTTTCAAGGTAAAAGTTAATTTTGAAATCCCATTCTTTGAAGACAAGGTTAAGTGTAAAAGCTTTAGTGAGATGGTTCGATTAGTTAGAGGATTGTTTTTTTGTTTAAAACTTTTACAATAGTGAAAATATTACTGTTGCACTTGTTGAGTCCCTTTCTCATGTTAAACATTTGTGGGACACTTACCATGCACAACATGCTAGAGATGATTTTGAAACAAATGGGACAAATCCCACTGGTTATTTTTTGGATACCCTTAAGGACATGGACAACCTTGCACTAGGGAAGGGATAGATTATGTTAGAGTACACAAATGTCTTCCATACTCTGTATGTAAAAGTTGGTATTAAGGACTCCAAGCAACACTTGGTTCTCAAATACCACAATGGTTGATAGATACATCAAAAGAAGGGTAAAGGTGGCCCTGATTCTAAAAACAAAGGATAGAGCAAGAATAACAAACTTCTAGAAAACGAATCAAAGCAACTTGCAAAGAAGAACCATAATCAAAGGACATAGGAAAATGGTGTGACAATCATAAAACCCATTGGCACAAAATTTGCAAATGTCATGGTAGAAAATTGTCATTCCCTAAGATGAAAGCCTTAAACTTTGATTTTGCTATGCTACCAAATTGCATAAATAGGGAAAAATAAATCATTGATGTGGGACCCAATTTTACTATCACCACTAAAAAGGTCCAACTAGAAGAACCATAGGATCTTAATACAACAAAATCTATCACCTAGTGCATGTTGAGATTTTGGGTAGCATCGAATGTGCTCTAGCTCCGAAATTTCGTGGAGGGGCTAGAACACATGAGATCTCCAAGACCCAGAATCGTTTAGAGAAATTCCACTCGGAACTTAAGTTATTCAAAATATTAATTATTTTAGTGGAGACCCCAAGTCTAACTTAGGGAAATTAAATAATTAAAATGAATTAATTTAGACATGTGGGTGAAATGTTCTAAGTGACATTGATCAAGTATTTTCTAATCTTAGCTGTTGATTAGAGATTAGATTACGGTCGTTGAATGTTCAACGAGAAAAGTATTAAAGGAAGGCTTGGGGTCAGTTGGAGAATACACACAGAGCAGTAGCACTTGAGCTAAGTCGAAATTCTGGGGCGTGGTTTGCTGAGAATTTTCGAGTAAGCTTGCAGTGTTGGTGAGGGGTAGATCGACGAGGGATTATTCAGATCCGAGGCCGAGAATACATAGGCAGAGAGGCAGATTCGTACCAGGTAGTGCAGGGACTCAGTAGGAGGGATGTAGCCCATCTAGGCTCATGCAAAGGCAGCGCAGGGACTCAGCAGGAGGGATGTAGCCCATCCAGGCTCATGCAGAGGCAACGCAGAGGTTGACGCAGGCCCTTTAGGGTGACGCAGGAGCAACCTGTGTCGCGCAGAGGCTCAAGCAGGGATGCAGAGCTGATGCAGTTCCGAGAGAGACAATGCTGGGGTTCCAGTGGGCCAGAAAGGGCTCGTATTCAGCAGATCCAGAAGGCGTGAAGCCTCAATTGAATCAACCATATTTTTTGTCTCTGAGTGATAGAGGTACATCTGCCGTGATTTCTCTGTTGGGAAAACCACTACTGGTGCCCTTGATTGTATTCAGACATTTTGCATAATAATAAAACCGTCTAATAGCTGCTGCACCGGTTTTCCCGCATTGGGTTTTTTTGGGGACATTGTCCAAAAAATATTGTGTGTCCTTTGTCATGTATGCTTTATTCTTTAGTACTTGACTTGTATGTATGTGTAGATCTGCAGTGTGTTTACTTCGCTATTTTCTGAAAATAACTTGTATAATTAAAAACACAAGTAGGAGAAGTAAACCAGATTTCTGCAGTAGAAATTTCTGTTAAGTAGTTTCAGAAATTTTCATAGTGCGAAGCTTCATTGGGTGGCATAGACAATGTGGAACACATGGGAGTGTTATCATTGTCACGTTAGCAACTACTCCTCTCATTTTAGTGATGGACAAAAGCCAACATAAGGGAGGCTTCCCTTGTAGGGCTTAGGGGTTGAGTAACCCAAGGATCTTAAATTAAGTGCCCCTTAAGCATCCTACAATGAAAATCAATCGGATATAGATATAACTTGTTAGGGTTTGAGGTGGACGAAATAAATTTCTGATTTGGGTTCAAGGTAATTATGGCTCAATCTATATGTATGATTGACCCCCATAACAACTACTACCCTTGTTTTAGTGAGGCTTCCCTGTAGGGGCTTAGGGATCAAGGAACCCAAGAACCTTAAGTTAAGTGACCCCTAAGGATTCTACAATGAAAATCCACTGGATATAGGTATAAACAGTTAGGGTTTGAGGTGGATGAAGGAGTAAATTTTAGATTTGGTTTCAAGGTATCTATGGCTCAATCTATAGGCTATGGTTGAGCTAAAAGGCTCAAATAGGGTTCCCAAACACACCAAATCACGAAAATACTCAAGGATGCTATAAACTAGGGCTTAAAATCAGCAATTTTCACCATACAGAAGTTTATAACATCAACAAATTTATCCTTTGATACTATGATAAACAAGTGTTAAATGAAGGCTAAATACAAGAACAAATTAGGAAATAAAATACATCAATATTTGATGGTTGGTAAGGGATATAACAACAAATAAAACCTCGATGTCAACACTAGAAAATGGTTGAAAAATGCATATAAACCAACAATTTCACTTATCCAATACACCTTTCAACCATGTGTAACCCTAGGGCATAGATCATTTGACATTAAGTCATTTAATGCTAGAAGTACAAGATTTTGCTGTAAATAAATCCTAATTTACAATAAAACAAGAAGAAAAGTGATTATAATTTAGGAGATTATCGCAAGAGAGATGGACTAGTTCCTTCACAATCTAGGGCATATGGACTCTAGGATGTTAATTTTCCACTGCTCTTTGCTATACCAATTACCTTAGCCCAATTCACTTCTTCAATAAGCAATCTTTTCAACAATAATTTATTTCTTCCAATAATCAATAGTAATTGAAAATACAACAGTAAATGCAACGAAAAGAGGAGACAATCAAGAACATCAACAAGAGACACCAAGTTGGTCAAAGACCAAGGAAAAATCCCACAAGGGGGGAAACCCTTTGAAAGTTCTTCTTCCATTAGATTGTCATAAAATGTTCAATAAAGAGTACAATGAGCCCAAATCCATCAAAGTTTGACTTATCCAACAAATCAACCATCCAAGATCCAAAAATGCGAATGAAGAAAAGTCAAATCTAGTCAATTGTCATAATATGCAATTCTGGTCAATAGTCAACAACAATCAAAGTGCCCTAACCAGTCAAAGTCAATGGTCAATTCAACCTGCCAAGAGCTTGGTCAACAGTCCTCCAACTAGACCTCAAATACTGGTCAAAGTCAGCCCAAAACAGTTCAATAAAACCTAGTCAAACTTAGTCAAATGAGAGAGAAAACTTCTGCGGTCAAGTCCTGCAATTTTTCGTGTGGTCAACCCAAGTCAAACTGATCCAAATGCCTTGGTTTTTGTGCCAAATAATGCAGCCTACCCAAACATAAATTCACCCAAAAGATCGAACCCAAAATCAACTCAAAAGGTCAAAGTGCAGATTAGGCTTTAGCTTCAGATTTTTGGCCACTTGAAATTCGTCTTCTTTCTTGTGCACATGTGTGAAAAAGTTCTGCTTCAGACCTGTACAAACCAATCAGATTGAGACAGAGAAGAAGAGATGATGTGATGTAATGTCCAAATGAGCTTGAAGTCACTTGTATTTATATGCGTTGGAGGAGGGGTCATTTAGCTTCTAGTCTGACTTGATCAAAAGTGTCATTGTGGCCTTGACTTCAAAAATACACTTTCCCTTTGTTCAAATTTAGTGCTTCAAAAGTCAATTTTGGTCCTCTTGGAAAGAGGAATCTAGTCCAATGATTGGAATTTGTCACTAAGTTTCCAAATTAACACTCTGTCTCAGCTAGGGAGAAATTCCAAATGCATCATGTGATCATCACAAGTATCAAATTATGTCTCATCTCTGCTCAACTCTATCTGCTGAATCATTCTCGAATCTAAAGAAGAAGAATCATAGGGTAGCTTCAGTTACCACCCTCTATATCGAGCAATATGCGAGATACAATTTATCGAGCAAGGATCACAACCATCCCATTATGCAATCACTGGGTGAGATACCACTTCCTATAAGAGGTAACGATCACATCCATCGTATTGCCTACTGATCTTCCCAACAATGACCGTCAAGAGTCATGTGGTAGAACACTTGCATCATAATCTGATCTTGGGTGAGATACGTGACTTACCAAAGGTAAGGATCACACGCCCCAAGCCTCCTCAACCCATTAGCTAGACAGGGAGGGACAATCCCAACAAGCTCGACTTGTGGGTATGATGCCAATTGGGGTATACTCTGTTAGACCAAGATATGGGGAGATACTCGACTTATCACAACGAACAAGGATCATGCACACCCTATGGGTGGAAATAGGGGAGATACCCGACCTACTGCAAGAGTAGGGATCACACACACATTTTGTCCAAAGATCCCTCAACCCCATGAGCTCTCAACGCTCCATTCCCACTTTGGGAGCTCAACCAAGGGGGAAAGAGCTATGCCCAGTGTTCTCGATCAACGAAGCCCCTTAGCCAGAGGGGTCACATCCATCAGTCCAAGCTTCTCTCTAAAGACCAAGAATTTCCCTTTTGGCAAAGCCTTAATGAGAATATCAGCTATCTGCTGGTCTGTTGATATGTGATGGAGTCTAACGGCTCCTCTCTGCACCATGTCTTGAATGTAATGATACATGATCTCTATATGCTTGGACTTGTCATGAAACACAAGATTCTCTACTGATTGGATCCCACTCTTGTTGTGGCAATATATCACTGTAGTGTCGAAGACCTGCTCAAACGACTCTCCAAAGTGATTCCTCAACCAAATTGCTTCACAGCTAGCCAAGCTAGCGACAATATACTCTGCCTCGACGATGCTCAAAGCTACGAACTTTTGTTTCCTGCTCATCAAAGATATCATGGCGGGTCCAAGGTTGAAACAACATCTTGAAGTGCTCTTCCTGTCAACAACGTTTCCTTCCCAGTCAACATCGACGTATCCATGAAGTCTCACATTTCTGGTAGTGTATCTCAAACCAAGGGTAATCGTTCCATCCAAATATCGCAAAATGTGTTTGGTAGCAAACTAGCAACCCAATGTGCATGAAGAGGCTCTGTCATAAATTGACTCAGGGTGTTCACTGCGTGACATATGTCCGGACGGGTGTTTACTAAGAACATCAGAGCCCCAATCAACTGTCTATACTCAGATGGATTCGCCAAATCGGATCTTACAACTTTCCACATAGCTTTTTGAAATTCATTTCCATCTGTGTTGCTAGGGACTTGCATTCTGTCATTCCAAATATTTCTAACAACTTCATGACATATTTTCCTTGTGAAAAGAAAATATCACCAGGCCTTTGCCACATCTCAAGGCCTAGAAAGTAGTGCATGAGTCCAAGGTCCTTTATTTCGAGTTCAAAGGCCAACTCTCTCTTACACCCGATCATTAGGGTCACTACTTTTCAAAAATAGATCGTCAACATATAAAACCAAAATCAAGGGCATACCTTGGACCACCATGAAGTAGAGGTTGGGATTAACGCTGCTTCTTGTGAATCCAAGCTTCACTAGATAAATATCTATGTCGGTGTACGATGCTCTGGGGCCTTACTTCAAGCCATACAATGCCTTCTTCAACCTGGAAACATGTGTCTTTCATTCCTTCACTTCAAATCCCTGTGGCTATAAACCTCTTCATGTAACATGCCATGAAGGAATGCCATCTTTACATCCATATGATAAAGGGTCCTTCCTTGACTTGTAGCAAGGGAAACTTGTTGTGTAATTTAATTGTCAGTTAAATTACTTGTCATTAAATTGACAAACCTGGGGTTCGTGAACTTGCAAAGTACACTTGCACAATATATGCTAGGAATCAACTTTTAGTTTAAGAGTAAATTAACCTATTGAAATTATAGCAAAACCTATTCATGAAAAATGTCTAAGGTGGGTGTGCACACACTTTCTTTTTCAACAATCTCAAATTCAGAACTTGGAAATAAATCTTTTAATCTATGAAATTGAAATGATACTTGACATGAAAGTAAACTTACTCTATTGACATGAAAATAAATCTATTCTAATGACATGAAAATAAATCTATATTATCAATAGGAAAGTAAGTCTATTCTAATGACTTGAAAGTAAATTTAATCTATAAAACAACAAATTCTATACTAGGAAAACATTGAATTCTTAAACTATAAAATTTAAAGACAACCTATTTTGAAAGTAGTGAGAGATCAATTGAAATTACTAATGTGCGCATTGTCAAATTATAATCATTCATGAGTATCTATTAAACAAATTGAAAGACAATGAATCTATGAAATGAGAGCAATAATGCTTAACTTACAAAAGAACATAAATGGAATGAGCATGAAAGAATGTAAACAACGCATCTAATCAAAAGACTTAAAATGAAAATAAAGAAACTAAAAGAATAAAACATTTGAATACGTCACATACTCATTAGGCGGCCATCCCAAAGTGCATGAGAGGTGGAAAGTTGAGAAAACTCTTAATTAAACACCAAATGAAGACACAACCATATCAAAGTGAACTACAGTGGTATTCATTACATCAATCATAAGCATAGTGTCAATCCTTAACATCCAAAACTCTACATTGAAACATGAGAATAGCTCCCAAACTTTTCACACCTTTTGAGAGAAGGCACTCCTATTTAATATTTATACAAAAACTAAGATAACTAATTCATAAATTTAGATCCAAAAATCTCTCTTAGATCCACATATATCTCATGTGGTTACAACCATATGTTGACATCTAGCAATTAGCATCTCTTCATATCCTCTCACATATCTCTCCTTGCTTTGATAGGAGACACTTATGAAAACTTCCATGATCTTTCTCCATAAAATGTGCTTGACCAATGATCTCAAATCTTCCTCAAATCTTCAAGAGTTTGAAGAGAAAATTCGAATTTGAGTCTTGGAGGCCAAATAGGACTGTCTTGGAATCTTTAAATATGCCTACACATGTCACATAACTCATCCAACTTTTATATATAAGTGAGTACATGTTATTTTTCTAATATTTAACCATAAATGCATTTAAAATACCAAAATAAATGGACTGGAAAATCATATGTCTAAACCCATATTTGATCATTAAGATTGTCTTTGTGCATGGTTATAGAGTTGCAGAATATGGAAAATTCTGAAGCAAAGTGAAAAAAAAGATGGTGAAATGAATGACATTTTGGAGACCTAACACAACTATTGAGCGAATGGTGGTATATTGGGCTACAAGAGCAAAGATGTCACATAATCTTCTTCCTCTTTCTGGGATAATCCTATTGCTGTGAAAATTCCTGAATACAGTTATGTAGAAATCCTACTGTAGTATCATGGTTTACTTCTACTTGATTAAGTTATACAAGATATTTTCAAAAGAAATATTCAGAAAATACCGAAGTAAACACAACTAACAACCTACACATGCAGATCATTTACTGAATATTACGCTCATTCAAACAAAGTGACATAGATTTTTGGACATAAGTCCCCTGAAAAATCCAATGCGGAAAACCGATGGAGCATATATGAGGGTTTATTATTATTATATAGATTCTGAGTACAACAAATCTGGGCACCAAATTTGGTTAACCTGACAGAGAAAAAGTAGATTTGCAGCTAACCCTCTGTTCTGAGACCAAGATTCTGATTGATCCACACCCTCAAACAGGATTTACAAGACTCGGTCCGATTTTGGCCCTAGACACCCCAGCGCTGCCCCCGAAGCCCCAACGTTAGCCCTGCTAGGCTCTACCTGCCTCTGCGCTGCTCAGAAGGGGACTGCATAACCCTAGAGTGGGTGATGCAGTCCTTACGTTGCCTTTGGAGGCCTCTGCGTAACTGTGGAAGCCCTCTGAAGCTGCAGCGCTGCCCCTCCTGGGCCTGCATAGCACTTGCGTAGCGGCTGAAGCTGTGCTGCGCAACTGCTGCTCAACTGCTGGTGCTGCTGCCCTTGCTCCTCTGCGCTGACCCTGAAAGCTGCTCCTCTACCTCTTGCTGATTCTTGGCTCCGGGATCAGATCATCCCCTCAGCCAATACTACCGCTCGCTATAGAAAACTCCTCTGGAAATTCTTAGCAAAGCCTGCCCTAGAATTCCAGCTTAGTTTCTTAGCTGTGCCTACGTGTGTGTGTCTCCAACTGACCCTCAAGCCTTTCTCTTATACTTTTTCGTTGAACACATCAACGACCGTGATTAAATCACTCATCAATGGCTGAGATTAAAAGATTGTTTGATCTGCGTCACTTAGAACATTTCAGCGCATGTGTTAATTAATTCACTTCAATTATTTAATTTCCAAAATAATTGGTTATTTGAATAACTTTAACACTAGATGAAATTTCTCCAAATGCTTTCTGGGTTTTGGAGGTGATGTGTTTCTTAGCCACTCCACAAAGTTTCAAAGCTAGAGCACGCCCGATGCTACCCCAACTACACAAAATCTCAACACTCCCTCTTAGCACGGAGTGTTTTCTAGCAATACATCCACACCATGTATCACAAGATCTTGGTATTGGTTTCTGTGCTGTTGATGCTTGGCCTGCTGCCCTCCATCTACTGCATTGCTGCTCTCTGTACTGCTGCCATGTCACTACCACTGACACTGCCACATCTGTATTGCAGCTCCTCAACTTGCTGCATCATGCTGGCCATAGCACTGCCACTACTAATTGCTGCACTGCAACTCAGTTGCTGAGAAGTAAGCAACTAAAGGACTCCTGCCCAATCGTTGACAGACAAGTCAGGTGCATCCCATCACTGAAGCTCCTTTGGCTGCTGATTTACGCTGTCCTCTTGACGCCATTGCGCTGCTACAACTCTGCACTGCGTGAGGACTGCGTCTCTGCGCTGCTGAAGTCCCATCAGCCTCTGCGCTACTGCTGCTTCTGCATTACGCTGCTTCCTCTTCAGCTCTTCAACACTCCCCTCTGCTTCACTATGACCTTCTGCAACCATCTCCCTACTCATCCTGCTACCGTCTTAAGGCTCCCGTAGCTCGTATGTGATCCAAGAGTAGGGCTGACTCAAGGATCCTGCCACTTTGATTTGTAGCTGCTCTACAGATCCATGTCATCCCACCTCTTCTCTCGAGGCACATGACCACTCATGGCTGCATCATCATCAGAGCCATCATCCTTTGATGCTGCAGCCTTGGATTCAGAAGATCCTTTGTCCTTCTTCTTAGGACAAGTGCTGGTGAAGTGTCCAAGTCTGCCATAGTTAAAGCACCGAACCTTGGAAAGATCCCTCTTCTTCTTCCCTTGCTGCTTTCATTCCTTTGATGCAAGGGCTGCATCATCCTCCTCTTCTTTCTTCACTCTGGCTGATCCGCTTCTGTTGCTTTGCCTCTTGGTAAATCTCCTGATTTCCTCCTGACGGAGGACTGTCCACATGTCTGCCCATGATGTTAACGCTGCCCTGCCCTGCCCAAAATGCTTTGGACAAACGTTTCCCATTCTTCATAGACTACATTTAGGGCAGTCCTCACTAGGAGCTCCTCATCCGGATTTGCACCCATGGAAATCAGTTGATCTCGGATAGTCTGAAGTCTGAAGAGGAATGGATCTTTCTCCTCACCCTTCATCATCTGGAACAACCAAATATGATTCTCCAGAAGCATCCTTCTTTGGACAGAGCCTCCTTGATACACCATGTCCAATGCTACCCACATCTCATTTGCCGTATTCTTTCCGGCAATATGAGGCACGACGTGGTCTTTGACTCCATCCATAATCAAACGCTTAGTTCGCGCTTGATTTTCTTCGTACTTCTTTAGAGGATCTCCATCGGTTCGCACATCTAGGACTTTCTCTGCATGATCCTTGAGGCCATACTCATCTAGGACTGATAGGATCTTGGCCCTCCAGATAACGAAGTTGGACATACCGTCCAACCTACCCTGATCTCTCAGTCCATATGGCGCCATCTGCTCAGATCTGTAAGAACAAATACTGTTCTCCCTCTTTTTGTTGCAATACTCAACAGAAAACGCTGGATCTGGGTTTCTTGGTGATTAGAAACCCTCTATAGTAGCTGATCCCTTTGACAACTGATTTCCCTCTTGAAATCTTCAGCCAAACATAATCGGACAGTGCTCTCTGATCCCCTTGATCGAATCTCATATCTGTTTGGCTCAGATTTGCTGAGCAACTGTCTACCTCCCGCTCTTTGTTGACTTAGCTAGGCACAATTCTGCACCGGCAGAATCTCCACCACACCAGCACTGTTGAAGATCTGAAGCACTGCTTTCGGATCTTGGCAAAAATTTTCTGCAACAGGAAGAATGACTAGACTGCATCCCACTGATTGCCCCAACGTAGCCCCAATGCTGCTTAGAAGTGGACTGCGTAACCCCAGATTGGGTGACGCAGTCCTTACGCTGGCCTAGGAAGGCTCTGCGTAAGTCTGATGGCCTTTTGTAGCTGCAACGCTGCCCCTTCCGAATCTCTGCTGCTAAGCTGCCCCTTCCGAATCTCTGCTGCTGTCCTGCAGAAAAAATATTCTTCAGCTGATTTGCTGGAGATTCAGCTTGATCTGCTATCGCTCTGATACCATGTGAAAATTCCTGAATATAGTTATGCAGAAATCCTATTGTAGTATCGTGGTTTACTTCTCCTACTTGATTAAGTTATACAAGTTATTTTCAGAAGAAATATTCATAAAATACTGAAGTAAACACAACTAACAACCTACACATGCAGATCATTTACTGAATATTACGCTCATTCAAACAAAGTGACACACAGATTTTTGGACATAAGTCCCGGAAAAACCCAATGTGGGAAAACTGGTGCAACAGATATGAGGGTTTATTATTACTGAGTAGATTCTGAGTACAACAAATGTGGGCACCAAATCTGGCTAACCCGACAGAGAAAATGTAAATCTGCAACTAACTTGTTGTTCTGCGACCAAGATTCTAACTGATCCACACCCTTAAATGAGATTTACAAGATTCAGCTCGATTTTGGCTCTCGACACCCCAGTGCTGCCCCTGAAGCCCCAACGTCAGTCGCGCTAGGCTCTGCGTTGCTCAGAAGGGGACTGCGTAACCCCAGAGTGGGTGAAGCAGTCCTTACGCTGCCTCTGGAGGCCTCTGCGTAACTTTGGAAGCCCTTTGAAGTTGCAGCGCTGCCCCTCCTGGGCTTGCATAGCAGTTGAAGTTGTGGTGCACAGCCGCTGAAGCTCTGCTGCGCAATTGTTGCGTAAACCCTGCTACTGCTGCCCTTGCTCCTCTGCGCTGACCTTGAAAGGTGCTCCTCTGCCTCTTGCTGACTCTTGGCTCTGGTATCAGATCATCCCCTCAACCAATACTACTTCTCGTTATAGAAAACTCCTCCGGAAATTCTTAGCAAACCTTGCCCTAGAATTCCAGCTTAGTTTCTCAGCTTCGCCTCCTTGTGTGTCTCCAACTGACCCTCAAGCCTTTCTCTTATACTTTTTCGTTGAACACATCGACGACTGTAGCTACTTTTTCGGGGTAGCTATTTGGCACATGTGTCTTTCAACAGTCGATGGTACTATGCAGTGGCAGGCATGAGGCAGTTTAGCATGCATCATATTAGTTCATGGTATATGAAGCCTATATGTTGATTGCATGTAGGGATTAGGGACAAGGGACGAATGGATTCTGTTATCACTCTATAATTTATAAGATTGGCAAGAGTAAATTAGAAAGAACAACATCAAACCACTTGAAGCTTAGGATCTAGCCCTCATAGACCCAGAGAGGGATCTCTCTATAAGATTTATATTTGTTTTGAGCTCACTGATGTTAGGTTAGTTAAATTGAGTGCGGGAGTTGTTTTGTTTGATTGTTCGTGGTTGGATTTAAGGGGTTTCTATAAACAGTTTCCATTGGGCTATAGAGTCGAAATGGGCTAGGTATATGCATCAAATCCCAGAACAAATTCAAGGCAAGCTAGCTGTGAATACTGGTGTTTATAAATGAATGGAATTATGAGATGGAGAAAAGTGCTTTCAGTAATGACTTAAGAGCAACTAAGAATTCTTAAACCATACATCCGAAGAAAACATTGAAATTGTAAAGACAGTAAGAATTAAGGTACTATGAACAATAAATCTTAATCTAACCTTCCTGTTTTGCAATTAGAATTTTAAATGATGCACATGGAAAGATTACAGTGGGAAAACATTAAACATGAATAAAGTAAAACATCACCAAGATAACATGACACATGAATCTTGTAGGCTGATCTCTTTATTGATGCTCCAGCTTGAAAATTACAAGTACTTGCAATGAAAAGCGTTTACAAACCAGGGTCCAACCCCTAATACAGAATACAATGCTATTTTAAGCTATTCGCGACTGATTGCCATTATCAAAAGGGCAATCGGTTCATTTATTACCAAAGTACCTGAAACTTGACCTGTGCATCTCATGCGTGGACGCGTTGTGACAGTTTTTTAACAGATGTCTAAAGTCACTATGAAACCGTCATTAAGTGTAACGACCCTTTTAACAGATGTTTAGAGTCCTTGTGAAGCCGTTATTCAGTGCTGTAGCGGCCTACTGTGCTGGAAAATTTGGTACTGCTGAGCTGTTCTGATACACTGGATCTGCTGATGTAGACAATTTGCTGAGCTGCCTACTTTGTCATCATGCTAAGTTGTCATCCTCCCTGGAGTCTACATAAATTTTCCCAATTCTCTGGAGTCGGAATTTTATTCTGTTCAAATTTCTGTAGACTTCATCAACTGAAAAATGTGCTTAATCTCATGTTGTATGAAGACATCATTGTTGATAACTTCATAAAATGCTTTCCTTGTCATAGTGTTCTTCATGTTTGTATGCTTGGATGTGTCTTTCGAAATCTCTGTGAGCCCTTTTACATAATCTGTCCTAGGCATCAACTTATCATTGATAACAAATAAGGAAGGCAATCCCTTTTTGTTCAGTGGCTCAATCCTATTGAAAAATCTACTTACCCCAATCTCTAATTGATGGCATCTTTCTTCTAGCTGTGTAACCAGACTCTTTTTGTTCAACACCTTTTTTACCTCAAGTATAGTGGCTGTTCTGTCTGCCACTTCTAGTTGTTCCAATTCTTGAATGCTTTTATAATTCATAAATCTGATGATGTTGTTGGCAGTTTGGGGCTTATCCCCAAGTTCATCATTTGCCTTTTCAATAGCAACTTTCACCAACTCCATTAAATCCCTTTGTTCAAAAATTATTTGAATTGATGGCCATATATCATTCACAAATTCAATTATATCCAACCAAATAATTTGTTTGACTCTTCCTACAATGCTTCCAATTGAGGACTCCTGAAGGGACTTCTGCAAACTTTCATTTAACTTTTCACTGATCTGTAACTCTGAGGCATGCACTGAATCTTTCTTTTTAGCTGCTCTTGTAGGTCACTGAGTTGATCTTGCAGCTTTTTAATCTCTGCTGTCTGTAAGGACATGTTCTCCATATCTTTAGCTAATTGCTTAGGGCCTTCACCTGGTGTACCTGTTGTTGTTGTAGGTGCTGGAATCACTGTAAGAGGGACTGCCTGTAGTGGAATCATGGCCTTAGCTGCTTCTTTTGCTGCTCCCTTCACTGCATCTCTTATTGCTTTCTACCTTTCTTTTATCAAATTCTCCATCTCACCCTCCATTTTCTTAAGTTGCTCTGCTTGTTCAACGATCAATTGCAGCATCTCTGCCTTCTGTGTTTCATTGGCTTCTCTCTCCTTGGCCATAGGATCTTCTGTCACTGGCATCTTGAGCTGCCTCCTCAGAGCAACTATGTCTGCATTCTTCTTCTTCATGAGTGCTTCTGCCACTGCTATGTTTGATCGATTGTACCCGAGTTACATCACTAAATCCTCCAGAGATTTTATCCTTGAGTCTTTGGCCATGGAGGAGATCTTTTCCACCTTCAACTGTGACTGTGCGTTGGATAATGTGACCTACAATTTTGAGAGACTCATAGCTGTAATAGTTGAAGTGGAGGAGATCATTTCCCCTGTCTGCGTATGCATCTCCATTTGGTCAATTGGATGAATGCTCTTTATATCAAACTCAAAAGAGGTCGTCTTGTAGTCTGCTGCACCTTTGGGCTGAGGAATTTGTGCTTCCAAGAATGCCATCCTCATTCTTCCCTTCTTAGAATCAAATGCTGATAGAAGTCTACTCTGGGAGCTACTTGTTTGTTTCCAAAATTGGTTATATGTGTTGGTTTTGAGAACTTCGTTCCTTTTTTGATTTCTTTGAATGTTTCATAGATATCTTCCTCTTCTTGTCCTGCAGTGGATGTAGGAGTCTGCACATTCTGCTGTTGGAAAGGCACAATGGCAGAGGATGTTGAGAAAATTGTTTGGCCACCTGCAAGAGATGAACTTGGTGAATCTCTGATTGTGATGACCGTTTGTTGGTCCTTCTCACTGCCCTGGTCAATCTCTGATTGTGATGACCTCATCTGCATTTATCATTTTTCTGATACATTCAAGTGCAAATATTCTCATAGAGAGGTACTTGGGTAGTTTGTATGGAGCCAATTCACTGCCATAAACTCTGATCTCTATGTAATTTTGGTAGAGGTACCAGTCAACTGTCCTAATCTGATTTGTCAACTGCATCACCTTCTTGATTTCCTCACTGATCCTTGGCCCTGTGGCACTGTTGAGTGCACTGATTGCAGGATGAACAAATAGGTCTACAAAACTCTTGTAGGAATATCTTTTCTGCTCCTTCATCAATAAAGTTGTCTAGAAAATTATAGGTTGGGACTGAGAGTCGGCATTCTGCTTCATTATATCAAGTTGGAACTTGCTGGATTGAAAGCAAGCAAACATGTACACCAACACAGAGGTGTATTTGAATACCCCTTGTTTGGAATTTCAGGAATTGATCATGAATTGCATCAGCCAAAAACTGAGCATAGTTGAACATCACAATGGGCTTAGCATTTGAGGAGAGGATAGATAAGAAACCAATCATGGCTTCATCTACCCACTGATCATTGTGGTATCCTAACAAGTAAGATAAAACAGAGATGATGCGCTGGGTCCTATCAGGAAAGATGGATGATGGATACAGAATTTTTGGTAGGCATTGGTGCATTGGTGGCCATGAATAATTCTAAGGTTTTGGCCCTGCTGGTGAAGTCTAGCTTTTGGTATAAATCTACAAGGGCTTCATATGAAAAAGGGACAGTGTTCTTAACAATGGGGGCTTGCCTCATCTCTTGAATGGATGAGGCATTGATGTAAAATAAAATTTCTCCTGTAGGGTTCACTATGGCTCTCCGGTTAATGTCATAGCAGGATTGACATTTTCTAATTAGCTCAGGGCAACTATGGGTTCTGGGAAAAATGTAATAAGGCAAATTGGTTTCTCAGAGGCCTATATCATCTACTTCTTCAAGGAATTTATCCTTGAGCCAGCAGTAGACATTGAACAAGTCGAAGTCTGACTCTGTCTGTGGATCTTGTAATCTCTATCAGCCAGGGGTATGTGATCTAAGTCTACTTGAGGATAGATCATGGGATTGAAAGGTTGCTGATCTGGCTTTGGAGGCATGATTTGTCTTCTGTATCTTCTTTCTCAACTTGCAATGAAGAATGGGATGACAGAAGGGGGAACAAAGAAAGGGAAATTGCTATGGATCAACACTGGGGAAGGGATATGACAGAGGGGTATCGTGACCGGGATTGAACAATCTAAAGGAGAATTGTAATCCGGTTCACAGAGAGCTAACAACTCCTCTTTGATAAACAAATGGCTCTTTGGCAACAATTTGCGATTTCCCTGAAAATACCTGCGAATTCAATACCTACAACAATCTGACAATAACAAACAGAGTAAACTCTGCAGTTATGCCAAATTTTGGCTTTAAAACAACGATTTGGTGGATGTGGAGTTGGCGCGGGTCCGTTGAATAACGACTCGACCATTTATGGCGCAACGGGCAGCTGGCGGGAAGAGGTGTGATAGGGCAGAGTGGACAGATGGCGGTGGATGTGGCGCAACAACATGGGTAACGGTCAAACAAATCTGACGGTATTGCAAACAGTGGAGACCGCTCTTTGGAGGGGGTCGAAGGTGGTCAGCGGTATCGACGGGGGTGGGGTGCGAACTCTTCTCGGCACGACACATAACTTTCTTGGCGGAATTGAATACTGTCCATTTTGGACCCCCCTTCCCTTTGTTAACGTTCGACGACCTAGGGGGGGCTGAAAAGCATTGTGGGCCATCCGATATGTGGGGGTGAGCGGAGATGGCGGGGAGTTGCGAGAAGTTTAACGCAGATGTGACGTGGTTATGGGATGTGTGATGTGGTAGCAGGGAAAGGGTGACGTGGTAAGGAGGTGGGACCTGACTTATATCGCATCGAAGGATTTATGAAATAGAAAATGAATGGCGAGGAATTTTTTGCGATATGCCAATGTGCAAAGGCAAGGAAGGGGTCCCACCTTATATCTCAAATCGCAGGTTGGAAGTTTTTATTTATGAGCGGCGGAGGCAAATGTTAAAATTGGCGATGTGCGAAGTGCGACGAGCGGGAGGTGATGTGGCAGGGAAGGGTCCCACTATATCGCATCGGCGGTCCAGAGAAACAACGAATGGATGCAGTGAGGAAATTTGTGATATGCCGATGCGAAAAGGTAAGGAAGGGGTCCCACCGATATCGCTTTGGGAAGTTTGTGAAACAACAAATGAATTGGCAAGGAATATGTGCGATATGCCAATGCGAATTGCGATTTGGGGACTTCGCGGGACTCGTATAGGACTTAGGATAAAATTTAGGGATACGGTATTGCCTCAAATGATTTTGAAATCCAAACTCTTTTTAAAACATAACTCCCTTTCCACCTTTTGAGTGTAAACACCCTATATCTTGATCTTCTTCTGTCATAGGAAAAATGAGATTTTTATGTTGTACCTGGTGGAATAAATTTCACCTTTTCCTTTCATTTTTCTCCTCAGCACAACTACCAACCCAACTACTCACCTGACATTTTTTTTCTTTTTCAGGGTGCATTTGGACTAGCAACCCGTAAATCATTTTTCTTTTGAATTTCTATCCTAACACCTATCCTTATTTAAGCCATTGACTCAGTTTAAACTGTTGAGCCAATTTCACTTTCTACCTATCTACTGATAAGCCAAGATTAAACAGTGTGGAAATTTTTTTTTCTCCAACCTATCAACAGAAATTTAAAAATGTCCAATCATGATTAAATTGTATGTCTGGACAAACTTATCTGATGAGTAGTGGCATTTGAACTTGCAACACTTTCAGTTTTATTTCTTTTTTTGGGGGTTTTTCTATTTTTATACCCTCTTTTGTTTCTTTTTCATATATATATATTTTTATTTGAAATCATTTGAATTTTGAAAAGCCTTTCAATAATGAAAACTTTGCAAGAAATATGAAGTATCCAATCACCTTGAGATCCTATAATTTATAGGGTACTAACAGATTCCAACAGTTGTTAGGGCTATGCCATAACAGGTCTGGCTATGGTATCCAGGGATTCAGGTGGCTGACAGGCAACTCCATTTCGTGAGGAGCAGGACCATAGCAGAGGGTGATCTAGCTCACGTTGGGGTTGACACCTAGGGGATCACTGAGGCCTCCGTTGTTCAATGAGGTAGGTTTTCCCAGTTTGCAACTCAGGATCGAAATTAGCGATGGATGGGTAGATATCGACATCATAGAGATACCTTGGCAGGATGAGGTTGGCCTTCGTCGATATTTTTCCACCAACTTTCAGGGGAGGAGGATATAGTGTGCATACGATAGGCAACCTGTTAGAGTCAGATGGCGCAATAACAACATGGTGGCGCCTTTTAGGGATGAGCATGGGACCCGAGCATCGCAGTACTAGACAACTCAACAACCTTTAGGGATGATCTGGCTACCACAATGGGAGATCATTCAGATCTTCCATTGGGCTTTGGTGACTTGCTGATGGCATGGGGGACTTCATCAGCATGGTAGGTTGGTAACCAGGAGGATATTAGGGGAAGCTCATGCGGGAGTGACTTCCTCCCCACAGGGGTTGGGTTGTATCTTCAGGAGTTTACTGTTGGGGTGAATGAGGTGGACTACTCGGTAGGGCAACGTTATGGGGAGTTGGACAAAGTCTTGCATTATCATGATGCTCTACTTATTGATAATATGCAGAGGGTTCTTGGTACCTATACCTGGCTGGATAGTGAGTGGAGAAAGGGGTGCTCCACATTGATCAGGGTGGCTTGGGATCTTGGTATCGAGGGATTCCTGTGTGTCATGATAGTGAATGGGATAGGGATGACTTAGTGGCACATTTGGGACCTTAGTGTTGTTTGTAGTGCCTGTTTGGGCCATCAGATTGTGGGGGCACTTGTTCGGGCATTGCTTGACGACAAGCAATTTTTGGCCGGGAGGACTGCAATATCCCCAATTTTCCTAAGCCACTTAGGAAATATTACACTTTTTGTTAATTTTGAAATTAGCCACAATTTTTGGTATTTTGACTTGGGAGGAGAAAATCGAATTTTGGTGGGTTGTGGGGGCCACACACAAAAGGAATTCGCACTCCCATAGGAAAAAGTTAAAATGCTCTAGTGGAGAGAGAAGGAAGGGGAGGGAGGCGTACTAGTGAAGAATGGGGCCCACGAGGAGAGGAAGAGGGCAGCAAGCATAAATAGTAGATGAGGGCCATCATTTGGGGGCCTTTGTCAATCTGAAAATTATACTACTCTTTGCTTGAGCTGTTGAGCCAAGTCAACATTGTGCTGTTCAGCACGTGAGGTTTCCGGGCAGAAATCTCACCTCCATTTTCAGTGGCCTTCGAGTCTATGTTTACTCTACCTTGTGACTAATATTGTCTATGATGTACAAGGAAGTGCCATTGATTACTTTTTGCCTTTCAGTCATTTGCACAAAATGAATATACTTGCTTTGTTTCTTTCTCATTTTCTGTCATGTGATAGTCTTTGTCTCTCTTGGTTGATGTATCTCTCCCTCGTTTAAATTATGAAGAAACCTAAAGATAAATTGGCAGACTTTGTTTTTTAGGTAACTTTTAATTTAGAGGTCAATATGGACCTAAAGCAGTAGTGGAATAGAACTCTATGATGTATACAATGTTGCCTAATAATGAACACACATCTTCAATTTAAAAAGGAGTAAGTGTATAAATTCAGCTAAATAATGTGATGGAGTATGGGGGTTGTATTTTGGCATGTGTTTATTTTAACACAGTAAGTGGCTAGATTTGGCCCCTCTGTGATATGCCAATATATTTACATTTCATTTTGGCATTTCTCTTTCAAGCCGTATATCTACCATGCTAATTAGTTTTGATATGAACAAACTTATGTCTATAATTTCTTATGGTCATGTAAAGTGGGATGCTACCTTTAATTCAGGCTTGTTTATGTTTTATTGTTCGCTAATCAGTTTCCTTATTTCTCCTAGAAAAATGTTTATCCTGATTTATGAAATATGAGAATTGACCTTTTGAATACTGCTTTTTATACTCCGAATGTTCAAAATTATCATTTTCCTATTGGAATGGGACAAGCAAAATTTCTAAATTAAGGCCAGGGTTTCCTGTCATCATCTGACTTTAGCTCTCTGACCTGGGCTTTTCAGCAGTTTATCTACTTACGAGTCACAAGACAAGGTGTTAGGGAAACAGGTTTAGATGTAAAATTTTTCTAGAAATGTTGAAAAGAACAATATTGGGGAATTATCCTCAGGGAATACTTCCACATGTGAAGTCTTTGAAATTTGAAGGCATTGCAGATGTACTTACATTGGCTCTTTGGTGTGATTTTAGGTACATAGACTTGACAAGGATAGTAGTGGTGTTTTGGTGATGGCAAGGACACGTGAAAGTGCTGCTCTTCTTCACTCTGTGTTCCGCGAAAAAACTGCCACAGTATCCAATTCTGAGGTATGTAGAAGCATTTAAAAGCCTTTTTAAGCTATGCACTCTTTAATTCGTTTCAATTAAATATTCTGTAGAAAATTTCTTCTTTGGGTTTCATTTAAGTTTGCAGCACAACTTTTATTAAAACTTTTTCTAGCTGTCTTGTTTCATATACTAAATGTCTCAGCTATATAGGATCTTGCTCTGTGTGGAAGAAAGTTAAAGAGAAGATACTGGGCATTAGTTATTGGCATCCCAAGACAGAAGCAGGGTCGAATTGATGCTCCTCTTACAAAGGTGTATTTATTATCCCTCTGTGACTTGTTCAGTCTTATGCGAACATTAATATAGCGTCTTTCTTTCTTTTTTGTTATACACGTACTTCTTTTATACTCTCAATGCAGTCTGGCCATCTTTGGTATGTTTTTAAATAAAAAAGTTCTGTTTGTACTCACATTACTCTATAATTCCTCATTCATGGTGCTACCTAAAGTTATAGTTTATCTGTTTTTATCAGAAATGCAAAATTCCTTGGAAATAATTGGTTGTTTATGCAGTTTCAACCATTGTTGCACGACTTGTACTTGTATAAAATTCGTCTGGCTATTGACTCATCGACTTGTATAAGACTCGGGAACAACCCATATAAGACTCGTCAAAGTACAAAAAAAACTTAAAATATGGCAAATTTTAAGCACAAAAAGAAACTAATGACAATTCTAATCCTTATAAGTTATAAAAACCACAATATATGCAACAATTCATCTCATATATATAAAAGTACAACATAACATATTCAATTTTTGTAAGCAAAACATTTAGATACTGAATAAGAAAAAGAATTATGATTCCATAATTAAAATAAAAAATGGAAGCAAGTTCAAAATTCAAATACATATGTCATAATGATAAATGATTGTCTCATAACAATCTTGAGTCTCATCACTCATGGACGACTACAGCTACAATAAGCCCTCATGGAGCTAGTGCCAACATCGGAAGGCTGAAGCAACTGTGAGGCAAAACATTTAGATACTGAATAAGAAAAAGAATCATGATTCCATAATTAAAATAAAAAATGGAAGCAAGTTCAAAATTCAAATACATATGTCATAAATGATAAATGATTGTCTCATAACAATCTTGAGTCTCATCACTCATGGACGACTACAGCTACAATAAGCCCTCATGGAGCTAGTGCCAACGTCGGAAGGCTGAAGCAGCTGTGAGGCAGGTGTATTTGGAGTCCCCATTTGAGATGGCAAACTAGAGAGATCCTCAGTCTCTTCGTCAAGCCAACTCAAATCAGGGGACTCCTCCTCCACAACCCAATCAGACTCTAAATCAATAGTATCCAATAAAATTGGATCTGTATCCTCTGGTTGCACTTGTTTTGTGAGCATTCGAAGGTTGTAGTAGATGAAAATCAACTTCTCCAACCTCTCATGCTCCAACTTGTTTCACTTTTTGCTGTCGATGTGCTCAAACATTGACCAATTGTGCTCACAAGAAGCATTGCAGGGTTGACTCGGAACTCCGATGGCGAATTCTTGTAATTGTGTGTCCTAGTTCCACAATCTATCCACCAATGAGCTGTAAAAAATTAACAACAAAGATTATCAATTTGCAATGCCAAACATTTAAAAGAGAACTAGCAAAATTACAAGCTAAGTTCTAATAATTTATACTTACAAGGCATTTTCTTGTCCTTGAGACGTTGGCTTGAGTTGAATCCAAACAAGCTAGATGCTTCCTTGTACCTATCTCGTTGTATGTTGATTTTGTCTTGAATATCTTGATTCAGGAACATCTTCTCAATGCATATCATGACACCTCTCATCACCTCGGGATCTCTTTGAATGTTAGACCCTTCATTATAGAATAAACTCGGATTGAGATATGCTCCTGCTGCATGCAATGGTGAATGTAGTTGTTTGTCCCACCTGGAATCAATAATTTTCCATAAAGGGAGATATTTAGATTCATTTCCATTATAGAAAGTCTTGATGGTCTCTTTGGCCCTGTCCATGCCCTCATAAATATATCCCATTGAAGGTTTCTCTCCATTCGTCAATCTCAAGATTTTCACACGGGGCTTAGTGAAGCTGAAAATCTCAGTGACTTTGCCCCACAAACTATCACCAAAGACAGATGCTTTCACAGACAACGCTTCTGGTTTTGTGCTATCTTTCCAAAATACCCATTGCTGGCCACAAAACATTTTTCACAAAGCTTGGTACTCATACAAAAGGCTTTGGAGGGAAAGAGAATTTGTAGCAAACCGTGTGATAGTTGGGCAACTAAGCTCACCCTGTGTGAATCTCCTGATAAGGTTCAACACGCAAGCATGATTATAAATATACTTGGTAATTTGCTTGCACTCTTGCACAACATCTTGCACCCACTCTAACTTCCCAATGTCCTCTTGTATCAAGTCTATGCAATGGGTAGCGCATGGAGTCCAAAAAATGGTGGGATATTTGGCACAAAGCAGCCTTCCAGCTGCCACATAATTTGTTGCATTGTCCATGATTACTTGGACAACATTTGCAACCCCAACTTTCTCCACCACATCAGCCAACAATGTAAAAATCAAATGTGCATCTTTTACATGTGTAGATGCGTCAATGGATTTTAGGAACATGGTTCCTTTGTTAGTGTTTGTAGCATCAGATGTGTTCTAGCCATGAAATTTTGTAGAGAGGCTAGAATGCACGAGTTGTCCAAAACCCAGAAATTGTTTTTGAAAACTCCACCTAGAAGTGTCTCAATTAGATTATTAACCTATTTTTAAAATATTTCCTGAGTCTAAACTTAGGGAATATGGTTAATTAATCAGTTTAATTGAGATAAGGTGAGAATCATCTAGAAACTCACACTGGTTGATAGAGAATTAATCTGGGCCATCGGTTATGTTTTAATCTTAGTCGTTGGTGCTCCAACATAAGATTATAAGAAGAAGTCTATGGGTTGATAGAGAACACACCAGTGCAATTACTTAGTTGCCTAGGCGGTTCGATTTTCTTAGTGGCTGTGATTCAACAGAGAAGGTAGAGCCAGAGGGTGAGTACCAGGTGAAAGAGCGGAGCAACAAAATTCCAGGGGGAAGATTTCCGGATCCCGGAAGAAGTAGAGTGAGGAAGAGCAAATTCCATAACAGCTCTGCACAATCACTGCGCAGAGAGTGACGCATAGGGTCCAGCGTGAAGGTAGAGGGTCCATCTTGGGAGCAGAAATTTGCAATGGAGTGTGAGAAAATTCTCACAAAGATTCTCTCAGTATTTTCCTCAGTTTAGATTGCTAGTAGAACATCTAAAATTTTTGTACTCGATTTGGTGTCGAAGATTAATAAGAAAACCCTCATCTGCTACGCTGGTTTTCCCAAGTTGGGTTTTTCCGGGGACAATTGTCCAAAAATAACTATGTTAATATTCTTGTGTGTGTGCTAGAATTTCTCAGTTTTCAGTATTTTATTTTCTGCAGTGATTTTATTGTGAAAATTACAGTTATGATTTTATTCGTTGTTTGCTGTAGCAAATAAACTGCCTAATTAAATTTATAGTTAGAAGAATATTTTCCAGTTACTGCAATAGCTGAATTTTTCACATGGTATCAAAGCAAATATGATCAGTCAGAGAGCTCAGTAGCAAAGACAAAAGGAGTTTCGTTGTTCAATGTGAGCAACAGATCGAAACCGCAAAGGGTAGCGTAGTCACCTTGCAGAAAGGCCGAGTCACTTGAGGAGAATCGTTTCTTCTGAGAGAGCGACAGAAAAATTTAATTTCTCCAGATCGAGTAACTCCAGAGGCAGAGGGAGCAACCCAGTATTTTCCCAGAGCAGATCTCTTGCTGGACACAGTAGTTTTGCAATGGTTTGCTAGAGCAATATCATTGTTGGGAGGAAAGAGAAATAGCACACCAAATTCTTCAGCATGACCATGGACAAAATTAACAGCCAGGAAGCTTCAGATTTGTCTTCCAGGTTGGAGGATGAATTTGCTTGCTTGTCAAGATCAACTTCACCAGGTGTCTGGTATACAAATAGTGGAGCATCAACTCATATGACAGGTGTTAGAGAATATTTCTCTAGCTACAAAGAGGAGCAGATGGACTTCCAGATTACTATGGGCACAAAACAAAATGTACTCCAGTAGGGAGAGGTACCATAGATTTGCAGAGGGGGTCAGGAGCCAACACCAATGCTAAAAATGTATTGCATGTGCCAGGATTGGGTATGAACTTGATTTCAGTATCCCAATTGTAGGATAAGGGGTATGATGTCCACTTTGTGGGGAGGAAGGTGTATGTCAAACACTCAAGCTGGAAGAAGGTGAAACAAATTGGAGCTCGAAGCAACAGGTTATACAGGTTGCAACTCAACTCTCCAATGGCACTAATAGGCAGTGATAGTAACAGTGGGAAGGAGTTGAATTAGTTATGGCATAGGAGAATGGTATATCTACACCATGGAGCACGCAAGATGCTCAGAGAAACTGTAACAGGGGTTCGAGAACTTAGTACGGAACATGATGATGTGTGCAGAGGATGCGTACTTGGGAAATATGCTAAGGCAACATTCCCAAGAAGTGACAATAGAGCAGATGGCGTGTTAGGAATTATCCATTTAGATATTTGTGGCCCGATGTCCACTAGAGCTCTTAGTGGTGCCGAATACTTCGTCACCTTCATTGATGATCATTCCAGAAAAACCTGGATCTATTTCTTGAAGACCAAAGATGAGGTCTTTGATCGATTCAAAGAGTTTAAAGCTCTCGTAGAGCAAGGAACTTCGCTCAGATAGTGGTGGGGTATATGTTGATAAAAACTTCACAGGTTTTTGCGCGAAGGAAGGCATCAAAAGAGAATGGACAACTACATATAATCCTCAACAGAATGGGCTAGCGGAGGAAAGAAAAGAAAAAAGACTATAGTTGTGGCTGCAAAGGCCATGTTATATGATCAGGATTTGCCCAGATTTTCATGGGCAAAGGCATGTAACATGACAGTGCATATTCAGAACAAAACCCCTCATAGAGCATTGGGGAAGAAAACGCTAGAAGGAATCTTCATAGGGAGGAAGCTGGAAGTTAGTCACTTGAGGATTTTTGGTAGTGTGGCTTATTGCCACGTGCCAGATGAAAAATGTACCAAATTGGATCAGACTGAAGAGAAGGGGTTTCTTGTCGGATATAGCGAAACCTCAAAGGCATACATGATCTACATTCCTAGTAGTAGGAAGATTGTAGTGAGATGAGACGTAAATTTCATGGAGGATCCAACTTTTAGGAGATCTCAAGAGATCCCTGCAGGTGATTAGAATCAGTTAGCAGAAGCTCCGTTAGTCCAGCAACAGGGGCAACCAATGGGACCAACAGAAGGACAGTCACAGGGATCGAGTACAGTGACTAGTACCAGTATTTCCTCAGGGGTAGGAGATCCGGGGAGTTCTCAGTAGACAGAGCAACAAGGACAGGAGGAGGAGTTGGTTGAACCTCCCACCACCAGTGGAAGAGCTAGCAGAGAAGTTCGTCAGACATTGAGAGATGCAAAGGATTTTATTGGAACTCCTAGGACAGACAAAAGACAACACAACCAACCTGACAGATATCAAGCTTTGGTAGCTCAAGTTGCAGAACCTTCCAGCTTTTAGGAAGCCGCACAACATTAGGTGTGGGTAGATGCTATGGTAGAAGAGTATAGCTCTATCATGACAAACGATGTTTGGGAGGTAGTGCCAAGGCCAGAAGACAGATTGGTTGTAGGTTCTAGGTGGATCTACAAGATCACGTATATTGTAGATTGTTAGTTTCTGGTAGCATCAAATGTGTTCTAGCCTTGAGATTTTGCAGAGAGGTTAGAATACATGAGTACTCCAATACCCAAAAATCGTTTCTGGAAATTCCATCTAGAGACGGCTTAATTAAAATATTTAATCAATTTTTCTATTTCCTAAGTCTAAACTTAGGAAATATGATTAATTAAAAGGTATTAATTAAGTCAGATGTGAATCTTCTAGAAAAAGGCATGGATCAAGTCCTAGTTAATCTTAGCCATTTATTAAGTTTTAATCGTGGCCGTTGATGTCTCAACGAGAGATTATAAGAAGGAACTCGATGGGACTTGGAGGACACACTTGCAGAGATCGAATTCACTAGCAGAGTAACAACGCTGAGTTGTTGGAGAGAGAGCTAGTGAGCTCGTTGTAGTGAGAGAGGGGCAGGGATAGTAAGGCCGGAGGAAGTTCTTCCATATCCGGTGAGTGCACAATAGAGAGGTAGCAAGTACCACAGAGAGGGTGCAGAGCCATGCAGAGGCTGCGTAGTGCTTCAGAGGAGATTCCGTTTTTGCCTTGAATTTTTTAGCACCTTCCAACTTATTCTTTTCCTTAGTTGATGACCCATGGTCAAAGATATGGTGAAATATTAGATTGTAGAAGTAGGTGTCTTCAATTGTGATCTTAATATCCTTTCCTTCACCAATGCTTTGATACCATGTTGATTTTACAAATACAATAAAGACAAGCACAATTTTCTAACATGTGAAAATTTCACCCCTGAAATCTTATTGCAATAACTAAAAATTATTTTTATAATTGTTAATGAATTTAACAATTTATCTGCTACGATAAATTCCAAATAATTCACATTGCAACCTTCACAATTAAATTGCGGAAGAAAATAGCGCCGGAAACTGAGAAAATACAAGCACACACATAAAAATTAACATAGTGATTTTTGGACAAATGCCCCCGGAAAAACCCAACTTGGGAAAATCGGTGCAACAATTGAGGGTTTTATATTATTATGCAACAGTGAAATTCTGAGTACAATCTGGATGCACAAACTTGCAATCCACTACAGGAGAAACTGGCCACAAAAATTAGCGAGACAAATTTTGTCTCACCTGACATTGATCCAGCTTCGAAATTGGCTCTGAATGGGCTCCACGAAATGCCTGCATCAACCTTTGCGTCAAACCTGTGTAGGCACTAGAATGCTTTGCCTAGAATTGCAACTTATCAAGCCATTTGCCCAATCCAACCTCTGAGAATTACTTGTTGGCACCTTCAGGAAATATTCCCGGCCTCTAGCAACTGAATCGACCCTATGTCTGGCCAAATCGAACTTTGCCTCTGAAGCTTTTGCATTGCCTCTGCGTAGGCTCGTGGAGGAAACTCGACCCTCTTGTAGCTGACTCTCCAGATCTGGAAAAACTTTCCTCTAGACTCAATGCCCCTGCCCTTCTCCGTCTCTGCTTCCTTATTGAAGCTCAAACTCTTCCAGCACTGCTGGCTTTTTGGAAAATCGAACTCTCCAAGGAAATCAAACTCTCTGTGGTTCTCACAAGTGTCTCAAGTGTGTTCTCCATCTACCCATCGACTTCTTATAATCCTCTGTTGGACCTCCAATGAGCAAGATTAAAACTTAATCAAGGGACCATATTAATTCCTTGTCGATCCGTGTGAGTTTCTAGATTATTCACACCTTATCTCAATTAATTATGATTAACTAGTTTTCTTAAGTTTAGACTCGGGAAAAATTAAACAAATAGGTTAATGATCTAATTGAGGCATTTCTAGGTGGAATTTCCATAAGCAATTTTTGGTTTATGGAGATCTCATGTGTTTTAGCCTTTCTACAAAGTTTTGAGACTAGAACACCTCCGATGCTACAGAAACTAACACTCTCTGTTAGCAAGGAAAGTGTTCTCTTTAACTCTAGTACTGCATGTTGATTTTGGGTAGCATCGGATGTGCTCTAGCTTCGAAACTTTGTGGAGGGGCTAGAGCACATGAGATCTCCAAGACCCATGAATCGTTTGGAGAAATTCCACCCGGAGCTTAAGTTATTCAAATAACTAATTATTTTAATGGAGACCCTAAGTCCAACATAAGGAAATTAAATTAATTAAAGTGATTTAATTTAAACATGTGGGTGAGAATGTTCTTAGTGACGAGGATCAAGTCTTTTCTAATCTTAGCCGTCGATTGGAGATTAGATCACGACCGTTGATTCAACTAGAAAAGTATTAAAGGAAGGCTTGGGGTCAGTTGGAGAACACACACAGTGAGCAACACTTCAACTAAGTCGAAATTCTGGGTTGTGATTTGCTGAAAATTTCAAAGTGAGCTTCCAGTGCAATGAGGGGCAGTTCGGAAACGAGGTTTTCATCCAAGGACGAGAATACAATAGTAGAGAGGCAGATCAACACTAGAGAGGCAGCGCAGGCCCAGGAGGGGTGACGCAGAGCCAGCAGGGCTCACGCAAAGGGATGCAAAGCTAGAGAGGGTGATGCAGTCACTCAGAGAGCTGCGTTGCGGTTTTGTGGGGCAGATCGGGCAACCATCCAACGTTTTGATTTCTGAGCCAGGAAGGCTCACAGAGAGGGTGACACAGCTCCTGGAGAAGATGACACAGTGTAGCTTGCTGAAGCCATCGCTCAGCAGCACTGGGGACTGCGTAGTTTCCTGTGGGGTTTCGTCATCCAATTGTTGGATAGAGGTACTTCTGCCGAGGATTTTCTCTGTTGGGTGAGCCACATTGGTACCTTAGTTTGTATTCAAAAATCTGCTTAATAATAAAACCCTCAAGAGTCACTGCACCAGTTTTCCCTAATTGGGTTTTTCCAGGGACATTTGTTCGAAAAATTTGTGTGTCCTTTGTCTGCATGATTGCTTATTCTTATTGTTCTTGATTTGTATAATTGTGTAGGCTGTAGTGTATTTACTTCGATGTTTTCATGAAATATTCAGAAAATAACTTGTTAAGTTAAATAAACAAGTAGGAGAAGTAAATCAGATTTACTGCAGTAGGATTTCTGTTTAGAGGATTCAAAAATTTTCACATGGTATCAGAGCATTTGCAAATCAGGAAGAGTTGAAGTCATCAGTAGAAGACCGAAGAAAATTTGTTGCAGGAAGGTAGCTGTCCCAAGAGTCAACGCAGATCCAGAGAGAGGCAAGGAAGGGTGACGCAGTCACCTGTGGGGCTTACGCAGAGCCTTCGTCAGGCAACAGGGGTGACGTTGTAGCTGCAGCAGTGGTAACGCAGTGTTTGTTGGGTGAGTGTAGGGGGTTCGAGCCTCCGTCTTTTCGGTTTCCATGTCTGGAAGTGCAGATCGTTTTTCTTTAGTTGTTGCTGGTGGGGCATTGTTTTTGTTGGTGCAGAACAATGTCTGGCAGGGCGTGGCAAAGTAGAGGGAAGCAGTTCCTCAACAAACTTCTTGCCAAGAAGTCTAGGTCCAGTGCTGATCAACAACAAAGAGTGATCGGAGAGTACTAATTTGACATCAGTTGGCTGAGGATTTCCGGGAGGGAAATCATTTTTCAGAGGGAGCAGGTTCCTTAGAGGGTTTCTAGTGCCAAGAAACTTAGATCCGAGTTTTGCTGGGGCAGCAACAAAAGAGGGAGAAGTGAACCAGTTCGACATCTTTTAGTTGAGTAGAGATGGCCACACATAGACTGAGGGATCAAGACAGGTTGGATGGAGCATCCAACTTTGTCATCTGGAAGGCCAGAATCCTGTCAGTACTCGACAAGCATCATATCAAACATCTCGTTGAGAGCGCAGTTGCTATTGTTGTTGACGCTGATCCACTCAAGAAGTATGAAGAAGCTCAAGCGAAGGCTAAGCGCTTGATCATGGACGGAGTCAAGGATCATTTGGTCCCACACATTGCTGAGAAGGCAACAACACATGAGATGTGGACTTCTTTGACGACATTGTATTAGGGGATTTCTGTTCAGAGGAGGATGCTTCTTTAGAATCAACTTCGATTATTTGTGATACGGAAGGGAGAAGAGATCGACCCCTTCCTCATTAGATTGAAGGCGATCCGTGATCATCTTGTTGCCGTGGGGGCCACACTTGATTAAGGTCTGTAAGGACTGCTTTGAATGCAGTTTCCGATGAGTGGGAGAACTTTGTCTAGGGCATTTTGGGCAGAGCAATGCTTCCAAGTTGGGAAAACATGTGGGCAGCTCTTCGACAAGAAGAGATCAGGAGGATGACCAAGGCAGGCATGAGTGGCAGAGGGATCAAGATTAAGGAAGAGGAGGAATATGTAGCTCTCGCATCTAAGGGACATAATGGGTAGCAAAGGAAGAAGAAGAAAGACCTTTCAAAGGTTAGGTGCTTCAAGTGTCGTGAACTAGGATATTTCGCTCCACAATGCCGTCAGAAGAAGAAGGGTGAAGACAAGTCTGATTCAAAGGCTGCTGCAGCTAAGGACAATGATGGAGATGATGACGATGTGGCCATGAGTACTCATGTGCCTTGAGAGAAGAGGTGGGGTGACATTGATCTGTAGTTCTTTCAAACTGTAGTGAGGGGCAGGATCCTTGAGGTGCCCAAACTCTTGGATCACATACGAGCTACGGGAGCCCTTAATGACAGTAGCAGGATGACTGGAGTCAGTTGGTGCGAGGGATGATGGAGCAACATTGGCAGAGCTAGAACGCTGAAGACTGGAGCAACGCAGAGAAGAGGCAGCAACAACGCAAAGGTTGATGGACTTCAACAGCGCAGAGGCAGTGCTTATGCAGTGCAGAGCAGTGACAACGTAGAGGCACCAGAGGGACAACGCAGATTAACAGTAGAGGGTGCTTCAACATCGAGGTACACCTATACTGACTTGTATGTCAAGATTTTGGGTGATTTTTTCAGTTGCTTACTTCTCAGCAATTGAGTTTCAGTGCAACAGTTAGAAGTGGCAGTGCTATGGGCAGCATGATGCAACATTTTAGAGGAAGCTGCAGTATAGATGAGGCAGTGTCAGTGGCAGTGACATGGGCAGCAGTACAGAAGGAAGCAGCACAGCAGATGAGGGGCGACAACCGAGCATCAACAACACAAAGGACCGATGTAGTGGATCAGAGTGATGTTTAAGGTTGAAGTATGGCTAGAGCACATTCCTCGCTAACAGGGAGTGTTGATTTTTGGGTAGCATCAGATGTGCTCTACCTTCAAAACTTTGTGCTCTACACATGAGATCTCCAAGACCCAACAATTGTTTGTTGAAATTCCACTTGGAGCTTAAGTAATTCAAATAATTAATTATTTTCATGGAGACCCTAAGTCTAACTGAGGGAAATTAAATAATTAAAGTGAATTAATTTAAAGATGCGGGTGAGAATGTTCTAAGTGACGAGGATAAAGTCTTTTCTAATCTTAGCCGTCGATTAGAGATTAGATCATGACCGTTGATTCGTCAAGTGGAAGAGTATGAAAGGAAGGCTTGGGGCCACTTGGAGAACACACACAATGAGCAACACTTGAGCTAAGTCGAAATTGGGGCGCGGTTTGCTGAGAATTTCAGAGTGAGCTTGCAGTACAGTGACGGGTAGTTTGGAAGCGAGATTTTCATCTTAGGTCGAGAATACAATAGTAGAGAGGCAGATCAACACCAGAGAGGTAGCACAGGCCCAGGAGGGGTGACGCAAAGCCAACAGGGCTCACACAGAGGGACGCAGAGTTAGAGAGGGTGACACAGTCACTCAGAGAGCTACGCTGGGGTTTCTGTGGGGTAGATCGGGCAGCCATCTAGCGTTTTGATTTCTGAGTCGGGAAGACTCACGGAGAGGGTGACGCAACTCCTAGAGAAGGTGACCCAGTTTAGTTTGTTGAAGCCATCGCCCAGTAGCACTGGGGATTGCACTGTCAATTGTGGGGTTTCTTCATCCAGTTGCTAGATCCGCCATAATATCTGTCTTCGGATAGAGGTATTTCTGCTAAGGATTTTCTCTGTTGGGTGAGCCACATTGGCACCCTAGTTTGTATTCAAAAATCTGCTTAATAATAAAATACTCAAGAGCTACTACACCGGTTTTCCCGCATTGGGTTTTTCCGAGGACATATGTCTGAAAAATTTGTGTCCTTTGTCTGCATGATTGCTTATTCTTCAGTAATTGATCTGTATAATTGTGTAGGTTGCAGTGTATTTACTTTGATGTTTTCACGAATTATTCAGAAAATAACTTGTTAACTTTAATAAACAAGTAGGAGAATTAAATCAGATTTACTGCAGCAGGATTTCTGTTTAGAGGATTCAAAAATTTTCACACTGCACATCCTGCCACAACACCCTGCTTCTGTACCACCCTCTGTCACGCTGTTGATGTCTGGCTACTGCCCACCAACCACTACGCAACTCTGATGTTGCATCTGTGCTGCTGCTGACACTGCCATACTGCTGCCAATCCTGCATCTGTACTGCAACTCTCTCTCAACTATTGCTATTGCAACTGATAAGCATCCTGAATAATGAATCAATTGTATTCAGTATGATGCATCTGTCTCTTGAGTCCTGACTACTACTAGCTACTGCCTTGGCTACCAAGGAATCTGCGTCGCTACTGACTCTGCCACTCTGCACTGCTGCCAACACTGCACTACGCCCCTCTGTAACTGATTGCTACTAGTCTACAATTGTCACTTCGGAATTTGATTGCATCACTGACACTAATGCATCCTGCTACTTAATAGTGTGGGTCCCCATAGAAAGGTAATGATCCATGAGGAGGGCACCTCAAGGATCTTGCCCAATATTTGCAGTTTTGGACTACAGCTTGAAGTCGCCCCACATTACTCCTGGAGGTATGGTTGCCATCATAGCAAAGTCTTCCTCCAAGCTAGAGGACAACTTGTCTATCTCGGCTGACGCTGTTGCCTGGTCGTGCTTTTCTTGCTTGTCCTTCTTTCTGAGAGGACATTGCGTACTATAGTGACCAAGCTCACCACATCTGAAGCACTTGACCTTTGACATGTCCTTCTTTTTCTTCTTCTCCCCCTGTCCCTGGCTGGGACCCTTGGATGCTAGAGCCACATTCTCCTCTTCCTTCTCACCCTTCACTCCCTTTTTGTTGCTTTCGCTGATGGTACTCTTCAATAGAGCACGTGTCAACTCCTCTTGTTGTAGATCGACCCACATCTTATCCCATCTTGGCAATGTGCCTTTGACCAAATGCTTTGGACAAACAACTGCCAATCCTCCGAGGCACTGTTTGGTGCAAGTCTTACAAGCTCTGTAGGTTGGGGCGCCTCCCTAACGGCTACTAGCTGATCACAAACCTCTTGAATCCTAGTGAGGAAGCCATCTATGCTCTCGCCCTTCTGCATCTTGACGTTTCTCAGCTTCTCTTGGAGAAATCTTCCACTGCTCGGAAGAACTCTGATATAGTGTGGAAAGACTATCCCACATCTCCTTGGCCATGTTCTGCCCAGATATATGTGAGACTATATGATCTTGAACTCTATCCAAGATATTCCGCTTTTCCTTCTATTAGAAACTCAGAAAGGCAGAAAGATTTTCTTATACTTGATAATTTATTTGTGATGTTTCAGTATTCTTATTAGTTTTCTTATTATCTTCTTTTCTCTTTGTTGATCAAGCAATTACCAAAGCAAACATAGATCCAAGGACACCAGATATGGGCAGACAACCAGGGAAAAAGCCCACTCTAGGGGAAAACCCAGTCTGTAATTCTTCCTTCAATAGTTTCCTTGAGATAATCCAAGACTCTAGACCTTGACACAAACTTCCTCCACACCAAGTCAACCTTCTTCTTCTTTTGCAGATGATCCTATTTTGACCTGGCAACAACACCAACACTATGCAATACTTTGTTGGACCCAGTAACTTCGTTCTTGGCTAAGAGACTTCGATCTTGACTTAGAAACTTCGAATTTGACCCAATATAACTTCTTGAAGCAGCAACACCAAACAACAACAACTTTGACCTATACTTGTCTTGGCAGCAACATCATGCAGCAACTGGCAGCAACATCATAATAGGAACTTCGATCTTGCAATCTAGGGCATGAGAGAGAGAGAGATACACTAAAATTTTGATTTTCCTTTTCTCCTTCACCTTGACCAAACTCACACTTCTTTAGCCATCTTCCTTCACTTCGCACTTTTTTCGGCTTCCTTAGAGATATCGAACTTGCTTGGGATTTTATCCTCCAAATGAATTTGATAAGCTCCTTTTATAGCCTTTAGGTGAGGTCGAATAGCCCCCTCCTCGAGGCCGAGTTGATCATCTTGAAGTCTACTTGGTCTGGAGGTGTCATAATTCATATTAGACTCAATACTAAAACTTCTTACATGATTCAAAAGCCCAAGAAGGGTCTTTTTAAATGTACATTGACTCTATAGACTCAGAATAAATCCTAGAAGTCCTCAATGGGGACTTTGAACTAGAACATAATGACCCAAGCATGAAACCCATGCTTTAATAAGTCATTGTAATAATAATAAAAATTCTTTTCATTATTATTTTGACAAGTACATTACATAGTGACTCAAATACATTAATGAAGACTGAACCTAGTTACATTCTTCAACACTCCCTCTTAACTAGGGAGGTATTCATAATATACAAGTACAAGGAAGATCTCAAACTATGTGAACTGTGAAGAATTTTTAGGCACCTTAATACCATGGACTAGATTCGTGACCAGGGCAATCTATCCAAGGTCTCTCAATAATTTAGGCACCAAAATGCCACAGAGTAGATTCCTGAATAGGGCAATCTTTCCTAGTGGGACTAAGATGGACTAAAGCTTTCAGCGTCTCTAGGTACCATCAGGATTACTTACTAACCATCAACCCAGGGATTCAGGTGCATGTCAGAGCTCAATGATCAACGCCACCTTTCTTACTTCGGGAACTAGACATCAACACATAGTGCTGACCAGATTTCCTCCTAGACAATGCTTCTCTCACAAAGCCTTGACAACAAATCTCTCTCGATCAAACTGATCAATAACCAACATGCTATCAAAACTTAGAGAGATTTACCTATACAAACACAACCCCAATTAGTAGTACACTTTCAAATGTACATCACCAAATACAAACCTTCGGGGTCTTCCACACATCTAGATGTTGCTTCTCAACTTGTCACAATAAGACTATCAACCGAATCTTTGACAAAAGATTCCTCAATCATACTTTCTTTTCCTACTTCACGTGCAACAACATATTCTTCAATCAACCCTTCGAAATGCATTCACCAATTTCCTCTTTCAAAGTTTCCATCAAGGCTATAATATGCCCTCCCTCTCAACCAAGGAGATTTCTTCTATCCAGGCTCCCTCTTAAGGGAGATCAACTTCTTCTTATGACATTGGAGAATCTTCCATGGCTTCAATCCTTCTCATCAGAGTCATATATCTTCCTTCATCATGCTTATCATATCAACTTCTCTTACGAACATCTTCACCATCTTGAAGGTGGTGTACCTACACAACTTAGATAGCAAGTACAACCAAATCTATAGAAACATGAAGTTAGTCATAACAAAATCCTATAATAACAAGCATTAGACTTTACAAACATAATCAACAAGAGACTATACTTCAATACTCCAACTTATTGCCCAGGGTTTGTTACAAACCCTAAATCACATCAATAGCTCAATCAAAATATCAGTTTCACTATATCTAGGGTCTTAACATTTCTTTCAACGATATAACAAGTCCTTTCAAATAACAAACCCTTGAAAAAAATCAAATTAATGCATCTACCAATTTCCAGAATTCATATGTTAGACTTCTTACTAGGATTTCATGCAAACCCTAGATTTCATACATGCGCTCCAACAATCAAAACCAATCACAGCTTAATCAACAACATGAATAACTTCTACTAAGGTTTGATGTAAATCCTAGATTTTCCATCTACAAATTCTTGGTGGCCTTCTCACCCAACTGCTGTCGATCTACTACCTCTCACCCTCTGCGCGGTTGGATTTACGCACTCCTTGAGGAGCAAGCCACAAAAACTGCTACTACTGCATGGGGAATCTGAGTTTCTTGGGCAAGAAGCTCACTGAGGTTAGAAATTCCCCAAATCTGTGTTTCTCTACGCTTTTATGATGCTCTACACCAGCAATCACTGTTGCGCAGTCAACTGCGCCCCTCCAGCTGCTGATCTGCTGCGCTGTACCCTTTGCCTCAGACAAACAACAAACTGGAACAATCCTACCTCTCTGTCGGTTCACTCAGAGAGAGATTTTCCTTGCTGATTGTGAAAATTTCTAAACATTAATCCTACTGCAGTGTCTTCATTTACTTTTCCTACTTGATTTAAATTACATGTTAATTTTCTGAATTATTTAGTAAAATCAACAAAGTAAACACAACTGCAGCCTACACGTTTACAGATCATTTACTAAACATCACGCACACATGACAAAGTGACACAGATTTTTCGGACAATGTCCTAGGAAAAACTTATGCGGGAATACCGGTGCAGCTAACTCTAGAGGGTTTTATTATTATGCAAAATCTGAATACAAGCGCGGAAACACAAGTGCGGAAACAAATCTCAACGCACATAGATCACACAACCATTCGACACAATTATTTTTGGATTAATGCCCCCGAAAAAACCCAATGTGGGAAAACCGATGTAGCAGATCTGAAGGTTTATGTTATTATGCAGTAAATTCTGAGTACAAATCTATGATTGACGGGACAGTCAAATCATACAGAGAAACTGACAAAAGAGATCTTGTGAGACAAACCTCACTCCTCCACGGGAAATTGGCTCTGATAAACACCAAGGATGGACTGCCCTACGCTGCCTTTACGCAATGACTGCGTCACGCTGTGTCGTCACTGCGTCACTCTGTGTAGTGACTGCATTACAACTCGGTTGCCCTTCTGCCTCTGCATTGGTATAACTGTTGGTTGGAGATTGAGCCTCTGGAAAATCTCTCTAGGGTATGACACTGGCTTTGCGTTGTCTCCTCAGCAGGAAAACATCTTTCCCTTTGGCTCTGCGCAAGCACTGCATCAATGGCTCTGCGCTAATGTTGTGGCTCTCTCTGTCTCTGCTGTTGTGTACTCTCCGACTCAGAGAAAACCTTCCAACCAGAACTATTGCCCCTCATTGCAATGAAAAATCTCTTAGATCTGATCTTCGTCCGATAATTTCTCTGTCAGAAGAATTCGATCTCTAGATTCTCTGTGTCTCCACGAATGAAATTTCCAAATGACCCTTCTAGTCCTTCTTATAATCTTCTTGTTGAGGATTCAACGCCCCAGATTCGATCTCTAATCAACGATTAAGATTAACTTTTGACTTGATATGTTTATTCTAGATCATTCTCACTCATATTCTATTAATACACCTTAATTATTTTATTTTCCTAAGTTTTAACTTAGGGTCTTTTAAAAATAATTAATTATTTCTATAGAATACAATCCGAGCGGAATTTCACCAAACACTTTTTGGGTTATCTGGAATACATGTGTCTAAGCTTCTCCACAAAATTTGAGATTTAGAGCACATCCGATGCTCCCCAAATCAACACTCCCTCTTAGCGAGGAATGTGCTCTAACAATATGCCTTGCTGTATACTGTTCTGACTCTTAAGCATCTCCCTCTGCGCCGCTGATGTCTGACACTCTGTCCATCAAACTCTGCGCAAATGTTGCATCTTTACTGCTACCGACACTGTAACTGTCAACACTGCATCTGTACTGCAACTCCCTTTGAATTTTGCATCCGTGCTAGTGCTGACTCTGCCACTGCCAACTGCTGCTGCACTGCAACACAGTTGCTTTCTGCAATTGGAAAAAACATCCAAAACTGGACAAGTATACTGCATCTCGGTGATGAAGATCTAATTGCTGCTAGCCTCTACGCTGCTGCTGCTCTACACTACGTCTCTGTGCTGCTCAGACTCTGGTGCTGCTAACCACTGTGTTGTCACTTCACTACTCCTCTGCACCAACTGGCCCTAGTCCATCCTGTTACTGCTGTTTTGGGCTCCCGTATCAAAGTGATGATCCAAGAGGTGGACTTCTCAAGGATATTGCCCATCTTTTAGATCTCTGGGTCTACAACTCCAAATCAGCCCACCTCCGTCCTGGAGGTATATGAGCAATCATAGTAAGCTCCTCCTCCTCTATCTTCGCTGCTTTGACCTGAGGATAATGTTTCTCATCCTTGCCCCTCTTCTTGAGAGGACATTGTGTGGCGTGATGCCCTATCTCGCCACACCGGAAACATTTGATCTTTGGCAAATCCTTCTTCCTCATGCGTTGCTCTTGCTGCCCCTTTGATGCAAGGGTTGCATTCTCTTCCTCCTCCTTCTTGATTGAACCGCTGCTGCTGCTGCCTTCAAGTTGACACTTGAGTAAGTCTCTCGGCATCTCTTCTTGCTGAAGAGCTGCCCACATTGAGTCCCAGTATGACAAGTTTTGTCTGCCTAGGATACTCTGGACAAAAAACTTGGTAATCCTCGGACACTAAGTTGAGGGCCAATCTGACCATCTCTGTGGCCTTAGGAGCAGCTCCTACGACTACCAATTGATCTCGGTTTTCTTGAAGTCTAGACCAGAATGGATCAATACATTTTCCCTTTTGCATCCTGGTGGTCTGCATTTTCTCCTCCAGAAACATCTTCCGCTGCTCGGAAGGCCCCTCACACAACGTTGCCAATGCATCCCACATCTCCTTACCTATTCCTTTGGCTGAGATGTGTGAAACAATATGATCCCTCACTCCATCGAGGATCAACCGCTTGGCTTTGGCCATATTCTTCTTGAAGGCCCGTAATGGTGCTGCATCCACTGATTCAACCTTAGCACTATCAATAAAGTGCTTGAGGTAATGCTTATCTAGAAGGAAGGGGATGCTTGCCTTTCCAGATTACATAGTTGGAGGCACCATCCAATCAGTCTTGGTCACGCAATCCATTGGTGGCCATCTCACCCAAGTGCTCTTGATCTACTGCCTCTCACCCTCTGCACAATTGGCTTTACGAACTCTTTGAGGAGCAAGCCACAAAAATCGCTGCTACTGTACAAGGAATCTGAGTTTCTTTGGCAAGAAGCTCACTGAGGTCAGAAAATCCCCAAATCTATGTTTCTCTACGCTTCCCTGACCCTTTGCACCAGCAATCATTGTTGCGCAGTCAACTACGTCCCTCCAGCTGCTGATTTGCTGTCCTGCACCCTCTGCCTGGGAAGAACAACAAATTGGAACAATCTTACTTGTCTGTCGGCTCACTCAGGGAAAGATTTTCCTTGCTGATCTGACCCTCTTGGCTTGGACTGCACAATTCTCTGGGAAATCGTTCTGCTGCTTACGCAGCTCTTTGATCCCCATCTGTTGCTTCAACGCTGGATCTATTATTTATCTCTCCTGCACTCAGCTTAAACAAGCTCTGATACTAGGTGAAATTCGTGTTACACAGAATCCTATTGCAGCAATTGATGGAAAATCTTCTATTTGTTATTTTACTTTATCAAATTATTTACTGTTTTCTACAAGCAAATATCTAAATCCATTGACTACAACCTACACAACTAAACTGCGGAAGAAATACAAGTGTGGAAACAAATCTTAACACACATAGATCAGACAACCATTCGACACAATTATTTTTGGACTAAAGTCACGGAACAACACAATGTGGGAAAACTGGTGCAGTAGATCTGAGGGTCATCTAACAATATCAAGAATGACAACAACAATAGAGGACACAGATATAGGCTCTCAGCGAGGGAAAAACCCCTCCAAGGGGAAAACCCGAAAACTCTTCTCTTCTTAGAATTTGCTTCAAATGAGATACAAAGACCCAATCCCTAGAGCAAGTCCTTCTCCCAGTACCAAGTCAACCCTTCCTCAAGTCCTTAGAAACTGCACCAAACTGCTACACATTGCAACCTCGACTTGCCAACTACAATATGCTACTCGATCTGCAACTTCGACCCTGCAATTTAGGCCTTGCAGCTACTGAGGAAACCCTAATTCAACCTCCTCCTGAAAACCTTCCAAGAGTAAGACAACTCTTCCTAAGGTCAACGAGGTCTAGATAGAGTTTTCCTCCTCCCAGCTACAAGATGTTGCTCTTTGTCCTACTACAATTCAGTCCTGCAACTTCAACCTCCTTCTGCCGCCTAGAAACCCTAGTATTTCACATGTGTGAGAGAGATAGAGCCTAGAAACCAAGAAATTTCGTCCTTCTTCATTCTCCTTGAACTCCGTTCTCCTTCTTACAACTACCCATCTATAGATCAAACTCTTTCTTGATAGATCGAACTTGTGAGTGAATGTCTCCAAATGAGGTCGAACTGCTTCCTTCTATAGCCTTTTCAAGGGGTTGAATTCCCTCCTTTAGGCTGACTTGATGATCCCACGACCGACTTGTACTCTTGGAGGTTCCAACACTTTCAAGACTCAAAAATAATTCTTTTTATAATTATAAATTGCCCAGTAGGGTCTTATAAACATGATGTTGACTCTTTTGACTCATGACAATAAATCCTAAGACCTAATAAACCCTAGAAGCACGAAGAACATGCTTTTACCTAGAAGACCATCAATAATGAGCATGAAACCTATGCTTTAATAATAATAATTTTTATTTTTCTTTTTCTTGTTTGTTACATAGGATACATATTGAAATGAGTACAACAACAATTATAAATACCGAAACTAGTTACATTTCTCAACATATATACGAGTCAAATCAAGTGGGTTTTGATCGAGGGTGAAACCCATTCATATGGTGGGGTTGACCAAAACCTCAAAAGTAATATTTAATTTTCCTTTGACTTTGTTGACTTGAAGACTGACCTTAGCTAAAAAAATTCAACTGAATATAAGGCTTGTAATGTAAGATGGAAAATGGTAAGTATGAAATCGGGATAGATGGAACACACTATCTCAATTAGGGCTTCTCAAATAGTGCCCCTCCTACCCATTGAGCGATTAGGGGAGGTCCCACTCGATTAGGGTTGAAAATTAACGCCCCTTTTAAGGCGAGGGAACAAGATCACGACCAAAACCCCTCCTTCTTCCAAGTCACCTCATATTCCATACAAAAAGCCCAAGTACAAACAAGCATAAGCACCCGATTGCAAAATGAATAAAGTACCTTTTGCTTGGAAGCCCACCTTCGTTCTTGTGCTCTTTCAAGGTGGGTGAGAAGCATATGACTGATGCAGGTGGCGGAGATGAATAGTGACACGTCAGCTGCTAGTGGTAGCTATCAAGGGTTGCTGGTTGGCCAGCTAGATGCGAAGTGTGGGAGAAGAATTTTCTCATATGGGGTCACCCGCTTTTGGTGGGTAGCACAACTATTGAAATCATGCAACTGGGTTGCAATGTCAGAATTTAGTGACTAGGATTTTAGCATGTTTCTGACACAATGCCAATGTGCTACTCCAAATCATTGTTAAAGTTTTTTGACACAATGCCAATTTGCTACTCCAAATCAATGTTAAAGTTGTCCACTACAATGTGCTTTGCTAATGATTCTCTGTCATTTTGCACATCTAATGAAATGACCAAATCTTTGTGGACAATCTCTTGAGTGAATTGTGAAAATTCCACAACTAGGAATCCTACTACATCAACTGATTAGATTTCCTCTATTTGTTAATTAATTGAACAAATTATTTACTGTTTGCTATGGTAAATATTGAATAGTGGCACGTCAGCTGCTAGTGGTAGGTATTAGGGGTTGCTGGTTGGCCGAATGGATGCGAAGTGTGGGAGAAGAATTTTCTCCTACGGGGTCACCCGCTTTTAGTGGGTAGCACAACCATTGAAATCGTCCAACTGGGTTGCAATGTCAGAATTTAGTGACTAGGATTTTAGCATGTTTCTGACACAATGCCAATGTGCGACTAGGATTTTAGCATGTTTTTGACACAATGCCAATGTGCTACTCCAAATCAATGTTAACGTTTTTTGACACAATGCCAATTTGCTACTCCAAATCAATGTTAAAGTTGTTCGCTACAATGTGCTTTGCACTCTAATGATTCTCTGTCATTTTGCACATCTAGTAAAATGACCAAATCTTTATGGACAATCTCTTGAGTGAACTGTGAAAATTCCACAACTAGGAATCATACTACAACAACTGATTAGATTTCTTCTATTTGTTAATTAACTAAAAAAATTATTTACTGTTTGCTTCAGTAAATATCAAAATCAATACGCTGCAACCTTCACAAAATAAATATAGCTGAATAAATACAACTTAGGAAAGATATAAACACACACACAAATAACTCAGTGATTTTTGGACTAAGTCCCCGAAAAAACCCAATGCGGGAAAACTGGTGCAGCAGCTGAGGGTTTGTATATTATGCAGTAGTAAATTCTGGGTACTAGTCTATGGTTGTCTAAGCTGATGAACCATACAGAGAAAAAATCTGACAAAAAGTTAGTGAGAAAATTCTCACTCTGCCACTGGCGATCCGACATTGATCTAGATTGCGTGTGAGTTGCTCTGCGCTGCCTCTGCGTCAACCTACGCAGTACTGCGTCACACAGTTAGGAACTGCGTCCGGTCTCTCACTCTGGCCTCTGGCGCTGAATCAACCCTATCTCTAAAAAAAACAAAATCTCTTATTGAAGCTCTGCACTGCCTCTCTGTGGCACTTGCTTCCTCTCTGCTTTGCACTCACTGGATCTAGAATAGCTTCCTCCGGCCTTACTATCGCTACCCCTCTCTCACTGCCACAAGCTCACTGACTCTCTCTCCGGCAACTCAACGCTGCTACTCTAGAAATCGATCTGCTAGTGAATTCGATCTCACAAGTGTGTTCTCCAAGTGCCCATCGAGTTCCTTCTTATAATCTCTCGTTGAGACATTAATAGCCACGAGTAAAACTTAATCGATGGCTAAGATTAACTAAGACTCGATCCGTGCCTTTTTGTAGAGGAACCACGCCTGACCTAATTAATACCTTCTAATTAACCATATTTCCTAAGTTTAGACTTAGTAAATATTAAAAAATTGATTAATTATTTTAATTAACTCATCTGTAGGTGGAATTTCCCCAAACGATTCTGGGTTTTGGAGAATGCATGTGTCTTAGCCTCTCTGCAAAATCTCAAGGCTAGAGCACATCCGATGCTACAAAAGTCAACACTCCCTCTTAGCAAGGAATGTGCTCTAGTATTGCTGCCCTCCTAATAGCAATACTATGGTTCTGCACCATCTCCTGATGAGCTGCTGATGTCTGGCTACTGTTGCCCACCAACTACTGCGTAACTGTGAGTCTGCATTGCATCTCTGCTGCTGTTGAACCTGCATATTGCTGCCAACTATTGCATTTGCACTGCAACTCTGTTGCTGTTGCTATTGAAACTTCTACAATTGTCTCTCATCTGTTGCTGCTGCAACTAAGAGATGTCCATCATACTGAACCAACTGTGTCCAGTCTGATGCATCTGTCACCCGAGCTTTGACTGTTGCTAGTTTCTGCGCTGTTACTGAAGCCTCTGCGCCACTGCACCCAAGCCTTGACTGCTGAAACCTCTGCGTCGCTGCTGACTCTGTACTGTGCCCACTGCACTACTACCAACTCTGCTCTGTGCTGCTCAGTCTTGGTTGCTACTAGCTACTGCATTTGTCACTCTGGCACCTGACTGCACTAACTGTCACTGGTCCATCCTGCTACTGCTACCATAGGCTCCCGTAGCAAGGTATTGATCCAAGAGGTGGAATCCTCAAGGATCCTGCCCATATCTAGCTCTCCGGGGCTACAAAACCAAATCACCCCACCTCACCCCTGGAGGTATATCAGTGATCATGGCAAACTCTTCCTCCAGTCTGGAGGACAACCTATCAATCTCCGCGAATGCAGCCTGCTGACTGCTGATTCTGCTTCTCCTCTTTGTCCTTCTTTCTGAGAGGACATTGGGTGCTGTAGTGACCAAGTTCACCACATCTGAAGAATTTGACCTTGGATATGTCCTTCTTCCTTCTGCGCTGCTCCTGCTGCCCCTTTGATGCAAGGGATACATTCTCCTCCTCCTTTACTTCCTTCATCCCACTGCTGCTGTTACCACCTATGGTGCTCTTCACCAAGTCTCGCCTCATCTCCTGTAGCTGTAGATCTGCCCACATTGTGTCCCAGTCTCGCAAGTTTTCTCTGCCCATGATACTCTGGATGAATACTTGCCACTCCTCTGAAACACTATTCAGGGCAAATCGTACAAACTTTGTAGGTTGGGGCGTTGACTCAACTGCAGACAGCTGATCCTGGATTTCCTGAAGTTTAGTGAGGAAGGGGACTATACGCTCCCCTTTCTGCATCCCAATACACCTCATCTTCTCCTCCAAATACCTCTTCCACTGCTCAGAAGATCCCTGGTATAGCGTAGCAAGGGCATCCCACATCTGCTTGGTAGTGTCCTTGCCAACTATGTGAGATACTACATGATCTCGAACTCCATTGAGGATCAACCTCTTTGCTTTCGCCATCTCCTTTTTGTAGGCCTTATGCTGATCAATGTCCATGGGTACAACTACCACTGAATTGATATAGCTTTTGAGATCATATTCGTCTAGAAGGCAGGAAATCCTGACCTTCCAGATCACATAGTTTGCTGAACTGTCCAGTCGGTCCTGATCTCTCAACCCTGCTGATGCCATCTTGCCTGAAATGTTGATCTCTACCTCTTCTCCTCTGCGCAACTACTGACTAGATCAACGCACTCCCTGCTGGAGTATGAAAATCTGCTCACGGCTACTGCTGCTCTGCGTGGAGAATTTGAACTTCCTGGCTAGAAGTTCCCGAGGAAAGAATTCCCTCAGTGTGTGCTCTTCTTCCCTTTTGATGCTATTTTGCCAGCAACTGCTGCAAAATAACTGTGTCCCAGCCATAGTTTTAAAAATCGGTCGGATCGGTTCGAAATCGGCCGATCCAACTGAGCCAAACCCCTCGTCGGACTGACTTGGTAGAAAAACAGGTCTGGAGGCCGATTTGTGACCGAACCGGCCGAGCCGGTCACTGACTTGGCCGGTTTGATCACAAACCGACTGGCTCAGCCGAGCCCGAGCTAAACCGACCGAGCCAGTCCAAGCTGGCCGCAGACCCCATCTTACCTTCAAAACAGACTTCAAATTAGATTTTTCTTTGCTGTTAGGGTTTTATGCAGCCTTCTAACCCCTCCCTATCCTATTAAAGCTACCCAACCCCTCTCATTTCCTCACATCTATCTCATTGCATTTGAGTGAGCATTTGTGAGGGATTTGTGAAGAGTTGTGGAGTTGGGTTTTGGAGCAGCTTTGAGGAGTCTTTTGGGCAAGCTTTGGAGCAACAGTTAGGAGTTTATTGGGCAAGCTTTGGAGTAGCATTGAGGAGTTGGTTTGTTGGAGTTGCATTGAGGAGGCTAGAGCCTAGAGGTATTTTTTTTTCCCTTCTAAAATCTACCTTTGCTTGTTTTATTTTTTTTTGCAAATCTGAAAATGGAAAACATAGTTTTGTGTGAAAGAAATGAACATAGAATGAATAGTTTTTTTGTTTTCATTTTCAGATTTAAACCTTTCCTTTCCAAGTCAAAAACTCAGTCCAAAATGGCTCCTAGAATGAAAGACGTTGCTTGGGCATATGCTAAAATGGTTGATGATCAAGTGCATTTCCAATTTTGTAAGAAAAAAATTAAGGGGGGTGGCGGGGGCATTCATAGGTTGAAACTACATTTGGCTGGTATTAGAGGCCAAATTACTTCATGTGAATCACCAATAGAAGAAATTGGGGAAATTAGAAGGAGTTGAGAGATCAATTTACAAAGTTTGAGGAAGACAAAGCCAGGCAAAAAGAAATAGAGGCTGAAATTGGGAGGAAGAGAAATATACAACATATGATGGCTTCCAACCCAACTTTTGATTACGAGGGTTCTTCATCTATTCCTTGCACTAATGCATCAAACCCCTTTCGCTATGTTCCTCCCTCTATGGAGTCTATTCAAGAAAAGGGTAAGGGTGCAATGAGAAATAAGGGTACTATCAAAATTTTTTTCTCACCCTCTTCTCTCTCAGATAGTGCACATGGTCCTAGTCCTACAAGTAGAGGTCAAGTGCAACCCACTTTAGATCAACATTGGAAAAAAGAATTGAGAGAAACTGCTTGTGATTACATTGCTAGATGGTGGTATGATGCTGATATTCCCTTCAATGCTTCTCGTTCACCATATTATGAACCTATGTTTGATGCCATATATGCTGCTGGAAAGGGCTTCAAAGACTCTACTATGCATGAGTTAAGAGGATCTCTTTTGAAAAAAGAGATTGTGTCCATTGATGACTATTTGAAAGAAGTCAAAAACTCATGGGCACATACAGAATGTACCATCATGTTAGATGGATGGAATGATCAAAGGAATCGTACCATCATAAACTTTCTTGTCTTTTGCCCACGGGGAACCATGTTTCTAAGATCAGTTGATGCATCTGATAGGGTGAAAGATGCACACTTGTTGTTTCAGCTTTTGGATGAGGTTGTTGAAGAGGTTAGGGTGGCAAATGTTGTTCAAATCATCACAGATAATGCCTCTAACTATGTTCTTGCTGGTAAATTGTTAGAGGAAAAACACCCAACCATCTTTTGGACCCCATGTGCTGCACATTGCATAGACCTCATGCTTGAGGATATTGGTAAAATAGATTGGATCAAGAACACTATAGAGCATGCCAGAAGAATCACAAAATATATTTACAATCCCTTATGGATTCTGAACCTGATGAGGAAACACACAGGGGGCAAGGAAATTATTAGGCCTTCCATCACTAGATTTGTAACACATTTTTTGACATTGCAATCTATGCTTTCCCAACATAGAAACTTGCAAAAGTTGTTTTCCAGTGATGAATGGAATGAATGTCAGTGGGCTTGAAAACATGATGGCAAAGATGTGAAAAAGAAAGTTAATGAAGAAATATTTTGGAAAAAGGCAGCAAATATTGTGAAACTTGCTAGTCACTGGTTAAGGTGTTGCGGTTGGTGGATGGGGAAAATATTGGCTATGGGCTTCATTTATGAGGCTATGGATCAAGCAAAGGAGCAAATAAGGGCAACATACAAGGACAAAGTGGGTAAGTATGGGCCCATTTGGGCAATCATTGATCAAAGATGGAACAATCAACTCCGTCGCCCTATACATGTAACTGGGTATTTTCTGAACCCAAGGTATCATTATAAAGCTCAGGAAGCAAGAGCTTTGACTGGGGAGGTTAGAGATGGATTGATTGACTGCATTGATCGCATGATTCCCACAATTAGTGGCCAGTTGCTGATACACAATCAGATCACTGTGTTTAGCCAAGACATAGGAACCTTTAGCAAGAACCTTGCAAGGATTGCAAGGGAATCAGATGAGGTAGGTAAACAAAGAATTTCAGTTTTCAAATTCATATTTTATTATTTTGTATAATTGTTTATAATTTCAAAGTTGGATATAATTTGTTGAGATAACTGAAACTCATTACACAACTATGTTTTTGGCAGTACAATGGTGGGAGGCATTTGGTAGCCATTGTCCTGAATTGCAGAGGTTTGCAATACACATTTTGAGTCAAACTTGCAGTGCTTCTGGGTGGTGAGAGCAACAATGGTTAAATGATCTAGTGTATGTCCAGTACAACATCCGACTAAGACGCAACCAATTGCTGAACAAAAGACTTGATTCAGATCCCATTGTGTTGGAGGATATTGATCCAACATCAGATTGGGTAGTGGAGACTTGTCCACTAGAGTTTGACTCTGATGAGGATATTGGTGTGGGGATGGACTTCGATACACAGATAAAGGCTTTGCTCAATGCATATCGACTAGTAGCAGGCCCAGTTCCAAGTCCTCCAGTTGCAGCCGCAGGCACTTCCTCTAGTCAGCCACGACGAAGGCGCATAACTCGTCTATCGCAGGCTCAACATGGTACAGTTCTAGTTGAGGATGTTGATTCAAAGGAGGAGCGAGCGGCTTCCCCCTCTGGTTCAGAGTTTGAGGTAGAGGATATTGCCTTGTCAGATGTCTAGCAGTGGTGACTATTTATGTTTTGTTGTAGAGGCCATTTAGAGCCTTGTTGGTTATGTTTTTTGTTCTGATCTCTATATCATTATCATGTATTGGACAATGCACTAGGTGCAATCTTGATATAATGGATATATTTAGGAGCCTACATTGATCATATGTTGTCTTTTGTCTATATTGTAATGCTTTGTGTTTGGAAACATGAATGAAAATCTTTAAAATTATGTTTTTTTATAAAAAAAATTAATATTTAATGTATTTTTTACAAAAACCGAGTCATTGAAACCGAACCGGCCGAGTTGATACCGAGTCCGAGTCGGAGTCGGAGCCGACCCTCAGCCGTTTCGGAACCCGAGTCCAGATCTGCTCTGCAAGAAAAACATTGCTGCTCCCTCTGCCTTTGACAACCTTCGATCTGGAAATTTTGTTCTTTGTCGACTCACTTAGAGAAACAAATTTTCCTCAAAAACTGCCTTGCTGGCTAATGGACTACGCAGCTTCCTGGGGTTTCGAGCAACTGCCTACGCAATTCCGCGAAGCTCCCTCTTTCCTTCTGCAACTGAGCTCCTCCGCTTCTTATTTGCACTCCAATACCATGTGAAAATTCCACAACTAGGAATACTACTACAAAAACTGTTTAGATTTCTTCTATTTGTTAATTAACTAAACAAATTATTTACTGTTTGCTTCGGTAAATATCGAAGCCAATATGCTGTAGCCTTCACAAAATAAATACAACAGAATAATACAACGCAAGAAAGATAGAAACACACACACAAATAACTCAATTATTTTTGGACTAAGTCCCTGAAAAAACCTAATGTGGGAAAACCGGTGCAACAGCTAAGGGTTTGTATATTATGTAGTAGTAAATTCAGAGTACAAGTCTATGGTTGTCCAAACTGACGAACCATACAAAGAAAATATCCGACAAAAAGTTAGTGAGAAAATTCTCACTCTGCCACTGGCGATCCGACATTGATCCAGGCTCCGGATGAGCTGCTCTTTGTTGCCTCTGCACAATCACTACGTCAGCTTACGCAATACTACGTCACACAACTAGGAACTGCGTCACCTTCACTATCTAATCAACTGTTGTCTGGAAACTTGACCCTCCTGGCTCTTCGGTCTCTCACTCTGGCCTCTGGCACTGAATCAACTCTGTCTCCTAGCAAAAACGAAATCTCCTCCTGAAGCTCTGCACTGCCTCTTTGCTTTGCACTCACCGGATCTGGAATAGCTTCCTTCGATATTACTATCCCTGCCCCTCTCTCACTGCAACAAGCTCACTGACTCTCTCTCCGGCAACTCAGCGCTGCTACTCTGGAAATTGATATGCTAGTGAATTCGATCTCACAAGTGTGTTCTCTAAATGCCCATTGAGTTCCTTCTTATAATCTCTCGTTGAGACATCATTGGCCACGATTAAATCTTAATCGATGGCTAAGATTAACTAAGACTCGATCCACACCTTTTTCTAGAAGATTCACACCTGACTTAATTAATACCTTTTAATTAATCATATTTCCAAAGTTTAGACTTAGGAAATATTAAAAAATTGATTAATTATTTTATTTAAGTCATCTTTAGGTGGAATTTTCCCAAACGATTTATGGGTCTTGGAGAATGCATGTGTTTGAGCCTCTCTACAAAATCTCAATGTTAGAGCATATCCGATGCTACAAAAATCAACATGAACTCATTAGTGCAACTCCTCAAGTGATGGATGTGGTTGATCTCTGACTCATGGGGTTGTATTAGCATTTATTGCATTTAAAAGAGAGAATATTAAAGAAATAATACTTCAAAATCCTAGGAACAGAGTGATTTCAGTTCATAAAAACTTGGAAATTGAGAATCCCCACCTAGCTAAGGTGCATGTACACCACACACCCTTTAAACTGCAATGTTATCACAACCGAACTGGAAAACCTTCTAAAACAAGAACCGGTCAGAACCAGACCAAAACTGGTAAAGAAAACGGAACAAAAAACTGGTTGATCAAAATCACATAAAATATTCAAATTTTAAAGAAAAACATATATATTCATGCGCAGTCATATGAATCCAAACCAATTATGCACAAATAAGCAAAAATTCTCATTTATATAGTATGTAAGGGTGCACATAACCAAAATAGCATTGATTGCAATCCATCTCTGAAGCGAAAATACATCAACAAACAGGCTATATATGGCCTTTAGCATCCAAAAGAAGCATGCTAGAACAAATACCTGCCTATTGTTGAGATTTTGGGGTAGCATCGGATGTGCTCTAGCTCTGAAATTTTGTGGAGGAACTGGAGTACATGGGATCTCCAAGACCCAGAAAGCGTTTGGAGGAATTCCATTCGGTTTGATGGTTATTCAAATAATTAATATTTTTAATTAAGGACCCGAAGTCTAACTTAGGGAAATTAAAAGATTAAAGTGAATTGAATTAAACATTTGATGAGAATGTTCTAAGTGACGTGGATAAAACAACTTCTAATCTTAGCTGTTGATTAGAGATAAGATCACGACCGTTGGTTTGCCAACGAGAGAAGTATAAGAGAAGGGCTTGGGGTTAGTTGGAGAACACACACATTGGTAGAGCACTGAAGCTAAGTCGAAATTCTAGGCCGTGGTTTGCTAAGAATTTCGAAGTGAGTTTGCAGTGTGGTGAGGGGCAGTATTGGCAAGAGATTCTGATCTGACGCCAAGAATATGACAACAGTAGAGAGGCAACATATCCAACAACGCAAAGGCTAGCCATAGCTATGCAAATCAGCTAGAGCCACGCAGAGGGCAACGCAAAGGCAACATGAGCCATTCAGGGTGACGTAGACCCAGTCAGGGCAACGCAGGGGCAGTGTAAGCCCAGAGAGGGTGACGCCGACCCTTCTAGAGCAGCACAGAGGCTGACGCAGATGACTGAGGGACATCGTTGGGGTTTCCGGTGGGCCAGAAAGGGCTCGAGTTCTGTAAATCCCATTTGAGGGTGTGAATCAGCCATATTTTGTCTTCGAGTGAAAGAGGTATTACTGCCGTGTTTTTCTATGTAGGGCCAACCATGTTTGGTGCCCAGTAATTGTTGTATTCAGATGCTGCATAATAATAAAACCCTCTAAAACTAGCTGCACCGGTTTTCCCGCATTGGGTTTTTTCAGGGAGATTTGTTAGAAAAATTTGTGTGTCACTTTGTCATGTGTGCGTTATGTTCAGTGAATGATCTGTAATTGTGTAGGCTGTAGTTGTGTTTACTTTGCTGATTTCACTGAATAATTCAGAAAATTAACTTGTAATTTAATTCAAGTAGGAGAAGTAAATCAAGGCACTGCAATAGGATATCTATATTCAGAAATTTTCACATGGTATCAGAGCATTGTAGATCAAGATGAATCAACAGCAAAGCGGCTGAAGAATTTTTTTGCTGCAGAGAGGCAGCTGAAGCAACAGAGATCCAGAGAGGGAAGCGCAACACCAGGAGAACGCAGTCCTAGCAGAGGCCACACAGAGCCTTCCAGAGTGACGCAGGAGCAGCCTGCACTGCACAGAGGCTGCGCTGAGCCAGTCTACTCATGCAAAGGCCAGCCAGAGGGACACAATCCAGTTTCGAGTTGCTGTGCAGAGTTGCCGTAGTCTAGAAGCAGAGCTTCAAATCTTCAGAGGTTGCTGGTGTGGTGGAGATTCTGTTGGTGTAGAATCGTGCCTAGCTAAGTTGACAAAGAGCGGGAGGAGAACAGCTGCTCAACAGATTCTTTGCCAAAGAAATCTGAGGATCGATTAGGAGGGTGATCGAAGAGGGCTGATTCAGAGAGTTTGGCAGATTTCCAAGGAGGGAAATCAGTTGTCAGAGGGAGCAATTACTATAGAGGGTGCCTTTTCGCCAAGGACCCTAGATCCAGGCTACTGTTGAGGGTAGCAACAACAACAGGGTGAGGAGTATCTGTTTCGACAGATTGTTTTTGAGCTAGATGGCGCCATACTGATTGCGTGATTAGGATAGGTTGGATGGCTTGTCCAACTTTTCTATCTGGAAGACCAGAATCCTGACAGTCCTGGAGGCATATGCATTACGGGAGCATGCAGAGAACGTCTTGGCTACACTAACCGATGTTGCTCTTCTAGCGAAGCATAATGAAGTTGAGGCACATGCTAAACTCTTCATAATGGACGGGGTCAAGGATCATGTGGTCCCACACATTGCCGAGAAGAAGACGGTTAATGCTATGTGGACAACATTAACCACAATGTATGAAGGGAAATTCGTTCAGAAGAAGATGCTTTTGGAGAACCAAATGAGGTTATTTGTGATGAATAAGGGAGAGGAATTCGATCCTTTCCTCTTCTGGTTGTAGTCGATTCGGGATCAGCTGATTGCCATGGGGGTTAAAGTGGAGGATGATGTCATGGTGAGGACTGCTCTAAATGCAGTCACAAATGAATGGGAAACGTTTGTCCAAAGCATCTTGGGCAGACAGGTTCTTCCAAGCTGGGGTGACATGTGGGCTATCCTTCGACAAGAGGAAATCCGCCGGATGACCAAGAGACAAGCCATCACCGGATCAAGCAAAGTGAAGGAGGAAGAGGAAGATGCAGCCCTTGCATCCAAGAATCAACAAGGGAACAAGAAGAGGGATCTATCCAAGATCTGATGCTTCAAGTGTGGTGAATGTGGACACTTCGCCACCACTTGTCCTCAAAGGAAGAAGGACAAGGAAGCTAAATCCGAGGTTGCGACATCTAAAGAAGACGATGGCTCTGATGATGATGCGGCCATGAGTGCTCATGTGCCTCAAGAGAAGAGGTGGGGCGATATTGATCTGTAGAGCAGCTACAGATAAGCCGATAGGATCCTTTAGGTGCCCAACTCTTGGATCACATACGTGCTATGGGAGCCTTAAGACAGTAGCGGGGATGATTGGAGCAGTGGGTGCATCCAAGAAGCAGCAAGGGAACAAGAAGAGGGATCTATCCAAGATCTGATGCTTCAGGTGTGGTGAACGTGGACACTTCGCCACCACTTGTCCTCAAAGGAAGAAGGACAAGGAAGATGAATCCAAGGTTGCGACAGCTAAAGAAGACGATGGCTCTGATGATGATGCGGCCATGAGTGCTCATGTGCCTCGAGAGAAGAGGTGGGGCGATATTGATCTGTAGAGCAGCTACAGATAAGCCGACAGGATCCTTTAGGTGCCCAACCCTTGGATCACATACGTGCTATGGGAGTCTTAAGACAGTAGCAGGGATGAATGGAGTAGTGGGTGCAGAAGATCACGGTGAAGCGGAGGGCAGAGCTGGGACACTGTAGAGGGAGCAGTGCAGTGCAGAGGCAACAACATCGCAGAGGGGCTGTTGGGACTTCAACAACGCAGAGGAAGCAATGCTTATGTAGTGCAGAGCTGTAGCAGCGCAGTGGCTTTAGGACAGCGCAGAGCAGCAGCTAAGGGAGCTTCAGTGATGAGATGCAGCCCGATTGACTTGTCTGTCAGTGATTGGGCAGGGGTCCTTCAGTTGCTTACTTCTCAGCAACTGAGTTGCAGTGCAGCAGTTGGCAGCACGATGCAACAATTTGAGAGGGAGCTGCAGTAAAGATGTGGCAGTGCCTATCGCAAAGTCATGGGCAGCAGTACATAGAGCAACAACAATGCAGTGATGGAGGGTGCAGGCCAAGCATCAACGCGGGAACCGATGCCAGAGATCAGGGCAGTACTTCGGTGTGGAAGTATTGCTAGAGCACATTCCTCGCTAAGAGGGAGTGTTGAGATTTTGGGGTAGCATCGGATGTGCTCTAGCTCCAAAATTTTGTGGAGGCGCTGGAGTACATGAGATCTCCAAGACCCAGAAAGCATTTGGAGAAATTCCATCCGGTTTGATAGTTATTCAAATAAGTAATCTTTTTAATTAAGGACCCTAAGTCTAACTTAGGAAAAATAAAAGATAAAAGTGAATTAAATTAAACATGTGATAAGAATGTTCTAAGTGATGTGGAACAAGCAGCTTCTAATCTTAGCTGTTGATTAGAGATTAGATCACAACCGTTGGTTTGCTAACGAGAAAAGTATAAGAGAAGGGCTTGGGGTCAATTGGAGAACACACACATTGGCGGAGCACTGAGGCTAAGTTGAAATTCTAGGGCGTGGTTTACAAAGAATTTTGAAGTGAGTTTGCAGTGCGGTGAGGGGTAGTATTTGAGAGGGATTCTGATCCGAGGCCAAAAATACAACAACGGTAGAGAGACAACATATCCAACAACGCAAATGCTAGCTAGAGGACATGGACAAGAAGTTATTTACGAAGAGGGTGCAAATAAAGAAAGAGAGTATTCATATCATTTAGACTCAGTACTTGAATACAGTAACTGGTTTGACAGAGGGTGACATAGTCCTCTGTGAGCAAGCAAGAGGGCTAACGCAAGGTCAGGGACACATTGGGTTTTAGATGAGAAAGTAATGGAGTTCTGTAACCTGCCAGTGGCAGGGAATCAACCATTTTCTTCTGTCAAGTGAGTATTATTACAATTGTGATTTTCTCTCCGTAGGGTCTCTGCTGAATACCAGAGTGGTACCAATAGATAAGGGAAGATCTATGCCTAAGGATGAACCAAAGATATTTTATGCCATCAATACATCGTATATCATCGTCAATAGAGTGAACTCTACTTTATCATTTTCTTCTTCAGTCCTCAGATTCCACAACGCTACGGGGATATTGTATAAATGTCACTAGCACGATGAATAAAGCCATGTAATAGGCCTAGGGTGTTTGGACTCGATCAACAAGCGAATACACTTTGGAGTTTTTTTTTTTACTTGGTTAATTATTCCTTCTTTTTAGTGGTGAATACTTTTCTAGGTTTTTTTAATCATTGCATTACCCCAAAGACGGGGTGACAGCTTGAACGTTGAGACCCTAATGCATATTAGTGTCTACAGTCAATGCATATTACCATGCTAGGTCATCTCTGAAATTTCGCGGAATTTAACTAGGTCTAAGTAGGATTTTTTCATAATTAAAAATTTCCCGCAAAACATGATTTTTTAATTAATTTCTATATAAATAAGTATCTTAGGAATAAGTTCAAAAGTGTGACTACTCTAAAGTCATCCTCGAGACCTAAAAGATTATCCTAGGGCCCACCAGGGTCAAAAAATGACTTATGCTCCTCAACCAATTTTTCCAATGTCAGTTGGCAAAAATGAGGAAAAATTCAAAAATTGAATTGGAAAAATTGATAACTTTTTCAAAGTCAAAATAAGTCAAATTTGACATGCATGCATTATGTCGAGGTGTAAAGAGCAAGATAAGAACAAGGGGTACCACCACATAAGGTACAATGTCAAAATTAAAATCGTAAGTCAACTAAATACAAGATACCAACAGCTAGTCAGGTCGGATGTCAAATGATTTAATTGACTTTGATTTAATTCAAATCAAATGTTATTAAACTCTAAGGTGAAAATTTTAGAAAAGAATTGAGGGGGCCCAGTTCACATCATACGTATAACCCAACAAAAGGAATTATGCACATGCTTTAAGTGTGTCCACGCTGGCCCACTCAGAAATTCACGTAGCTGTCCAAGGGAAATCAACGCAGATTTCGAAAGGATTCGTTAAAGGTATGTGGTGGACATTTGAAGATTCAAATTATATGCTGCTGCCCACTAAAATCTCCAGACTCAGCTAGCAGCCAGGAATGTATGCATAGTTTTAGCAGACAACATTGACACATGCGTCAGGCTTTGTCCCCCACTAAATAGTGCTAGTCAATTAAAAATATCAGCAGTCAAATAGTCCACGCAGAAGTTAGTAAGCCACTGAGTTTTGGTTCGCATTTGCATAATAATTTACAGCAGTTAATTGAGGAGTTGTCTCCCCATTTCACTGACATGGCAACCAACAAATTTCACACGCAGACAGCTAGGAGGATACACGCACCAGTTAGAAGATACTTGTATGATTTGGCAGTTTTCACACTAATTTTACTGTTGATTTGATGAGACTTAAACTCCCCGTTATCTATCCCTTTGATACACATGTTTCTCAAGAAATGCACACAGCATATTTTAGGATATTCGATGGACAGTCAAGGAGATAAGGCTCCACCTACAGGTGTTCTACAATAGTCTACAACCACTCGTTTTTGCATTGGGATTATCTTCACCTCTCCACTTGTCATGAGGTTCTTCATTGAAATCTTCTCCAGTTTTTGTATAAATTGAGCCTTGGGCTCTCATTGTAACGATGGTTTTTTGAAGCTTGTGCTTATTGTTACTATGCTGAAATTGTTATTGAGCTAAATAAAGGAAAGTCGTTGGGGTTACTAGCTTCTGTTGTGGTGCATCCTTTGGTTGATGAGGTATACTTGTTTCATTTGATGTTGTTATTTATTTACTTCACATTGCTATCTAGTTGGTTTTTTTTTCATTTGCCTGAAGGCACTATTGTCTAGGGAGGGGAGATTTGTAGCTATCTCAGATTTCCTTTGGACTTGGTATATTTTGTGCTCTTGTTGTAGCTTGTTATTTTCGGTGGAATGACAAAGCTCAACATGGCCTCTATATGCCAAGTTTCTTTTGCACTAACAATTGGTTTGCAGAAATTTGTGTGTTCGAAGGACAGGTTGCCAAGTCTATTGGATTGTGAAGACTTCTTCGGTTGGAATAAGTCATCTCCAAGGATATCAAAGATCCCACAAGTTGTTCAAGCCAACAATCTCATAAGACATCAAGAGATTTATCTAAAAGGGGGTTTCATGAGCCCTTTACTTCTATTCCATCTCTAAAAAATCATATATTTCTTCTTTCATTTGTGCGCATATGTATTTTATCTAGCATTTGAGGCTAAGTTGTTGCATTTAAATCCCAATTCTCACTCACTAAATCAACTCTTTCAGGCTGATCTTAGTGAGGGAATTTGTAATATAAAGTGTATTTTATACTTGCATTGAGTTTCTAACTTTTTCCTTCGCATGCATCTGATTTCCTCTCACATATTTCAGCGATATTTCTTTTGCATGCTAACTCTTTTGCTTGTTTGCCTATAGGTGTTCTTGGAAGCAATCTAAGTTTGAAGAAAGGGAGCTAAAGCATAGGCTAAGGAACACTTTTCCATTTGGAACCCCAAGTCCAAGTTCCGCCTTATCACTTCACCTCTACTTCTAAAGCCTCATTCTTTTGAGGAATTGTAACCACCATTCACCTCAAGGCTTTAAGCCTATACTTTGTAACATCTCACAAGTAAATATTTAAAATCTTACACTTGTAACTTTCGGAAAGAGTAAATTTAAAACACATATTGTAAGCTCTTCCCAAGCCCCTCATTTCTATAAGAGGGCCTCACTTTCATTAATAAAGAGCTGACTTTTCTTGAGGGAGCTTGGGAAGTTTTTCCCATGGTATCTCACCTACTCATTTAGAGGGAGGAAATCTTCTTGAGTGGTCAACTTTCTTTTGCCTAGTTTTTTTTAATTTTCTCAACTAAATCACTTGCATTCATCATTTCGTTTGCTAATCTAATCTAGTTGCATGTGAATAACTCATATTTTCATTTCATTAATTGCTTAGATCACATAGTCCTTTAAATTTCCTAATTTGCAATCTCATTTGCCATCACTTACTTATGTTTTGTGATCTATTTCTCATTTGGATAAGTTTCACAATATACTACAAGTAAAGTAGCATAACACTTTCAATTTATGGCAACTTGAGTTATTGTTCTAACTATGAAGCATATTTAATTGAATCATCTCCATCTTTTACATAGCACTTGCAAACTCACTTTCATATCATTTAGGTATATCACTTTTCATACTAGACTTGCATCTTTAAAAATTAACCTCCAACTTAAGTTGGTTGTATAGACATTAGGGACCCTCCACCCCTATTGACTTCTCACTGTGAGACCCAAATTTCGGGCGAGGGTGAGGTCTGGGGACAAGAGTTAAATTGAAAATTGTTTTTGGAATTCTACTAATAAAATAAACCAATAGCACCTTCACATCACTAATTTACTCGCAATTTTTTTATTTCATGTATTTGTTACTTTGGTGGTTATTTAGGTCATGAATATTTAATGTCATTATCCTTTGTTACTTGAGCACTTTCTTACAAGTACTTTTTCATTTATTGCAAGTGATGCCTATATTTCTATCTTGGTCTAACACTTCCTTTGTGGGATTATTGTCATTGTATCTTAAATTTCATTTTTGAGCAAGCACTTGTCATTTACTTTAAATGATTTAGATTTGGATTTTTGCTCAAGTGACGACTCCACTCAATCCTAATTTTGCAAGAGTCTCTACTAGGAGAAATTCAAGTGGTCTAATTAGCCCCTCTCCTGATCCTGAAAGGGTTTTTAGAGAGAGGTTAAATAGACTTTCTCATAGTAGAGCTCTTGCTAGTCTTGGGCAAGAGGCTATTTCTAACATTCATTTGATGATTCAAGGACAAGTCGAGCCTAACATCATGAATGATTTTTTTGCTCCTTTTAACTTTACTAACATTAATGGCTATCCTCACAATATCCCTGACAAGGCTATTGAAAGGTTGCCTTCTTTTCAAGGTAACAACGCAATTGGCGCAGCATCACATGTGAAGAACTTTAATGTTTGCATCTTTAAGTGGTGTAACGTTTCTAACTATGAGGATTTAAAGATGAGGCTTTTCGTTCTCTCTTTGGAAGAGGATTCTCTTGATTGGTTCACTGAGCAACCTGCTAACTCATATGATTCTTTACAAATGATTGTTAATGCTTTCATGGGAAAGTATGGAGAGAGAAGAGAGAATAGTCATTTGATTAGTTCCATTAGCACCATGAAGAAGAATGAGAATGAAACCATGGAGGAGTTTAACAAGAGATTCAATGAATTGGTTAAAAGCATGCCTACTACTGTTAAACCTCCTGATGAATTTCTCTTATGTTCCTATCTGGATTCTTTTGTTGTGGACACTGCTTATGAGTTGAGAAGAAAGGAGCCTGCAACTTTGGGTGTAGCTCAAACTGAAGCCTTGAAAATGGAGAGGGCTAGAAAGCAATTAGGAAAATTTGAGATTCCTGGTTTCACTAGAGGGCCATCGAAATCGAATGATTCCAAAGGCAAGGCCAAGGAAGAGGCTACCCATGATCCTATTAATGAATTAACTCAACTCATCAAGAGCATGGAAGCAAACCACACTAAAGAACTGCAATCCATGCAAAGTAGGTTGGTGGCCATGGAAAGATCGCAAGTGCAAAGATTCCAACCTAGGCCAATTAATGGATGGCAAAAGAATAAAGGCTCTCAACAAGATTATAGGCCTCCAAATCCATTGGAATCCACCAACATGGTAGATCAAATTACCCCATTTTGTAGGCCATGTAATGAGTTCCATGAAGAAGCCACATGCCCATATGTAAAGAGAATTATGGAAGGTAGCATGTTGGGAGATGAACATGTAGGAACTAGTGGTCAAATCAATATGTTCTCCATGGAAGATCAAATAGACCATAGTCCTAATAATCTTGGGGTCGACAATATGATTGCAAATCTTGACAAAGTCACTAAGATTTTTGGGGAAAAGCCTACATTTGGACAAATTCTTGCTATGGCAAAATACAAAGGGATGACTTATCAGAGAAGGGATATTCAAGACCAGAATAATCACAGAAATTTTTCTCCTCCTACTTCAGAATTAAATTTTGACTTGGGCAATTGGGTGAATAATGCAAAGGTTTCTATCCCAGTAACAGAGCTTTTAAAGATACGATCTCAAAGGGCCAAGTTACTAAGTGCAATTGAAGTTACTCAAAGGGAAGAAAAGCCTAATAATGAACCAGAAGATGAAGAAATTGTATTGAAAAGTATGAATTGTTATGTGGGGAACGAAGATCATCTGCCATTTTATGTTTCTTTGATAGTGAATGATCGTCTTTTACACAACTGCATGCTTGATTGAGGGGTTTCATCAAATGTCATGACCAAGAAAGTCATGGAGCAACTGAATTTAAGGGTATCTAGGCCCTATCACAACGTATTTTCAATAGATTCTAATAGAATTGAAGTGTGTGGGATAATTAAAGATTTACAGGTTTTTCTAGTTGCATACCCAGACAGAGTAATGACTATGGATATTGTTGTGATAGATGTTCCCGATTCATGGGGAATGCTCCTATCAAGAAAATGGGCATCAAATTTAGGTGGTAGCCTTCAAATGGACCACCATCCCTATGCCAGATAATAACTTTGTCAGACTCGATCGAGAGTTAGAGAAAAGATATCATGTTGAGGATCCAAGGAAACCCAACAATGAGATTATCTATAGATCATGCCAGAAAGGAAGTGATGTTGTGTTGACAAATTTTCTTCCCCCCTTAACATAACGGATTCAAAATGAAGAGATTAGGCATAGCTCAAAAGGCTTGGGTACTTCAAATCTTCCATCAAAGCATTTTCAAGACAGAGCAGTAGCATTGACAGTGATTGCATCATCATCGCCATCGCAACTAACCAAGAAGAAAAGAAAAAAACAAAAAAAAAGGATATAAAAAATGAGCCTCCAGTTTTGAGCAGGATCAAACCTCAACGCATCAAAAGTCGAAAAAGGAAGAGGAAGAGGTTTGGTGTATCTGATGGCCACAAACAGGTTAACAGTGGGGCAAGTCATAGTCCTAAGATAGTCAGAATTGGACAAGGCACATCAGAGAAAGAGCCTATGGATTTCCCTAAGAGTAGGTAGGTTCTCAAGATGGATTTCACCGAAGAAATTTGATGCCATGGGGCATTTTGTGTATCATATTCCTAACCCTATCCCTTGTAAATTTTCTTTAAGTAGTTTTATTTCATGAATAAATTGTTATTTATGTTTCCGAGAATAAATTTCCATTTCCGTACTTGATTTTATTTGATGTTATTTTGAATGGATACTGCTAATATATATCTTTGGTCGGTGGTGCAGATTCCAGGTTCTTGCACACTATCACTTCATATCTAGCATGCATCCCCATATGGAGCCAAATGTTGACCACTGGAGTGGCACTTGATGATAATGTGAAGACTCCATGCCTAAGGATGAACCAGAAGATACTTATGCCATCAGATATCATCAGATATAACAGAGTTTTTAAACTCTAATTCTTCTTCTTATCATTTTCTTCTTCAGTCTTCAGATTCCATAGCCCTTCGGGGATATTGTATAAATGTCACTAGCATGATGAATAAAGCCATGTAACAGGCCTAGGATGTTGGGACTCGATCAGCAAGCGAGTACACCTTGGAGTGTTTTTTTTACTTGGTTAATTATTCGTTCTTTTTAGCAGCGAATAATTTTTTAGGTTTTTTCACTCATTGCATTACCCCAAAGCCGGGTTGACGGCTTGAAGGTGTAGCCCTTAACACATCTCAGTGTCTAGAGTCAATGTATATTACCATGCTAGGTCATCGTTGAAATTTGCAGAATTTGACTAGGTCTAAGTATGATTTTTTAATAATTAAAAATTTCTCGCAAAACGAGATTTTTTAATTAATTTCTATGTAATGATGTAAATAAGTGGCTTTAGGAAATGTCTGGGGTGTGTGACTACTCGAAAATCATCCTCAGAGACCCAACATTATCCAAGGATCCACTTCGAGGGTCAAAAAATGACTTATGCTCCCTCAAAATCCAATTTTTCCAATATCAGTGGCAAAAATGAGGAAAAAATTCAAAAAATTGAATAATTGGAAAAATTCATAAATTTTTTCAAAGTCAAAATAAGTCAAATTTTGACATGGCGATTATGTGGAGAGGTAAAGGATGACGTGGCGGCTATGTGGGGCCCACCACATAAGGTACAACAAGTCAAAATTAAAATTCCAAGTCAACTAACACAAGATGGCCCACGAGTTGCAAAGTACGTACAAGCAAATGATTGAAGTGACTTTGATTTAATTCAAATCAAATGTTATTAAACTCTAAGGTGAAAATTTCAGAAAAGAATTGAGGGGGCCCAGTTCACATCATACGTATAACCCAACAAAAGGAATTATGCACATGCTTTAAGTGATGTCCACGCTGGCCCTTCAGAAATTCACGTAGTTGTCCAAGGGAAATTAACGCAGATTTGGAAAGGATTTGTTAAAGGTATGTGGTGGACATTTGAAGATTCAAATTATATGCTGCCCACTAAAAACTCCAGACTCAGCTAGCAGCCAGGAATGTACGCATAGTTTTAGCGGACAACACTGACACATGTGTCAAGCTTTGTCCCCCACTAAACAATGCTTAGTCAATTAAAAATATCAGCAGTCAAATAGTCCACGCAAAAATTAGTAAGCCACTGAGTTTTGGTTGGCATTTGCATGATAATTTATAGCAGTTAATTGAGGAGTTGTCTCCCCATTTCACTGACATGGCAAGCAGTGAATTTCACACGCAGGCAGCCAGGAGGATACACGCACCAGCAAGAAGATACCTGTATGATTTGGCAGTTTTCACACTAATTTTATTGTTGATTTGATGAGACTTAAACTCCACCTTATCTATCCCTTTGGACACACGTTTCTCAAGAAATGCGCACAACATATTTGAGGATATTCGATGGACAGTCAAGGAGATAAGGCTGCCACCTACAGGTGTTCTACAACAGTTTACAGCCGCTCGTTTTTGCATTGGGATTATCTTCACCTCTGCACTTGTCATGAGTTTCCTCATTGAGATCTTCTCCAGTTTTTGTATAAATTGAGCCTTTGGCTTTCATTGTAACGATGGTTTTTTGAAGCTTGTGCTTATTGTTACTATGCCGAAATTGTTATTGAGTTGAATAAAGGAAAGTCTTTGGGGTTACTAGCTTTTGTTGTGGTGCATTTTTTGGTTGATGAGGTATACTTGTTTCATTTGATGTTGTTATTTATGTACTTTACATTGCAATCTTGTTGGTTTTTTTTTCATTTGCCTGAAGGCACTATTGTCTAGGGAGGGGAGATTTGTAGCTATCTTAGATCTCCTTTGGACTTGGTATATTTTGTGCTCTTGTTGTAGCTTGTTATTTTCGGTGGAATGACAAAGCTCAACGTGGCCTCTATTTCTTTTGCACTAACAATTGGTTTGCAGAAATTTGTGTGTTCAAAGGACAGATTGCCAAGTCTATTGGAGTGTGAAGACTTCTTCGGTTGGAATAAGTCAGCTCCAAGGATATCAAAATTCCCACAAGTTGTTCAAACCAACAATCTCATAAGACATCAAGAGATTTATCTAAAAGGGGGTTTCATGAGCCCTTTGCTTCTATTCCATTTCTAAAAAATCATATATTTCTTCTCTCATTTGTGCACATATGTATTTTATCTAGCATTTGAGGCTAAGTTGTTGGATTTAAATCCCAATTCTCACTCATTAAATCAACTCTTTCAAGCTGATCTTAGTGAGGGAATTTGTAATATAAATTGTATTTTATACTTGCATTGAGTTTCTAACTTTTTCCTTCGCATGCATGTGATTTCCTTTCGCATATTTCAGCAATATTTCTTTTGCATGCTAAATCTTTTGCTTGTTTTCCTATAGGTGTTCTTGGAAGCAATCTAAGTTTGAAGAAAGGGAGCTAAGGCATAGGCTAAGGAACACTTTTCCATTTGGAACCTCAAGTCCAAGTTCCGCCTTATCACTTCACCTCTACTTCTAAAGCCTCATTCTTTTGAGGAATTGTAACCACCATTCACCTCAAGGCCTTAAGCCTGTACTTTGTAACATCTCACAAGTAAATATATAAAATCTTACACTTGTAACTTTGGGAAAGAGTAAATTTAAAATGCATATTGTAAGCTCTTCCCAAACCCCTCTTTTCTATAAGACAACCTCACTTTCATTAATAAAGAGTTGACTTTTCTTGAGGGAGCTTGGGAAATTTTTCCCATGGTATTTCACCTACTCATTTAGAGGGAGGAAATCTTCTCGAGTGGTCAACTTTCTTTTGCCTAGTTTTTTTAATTTTCTCAACTAAATCACTTGCATTCATCATTTTGTTTGCTAATCTAATCTAGTTGCATGTGAATAACTCATATTTTCATTTCATTAATTGCTTCGATCACATAGTCCTTTAAATTTCCTAATTTTCAATTTGATTTGCCATCACTTACTTATGTTTTGTGATCTATTTCTCATTTGGATAAGTTTCACAATATACTACAAGTAAAGAAGCATAGCACTTTCAATTTATGGCAACTTGAGTTATTGTTCTAACTATGAAGCATATCTAATTGAATCATCTCCATCTTTTACATAGCACTTGCAAACTCACTTTCATATCATTTAGGCATTTCACTTTTCATACTAGACTTGCATTTCTAAAAATTAACCTCCAACTTAAGTTGGTTGTATAGACATTAGGGACCCTCCACCCCTATTGACTCCTCACCGCAAGACTCGGATTTCGGGCGAGGGTGAGGTCTGGGGACAGGTGTTAAATTGAAAATTGTTTTTAGAATTCTGCTAATAAAATAAACCAAAAGCACCTTCACATCACAAATTTACTCGCAATTTTTCTATTTCATGTACTTGTTACTTTGGTGGTTATTTAGTTCATGAATATTTAATGTCATTATCCTTTGTTACTTGAGCAATTTCTTACAAATACTTTTTCATTTATTGCAAGTGATGCCTATATTTTTATCTTGGTCTAACACTTCCTTTGTGGGATTATTGTCATTGTATCTTAAATTTCATTTTTGAGAAAACACTTGTCATTTACTTTAAAACATTGGTCTATATTTTGAACACATCATTTAATATTGCTCATATACTTATATGCTTGTTTACATCTTGGAATTGAGTCATCTTTGATAAGTAATTCCTTCCAATCAATTCTCCTAGAAACCTCCCATCTTTGATTTAGTTTGCCTTTAGGGACCACCCCCCTTAGCTAACCTAGGAGATAGCTTAAACGGAGAGAGTCAGGAATAGGTGACAACCCCTTCTCTGAGTCCTTTGTCACCAACCACACCTGGTGGGGTTGAAGGCTTTTCCCACTAACTTGTAGGTAGGTGTAGGCGGAAATAACTAGTAGGTAGGTGTAGGTGGCAAGCGATAACAGGGCCAACCATGTCTGGTGCCCAGAAATTGTTGTATTCAGATGCTGCATAATAATAAAACCCTCTAGAGCTAGCTACACTGGTTTTCCCGCATTGGGTTTTCCCGGGGACATTTGTCTGAAAAATCTGTGTCACTTTGTCATGTGTGCATTATGTTCAGTAAATGATTTGTAATTGTGTAGGCTGCAGTTGTGTTTACTTTTATGATTTTATTGAATAATTTAGAAAATTAGCTTGTAATTTAATTCAAGTAGGAGAAGTAAATCAAGACACTGCAGTAGGATTTCTATATTCAGAAATTTTCACACCTATCATCAAAATCATTGCCTATATTGGGAAATTTGTCATCAAAATCTCCTTCTAAGCATTAAAGTAAGATAGAAAAAACGTAGCATGTCAAGTCAAGAGTTTGTTTGATTGATGGGTACATTTTTAGTAGGGCCATGATAGAGGAGTTTGACAACTAATGCTACTAAAATCAAGGCACATAGAGGGTTTGGTGCACTTGATCAAATACTAGTTCCACACCCTCGTACATGACAAAATTTGAAAATCCGTTGGAAACGTTGCAATCTCCCCAGTCCTGAAAACTGTTAAGTCTGCTGGATTCTGAGTCAGATCTAAATTCTACTTTCTCTCTATGGAATCCAATGAGGTCGGAACCACTCTCAAACTGTCATTTCTTGGTATTGTTAAAAATTTAAGTAAAAGTGATTTTACTTCAAGAATTTAACGTTACCATGAATTGCATAACAATACCAAGGCCATAGGCTTGAATATTAGGTTCACCCACTCAAATCAAGGCACATAGAGGGTTTGGTGCGCTTGATCAAATACTAGTTCCACACCCTCGTACATGACAAAATTTGAAAATCCGTTGGAAACGTTGCAATCTCCCCAGTCCTGAAAACTGTTAAGTCTGCTGGATGCTGAGTCAGATCTAAATTCTACTTTCTCTCTATGGAATCCAATGAGGTCGGAACCACTCTCAAACTGTCATTTCTTGGAAATGTTAAAAATTTAAGTAAAAGTGATTTTACTTCAAGAATTTAACGTTACCATGAATTGCATAACAATACCAAGGCCATAGGCTTGAATATTAGGTTTACCCACTCAAATTTTTTTGTTTTTTTCTTAAAAAGAATTGTGTTTGGAACATATTTGGTGGAATTGTATGAAATCGACTGGTTTGGTGAAAAAAGGCTGTTTTGGTACCAAACTGGCCATTTACAGTTCTGAACCTCGAACCGGACCGGGTTGGCCTCCAAACTGATCGGACTGGCCAGTTCCAGTGGTTCCGGTCCGGTTCTGATAACACTGCCTGAAGGTTTCCTTCCTGTTGCTTGTTGTAGCCAGTCTGTCACATTGACACTACCTCTGGCCTGAGGATGGTAGAAGCTGCTTCAAATGAGTAAAGAGTGGATTCATAAGTAATGAGAGAATCATTTTAAGATATCTACATTGTTATTCTTAATAGAGACACTTTAAAATGGAATCTATGAACCAATTGTTAGGCCAATTTGTGTCTTCAACGTCAACAGACATATCGCTTATGCACAAGGAGAGCAAGGAAACCAAATAAAGTCTGCATAGGATCTGTGGAAGAAAGGAAGCCAAATAAATCAAGGTTGTAGTCTACTCTACGAGCATTATTCTGAAACTCTATGTCCTTCATTGATTGCCAGCAGAGTGTGAATTCTCAACATTACGATTACTCACCTTGAAATACTGGGAGTGGGCTGTGAAATTCCAAAAATAATCAACCCAGACTGCAATATGGATAGAAACCAAACTAACCACATTGCAATTTAGGATTATCATTAGATAAGAACCTTTGGGCTTTAAATTGTGTAAACTGGAAACATCATGTCAATTGAGTTTATACTTATGCTCAATTTTCAAAAGTTGGTCTTTGCATGAATATTCTTCGAGAGGAAATCCTGATTTTGAACAATGAAGGTAGGAATTGTCTGGTGTTTAACAATCGACAATGGCCCTGATTACTTCTAACATCTGTACTTTAACGGTGATATTATCTCCAAAAAATGATGTGATCTCTGCAACTTTGAAAAAACCAAGAAATAGAATACAATTCTATGAAAGTCAACTGAAATGAATCTATTCAATGGAAACAAGAGCTACCAAGACAATCAGATGCTGGGAACCCAAAACAACATTGACTCCCCATGTCAAAGAAGCTCACACATGGAGCTAGCATGAAGTGCATAACAAACAATGCAATGCAATATCCATTTACAATGCAATGCGTAGAAGGAATAGATAATCCTAAGGAGTTATGGATAGATAAACTCCACATGAGTGTTCCCTGTATTATAACACAAAATGTAGATAAAATATTATTATTGTTACCTTATTAATATGTACACGAAACATACATATGACGTCGAATACTGTGCTATTGAAGTAAGAGTTATTTTTAAAATTTTAAAATTGATGAACTAGAGTCCATTGGTCCACGGTTGACTGCTAAGTAGGGAGTGTTAAAGTTTGAGTGATTGAGGTTCAAATCCTGTGAATATCTTGCTGACCATTCTCTAGTGTGATGGCAGGGAAATAATAAATACTAACTTCACATCAAAATTGATGAATAGGAAATTGAATAGTGTATATATAAGTAAGTGAATTATAGTGTTCTTTTCATTTTTTTTCTTATAAAGTTTCATGCTTTCTATTGTAAGGCATCATAGATAATAAATTGTATATATCTTATATTACTTTAAATGTGTTCTTGACAAATGACACTCGTTTTAAATGATTATGTTTCACTTTTCCGAGTGGTGCATTTGTTTGAGTTTTGATGGTTTTGAATGTAAGAAAAGCACGATGTAATTCTCCTGTCTCTTAAGAAGCGTTTCCTCACAGAAAACAAATTGTTCATCATATTGACCAGTGATTTTTTAGAAAAATATTTTCACTTCCATTCTCATTTCATGTGTAAACTGCCTATTAAATTTGCATATAAATATGTGCCAATTTTCTTCACCTCACTGTCTTATTTGGTTTGTTTATGATAGGTGATTTCAGATGATGCAAAGTCAGAGAGGATCCTTATTGCTGATTACTCTAGAGAGCACTTGGCACAAAATGCAATAACAGACTATCGAGTTATAGGACCTTCAGTTCATGGTAAGATAAAAGAGGTCTTTATGGAGAAAACTGTGTTGCTCATATGGATTTTTCTATTGGCATTGATTTCATTGTTAGCAAGAACTCTTGAGCATTTCTCCCATATCACTATTGTTGTGTAATATTCCTAATAGAAATTTACAATGATAAACAAGCAAAACATAGCAAAAACACATACAAAATGTTACAGCGCATTTACAACCAAAAATCTCCATGAACTGTGCTGATTTGAGTCATTTTATCAATAAATAAGAGAGTACAATGTGGTGCTGGAAAGAGTGCACCCAGGCTTGCACAAGGCAAGCTAGCAAGCCCAAATGGAAGATGTGAAATCCCTCTCCGATCTGTTGCTTCTCTCTTGGCACTGCGCTGAACTGCACAGAAAACACGTTGCTGGCTGCAAAGAACTGCTACTAGGGACTCCTCGGGTGCGCAGAAAATTCCGGGAAATTAACCTCGGGTTCTCCACCAATAACCTACAAAAACCCACGAAGGAATTGGCTAAATGTTGACCTAGAAATTTTGTCCCAATTTTCCCCTAGCTCCTCTAGCTGCTGGCTGAGTTGGGATCCCTGTTTGACCCCTCAAATCTGCCCAAAAAATTCTGCCAAATTAATCTTGGCCTCTCCTCAATAAACCCAAAAAACCCACAAATGGTTTGTCCTAGTTTTGACACTCCAAAACTAACTCCCAAATGCTTGGCCCTCCACAAGAAACATATGTAACCTGTAGCAAATGTTGCGTTTGCTGCTCCACCAAAATGCTGGAAAATCCCCCACAACACTTCCCTGGACTCCACCTCAAGTTTCATCCCCTAACTCTTTTCACTCCTCAACCTCCAAGCGTGGCTCTTCTAAGGACTGCGCAATCATTGCGTTGCTACTGCTGGAACTTCCCCAAACTCGCAACCTTTGCTGTTGGTATGAACTGGAATATGTGAGACACCCTCCTTGGGCTGGCACTCGAAGTCCACCGAAGCAATGGTTGGGATTTCCGCTTGGAAATACCCGTGTGCTGAATATCACTTGCATACTTGGTTGCAGCTCAAGCGTGCTTGTCTAAGAAAAATTCTCAAATGATGAATGAATGCCCCAAATGAGTGCCTCTTGCTCTTTTTATCAAAGAGCCTCCAAAATGCTCATGTGGGCCCAACTCGACTTCCCCCACCAACTTCGCTCAAATGAGAGCGTACTCCACATGTGGGCCATAATTCTCCATGGGGTGGCCCCCACACTCCACTAGAGCTGCAATGTTTTCCTTCCTTCCTAATGCTTGGGCCCCCACATAAAACCCACATCTCCTAAGTGCAAATGTGAAATAAGACAAAATTGGGCAAGATTGATATTCCCTTAGCAATATTGCTAAGTGGGAATATCATAGTCCTCTCCGCCAAAATGTTGCTTGTCCTCAAGCAACTGTTGAACAAGCGCCCTCTCTAGTTGTTGCTCCCCACTGTCCCTGCAAAAATGCGCCAGGGTACCAGATGCCCCACTGAATCGTCCCTAACCTCTACACTGTCTTGACATGAAAGAATCCCTCAATACCAGGATGCCAAGCCATCCTGTTCCACTTGAAGCTCCCCTCTCTCCACTCGTTATCGTGCCCGGTATAAGTACCAGAAGTTCTCTGTATACCATCAACGAGTAGGGGATCATGTGGCACTATGCCCAACTCCTCGTGAAGCTGTCCTACCATGTAGGCCATCCCTTGCACTCCAAGAGTATTGTAAATTTATGTAGATATTCTATGCTTGATGCAACTTTACTTTCTCTTCAATACTAGACAACAATCACATAAATCATTAAGTAAAATGCTGATAGAACATACTAGAGGATCAACAAAAGACAAGACAGAAAAATGGTGCGTTATGGCCAATGTTCCACCAAGTCCCCTGGAGGTGGGAGCGAGGGGGCGAGGGAGCGCAGGAGCGGCCTATGCAAAAGCTCCCTACCAATTTTCAGGAAACGTGAGGGGACGTCGGGGTCATAAAAATCATAAAATATAAAAATATATATAATATTATAATATTATAATATTATATATGATATATCATTGAAAATTTAATAATAAATATTTATAATGCAATTGTATTTTTCATTTTTGCAAGGAATGTATATACAGTCATCATACACTTACATCATGAAAGATAAATCATAAATGATAAAATTTAAAAATTATAAATCGATGAATGATGAATCATCTTATAGAAACAAATTTAAAAGTTAAAAGTTAAAACATACATCATAGATTCATATGTAAATTTGTAACTGTATAGTCATACAATGTACAAAGAAAATAAAGTTTAAGATATCATATGAGTCATGACATATATGATATTATATCAAGATTCAAAATAAACTTTAAACTGAAGTTTACAACTCAAGTCTGAAACATAAATATTAAAACTTAAAAGCAAATAAGTTTAAAGTTATGTTTGCGACACTGAAACATAAAACATAAAACATAACTTCTTCCGACTGCGGGTAGCAAGCTGTGGGATTCTTCCAGCGGCTGCGGCAAGTGCTAAGGGTTGGGCGGCAAGTGCTAAGTGCGGATGATACAATGATACAATGAAAATTAAGCAATCGATTATTAAAATATATTTTTTTCATTTAAATATATTTTTTTAAATTATGGGCCCCACATGCCCCCTCTCATCCCCTCACGCCCCCTCACGCTCCCTCCCGTCCCCTCACGCTCCCTTCACGCTCCCTCACGCTCCCGAAATCACCCTCGACCCCGTCCCCTCATGCTCCCTCCCGTCCCCTCACGCTCCCTCACGCTCCCTAAAGCACCCTCGACCCCTCAATCTGAGGAAACGTCCCCTTTGACGTCCCCATTAATTTTCTGATTTTTGGGGGCGTCGGGAAACGTCCCCTAGAAGTCCCCAATACCCCAGAGCGCGAGGGGGCGAGGATTCTAGACCCCTAGGTGGGGGGGCGAGTCCCCATGTAACACTGGTTACGGCGATCAGCAGGATGCTTCAACCAGCAAAGTCTCCTTGGTCAGCCAACCCAGAATGTGTCACAACAACCCTCAAAATAGCCAAACAGTCAACTCAAAGTCAACCCTAAAAAAGTCAACGCTGCTCAGCAAAGTCAACGCATAAAAACAAGTAAAATTCAACGCAGCTCAGTCTATGGTCAACCTTTGACCTCGATTCTTGTGCCAAAAAGTACGGACTGCATAAATCGAAGTCCATGCCAAAATTCAGCTCCTTTAGACCATGCGTTGACCAATGTCAACGCTGGTCAAACCAGCGGTGGAAACCCTAGCTGTAGCAGAAATATCTTTGTCCTTCTTTCCCACTTGTGAACAGAAAACTGCCTCCAAGGAGCTCGAACCAATCAGAAGTGGAGAGATAATGTGTGAGGATGAGATGAGTGAAATCTCCTCCAAAGTTGACTTTATTTATATTAATCACTGAGGGTGTGTGATACATTTGTTGGAGGTGTAAAACCTTAAGGCCGACCTGCACATATTTTGAAAGTATTAAAAATAAATTCAAAATAAATGTTCTGCTCATCAGATCAAGAAGATCTTTAGATTAATCTTGCACCTCTTCGAAAGAGGAACCCAATAAAAATATTGGTGTCTTCATCTGAGCATCACAAAATGAAGTTTGGACCTAGTTATCCAATTTAACACTCCCTCTCAACTAGGGAGAACTCCATCCTCCTGTGCAATCAAACATCGTGCGTCATCCCGCCGTAACTTGCTTTGCTGGCCTCTTTATTTCAGAACAGAGTTGGGTCAGTCACAAAGACATCATTCCCCGTTGACAAATTCAGCCCAGAGGGACTCACAAAGAGTCTCATACCAACTCGAAGTTGGTTTACCTGACCCGAAGTCAGTTGGAGGTCTGAAACCTCACTATACTTGATCCCAGATCAAGTGGTTGGACCGTGCCATTCTAGATAGAGAGTACGACAATCTTTGATGCGTCCATCAGTCTTTGCTACTAGTCTTTAGCTTTTCCCACTTCACTGGCCAAATGAGAGGTACTCCCCATGAGCCCTGAACTCAATGGGTAGGATGCATACGGGACACAGATAATTATGGGGCAGAAGCACCACAAGGTTTGGCAAGCCTAGCCCCATGAGTGCTTATAGCTCTGAGAAGCTATCCCCAAAGCCCTCCAGAGCTCCCAGAGCTCATCGTCCAACAGGACCCACATCATAGGGTCGTTCCATGATACCAAGACTCTCATGGAAGGTTAGGAACTTGACCTTCCCCAGGGGCTTAGTGAGAATATCCGCGACCTGCTCATTAGTTCCTATATGATCGCGCCTTACAGCGGCACGCTGTACCATATCCTGGATAAAGTGGTACCTAATATCAATATGCTTGGATCGATCGTGGAATACAGGATTCTCGGACAAGCGAATCCCACTCTAGTTATCATAGAGTATCACGGTGGTATCTAGCACATGTCCGAGCAGCTCACTAAAGAGCTTTCGCAGCCAAACTGCTTCACAACAGGCCATACTCGCTGTAATGTATTCGGCCTTTGCGGTGCTCAAAGCCATCGACTTCTGCTTCCTGCTCATCCATGATATTGAAGTAGAACCAAGATTGAAGCAACATCTCGATGTGCTCTTACGATCCACCCCACTGCCAGCCCAATCGACATCAGTATATCCAAGGAGTGTCATGCTCTCGATAGTGTATCTCAGCCCATCGTTTATCGTGCCTCGAAGATATCTCAGAAGATTTTTGGCACCAACCTAGTGAAAGTGATGAGGCTCAACCATCTCTTGACTCAAAGTGTTCACTGCAAATCATATATCTGGATGGGTGTTCACTAAGAACATTAGGGCCCCTACGAGTTGACAATACTCGGTAGGATTTGCTAACACGGGCCCAACAGCGCTATCGCTCAACTTCTTAAAGTTGAGCTCGATCGGTGTCGACACAGACTTGCAGTCCACCATACCAAATCTTTCCAGAAGCTTCACAATGTATTTTCCTTGAGAAAGGAAAATCTCGCCAGGGCTCTGCCAAACCTCCAGGTCTAGGAAATAGTGCATCAGTCGTAGGTCCTTCATCTCGAATTCTCCAACGAGCTCCCTCTTGCACTGATGAATGAGAGGGTCAGCACCTGTTAGGAAGAGGTCATCCACATACAACACCAGAATGAGAGGCTTCTCCCTGACAACCTTGAAGTAAAGGTTTGGATCAGAATTACTACGAGTGAAGCCCAGCTTCATCAGGTAGCTATCTATCCTCTCGTACCAAGCTCTGGGTGCTTGCTTCAGCCCATAAAGGGCTTTCTTCAACCTGTAGACATGGGTGTCCCTATCTTGGACTTCAAACCCCAGAGGTTGCTCCACATATACCTCTTCCTTTATTGCACCATGCAAAAATGCGGTCTTCACATCCATCTGATGGAGACTCCATCCTTGCATAGCAGCAAGGGCTATGATAGATCGAATGGTGGTATATCGGGCCACAGGTGCAAATATGTCACATAGTCTATGCCTTCCTTTTGAGAGGAGCCACAGGCAACGAACCTTGCTTTGAACTTTTCAGCACTTCCATCAAATCCATGCTTGATCTTGTAGAGCCATTTCGAGGTCACAACTGCTTTGTCCTTCGGTCTTGGAACCACATCCCAAACATTATTCTTCATTATGGACTTGTACTCTTCGTGCATAGCATCCTTCCAAACTTGATGCTTTACGACTTCCTCAAAAGATCCAGGCTCAGATTGTACAATAGTACTCATGGCTGCTAGATATCCATGGTATCTACTCGGCTTCTTGCTTTCACGAAATGTCTCCCTTGGGGCCATATGTCCCTCAACATCCTCGAGAGTGTCCCTGAGCCATGATGGTCTCTTCCCCAGTGAAGGACGTGGATCAATAGGGTCCATCGGTCCTTCAACATCAGGCATCATCTCATCCTTCGGTTCTTCTTGATTTCCAGGCCTTGCTTCATGATCTTCCTCAGATCTCGGAAGATTCACTACTTTCTTCAGGGAAGTATCTTTGTCAAAAGTGACATATCTCCACTTCCCTTTGACCAGGCACATAGACTCTATAGGCCTTCAAAGTTTTGCTGTAGCCCACAAACATCCCTTTCTTCCCAGAAGCATCCAACTTGCTCCTCTTTTCTTTCGGCACATGAAAATAAACAGGACATCCAAAAACTCTAAAATGTGAGACGTCAGGTTTCTTAACAGAGAAAACCTCTTCGAGAGTTTTGGAGCCCAGAGCGGAATGTGGGCATCGGTTTTGTATGTACACAGCAGTGTTCGCAACTTCTCTCCACAGAAACTTCGGTAGACCCTGGTCACATAGCATGGCACGGGCAGCTTCAACAATGGTCCTATTCTTTCGTTCAACAACGCCATTCTGCTCAGGAGTATAGACAGTTGTGGTCTCCCTCTTGATGCCAACTTCTTTGCAAAAGTCCTTGAACTCGTTTGTCGCATATTCAGTGTCATTATCGGTCCTCAAAATCTTGATCTTCTTCCCTGTCATATTTTCCACCAAGGCTTTGAAGGTATGGAACCACATGAAAGCCTCATCCTTCTTCTTCAAGAAGTATATCCAGGTTTTGCGAGAGAAGTCATCTATGAATGTCATATAATAAGAACATCCTCCCAAGAATGTCACGGGTAGCATACCAGATAGATCAGAATGGATCAATTGCAAGACATCAGATGTCTTTGTGACACTTGAGGGGAAAGGTCCCCTTGTATGCTTTCCTTTGGCACAACCCTTACATACACCTCCATGATTATTTGAAAACTCAGGCATCCCTGTCACCACCTTCCCTTCCTTGCTTCGGGAAGGGCCTTGTAGTGAAGGTGTCCAAACCTCCGGTGCCATAGTTCAGTCTGTCGGATAGTATCACATGTCATCGCTTCCAGTGGACTTCCTCCAACCTGGTAGAGTGTATCAACTCTAAACCTAATCGTGATAGCTTCCTTGAAGCTCTTCTTCCACATGCGCATCTTTCCATCAGTGAATGCCACATTGAAACCTTTGTCTTCCATGGCCGATATTGACACAAGGTTCTTCTTCAAATTAGGTACATAGAGTACATCCTGCAAGTGGAGGACTTGACCTTGAGACAAGTGGAGGGTCACAGTCCTTGTCCCTTTCACGGGATATGTGGCATTATCTCCAAGGATAATTTCCAGATTAGTATCCTTCTCAACCATATCAGAGAGTGCTTCCTTGAACCCAATGATGTGCCTTGAGGTACCACTATCTATCAACCAGACATCCATAGTGTCGGGTGGAGATGCAACAGAGAGGGCAGATACAAGAATGTATTCATTTCTTTTATCAACAACATTTGATTCCTTATACTTGGAGTTTCTTGTCCTTTTGAAAGGTTGATCATTTCCGCTGGAGGGAGCCTTCCTCTTTCCCTTGAATCTGTTGTTCCTTTGATTTCCATTCCTCCGGTTGTTGTTGTTGTCATCACCATCGGGAGAATCCTTCTTGAAAGGACATTCTCTAGCATAGTGACGTGGCCTATGACAAGTGAAACACTTGCCCTTCTTTCCTTGGGCCCCTGCATTTCCTTTGATCTTTGGACCACCAAAGTTCTTCTTTCTAGAATGAGTAGTGTAGGCAACATTTCCTTCATTTCCATACTCCTTCATTCTTGTCTCTTCTTGAACGCATCTCGATAGTACTTCGTCAAAGTCAGGTATCACATTATTATTTAGAATGGTAGTGTTGAACACATGCCATTCGGATGGGAGCCCTCCAAGTGCGGTGAGTACCATCTCTCGATCAACTATTGTCTCCCCAATAGCTAGCGGATTGTTCCTGATCTCGGTCAGCTTCAGAAAGTATGATTGAACAGACTCATCGCTGCCTTTCTTTAGATTCTTCAATTGATCCTTGAAGAATATTACTTGATTTGCATTGTTGGCCTTGAACATGAGGACCAACTTATCATACATCTCTTTGGATGTGCCTAGCTCAGAGATGTAGGCTACCAGACTCTTATGAATGGATTCCCTGATCATCAACTTTGCTTTGATCTCCTCCTTCTTGTACTTTGTTTTGGCAGCAGCAGTAGTAGTGGATGGAGGTTCTCGGATTTTACGCTGCACATAGTCCATGACATCTTGGTCTTCCAATTTAAGATCCAATATCAACTTCCAAGCATGGAAGTCATCCTTCCTAGTCAATTTGTCATCCTCCTTGAAGCCATAGTTTGTGGAACCCATTTTCTTCTTCGGTGATTGCTACAAATTAGGACTTTGTCTTCACCTCAGCTCTGATACCATGTAAATTTATGTAGATGTTCTATGCGTGATGCAATTTTACTTTCTCTTCAATACTAGACAATAATCACATAAATCATTAAGTAAAATGCTGATAGAACATATTAGAGGATCAACAGAAGACAAGCCAAAAAAAAAAAATATTTGTTGGTGCGTTACGACAATTAGCAGGATGCTTCAACCAGCAAAGTTTCCTTGGTCAGCCAACCCAGAATGTGTCACAACAACCCTCAAAATAGCCAAATGGTCAACTCAAAGTCAATGCTGCCCAGTAAAGTCAACGCAGAACAATAAGAAGTAAAAGTGAACGCAACTCAGTCTACGGTCAACCTTTGACCTCGGTTCCTGTGCCAAAACGTACGGACTGCATAAATCGAAGTCTAGGCCAAAATTCAGCTCCTTTAGACCATGTGTTGACCAAAGTCAACGCTGGTCAAACCTGCGGTGGAAACCCTAGCTGCAGCAGAAATATCTTCGTCCTTCTTTCCCACGTGTGAACAGAAAAATGCCTCCAAGGAGCTCGAACCAATCAGAAGAGGAGACATAATGTGTGAGGATGAGATGAGTGAAATGTCCTCCAACGTTGACTCTATTTATATCAATCACTGAGGGTGTGTGACACATTCGCTGGGGGTGTAAACCTTGAGGCCGACCTGCACATATTTTGAAAGTATTAAAAATAAATTCAAAATAAATGCTCTGCTCATCGGATCAAGATGATCTTTAGATCAATCTTGCACCTCTCCGAAAGAGAAACCCAATAAAAATATTGGTGTCTTCATCTGAGCATCACAACATGGAGTTTGGAACTAGTTGTCCAATTTAACAAGTATACAATCGAAGATACCACCCAGTCCCTGCAGAGATAACGTCTTGCTCACGTGAGCTTCTCTTGATATCATCCTGCGGGCCCACCTGCCATGCTAATGAGGTCCCCCATGCCATCAGTGACTCACTAAAGCCCGAAAGAAGCTCTGAGTGGCCTCCCCCTGTAGCAGCTAGCTCACCCCTAAAAGGTCACTGAGCTGTCAAGTATTGTGATGCCTAGGTCCCATGCTAGCCTCAGAAGGGTGCCACAATGTTGTCGCTGCGCCACTCTGGCTCTAATAGCGCATCGTGCGTACACTGTATCCTCCTCTCTTGGAACCCGATGGTGAAAATACAGATCGAGGCGAAACACATCCTGCCCAGGCATCTCCATGACGCCAAAGCAAACCCATCCAAATCTAACTCCGAACCTGTGCAGCAACAGAGAAATCCTTCCTCTCCATACGATGAAGGCCTCTGTGTACCCCCATGTGCCAACCCAAGAGTGAACTAGATCACTCTCTGCCATGAATCTGACCATCACGAGACAGAATGATCTATCAATCAACTGAATCCCTGCATGCCATAGTCGGACCTACTGCGACATAGCTCTGACAACTATAGGAATCCATCCGTGACTCATCTCTAGTCCCTGTATGTAATCAATATATAGGCTCCATATATCATGGACTAATCTAATGCATGCTAACCTACCCTGTGCCTGCCACTATGTAGTATCGATGATCGCTGGAAGCCACATGTGCCAAATAGCTACCCACTGAATGCAACCAATAGATGGGTATCTGCTACTCGCAATCGACTTAGGGTATGCAGATTCGTCCTATTCCTGCAAACCATCACCACTGGGTCTACGATCCACCTTCTCCATCACCATTGGGTCTGCCATCCACCCTCTCGATAATGTGCCAATACAATGTCTAGAGCCCAGACACATACTAGAAAATTATCTCAGTCGTACCTGGTATCCTCTACCATGGTTACTTGGGAGCAGGAGTGAAAGCGAGGAGAGGGAGTGGGAGCGCCATTTTCAAACGCTGCCGGTCTAGGAGCACTTTATATATATATATATATATATATATATATATATATATATATATATATTTTGATGCATAAATGTCAACAAAAGCATGTAGAATGATGAATTAGACATAAAAAACATAAAAACATAGATTGAACCATATAACATCAATCATCTAGAAGTTATGATCTTTATCAACCACACCCACAAGTTAGAAACATACAACATATTGACTCTTGAGTCTCATGATTCATCAATCTTAAAGTTTCAAGCTTTCAAAATTCAATATATAACATTTATCATCATTGAAATTTGATATATAACATTTATCATCATTGATTCATTGATTTCAAATTTCAACATATAACATTTATCATCATTGATTCATTGATTTCAAAATTCAAAATATAACATTTATTATCATTGATCTATAACATTTATCATCATTGATTCATTAATCACCATGGTTGTACTTGTAAGCTAAGTGTAACCAATAACCATTACAACAAATAGTATTTAACATGAAATGAAATGTTATAAAATGAAACGAAATGAAACAACTTTCGACTTTCACGAAACATCATATTCATAATTCATAATGACTTATAAACTTATAAATGCCAACTTCAAAGTTTCACCTTTCAAGTTCAAACTTCAGACTTAAATTTTCATATATTGTTTACAAAAATTATCATAATATATATGAAAGAGTCAAGTTTCAACTGTTCAACAGTTATAAAAAGTTACAAACTACTAGAAAATAGAAAAGACTAGTTGTTAATTTGAGAACATGTTCTATGCCATTTCAGATTAGGGCACACAATACTGAAGCAGATAGAACATACCAATAGATCGATAGAAGACAAGCCAAAAATAGAGATAATAAATGGTGGCGTTACGGCGATCAACAGGATGCTTCTACCAGCAAAGTCTCCAATAGGTCATTCAGCCAAGCGTGTCACACATAACCTAGAACAACCCAAGCAAAGAATAGTCCATATATATATCACAGCTCCAACGCTATTCAGAGAGAGAGAATTCCTCCACAACAATGTGTCAAATGAACTCTAAGTCTCTCCAATATATAGGAATCTTTGGGGGTGTGTGACACGTCCTTTAAGACATTTAAGTCTATATTTTATTCTAGGCTGACCTAGCACATAAGTGGAATAAATTCAAAGTATATGTTCTGCTCATCCGATCAAGATTATCTTTAGCTCAATCTTACACCTCTCTGAAAGAGGAATCCAATAAAAATATTGGGATCGTCATCTGAGCAGCACAACCCGGAGTTTGGACCTAGTTGTCCAATTTTAACACTCCCTCTCAACTAGGGAGAACTCCGTCCACAAGTGCAATCCAAACATTGTGCGTCATCCCGTCGTAACTTGCTTTGCTGGCCTCTTTATTTCAGAACAGAAGTGGGTCAGTCACAAAGACATCATTCCCGGTTGACAGATTCAACCCAGAGGTCAAAACCTCTATCGAACTCACAAAGAGTCTCCAACCAACCCGAAGTCAGGCGGAGGTCCGAGACCTTACAAGACTTGATCCCAGATCAAGTGGTTGGATCGTGCCATCCTAGATAGAGAGTACGGCAATCTCTGATGCGTCCATCAGTCTTTGCTACTAGTCTCTAGCTTTTCCCACCTCTTTGGCCAAGTGAGAGGTACTTCCCATGAGTCCTGAACTCAATGGGTAGGATGCATACGGGGCACAGATAATGAGAGGTGAACCAACTCAATAATCACAACGGTGGGGTCCAAGCACACCAACAAGGTTTGGCAAGCCTAGCCTTGTGGTTGCTCATAGCTTTGAGAAGCTGTCACCAAAGCCCCCCAAAGCTCCTCGAGCTCATCGTCCAACAGGACCCACATCATAGGGTCGTTCCACGATACCAAGTCTCTCACGGAAGGTTAGGAACTTGACCTTCCCCAGGGACTTAGTGAGAATATCTGCGACCTGCTCATCAGTTCCTATATGATCGAGCCTTACGGCGCCTCGCTGTACCATATCCCGGATGAAATGGTACCTGATATCAATATGCTTGGATCGGTCGTGGAACACAGGATTCTCGGTCAAGCGAATCCCACTCTGATTATCACAGAGTATCACCGTGGTATCTAGCACATGCTCGAACAACTCACTGAAGAGCTTTCGCAACCAGACTGCTTCACAACAGGCCATACTTGCTTCAATGTATTCAGCCTCAGTGGTGCTTAAAGCCACCGACTTCTACTTCCTGCTCATCCATGAGATCGAAGCAGAACCAAGATTGAAACAACATCTCGATGTGCTCTTACGATCCACCACACTGCCAGCCCAATCGGCATCAGTATATCCAAGGAGTGTCACTCTCCCGACAGTGTGTCTCCGTCCATGGTTTATCGTGCCTCAAAGATATCTTAGAAGATTCTTGGCACCAACCCAGTGAAAGTGATGAGGCTCAACCATTTGTTGACTCAAAGTGTTCACTGCAAAACATATATCTGGACGGGTGTTCACTAAGAACATCAGGGCCCCTATGAGTTGACGATACTCAGTAGGATTTGACAATACGGGCCCAATAGCGTTGCCACTCAACTTCTTGAAGTTGAGTTCCATTGGTGTTGACACGGACTTGTAGTCCAGCATACCAAATCTTTCTAGAAGTTTCACAATGTATTTTCCTTGAGAAAGGAAAATCTCGCTAGGTCTCTGCCAGACCTCCAGGCCTAGGAAATAGTGCATCTGTCCTAGGTCCTTTATCTCGAACTCAGCAGGGAGCTCCCTCTTGCATTGATGAATGAGAGGGTCAGCACCTGTCAGGAAGAGGTTGTCCTCATACAAAGCTAGAATGAGAGGCTTTTCTCTATCAACCTTGAAGTAAAGGTTCAGATCAGCCTTACTACGAGTGAAGCCCAGCTTCACCAGGTAGCTATCTATCCCTCTCGTACCAAGCTCTGGGTGCTTTATTTCAGCCCATAGAGGGCTTTTCTTCAACCTGCAGACATGGGTGTCCCTAACCTAGACTTCGAACCCCAGAGGTTGCTCAACATACACCTTCTTCCTTTAATGCAACATGTAGAAATGCGGTCTTTACATCCATCTGATGAAGACTCCATCCTTGCGTAGCAGCAAGGGCTATTATTGATCGAATGGTGGTATATCGAGTCACAGGTGCAAGTGTGACATCATAGTCTATGCCTTCCTCATGGGCAACGAATCTTGCCTGAACTTTTCAGCACTTCCATCAGATCCATGCTTGATTTTGAAGCGAGGTGACAACAGCTTTGATCTGTGGTCTAGGAAACATATCCCATATATCACCCTCGTATCCTTGCAGATTTAGATACTTTACAGCTTCTCCAAATGATCTAGGCTCATATTGAACTCATGGCGGCTAGATACCCCTGGTATTTATATGGCTTCTTGGTTTTCCTCCGGAATTTCCCCCTCTGAAGCCATATGTCCTGAGTCATGAGGATCTTCTATCGTTTAGCAATGGTATCCGTTCAGGAGCATATACAGTTGTATTCTCCCTCTTAATGCCAGCTTCTCTTGAGAGAGAAGGCATCTATTTTAAATGAGGTCATCCCAGACACCAACTTGGAAAGGTGACTTAATCTCCCACAGACAAAAACAGGCTTTGCTGATCATGGTTCAAGATTCCAACAATGTGTCTGAAAGCTGCCGAAACACATTTTACCATTACGTTTCAATGTGAGACTGCTACTGTCACATGCTTACTGCTACATAGGTGTCTATCTATGTCACTGTCCAACAGGGAGAATATATCAACAAGCCTCAGCTTGTGTTAGAAGTCCTGTTATTCTGAGGAGATCTGCTGGAGCTTCCTCAAACAGCCCTCTTTACTGTGATCCACAGTACTAGGAATCCAAACATGATTCCTTCTTTCATAATTCTGCACTTGAGAGCTTCATCTACTACATCTGGCATCTTATCCAGCACAACTTCTTAATTTCAGATCTGCCCAACTACATTTGACGGGTTTGGAGCTACAAGACTTCAGATCTCAGTTTTGCGATTTGTCTTTTCAATTGCACAGGTCTAGAAACCAATTATACAGATGTTCAAAGAACACAAAATATTCCATTCTTCATGCCAATCCAGACTCCATACCTTATGTGAAACCTTTCTCTTATGCAGATATAGCATACTCATAAGATACTTCTACTCATCAGAGTTCCATAAGGATACAGGCCAATCCTGCTCATCACTCATTCAACCCCAGTCATCCAGCAGGATAAATCTCAAGTCATCAATAAAATGTTACATGTGTCATGTTAATGTACAGATCTGAATCCTTAGGGGATAAATACTCCAGCTTCCTTTGCACATAATAACCCCTTAGGTCTATGTCCAACTTTGGTTTGGGCCAATGGCTACACCAGAAGTGAGGTCAATATAGAGTGAGCACACAGTGAAAAAAACTGTGATAACCGCCTGTAATTTTCTGTGATGATCCCTGAGGAGATTCATCCTTTACCCATCCTTTACCCTTAGGTCTATGTCCAACTTTGGTTTGGGCCAATGGCTACCCCAGAAGTGAGGTCAATACAGAGTGAGCACACAGTAAAAAAAACTGTGATAACCGCCTGTAATTTTCTGTGATGATCCCTGAGGAGATTCATCCTTTACCCATCCTTTATGGAAGAGCTAGAAAAAAAAATTGCTCTACCTTAATCTTCCTTAAGTTCATAGGCTAGAAAGGATATTCTTCCTTCATGCTGAGGGTAACAGGCAAAAAAAAAAAATTTGCCCATACAAGACTTGCTGTTGTCTTCCTGTCATCCCATGCTGCTGCTATATAGTTTTCATACAAAGTTAGCATAGAAGACATACCTTAATTGCCTAAATCTGGCCCACAATTGTTTCCCTGAGCTGCGGCTATTCTTCAATGGGAGGTCGTCCCTTCACACAGCTCCAGAAGTGTCTTTGCTTCAAAAATACAGTGAGCATGACTTAAAATCAAACAAATGGTGTATGATGTCTCTCTTTTGGCACATTGCTTTCAGATAGTTGATCAGGACTGCAGAAATGTATAGCTACTAAAACATTATACAAAAGGCTTAGGACGCGCTGCTTCATGCCAGTTCTGATCCACAAATTTATGCACAATAAATGTTTCAAGATGCCAAGGCTTTGAGGCGTAATTCCATTTCAATTAACTGACCGTGAAACAAGGGCTTAAAAACATTCCAGAGAAAGGTCTGCGAGTTGACTGATAAAATATATATATATATATATATACTCTTCAACGAATGTGTGTATCAACAGAAAAAGGGCCACAGATACTGTCACTAAAATCACGACCTTTTGGTATTGTTATCTTTGACTCATTGTGCGAGCAGGATTTCAAGCAGAAATTTAGGTGCCCATTTCGATGTATCAAACGTTCTTTGGAGATACCATCCTTTAAGAGCCGAGAAAAAAAAATTCTCCACAGTTAAGCCACAGGTACTTTAATGCTCCTTTTTTCAATTAGATCAAGCCCTCATCACATCGCTGTAAATAGGCCAATCATTCTTAAAACTAGGGTCTACAGGCAAGACAACAGGAAAGAGTTTATTCGGCTTCAATTCCACGCAGAGTCCAGATCGACCGTTCTTCAAGAAGGATGCGAGTGATTTGGTTCTAGGGGCCGCACAGTGTATTTCCTTTGCTTAAATTAAAACCACAACAGAGAACCAATCGAATTTGCCTTCAATTACAGTAACGCAGAGTAAATCTCAGAAAATTTATGTTCAACGGAGCGAGTTATAGTCCTACAGGAACAACGATACTCCAAAATAAAATTAAAACATGAAGCGAAACCCTTGATCAAAATTTAGGTGTTCTGATGTTGTATTTGGTGAAGAACACTTTCACTTGCAAGAGAAGTGCGAAACCTCGAGAACAAACATAACGCAATCCCAGAAACCCTTCGATTTCAATCCTTGCCGCTGGGAAATATACTCCATTCACTCTGTCCATTTTGGGGCAAGCACATGGCACCCGCCCCGCTAAGAAATTCGAGCAGGTAAGTCGAGGATCCCATTTGCGAATCCGCCTGGACGCAACAGCCTTCTCATGTTCATCCGCGTCCTGTGATTGATTCCCGGGAGATGCATTCTGCACCTCCCTTGCCCGCTGAACTTCAAGGTCCTGGGAAGCTAATAACCGTTCATCCGAGAGTTCTTCGGACTGCCAAGGCAAAATGTGACCAGGGAAAGAGCCGAGGGAGAAGTCCAAAACGTTGTCCCATTCCCAGTCCCCTGCATCTAAAGTCGAAGCCACGGGATCGTCCAGCAGATCCGCCATGGCTGCTCTTCTTTCTCCTACTTGCGTTCTGCAACTTCTGATTACATCAGGGTTTCAAATCGTCAGATTGTAAATGAGCTTTTCCACGTCCAATTTTCTGTTGTTCTTCGAGGTAGGGATTGCGGCTCACCTACAGCAGGATACACTGCCATTTACCGCACCCAAGACACATTTACGTAGGTTGAAACAATCTTTCCTGCCTTAGCCTCCCCTTATGGTGATTTGGTTTTCAAGATAACCTTAAAACAGATAAAAAAAAACATGTCGTCTTATCTTTCCTTGTTGCGTCTAGGGAAAAAAATTTCACCTCTCCAACGAGTCTTTCTCTTTCTGAAGTGTGAGTGATTTCTTTCAACACACGTTGAACTTTGTCTTCACCTTCGCTCTGATACCATGTTAATTTGAGAACATGTTCTATGCCATTTCAAATTAGGGCACACAATACTGAAGTAGATAGAACATACCAATTGATCGATAGAAGACAAGCCAAAAACAGAGATAATAAATGGTGGCGTTACGACGATTAGCATGATGCTTCTACCAGCAAAGTCTCCAATAGGTCATTCAGCCAAGCGTGTCACACATAACCCAGAACAACCCAAACAAAGAACAATCCATATATATATCACAGCTCCAACACTATTCAGAGAGAGAATTCCTCCACAACAATGTGTCAAATGAACTCTAAGTCTCTCCAATATATAGGAATCTTCGGGGGTGTGTGACACGTCCTTTAAGACATTTAAGTCTATATTTTATTCTAGGCCGACCTAGCACATAAGTGGAATAAATTCAAAGTATATGTTCTGCTCATCCGATCAAGATTATCTTTAGATCAATCTTACACCTCTCCGAAAGAGGAATCCAATAAAAATATTGGGATCGTCATTTGAGCAGCACAACCCGGAGTTTGGACCTAGTTGTCCAATTTTAACACTAGTAAACTGTAAATCTATTTTATCTATTGGCTGGCCCCTTGCCACGCCCATGAGAAATGTCTAATTTGTGAGAACCACGAGGCAATGATGGTCTTCTAGTAGTCTCCTCAGTACCACGACCATAAATAGAAGGTGGAGGGCCACATGAGGATGTAGATGGAGGCTGAATCTGAAAAGGAACAATAGTTGGAAATCGAACACTGGCACTGGCACCCGCACTGCCACTGGATGGTGGAACTGGCCTTGGGTGTGGCGGTGGCATGGCTGCTGTTGCTTCATCATCATCCCTCAAAATTTCTGCTTCCAATTCTTCCATATGTACTGTGCCTTCCTCCAAATTATCGTCCTCTGGGTTGTTGTCCCAAACTTTATATGATTGATCCTCATAACTCGATCACAATAATGACTCAACAACCTCAAGTTGTAGTGCACATAAACCAAGCTTTCTGCTCGGTTTTCATTCAGCCTGTTTCTTCTGACATTATGTATGAAGCTGTAGGTGCTCCACCACCTCTCTGCAGAAGAAGTATTTACAACTTGTGAGAGAACTTTTTTTGCCAACTTTGGCAAAAGTCCCATGCCGCCATATGCTTCCCACCATGTGAGAGCATCAAATCTGTCTCTATCTTCCATTGCATGGAAAGAACCAAAGTTACCAGTGCAACTGAAGTATTTTCCTAATTCAAGGCGCAATCTAGCGCACTCCTCCCTGTCAGGGACCAACTTGTCTAATGCTTTCATGTATCCCTCTTGTACCTCTAGATCCGTGTGAGGTTTGATCCTAAACCCACCTTCAAGTGCAGGTTGGCCCAACCAAATGGAGAGTAGTATTTTGGCATAAGGATATATGCCAAGGTATGTAGTGGAACATTAAGTTTATTCCACCATGCACACAGAGAGTCGTGAATCATTGAATACAAGTTGGGATCATTTTCCTTAACGACATATTTTATTTGCCCCAACATGCTATCCATCTCCTCATACACCTCCCCAATCACTGGTTTATCTGTATCTAAAAAATGAATCATTTGATAAATGGGCTTGGTGAAATTCAAAATTTTCCTCACACGTGCCCAAAACAAAGGATCAAGAGCGGTCTCCTCCACCTGTTCAAAACCTTGCCTGTCAACTATTGTTGCTGCCCTGTCCTTTAATACCCGTCAGTGTGGACTCGACACCATGGCTGCCATTGACTCTCTTACCTTCAAAAGATGCCTGAAGGTGAGGTAATAGCTAGCAAATCTAGTCTTTGCTATCTTCAACAACTCCAATCTTGAGTGAGTACGGAAAAGCCCATGGGTATTGCTATGATTTGTAATAAATTTGATCATTTTTTTACCTCTCTTGTACAAAATCACCAAGACATTTGTATTGAGGTTGTTTGTTTTTAATTATATCATGCATCAAAAGGATCATTATGTGAACCAAACACCCAGACCAAAATATGTTGGGTATTTATCCTCAATAATTGCTCCTGCTGCCTTACAATTGGTAGCATTATCAGTGATAATTTGGACGACATTGTATGGCCCAATACGTTCAATTGTTTCAAGTAATGGTTCTGCAATGTTAATGCCGGTATTGAACTTGTCTGAATAATCATATGCTGAAAGGAATATTGCACCACTAACAGACACAACAAGAACACTTATCAATGGCTTTCCTTTTACATTTGTCCATCCATCAAATACAATGGACACTCCATGCTCATTCGAAGAACTTGTCATTCTACTCAAAGAATGAGTTATTTTAGCTTTTTCATGATCAAGTCCCATGGCTCTGGCCTTGTCATACCCAGGGCTCTTGTATCCTTTGGGGGCATCATTAATGGTAGAAACCATTTCATGCCAATAAGGTGAGCGTAGAACATTGAATGGTACCCCACATGCATAGAGAAACCAATTTTTTTTTGAATCCACGTCACTCCTAGACCCTTCGTCAAGGAAATCGGATATATGGTTCTATGCCTTAAGGAGATGTTTGGTCCAGGTGTGCCTCCATAGCCACTGCCATGGGTGGAAGTTGATGGACTTCTTTGTCCATGATGTGATGGACCTGATGGTGCATAAGATTCAATGAAACCCCTAGATCTTATAGATTTCTGTTGGGCAGCCTCCTCTTCCTTTCTGTATTTCTCTCTATCTATTGCTAGTACACTTACACAAATTTTGATTCCTATATTTTTATCTCCATCCCATGGCATTTTCCCACAAAGGTACCTTCTGGCACGGTGTATGAACCTGTGTATTCTTTATTGCAATGGCGACAAAGAAATTTAGTGGTTCCACCCCCTTTCCCTCCTTCCTGCCTCTGAACATATTTCCACAATGGTGTTTGACTTTGGTCATGTTTAGTTGGTGTCTCTGTGGCCTCATGTTCTCCACTCTCTCCTTCCTCCTCAACATACTCCTCTACAAGATTTTCGTCAAATCCACTATTTACCCACTTCTTCATCCTCCTCTTCTCAAATGGGCCTCTTTCTTCTACTCTCCAACACCATTATTACAAAGAAAGGAACCAACATGAAGAAAACCCCAAGCCATATAGCCATGATGTTTCAAGTTTCAAGATTTTAGCCTGCAAAAAAATGGAAGAATGCCAAATGGGAATAGGAAAAAATGTAACGTAGAAAAAAACAATTCAATTTTTCACTTTTCAACACATTAAAATGCAACATAGACAAAAAAATTCAAGTTTTCATTTTTGAACAACATAAAAATGCAACATAGAAAAAAAAAAAAACTAGATTAGAGAGTCCTGACTCCTACCTCTTTGTCCTGACTCCTTCAATCCTCCTTGTTGCTCTCTCCAAACTCCTTGCTCTCTCCTCTTGCTCTCTTGCTGCTTGCAGCTTGCTCTCTCCTCTTGCTCTCTTGCTGCTTGCAGCTTGCTCTCTCCTCTCTTCTCTCCTTGCTTTCTCCTTGGCACTTGCTCTCTCCTTGGCACTTGTACTCTCCCTCTTGACAAACAATAACACAAATGAGGAGGGGAGGGCTTTTTATTAACCACCCACCCCCCTCCCTCCCAAAAAATCGTTGTCAATTTTTTTCCGCGCGCCAGGGAGCGTTCGGGAGCGAATGCTCTCCGAGCGCTCGACTCCCGAATCGTTTTTTAAATGAAGGGAGCACTCGGGGAGCATTCGCTCCCGAGCGCTCCCTGAAACGCTCCCTAGTTTCTAAGGAGCGTTTTTTCAGGCTTGGGAGCACGCTCCCGAGCTCTCCCGAACGGAGCGCGTTTTGGGAGCAGCGTCAAGGGGAGGGGGACGCTTCCCAACAACCTTGTCCTCTACCCATGCATGGTCCCGACATGCCCTGAGAAAAGAGTGACACACGTCTCCCTTGTGACCAACTACCCATGCGTAGGCTCAGTGATGAACAATATGCGACCGATGCAGATGATCACCTCATCCCCCAACCTATGGCTCTCAACTAGCGCACTGACCCAATACACTGAGAGGTTTTTCCCTAGTGCACTGAGTATCATCCAAATATCTCAGGTGAGCTCCTCGTCCCCCGCTGCTCATGCCCAAATCTACTGTGCCTGTAAGTGACGTAGAAGAGGGTTAGGCGTGTGAGTCCAATAGCTATTTTAAAAGGAAACTTATGTCTATTTTAATTTTTAACTCTCATAGATGATTACATGATGCAAAGAAGAATAGCTTGGTGGCCTTGATCAATTCCAATCTCATATCCTCATACATGATAGAATCTGTAAAATACCCAACTGTAATGACTTAAGAAAATCCCACGAAAATTCTGAATTTGTATAGTTCAGTTCACTGTGGCATTTTGCAAACAGTTTGTGTACCAAGTGCTGTAGGTGCATTTCTCGCTATTGGCTCATGTAAATATGTATGTAGGGAAGGACACTTGTGGAAACACTTCAGAAAATTAATTTAATATCAACATTAAACTCGGCAAGCATTAATAATGCTGATAACAATAGTAGCAGCCACAAACTTCATTACTATTCACTGAAACACATGCCCAGAATTCACACAGGTACTGTAGGTGCCAACAGCCATTTTATAATTTTGATAGACAGTGAGATAAGCTAATATACAAGCAGAATCTGATATAAATAAGCACTGTCTACAATGACATTAACTCACAGTTCGTTGCAGCATTGAATGTACCATGTTTGGACAAGATACAGGCAGAAGTTTGGCTATTCTTTCAGTGCATATCAGTACCTCTGTTTCAGCTCCAGCAAGGAAATAACCATGTCCCTTTGACTATGCAAATCTCTGTCCGCAAGGAATGATTCGATCAGCAACTAGGGAACAGTAGATTTGTCCCCACTCTCCTGCAGGACTGCATCGAAATCAGCTAGTAACTTGTTCTAACTTTGGCATCCTGTGGAGTATGTTCAACCAGCAGAGTATATGTGGAAATACAGCCTCCTTTAGAGCAGCAAATCAACCCCTTTATACTTGCACTCGGCCAGGGAATAAGATAGAAACTTGTCCCTCTAAATGGAGTGGAACTCAGCCCTCTGAGTACAGAAATACGATCTCTGGTATGTATTGAGCATACACTCCTTATGGCTTTAGCCATGAATTTTGACCCATCAAAGCATGGGTGAGATAGGTCACCTTCCATGGCTTGGTCTTTCCTTGATTACTTGAATCTCTCTCTGTGAGAATAAATATAGAAATTACCATCTTAGGAAATAAATTCAACTGACAAGACCTCTTCAAGCTCAATATGTCCTGCAATTTTTTGTTTTCCATGAACGTACAATGGTGAAATCTGTGTGATTCAACTCTTTGGACCAAGTAGGGTGTCTAATTTCAACACCGAATCTAACAATGGTGGCTAGGGTTTCCAAAACCTTAAGTTTCTCTCCAAAATTCTCCAAGAGCTCTTTTCTCCAAAAAGACAAGTGAAAGAATGTGGAGAGACCCCCTCATTTCCCTTTTTTTATAACACACTTACCTTTTCCCTCCAATTAAATATTAAAATCACTTTGCCTTTATTTAATAAAATGACTTTTATAAACTAATTAAAGTCACTTTTAATGCCGGAAAATGCTTAATTCGCCTCCATGGTCACACTGGCCAGCCAAAGCCCCTTTTCATTATCTTGCCTTGTAGATCTTTTTGCCCTGATTCCAACAAACTATTACACTAAGGTGTTTCTCCAAGTAATCAGTCCGAAACAACACCTTGAGTGTAATTAATTAAAATATGCTCATTAGTAAGTCGTTTTACGAAGATCGTCAGAATGCAAAGAAACCAAAAGCAAATTGTGCGGAATTTATCTTGATGATGCAATATGGTAAGCGATCCTAGTCGAACCCATAGAACTCCTCTAAAAACCCTCCGAGCCCACCAATGGAGTTATCCTGCTCCTATGACCGACTGACAGAAGCTCTAGAAATCCCTTGTAACCACCTCACCAGGAAGTCAAAAATATGGGGACATTATAGTCTCCCTTCCCCAAAATTGCTTGTCTTCAAGCAATGTCATTGTGTGTTGCCGCTTCCCAAGCTAATCAAAAGTAATACTAGGGTCCCAAACTATTCTGATCATAGTGAAGCATTCCACGCCCCGCGCGCTCCCCAACAAAGCATGGATGCCAAAGGCCCTCTGCATACCACCAAGAAGTAGAACATCTCGAAAATGCAAAATCTCGGCCATCTCCTTGAGATGTTGCTCTATCGAAAAATTAATCTCATGTACCTCAAGAGTGAATCAACAGGGGACTGCCATGCTGCCGCTACGCCACTCTTATTATAACAGATTGTTGCATTTATGTATTACCAACTATTGGCACTTATTCGTGCCTCATCACTAATCCCTGCATGCAACTAATAAATGAACACCATGTATCATGAATCAATCCGACGCATGCTAAACTCCGTTGCTCATGCCTAATCACACAACAGACTCTGCTATCCCATCCACTCATGATGTACCCAATTACTGGATGGAGCCCACACAACTATGTTGCATGAAACTTCTAGGAACCTGATGTTTCAGGCCGTACCCGTACTTGAAACTCCGAAACTTGGTCGAAACTCGACAATCATGTAATCATTTATGAGAGTTTATATAGACTTGGTTTTCCTTCTAAATTGTCATCTAAGGTTCTTTTTCCCTTTTTTGTTGCAAGATAATGTGTTATTCACTTATATATATGAATGACATTTACATTTTTGGTAGGTGACGTTTGTAAACGTGCCTGTTTTGGAAACTTTGACACCCTTGTTGATTTTTGTAGCATCGGATGTGCTCTAGCCACGAGATTTTGTAGAGAGGCTAAGACACATGCATTCTCCAAGACCCATAAATCGTTTGGGAAAATTCCACTCGGAGATGATTTAATTAAAATTATTAATGATTTTTTAATGTATTCCTAAGTCTAAACTTAGGAAATGTGATTAATTAAAGGGTATTAATTAAATCGGGTGCGACTCTTCTAGATAAAGGCGTGGATCGAGTCCAAGTTAAACTGAGCCATTGACTAAGTTCTAATCTTGGCTGTTGATATGTCAACGAGAGATTATAAGAAGGAGCTCGATGGACACTTGGAGAACACACTTGAGATTTACAGAAATCTAATTTATTGAGAGATCGAATTCTTAGAGTAGCAGCGCTGAGTTGCCAGAGAGAAATCCAATAATTTTGTTGCAGTGAGGGGCAGAGATAGTAAGACCGGAGGAAGGTTTCCAAATCTGGGGAGTGCAAGGCAGAGAAGACATCGAGAGCCACAGAGAGGTTGTGCAGTGCCACATAGAGGAAACACAAAGCTTCAGAGGGAGTCCGCTATTTTGCTGAGAGACAGTGGAGATCTAGTGCCAGAAGTCGGAGTGTGAGTCTAGGGGCCAGGGAGTCGTGTTTTAGTGAGCAAAAGATCAGAAGGAGAAGGTGACACAGTTCCAAGAGCTGTGACGCAATGATTGTGTAGGTAGACACATTTATTGCGCAAAGACAACGCAGGGGAGCTCTTCTCTAGTCCAGATTAGTGTCGGATTGCCAGTTTCAGTGTGAGATTTTTCTCACTATCTCTTTCATCAATATTTCTCTGTATCGGATAACATGTTTGGGCGTCCAATGATTTGTACTCAGATTACTACATAATATCAAAACCCTTAGCTGCCGCACTGATTTTCCCAAGTTGGGTTTTTTCAGGGATGATTGTCCAAAAATAATGGTGTATCTTTCCTGCGTTGTATTTTCCGTGGTATTTTATGTTGTGTAGGTTGTTGTGTATTTGATTTCAATATTTACTAAGTAACACTGTAAATAATTTGTTCAGTAATTAAAAAGAGGAGAAATCTAATCAGTTGCTGTAGTAGGATTTTAGTAGTGAAATTTTCACATGGTATCAGAGTGTAGATAGAAGCCGAAGAGCTCAGTTGCAGAAGGAAAGAGGGTGATTCAAGGCACTGCATAGGCAACAACTTGAAACTCCAGGAGGTTGCGTAGTCCAGAGGGCTGCAGGGTAGATTTTTGAGGAAATTTGTGTCTCTGAGTGAGTCGATAGAGCACAAAATTTCCAGATCAAGAATTGCCAGAGGCAGAGGGAGCAACAATGGAAATTTCCATGCAGAGCAGATCTTTAGTAGGGACGTAGTCATTTTGCAGCAGTAGCTGGCATAGTAGCGTCAAAAGAGGAAATAAGAGCACACTGAGGGAATTTTGACCTCAGAGAATTTCTAGCCAAGAAATTTTAATTTTCCAAGCAAAACAGCTGTATTTGAGAGCAGATTTACCCACTCCAGCAGAGTGTGCGTAGAGCCATTCAGCAGCTGCACATAGTGATAGAGGCAGAATTCGACTTTGTTTGGCGAGATCGCATCAGCTAGGTTGAGAGATCAGGATCGGTTGGACAGAGCGTCTAATTATGTAATCTAGAAGGCAAGAATCTCCTTCCTTCTAGATGAGTACGATCTCAAAGCCAACATCGTTAATGTGGTGGTTGTCCCTACAGATCCAGATCTTAATAAGACGTACAAGAAAGAGATGGCTAAGGTGAAGAGGATGATCCTTGATGGAGTTCGGAATCATGTTGTATCTCACATAGCGGCCCTGGGAACAACCAAAGAGATGTGGGACTCCCTTCCCACGTTGTACGAGGGATCTTTTGAGCAACGGAAGATGTATCTGGAAGAAAAAATGAGGAGTACACGTATGCAAAAGGGGGAACACATAGACCACTTTCTTCACAGGCTTCAGGATGTTTGAGATCAGTTGGCAGCGGTAGGGTCAGTGCCTCAGGCTACAGAGTGTTGATTTTTATAGCATCAGGAAGTGTTCCAGGTCTCAAATTTTGAGGAGAGGCTTGGAAAACAGTATTCCAGAGAACCCAGAAATCGTTTATGGAAATTCCACCCGGATTTTGCTTTATTAAAATAATTAATTATTTTAATGTGATCCCTAAGTCTAACTTAGGGAAATTAAATAATTAAAGGGTATTAATAAAGCAGAGTGTGAATCTTCTAGAAAACGAAGATCAAGTCATCTTTTAATCTGAGCCATTGATTAAGGATATAATCTAGACCGTTGATTCATCAACGAGAAGACTATAGGAGAAGGCTTGAGGGTCATTTGGAGATCAAGCCGAGCACATTCTTAGTACCCAAAGGAAATCGATTTTGAAGCAGGAGAATTCGATTTCAGTGGGTGAGTCTATAGAGGTGGGGTTGTAGAGACAGAAGGAGGGAGAAGTCAGCAGAAACGAAGAAGAAGAAAGGCAGAAGGACGCAGAGAAGGCAACGCTGAGCAGCAACACTAGCCATCCACACAGGCTTACGCAGTCCAGGCAGGGACTATGCAGAGGGGCTACGGAGATTGACATAGAGGGTGCAGGAGGTCAACCTGTGTGTCGGGAATTCTTCCATATTGTCTGGAAAATTCACATCAGGTGTATGCTATTTTATTTTGCTCGTCAAGACTTCTGTAAATGATCTTTTCACTGCTGAAGATAAATACAAACCCTTATCTGCTGCACTGGTTTTCCCACATTGGGTTTTTCCGGGGGCAGATGTCCAAAAATAACTGTGTTCATGTGGTTGTTTCTTCTGCTTTTGATTAGAGTGAAGTATTGCAGTTATATTTATTTGAAAATTTACTGAAGCATCTGTAAATATCTTATCAAATAAGTAGGCGAAATAAATCAATTACTGCAGTGATAATTTTCATAGTGAAAATTTCACATGGTGTCAGAGAAAAAGGCAAAAGACAGAAGAGGGTGTTCTGCAATGGAACGCCTATCCGGCCGTAACACAACTTGAAAGGACTCACACAGTTCCTCAAAGCACATAGAGAAACAGAGGGAGCATGACATATCTATTCTGGCATCCAGACTAGAGGAGGATTTCACTTGTGTATCAAGCACAACCTCTCCAGGAGTTTGGTACATTGATAGTGGAGCATCTGGTCATATGACGAGAGTTCGAGAATGTTTTTCGAGCCACCAAGAAGAGCAGATGAATTTTCAGATCACAATGGGAAACAAGGCCAAGTGTACCCCCGTTGGAAGAGGTACCATAATATTTCAGACAGAAGCTGGCAACAAGATTCGGGCTATAAACGTTTTGCATGTACCGGGTTTGGGGATGAATATACTCTCGGTGTCTCAGCTCCAGAACAAAGGTTATGACGTATAAATTATTGGAAATAAAGTTTATGTTAAGCACCATAGCTGGAAAAGAAAGGCACAAATTTGAGTAAGGAGCCATAATTTATATAAGCTCTAGCTTGAGTCGCCAAATGGCACTAATCGAAAATACAGACAAAAGGGATCTGAATGAATTATGGCACAGAAGGATGGGGCATTTACATTATGGAGCCTTGAAAATTCTCAAGAAGACTGTCATAGGAGCTCCAGAACTCAACAAAAAGAGAGATGAGGTCTCAAGGGGGTGCGTACTAGGGAAGTATGCCAAGGCAACATTTCCTAGAAGCAGCAGTAGGGCCAAGAGCGTATTGGAGTTGATACACTCAAACATTTGCGGTCCAATGTCCACGACTGCTCTTAGTGGTGCAAAGTATTTTGCTACCTTCATTGATGACCATTCCTGGAAAACTTGGATCTACTTTCTGAAAACCAAAGATGAAGTCTTTGAGCGTTTCAAAGAAATCAAAGCGTTAGTAGAAAATTCAACTGGAAAGAAGATCAAGACGCTATGCTCAGATAATGGTAGAGAGTATATCGATAAAGACTTCACCAGTTTCTGTGCAAAGGAAGGCATTAAGAGAGAATGGACAACTCCATACAATCCAGAGTAGAATGGAAGAACAGGACCATTGTAGAAGTTGCAAGGGTGATGCTATATGACCAAGACATGGCCAAATTTTTGTGGGTAGAACCCTGCAACAACTGTGTATGTGCAGAACAGGGTGCCCCATAGAGCATTGGGGAAGCTAACTCCTGAGAGTGTGTTCACAGACAGCAAGCCTGAGCTGAGCCATTTCAGGATATTTGGCAGTATTGTATATTTCCACGTTCCAGATGAGAAGATGAAGAAGTTGGATCAGACTGTGGAGAAGGGTTGTCTTGTGGGCTATAGTGAAAATGCGAAGGCATATCGCATCTATATTCCAGAAAACAGGAAGATGGTAGTAAGGTGGGATGTAAGATTCATGGACGAGAGAGCCTTCAGAAGATCTCGAGAAATGGCTATAGATACGCAGATTGAGGAGGATCCACTAGTACAACCTCAACGGCCTACAGAGGATGGGTCAAGTGCCTCTCCACGACACAAGGATTCTGAGGAGAGTTCCTCCGAAGAAGAGCAGGCGGGAGGGGAGGTAAGACCACCCACCACCAGCGGAAGACCTAGCAGAGAAATCCAACAAATTTTGAGGGATGCAGAGAATTTGTTGGAGCCCTAAGAGACGGGAAGAGGGTACAGAAGCAACCTGATAGAGACCAGGCACTGGTAGCATAGGTCGGAGAACTCTCTAGCTTTCGGGAGGTAGCTCAGCATCAGGTGTGGGTAGATACCATGGTGGAGGAGTATAGCTCCATCATGGCAAACGATGTATGGGAAGTAGTCCCTAGACGATAGGACAGATCAATCGTAGGATCAAGGTGGATCTACAAGATCAAGTATGCTGCAGACAACAACATAGAGAAGTTCAAAGCTAGATTTGTGGCTAAGGGGTATGCACAGAAAGAAGGGATCGACTATGAGGAAACCTTCGCCCCTGTAGCTCGGTACACTTCAACCAGATCCGTCATCTCTCTAGCAGCACAGATGGGATGGGAGATTCACCAGATGGATGTTAAGATAGCGTTCTTGAATGGGGTGATAAAAGAGGAAGTGTACATAGAACAACCAGATGGCTTTGAGACACATGAGCAGAAGACTGATGTATGCAGGCTTAATAAAGCCCTGTACGGGCTAAAACAAGCCCCCAGAGCATGGTATGGGAGAATTGATAGCTACTTGCAGAAGATGGGATTCGTCAAGAGTTACGCAGATCCCAACCTCTATTATTTGAGAGTAGGGGACGAGCCGCTAATCTTGGTATTATATGTAGATGATATGTTCCTTACTGGATCGTCTAAGCTCATCAAAGACTACAAGGAAAATCTAGCCACTGAATTTGGCATGAAGGATCTGGGGCAGATGCACTATTTTCTTGGTTTGGAGGTCTGGCAACAGAAGGGAGAAATATTCTTTGGGCAAGGAAGATACACTACCGAGATCCTGAAGAGGTTTCAGATGGAAGACTGTAGACCCATGGCTACGTCAATGATTACAAACTGGAAGAAGATAGACACAACAAAGGATGATGAGACTGATCCCACCTTGTATAGGCAACTCATCAAATCGTTGATGTACTTGGTCAACATTAGACCAGACATCTGTTATGTAGTGAATACCGTCAGTCAGTTCATGGTGGAACCAAGGAGGGCTCATTAGGCAGCAGCCAAACATGTTCTCAGATATTTGAAGGGGACAATCGAGTATGGGTTGAAGTACACCAAGGGGATTGAAGTCCAGTTGAGTGGGTTTACAGATGCAGTTTGTGTTGGTAGCACAGTGGAACGGAAAAGTACCAGTGGTTACAGTTTCAGTCTCGGATCAGGAATGACTTCCTGGTGCAGTAGGAAACAAAAGTCCGTTGCACTGAGCTCAGTCGAGGCAGAGTATATGGTAGCAAGCACAGCTTCGTGCGAGGCCACATGGGTTTGTAAACTGCGCTTGAACTTACTCAAGAAGAGGATGGAACCAACCAGAATTATGTGTGATAATCAAAGCTGCATCAAGCTCTCTGAGAATCTTGTGTTTCATGACTGGTCGAAGCACATTGACATTCAGTGTCACTTCATCAGAGACTACGTCCAACGGGGAGCTGTGCAGTTGAGGTACATTCCTACAGGAGAACAGGTGGTAGATGTCCTCACAAAGGCTCTGAGTAAGATTAAGTTTACTTACTTCAGAGAAAAGATGGGGATGGCCGAGAACCCTTTCCATTGAAGGAACGGGGGGGTCTATTGAGACAGAGAGAGCTAGTGTCACAGGTAGCAATACAGAGGGCAACAATGCAGAGTTGAGAGGCAACAATCAGGACATCAGCAATGCAACAGATGCTTTAGAATCAGAGTAGTACAGTTGGTACCATGCTTGAACACTTTCCTCGCTAAGAGGGAGTGTTGATTTTTATAGCATTGGAAAGTGTTCCTGGTCTCAAATTTTGAGGAGAGGCTTGGACAACAGTATTCTAGAGAACCCATAAATCGTTTGTGGAAATTCCACTCGGATTTTGCTTTATTAAAATAATTAATTATTTTAATGTGATCCCTAAGTCTAACTTAGGGAAATTAAGTAATTAAAGGGTATTAATAAAGCAAAGTGTGAATCTTCTAGAAAACGAAGATCAAGTCATCTTTTAATTTGAGCCATTGATTAAGGATATAATTTGGGTCGTTGATTCATCAATGAGAAGACTATAAGAGAAGTCTTGGGGGTCATTTGGAAATCAAGCTGGGCACATTCTTAGTACCTGAAGGAAATCGATTCTGAAGCAAGAGAATTCGATTTCAATGGGTGAGTCTGTAGAGACGGAGTTGCAGAGAGAGGAGGAGGAGGGAGAAGTTAGTAGAAACAGAGAAGAAGAAAGGTAGAAGGACACTGGGAAGGCAACGCTGAGCATCAACACTAGCTCTCCATGCAGGCTTACGCAGTCTAGGCAGGGACTACGCAAAGGGCATACACAGATTGACGCAAAGGGTGTAGGAGGTCATCCCGTGTGTCGGGAATTCTTCCAAATTGTCTGGAAAATTGACATCAAGTGTATTCTATTTTATTTTTCTCTTCAAGACTTCTGTAAATGATCTTTTCAATGCTGAAGATAATAAATACAGACCCTTATCTGCTGCACCGATTTTCCCACATTGGGTTTTTCCGGGGATAATTGTCCAAAAAATAATTGTAATCATGTGGTTGTTTCTATTGTGCTATATGTGTTATTTTTGTTCTTCTGCTTTTGATTAGAGTGAAGTACTGCAATTGTATTTATTTCAAAATTTACTGAAACATCTGTAAATAACTTATCAAATAAGCGAGCGAAATAAATCAATTACTGCAGTAATAATTTTCACAGTGAAAATTTCACACAGAGATGGTGCGGATAGCTCTGAATGTAGTCTCAAAAGAATGGCAATTGTTTGTCCAAAGTATTTTGGGCAGAGAAACATTGCCAAATTGGGATAGGATGTGCGCAGATTTGCAGCAAAAAGAGCCGAGACGAGACTTGGTTAATAGAACCTTAGAAGGCAACAACAATAGTGGGATGAAGGATGAGGTGAAGGAAGAGGAGAATGCAGCCCTCGCATCAAAGGGGCAGCAAGAGCAACGCAGAAGAAAGGAGGACGTTTTGAAGATCACGTGCTTCAGATGTGGTGAAATTGGTCACTACTCTACCTAGTGTCCACTCAGAAAGAGGGACAAAGAGGAGAGACAAGATCAACAGGCTACATCCGCAGAGATCGACAAATTGTCCTCCAGATTGGAGGAAGAGTTTGCGATGATCACCGACATACCTCTAGGGGTGAGGTGGGGTGATTAGGTTTTGTAGCCCTAGAGAGCTACATGATGGGAAGGATCCTTGAGGAGTCTACCACTTGGATTAATTCCTTGCTACGAGAGCCCATAGCAGCAGTAGAAAGATGGACACGTGACAGTTGGCGCAGTCAGGTGCCAGAGTGACAGATGCAGTGGCTAGTAGCGTCAGAAACTGAGCAGCGCAAAGCAGAGTTGGCAACAGTGCAGAGTTAGCAGCAGCGCAGAGACTAGCAGCAGTCAGGACTCGGGTGACAAATGCATCAGACTGAACACAATTGGTTCAGTATGATGGGCATCTCTCAGTTGCAGCAACAACAGATGAGAGACAATTGCGGATGTTGCAATGGCAACAACAACATAGTTGCAGTGCAGATGCAGTAGTTGGCAAAAATATGCAGGGTCAGTAGCAGCACGGATGCAGCGCAGAACCAGAGTTGCATAGTAGTTGGTGGGAAGTGAGACCAAACATTAGCAGCATAGCAAGAGGTGATACAGAGTCAGAGTGATGCTTCAGTAGGGTTGCAACACTAGAGCACATTCCTCGCTAAGAGGTTGTGTTGATTTTTGTAGCATCGTATGTGCTCTAGCCTCAAGTTTTTGCAGAGAGGCTAAGACACATGCATTGTCCAAGACCTTGAAATCGTTTGGGAAAATTCCACACGGAGATTATTTAATTAAAATAATTAATCATTTTTTAATGTATCCCTAAGTCTAAACTTAGGAAATGTGATTAATTCAAGGTTATTAATTAAATCAGGTGCGAATCTTCTAGATAAAGGCGTCGATAGAGTCCAAGTTAATTTGAGCCATCGATTAAGATTTAATCTTGGCTATTGATATGTCAACGAGAGATTATAAGAAGGATCTCAATGGGCACTTGGAGAACATACTTGATATTTGCAGAAATCGAATTGATTGGGAGATCGATGTTGATTTTTGTAGCATTAGATAGTGCTGTAAGTCTCAAATTTGGTGTGGAGGCTTAGACACTTGTATTTCAAAGAACCCAGAAACCTTTTGTGGAAATTCCACTCGATTCATGTTTTATTAAAATAATTAATTATTTTAATGGGGACCCTATCTAAACTTAGGGAAATTAAATAATTAAAGGGTATTAATAAAACAGAGTGTGAACCTTCTAGAGATCGAAGATCAAGTCATGTTTTAATCTTAGCCATCAATTAGACATCTAATCTGGGCCGTCGATTTGTTAACTAGAAGATTATAAAGGAAGGCTTGAGGGTCATTTCGAAGTGACAAAGAGACATTGAATTGATCTAAGATCGAAATTTTTGGGGTGTGGTTTGCTTATAAATTCGAACTAGAGATCTGAGCAGTGAAGGGCAAAGATAGCATTCAGAGAGAGATTTTCTCAATCTAGTGGAGCATCAGTCAGAGAGAGGCAGAGGTGATCTAGCCTAGCCAGCGCAGAAGGAAGAGGGCTGATGCAGTGACTGTGTAAGCTCACGCAGAAGTAGCACAGAGGTAGAAGGAAGGGTTTTCAGAATTTGTTGGTGGATCAGTTTCGGAGGCCGAGATCCAGAAAGTGGGCCCGGGAGGCTGTTCCTTAGCATCCACAGAGGAAAAACGACTTGGCTGGGGCTGAACGCTAAGCCTGGAAGGGGGTGATGCAGAGGCTGCAAGTTGCAGCGCTGGGACTGTGCAAAGCTCCTCTAGGGCATGTTTTTCTTCATCTGGATCAGTCAGAAACTCAGTGGTTGAGTGAGGTATTTATCACAAATTCTTCTGCCAGTATTTCTCTCTGTAACTGAATAACCCTTGAGGGTATTCAAAGATGACTTTAGACATTTCTACTGCATAATAATAAAACCCTCACATATGTTGCACCGGTTTTCCCGCATTGGGTTTTTTTTGCCGGGGACATTAGTCCAAAAATAACTGTGTCATATGTGTGAATGATTTCCTTGTTTCTGAATCAATTTTAGTGTAGGATGCTTCAGTAGTTGCTTCAATAATTCAGATCTAAATTAATTAATTATGTAATGTAATTTACTTAATAGGAGAAGTACACTTAGTTGTTGCAGTAGGATTCATTAGATCTGGTTAGATCTTGGAAATTTCACAATCGAATTCTCAGAGTAGCAACGCTGAGTTGCTAGAGAGAGATCCAGTGATTTTGTTGCAGTGAGGGACAAAGATAGTAAGACCGGAGGAAGGTTTCCTGATCCGGGGAGTGCAAGGCAGAGAAGACATCGAGAGCCACAAAGAAGTTGCATAGTCCCATGCAGAGGTAGCACAAAGCTTTAGAGGGAGTCCGCTATTTTGTTGAGAGATAGTCGAGATCCAGTGCCAGAAGCCGGGGTGTGAGTCCGGAGGGCCAGGGAGTCGAGTTTCAATGAGTAGAAGATCAGAAGGAGAAGGTTACACAATTCCAGGAGCTGTGACGCAGTGACTGCGTAGGAAGACACAGTTAATGCACAAAGATAACGCAGTGGAGCTCTTCTCCAGTCTAGTTCAGTGCCAGATTGCCAGTGTCCATGTGAGATTTTTTTCATCATCTCTTTTGTGAGTATTTCTCTATATTGGATAGCCAGTTTGGGCATCCAACGATTTGTACTCAGATTACTACTGCATAATATAAAAACCCTTAGTTGTTGCACATATTTTCCCAAGTTGGGTTTTTCCGGGGACGATTTATGAAAATTTCTGAAACTAACAAACATAATTCCTACTGCAGCTAACTGATTTGCATTTCCTACTTGTGTTCTTCAATTAACAAGTTTATTTACAAAATTATTCAGTAAATATTAATGCAAATACACTGCAACCTACACCAATATACATATCAAATACTGAATGATAAGATGAGATAATCACACAAAGGACACACTTATTTTTGGACTAACGTCCCCGGAAAAACCAAAAGCGGGAAAATCGGTGTAGCAGATATGAGGGTTTTTTATTATTAAGCAATAGTTTTCTGAGTACAATCTCTGGATGCCTTGCTGGCTGTCCAATACAGAGAATTCACAATAGACAGATAAAATAGTGACTTTTACCTCACACTACAAGTCCCGACTGATATGGATCCAAACTTGCGAAACCCTAGCTGCCTCTGTGTTGCCTTTGCATAGTAGATGTGTAGGCCTGCGTGGGGATGGATGATCACTGCATCACCTATTCTCTGAATCGATCTTCCTCTCGAAAAATTGAGTTTCAACCCTCCTGGCTTAGAAACCCCAATCTACAGCAAAATTCAGACTGTCCCTTGGAAACTCTGCGTAGTCCCTGTGTGGGCCTGCGTCACCCCTTATGTGGATTGCGTCACCTCCCCTGGTGGCTGCGCTGCTTCCTTTGCTGTCTCTGCTGCCTCTCTGCTATGTACTCTTGGTCCTCCAACCAATAACTGCTTCTGCACCTCACTGCAACTAAATCACTTAGATCTTATCTTCGTTCGAGCGCTGCTCCGTTAGAAGAATTCGATCTCTAGATTCAATCTTTGTGTGTGTTCTCCAACTGACCGTCAAGCCTTCCTTTATACTTTTCCTGTTGAGAAATCAACGACTGTGATCTAATCTTTAATCAACAGCTAAGATTAAAACGAACTTGATCATCGTCACTTAGAAGCTTCTCACCCACATTTATATTGATTCACTTAAATTATTTTAATTCCATAAGTTTTAACTTAGACTCCATTAAAAATAATTAGTTATTTGAATAATATTAATTCCGGGCAGAATTTCTCGAAACGATTTCCGGGTCTTGGAGATCTCATGTGTTCTAGCCCCTCCACAAAATTTCGGTGCTAGAGCACATCTGATACTACCCAAAAATCAACACTCCCTCTTAGCGAGGAATGTGCTCTAGCAATACCTCTCACCAGAAGCATCACCCTCTGTGTTGCAGATGCTCGCCCTGCTGCCCCTCATCCACTGCGCTGTTGTAATCTGTATTGTTGCCCATGACTCTGCCACTGTCACTTCTGCATCTGTACTACAACTCCCTCTCAATATGCTGCATCATGCTACCCATAGCACTGCCACTACTAACTGTTGCACTGCAACTCAGTTACTGAGAGTTAATCAATTGAAAGACATCCCAAAACTGACATATTGGTCAGTCTGGATGCACCTTGATGCTGAAGCTTCCTTTGTTGCTAATCTGTGTTGACCCTCTGATTCTACTGCGTTGCTACTGCTCTGCACTGGGCTGTTGCTGCTACGCTACTGCTGCCTTTGCTCTGTGCTTCTTCAGACTTTAGCGCTTTAGCTCTGCCATTGTCGCTCCATCATCCTCCGCACCAACTGACTCTCGTCATTCTGCTACTGTCATTAAGGGCTCCCGTAGCCGTATGTGATCCAAGAGTTTGGGCACCTCAAGAATCCTGTTCCTCACTGTAGCTCCAATCTACAACTCCATATCTCCCCACTTCTTGGGTGCATTAGCACTCATGGCGCATTCATTGTCATCCTCCTCATTAGCCTGAGTTGGAGTAGCCTTCGAGTCATACTTCTCTTCTTTTCCCTTCTTCTTCAAAGGGAACTGCGTGGCGAAATGCCCCATTTCCCCACATCTGAAGCATATGACCTTCGAGAGGTCCTTTTTCTTCCTTCTCTGCTGCCCTTGCTACCCCTTTGATGCGAGAGCCACATATTCCTCTTCCTCCTTGACTTTGATCCCTTTGCTGCTGCTTCTCGCTTTGGTCCAACGTCTGATCTCTTCCTGTCGAAGAGTTGCCCACATCTCCTCCCGGCTTGGAAGAGTAGCTTTGCTCAAAATGCTTTGGACAAAGGTTTCCTTGTCTTTAGCATTTAGGGTAGTCTTGACCATAACTCCAACATCTGCTGTAGCCCCTACGGAAGCTAGCTAATCACGAATCCCTTGCAATCTGATAAGGAAGGGATCGATCTCTTGTCCCTTCTGCATCTGAAACAATCTCAACTGGTTCTCAAGCAACATCTTCCATTGGACAGAAAATCCCTCGTACAAGGTGGTAAAGGCCACCCACATTTCTCTTGCTGTGTTCTTCTTAGCAATGTATGGGATCACATGATCCTTGACTCCATCTCCGTCCATGATCATGCGCTTTGCTTTCGCTTGAGCCTCCTCGTACTTCTTGAGAGGATCAACATCTACCGGAACAACAATCGTGTTCAAGCGATGATCCTTGATGCGATGTTCATCCAAAACTGCCAGGATCCTCGCCTTCCAGATGACAAAGTTGGATGCTCCATCCAACCTTGTGATGATCTCTCAGTCCACTTGCGACCATCTCTGCTCAACTAAATGTCGAACAAGCTCCTTTCTCCCTCTTTTGCTGTTGCCCTAGCAAAACTCGTACCTAGATTTTTTTGGCACTAGAAATCCTCTAAGCAACAAGCTCCCTCTGAATCTTGATTTCCTTCACGGAAATCGTTCTACCAACAAATGTCGAATCCATATTTATATTAATTCACTTCATTTCCCTAAATTTTAACTTAGGCTTCCATTAAAAATAATTAATTATTTGAATAACATTCATTCCAGGCGGAATTTCTTCAAACGATTTTTGGGTCTAGGAGATCTCATGTGTTCTAGCCCTTCCACAAAATTTCGGCGCTAGAGCACATCCAATGCTACCCAAAGATCAACACGATTGTCCAAAAATAATAGTGTACTCGTGTGTGTGTGTGTGTTTCTATCGTTCCTACATTATATTTTCCGCAATATTTTATGTTGTGTAGGCTGCAGTGTATTTGATTTCGATATTTACTGAGTAACACCGTAAATAATTTGTTCAGTAATTAACGAATATGGGAAATATAATCAGTTGTTGCAGTAGGATTTCAGTAGTGAAATTTTCACAACACTCCTATAAAAACGGCCTAGCATCCACTATGCCTCATGCTCGTACAATGCTTCAAAATGTCATATCGAAGGTCTGTCATGCAACTCTCTCCTGATCACCCAAGTGTGTACCCAAGGGCATAACATACTTTGCCTTTGTAGTGGGTCATGTCATCCCTATTCCATATCTGTCAACTCGCGCCCTGACCATATGCCTCAATTGGGAAGTCATTCTCCTATCCACAATGTAGTGTCTCACCCAACTTTCTCGTGTGATCCCCATGTGTCTTGCTATATGTGATGAGAGCATCAAAGAACCAACAACAGAAGCTTTTGCAACAGTGTGCAGGACTGGAAAGTGACAAATGCATGGTTTTATCCCAAGGGCATGATCAAGAACCTATATGAATACCCAAGGGTAGTTTTGCGAGTATCCTGCTCTCTGACTCTTATCAAGTGATGTTCCAATCGAAGATCAAACTTTGAAGAATGCAATGCTCCCTTACACTCATTCATCCATTCATCGATCCTGAGTAAGCCAAGCCCACTAGTATGCCCGATGTCCCAATCAATCGGTCTCCCCAGAACCAGTGCTCCAAGATCTTGTTGTGCAACACCATACACCGCTGCATAAAACCATGCATCATCATACTTCTCTACATACCTATACACACCATGACATATCCCTGTACCCCATTGGGTATCACCACCTATTGCGAATGCACCCCGTATTGTATGGTATCCTGCATGTGCCAATGTATCCGCAACCCTGCTAGTGGACCCACTATGATGTGGCTCATATCTCCTTCTCTGTCCCGGTAGACCTAAGTGGCATGACTCCTCACATGCTAATGCGAATGTCACTGTTGTGTTGATCCTCAGTAGCTCCTATGCCCAATACATCGATGGAAGAGCATCATCCCCATATACTGCTTTGTCTGGTAGCATACAAATCACATCCCATTTGAATAACTCTTGTTGGGGCATGTTGACCACCCTGCAACCCCATGCATGAACGATGTGCCAAGATATCTCCCAAAGTCTCTGTTAGAAAATAAAAAATGCATAAACTTTTTCTTATGTTGATAATTACTTGTGTTATTCTTGTATTCTTACTATCTTTTTTATGCTCTTCTTCTATCTTCTTTACATCAAGCAATTATCAAATCAAAACATGAAGATCAACGAGACCAAATATAGACATTCAACCATGGCTAAAACTCCTCTCTAGGGGAAAACCCAGTTAAACTCTTCCACTAATCAAATTGAGATAGACCAAGACCTTAGACCTGACCAAAAGACCTTCCTCCTCCACCAAGTCAACCTTCCAAAATGATTCAACAAAATGGAGTAGTCTCTTCTTGTCCAGCAGCTACAACCCAACAACAACCCAGAATTTTAGCCTAGCTACTCTAGAATTTCGGCCCAGTTATAGTACTGCAATTTCGGCTCTTCCAGCAACCCAACAACTTCACATGTGTGAGACAAGGTGAGAGAAAATTCGATTTCTTTTTCTTGACAAAGACTTCCTTGTTCTTCGATAGGGTTTCCTTTCCCTTCCTTGAATTTTGCACCCTTTTTCTGTCTCAAGCAATTGTAGATCGAACTTGTTGTGAGTGTGCTCCATATGAGGTCGAGTTGCTGCCTTTATATAGTGAATATGTGAGGTCGAATTCCCTTGATGAGGCCGACTTGTCGTTCTTGAGTCCGACTTGGTGGAGGAGGCTTAAATGACTTATTTTACATAAAAATATATTTCTTTTTTGATAAATAAGGCCCGAGAAGGGTGTTTTACATATTGACAAGGATAAAGACTCTTGACGTAAACCCTAGAAGTCTACAATGGAGGCTTTGACCTAAAAACATTGACCCAAGCATGAAACCCATGCTTTAATAAGTCAATTTATTTAATAATAAAATTCCTTTTTCTTTCTTTTGACAAATACGTTACATCATGACTCAAATAGAATTATGAAGACCGACACTAGTTACATTTTTCACACTCCCTCTTAAATAGGGAGGTATTCATAATTACATATATACATAGGTACATGGAAGATCTCAAAGTGATATAATCTATGAAGAGTAACAACACACACAATGCTACAGATTAGATACTTGACCAGGGTACTCGAATTGGGTGGTACTAAGGTTTACTCAAACTATAGCCACTTTAGTTGCCATTAGGCTTTTAAGCTCTAAAACCAGCCCAAGGATCTAGGTGTGTATCCAAGGTCGAAGCTCCATGACCAACGCCACCCTCCCTACTTCGGGATCTAGACATCATCACATAGGTTGGCTAGATGTTCTCCTAAGAAAATTGTTTCCACAAGATGCTTCATCTCTCTTGATCAACTAAATCAAATATATATCCACCACTCCAAGCATGCTTCAAATGTTCGACTTTTTTACAGAAATATTTACTTGTACAAACACAACCCCAATCAATAATAAACCTTTAAGTATATATACAAGTAAACACAAACATTCTGATGCTACTCATATCATCGTCAAGTTATCCAAATACAACTGGTCAGAAGCTTTATTCTTTCACTTCTTCAATAGCACCAAATACAACCTCATTATTTCTCCATTCTTTTGTAATTTCATGAACGTCCATATGTAATTATTTCATTCATCCCTCGGTTTCATCCTTTCTTCAAGGTATTCTTTATGACTGCCATGATATGCCCTCCCTCAACTGGGGAGATATAGTCTTTCTTCTATCCAAGTTCCCTCTCAACTTAGGGAGATCAACAACTACTTTCTTTAATAACATCGAAGAAACTTCAACCTTTCAAGGCTTCATTCTTTTTCATGGCATCAAGGTCATCTTGATCATCATCAATTTTATAGCTTCCTTCATCATGCTTATTTATCATCGTCAATTACGAACATCTTCAATGTGAAAATTCGATGACCCGAATTCCTACTACAACAAATTGATATTACTTCTCCTACGTGTTAAATTCTACAAGTTATTTACTGTGTTCTACAAGTAAATATCGAAGCAAATACAACTGCAGTCTTCACTAATTTAAATTATATGTGGAAACAAGAACTGAGCAAGAAGAAAACAAACACACATATGACACCGTTGTTTTTGGACTAATGTCCCCGGAAAAGCCCAATTCGGGAAAACCAGTGCAGCAGTTGAGGGTTTGTATTATTATGCAGTAATTTCAGAATACAACTTGGATGCCCAAATCTGGCTATCCAACAAAGAATCATATTGGTAGAAAAATAGTGAGGATTACCTCACACTAACATTGGATATTCGGCACAGACCCGACCTTGAACTGACAAGCCCCACGCTGCCTTTGGACAGATCTGTGTCACAACTATTGGGGACTGCGTCACGCCCTTCGGCTGATCTTTCTATTGGCTGGATGCTCGATCCTCTACCCCTCTGGTCTCACATCCCAGCTCCCGACACAAGATCTGATCTAACCCTCAGCAAAATAACGTATCTCCTCAAAGGCTCAACATTGCCTTTGCGTGGCTCTGCGCTGCCCAACGTAGCCCTTACGCTGTCTCTTCTAGTTCTTCCTCTGCCTTCTCTGCGATGTATTCTCGGCTCAGGAAAAATCTCTCCAACTGGAAATTATCTTTGCCCCTCACTGCAAGAATCACCTTGATGATCTCTCTAGCTGCTTTGTGTTGCTCACTTGAGAAATCGATCTCCAGATCCTCTCCCGATGTATTTTCCAAATGCCCATCGAAGTCCTTATAATCATCTTGTTGAGAAATCAATGGCCTTGATTAGAACATAATCAAGGGGATTAACTTGACTTGATCTTTGTCTTTTTCTAGAAGATTCACACCCAGTTCTATTAATACACTTTTAATTATTTTAATTCCCTAAGTTTAGACTTAGGCTTCCATTAAAAATAATTAATTATTTTAATTAAACCTCATCCGGGTAGAATTTCCCAAAATGCTTTCTGGATATTTTGGAATACACGTGTCCAAGCCTCTCTGCAAAATTTGAGACTTAGAGCACATCCGATGCTACCAGAAATCAACATTCAACATCTTGAAGATTATGGACCTACAAAACTTTAATAGCAAGTACAACTAAATACAAATATACAGAAGCATGAAGTCAATTAAAATCATGTCATTACAATGGAAGCATCAAGGCATTCAAACTTTAGACATCGAATACCTAAACCTAGTTAGGTTAATAATTAGCAAGGGTCACATCTTTTTACATACTAGACTTCAACTTCTTGCTAGGGTTTGACCATAAACCCTAGACTCCATCTTGGAGACACAAAACCTTAGATATTAGTAGTCAATCAAATAGCAATTCAATCATAGTACTATACATCTAAGTTTTGAACAATATGCCTTTTAGAATTACTTGTTAGACTCTACTACGGTTTGTTGCAAAACCTAGATTCTATCTTCAAAGCTAAATCATATCAATAATCGAAAACAATATCATCATGTCCTAGAATATCAATCTCTACTATAGTTTTGTTATAGACCCTAGATTTCACAAACTAAAACATGAGTATCAATAATTAAGTTAACATATCGCATATACATATCTAGGATTTCATGATCATATACTAGCATTTCACAATAATATCTACTAGGTAAATCCAAGATTAATACATCGAACAATTTTGACCAGGTTAGGGTTACGATCAAACAAACAAATATACACCTAGGGTTTCATTCCTAGGATCTTGCTTTATTTATTTATAAGGGTCTTGTTTGGAAACCTTAAATCCTAAAAATCAAGGGTTTCTTAGATACTAACAACAAAACCTTAAAGAACTAGGGTTTTATCATGACATTACCAAAACCCTAAACTTCAAAAGTATAAGATTTCATCATATGTTCTAGACTTTATCAACAAACCCTAAGAGGACTAGGGTTTCATAATCAACATTGACATACCCTTAGCAACAAGAGGCTAGGGTTTTACAGTGAACCCTAAGGGTCAGGGTTTCACATGTATGATCAAATGATAGTATAACGAGGGTAGATTCAATCTAATGGTTAATCACCTTAATAAGAATCTTTAAGATTCAAATGCTTAGACATAATGATGTTAGTAATGTAAAGCAAATTTCAAAAGAAAAATGATCACACCTTTTGTATGAAGAGAACCTTGTAACAAAACTTGTAATCCAAGACATACCTTGAGTTGTTATTTAACAAACTTTGTAGGACTTTAGTTCTTGAAGGGCTTCCTTTGCAACAAGACTACTTTCGTGATTCAAGTCTTTCTTTTGAAGTCTCCTCCATAACCTTTGTGCATTCTGCAGGCTTTCCTAACCAAGGAAAATATAAGGGAAAGGTTATTAGTATATAATACAAACTGTGAAAATTTGTACTACCCGCAATCCTACTGCAACACTGATGAGAAATCTCCTATCTTGTTAATTCCTTTTAACATATTATTTATGGTTTTCTACTATAAACAGTGAAATCTCATACACTACAACCTTCACAAATAAACTGCGGAAAAATACAAGTGCAGAAACAAAATTTGAACAAGAGTAAAACATAGACACAAGTGACACTGTTGTTTTTGGACCAATGTCCCCGGAAAAACCCAATTCAGGAAAACCAGTACAACAACTGAGGGTTATATATATTATGCAGTAATTTTCTGAATACAAACTGGATGCCTTGCTGGCTATCCTCACAGAGAATATGACTAACAAAGAGTTAGTGAGAAAAACCTCAAATTGACACTGGAAGCCCAAACTGGCCAAAACACCGGACTGGCAAGCCCTCCACTGCCTATGTGCAGTCACTGTGTTACTCTCTGTGGGGACTGCGTGCTGGCTCTTCCGCTGGTTGTATCTAACCCTTTGGCCCCTTTGGGTCTAATACCCCGACTTTCCAGCACTGGATTTGATTGATCCTCAGACTTTCTCTGGGCTACTGCGCTGCCTCTGCGTAGCTGCTATGTTGTCTCTGCTGGTACTGCTCTCTATCTTCTCTGCTGCGTATTCTCCAACTCAGAAAAATTTCCAACTGGACATTATCTCTGCCCCTCTCTGCGAGAATCCTCTCGATCGATCTTCTCCTTGAGCACTTCTTACTAAAGAATTTCGATCTCTGGATTCTTTCTCCGTTTCGGTGTTTTTTCCAATGACCCTTCAAGTCGTTATAATCTTCTCGTTGAGACTTCAACGACCGAGATTAAATCGTTAATCAACGACTAAGATTGACTTTTGACTTGATCTTCGTCTTCTCTAGAAGATTCACACTCTGTTCTATTAATACCGTTTAATTATTTTATTTTCCTAAGTTTAGACTTAGGGTCCCTTTAAAAATAATTAATTATTTTAATAAAACACATTTTGAGTGGAATTTTCAAAAACGATTTTTGGGTTTTTTGGAATACATGTGCCTAAGCCTCCCTGCAAATTTTCAGACTTAGATGCTACCCAAATAAACACTCCCTCTTAGCGAGGAATGTGCTCTAGCAATACACCCTACTGAGTACTGGTCTGATTCTGCAACATCTCCCTCTGCGCCACTGATGTCTGACATTGTTGCCCACCAACACTACGAAAACGCTGCATTTGTACTGCTGCTGACCCTGCCACTGTGAACACTGCATCCGTACTGCAACTCTTTCTCAAATTCTGCATCCGTGCTATTGCTGGCCCTGCCACTGCACTGCAACGGAAAAAAAAACATCTAATATGGAACTAAGTGTTCAGCATGATGCATCTCGGTGCTGAAGATCTGACTGCTGCTAGTCTCTGCGCTGTCCCTCTGAAGCTTTTGCGCTACTGCTGGCTTCTGCACTGTGCCTTCCTGCACTATTGCCAAATCTACCCTGCGTTGCTTAGACTCTGGCATTGCTAACCACTACACTATCACTTCTACACTCCTCTGCACCAACTAACACTAATCCATCCCGCTACATCTGGTTTGGGCTCCGTAGCAAGGTATTGATCTGAGAGGTGGACTCCTCAAAGATCCTGCCAAATTGCAACTCTGCTGAGCTACAATTCTAGATCACCCCAATGCTCCCATGGCGATATGTGAGCGATCATGGCAAATTCTGAACTACTCATATTACTGCTGCTATGCTCTGCTGATGCTTCCACAACTGCTGCAACTACTGCAATAATGAGTCTGTTCTCCTCAGATCCTGAAGTACTAGCTTCCATAGGACTACTCCCTTTGAAACTAGACTCCCTCTGAGTTTCGAGTTCCCTATGGGAAATGTCTTTGCTCCCTCCTGGCAACTCGCACTGTCCTCTTGTGCTGGAAACTGGACCGCGTAGCTCTGCACTGAGAATCTCCTCGCTGGAACTGCACCTGCGTGCTGCAACTGGGCAATTCACACTACCTGTGTCATTGCAACTAGTTCTGCAACTGTCTCCCTCTGAAACTGGACTGCAACTAGCTATGCAACTGTCATCTAAATGACTGACTACTCCTGACACTGTGATCCTCCTGCTACTGATTTTGTTGGGCTCTTGTAGCAAGGATACTGATCCATGTGAGAAATTTGCAGCAAGTAGATCTAATCTGCTGCTCTTCCATGGATCTTGCCCATTTGAGGCCATCTCTACAAAAATGTTGAATTGCTCCCTCTCTCTCCTCTGCGAACTTCTGGCCAGGCTTACGCACTCCCTGCTGGAGATAGTAGATCTGCCACACAATACCGTTGCTCAACTATCAAGAATTAGACTTCCCTGGCTAGGGATTCTTTGAGGAAGAAAATCCCCTACACGTTGTCGATCTGTTGTCTCTAACCATCTGCGCAACTGGCTCTACGCACTCCCTGTTGGAGCAAGCCAAGTAATTCACGAACTCTGCTTCTTCTACACGGGAAATTAGAGCTTCTTGGGCATGAAACTCTGTGAGGTCATAAATCCCCAAAATGTCTTCAGCTACTCTCTCTTGACGCTATCTGCACCAACAATCACTGCTTTACAGAAAACTGCATCCCTTTCGCTGCTGATCAACGCTGAAACTGCTGTGTTGCTCCGTCTGTCTCAGACAAACTGCAATCTGGAAAATCCTTCCTCTCTGTCGGCTCACTCACAGAGAGATTTCCTTGCAGCGACTAGCCCTCCTGGCTTGGACTGTGCAATCACCTGGGATATCAATCTACTGTTTACGCAACTCTTTGATCCTCGACTTCACCTTCAACGCTGGATCTGCTAGATCTTCTCTTTTGCTCCTCATGTATTCAGCTTAAACAAGCATTGATACCATGTGAAAATTTGTACTACCTAGAATCCTACTGCAAGACTAATGAGAAATATCCTATCTTGTTAATTCCTTTTAACAGATTATTTATAGTTTTCTACTGTAAACAACGAAATCTCATACACTATAGCCTTCACAAATAAACCGCGGAAAAATACAATTGCGGAAACAAAATCTGAACAAGAGTAAAACATAGAAACAAGTGACACTATTATTTTTGGACGAATGTCCTCGAGAAAACCCTATGCGGGAAAACCGGTGCAACAATTGAGTGCTTATATATTATGTAGTAATTTTCTGAATACAAACTGGATGCCTTGCTGGCTATCCTCACAGAGAATCTGATTGACAAAGAGTTAGTGAGAAAAACCTCACACTGACATTAGAAGCCCAAACTGGCCAAAACCCCGGGATGGCAAGCCCTCCACTGCCTTTGCGCAGTCTCTGTGTCACTTTGCGTGGGGACTGTGTGGCTTCTGCGTGCTAGCTGAATCTGACCCTCTAGCCCCTTCCGATCTCACACCTCGGCTTTCCGTCACTAGATTTCACTGATCCTCAGCTGAATCACAAACTTCCTCTGGGCTACTGCACTACCTCTGCTGGCTTTGTGCAGGCTCTGTGTAGTTGCTATGCTGGTACTGCTCTCTGTTTTCTCTGTTGCGTATTCTTTGGCTCAGGAAAATCTCCAATTGGGCATTATCTCTACCCCTCTCTGTGAGAATCCTCTCGATTGATCTTCTCCCTGAGCACTGCGCACTAAAGAATTTCGATCTCTGGATTCTTTCTCCATCTCGGTGTATTTTCCAAATGACCCTTCAAGTCCTTCTTATAATCTTCTCGTTGAGACTTCAACAGTCGAGATTAAATCGTTAATCAATGACTAAGATTAACTTTTGACTTGATCTTCATCTTCTCTAGAAGATTCACACTTTGTGTTATTAATACCCCTTAATTATTTTATTTTCCTAGGTTTAGACTTAGGGTCCCTTTAAAAATAATTAATTATTTTAATAAAACACATTGTGAGTGGATTTTTCACAAACGATTTATGGATTCTTTGGAATACATGTGTCTAAGCCTCCCTACAAATTTTGAGACTTAGAGCACATCCGATGCTACCCAAATCAACACAAGCAAATCTCAATGTGAGGAGAAAACCAAACATGAAAGATGAAACAAAGAACAATACTTATCTTTTGGCAAAATGGTGAAATTTCCTTCTTAATCCAATCTTTCTGAGGGATACCTACAACTTAAATAATTCAAAAAGTTCTAACAAGATATATCTATGAACTCTAGAAATTAAAACATAAAAGAAACATTGCAAAACTTGAAGTAGAAGGATATGCAAGGGATAGTATCCTTTAGAGTCTTTAGAAAATAGATCTTTGACTTCGGATTCTTCAGTCTTGTTCTTGTTTGGTGGAGCTTCATCAACAACATTGCATGTTCTCTTTCTCTATTCTTATTCGTTAGATCTTCAGGACAATGACTTTTGTAGTGACACATCTTATGATAATTGTAGCATTCAATCTTGGATAGGTCAACTTTCTTCTTTGGTCCTTTGAATTTCTTGCATGTTCCCTTCTTCTTATGATGAGCAGAGTAGGCATTTGAAGTGTTGTCTTATTCATCCTCCTTGTTACTTACTAACGAGATGCAGGCTTCTTCTTGACTGCATGCATTCCACATTTGTTCAAAGGTTGGTGTATCCTTCCAACTGCTAATTCCTGAAGCAAAAGAGTTCCAAGACTTCGGTAAACCTAGTAGTGCGGCAACTATGAGTTCTTTCTCAAGTATAACTTTATCAATCACTTGGATTTCATCTATTATTCTAGAGATCCTTACAAAATATGATGACACAATATCATCTTTTGTGATGTTTATTGTTCTTAGCTCGTTCTTGAGACTAGCTATTTGACCAATATTTCTGATGGTGAACAACTTGGAGAGAGCTTCATACATTTCTTGAGCGGAATCTATATTGGATATGCATGGGATTAGATTGTCCTTCACTCCATCTACTATTAGATTCATGGCCAAGATGTCGGTTTCCCCAAATTTCTCCTTTTTGCATCATCTGTAGGTTTCTTAACTTTTCCTTGAACAAGATCCAAAACTTTATGCTTAGCGAGAATAAGATCTATCCTCTTCTTCCATGCTTTGTAGTTGGCGGCTCCTTCTAGCTTGTTTTCAGACTTCATTGTCATGTCTTCTTTTCTTGATATAGATAGTAGACCTTCCTCTTATGATCCTTTCCCTTGACCCTTTCCGTAGATCTTCAAGTTGCCTTTTCTTCCTTCTTCACCTTAGCTTTGATTCCATGTTAGAAAATCAGAAAGGAAGAAAGATTTTCTTCTTCTTGTATGCTTATTATTTTCTATATGTTCTCTTTTTATCTTCTTTTCATCAAGCAATCATCAAATCAAAACATGAAGATCAAAGACAACAGATGTAGGCACTCAGCCAGGGCTAAAACTGCTCTCTAGGGGAAAACCAAATCAAACTCTTCCACTAATCAAATTGAGATAGATCAAGACCTTAGACCTGACCAAAATACCTTCCTCGACCACCAAGTCAGCTTTCCAAAATGATTCAACAAAATTGAGTAGTCTCTTCTTGTCCAAAAAACATTGACCACTCCATAACCAACAATGGTTTAGTTATGATTCTCATTACATTGTCATAACTCTATGGACATGCAATGTTGCACTTTAGTATGTTGATAAGATAATAATATAAGATAATTTTATTAATGTCCAATGAATGACCACAAAATAGGTCAAAGGGACTCAAAAGTACATCTAGTATGAATATGGAGTGGGGGTGCAAATGCAACTTCGAGGAAATGCAGAGAGTGCTAAAAGGGAATACACACATATAGTGCTAAAAAGGAATACACACATATAGGTAAAGCTAACATAGGGAAGAAACAAGATCCTACAATAGGGGAATCTCCTAGTGTAAGTTCCAAGGACATGAGTTCAATGAAATCAAGGTTGTTGAGACTTGATGGCCGAGGGCGAGGGGGGCGACCTAATCTCTGGCTCGCCTACAAAGTCTGTTAGAGCTATTAGAGGTGAGCATATCTATATAATCCTGGGGGGATTTAGGAGCTAGGGATACTCCTAAAATCTGAGGTCGAAGGGAAGAAACTTTGAATAGATCTTTGGCTGCTTCTTTGAGACTAGAGTATGTGGAAGAATGGAAGGCCCTTGAATCTGTATCCGTGTAGAACTAGTACCACAGGTCCTCAATGGATGTGTGGACTAATTTATGGGTCAACATCTTTGGAGCAACCTCAATGAGATACTCGAAAAAGGGGGTCAAAGAAATATACGTAGTCTCACAGCTCTATAGTCGGGGGCACTATGAGATTCGACTTGTCTCTTGTTGCTATGATTTGATGGACCACCTGAAAGTAGGAGGTGAGCCTCTTGTTTGTCCCTGTACGGTGTATGGCATGTAGTAGCTGAGATTTGTGGTTGAAATCTCCCTGATGAAAAGTGCTAGAGATCTCTGGTCCTAGTAGCAGAAGAAGGTGGAAAAAGAGCCTCCTGACTCTATATAGGCAACGATACCGTCCTCTAGTCTCATAGTATATGGGGCACTGAAAAATGAGGTGCATCTCGGTATCCATCTCCTACAGGTGGCACAACTGGTAGACGTTATCAGATTGTCGTATATGGTGATCCATTTCCACTCAAAGTTGATGTGACCCAACTATAAGTTGCCCCCAGTGGGATCTTAAGTGAGAGCATCCAGTGCCTGCGAATACAGGGGGTGGACGATTAGGCCATCCTACATCTCCAAAAGTGCTCTAGGTAAAAGGACATCTTTGATCCACGGTTCATCAAGGGGGATGTCCAAGTGACCTTAATGTATAATTTATATATATCCTCTCTCGTGGCCTGATTCTGTATCTGCCGGGTGGATAACAGATGTGTTGGCTCGTTAAGGGAGAAAGTAAATGGAGTAAGGTGCTACGAGGAGATGGTCTTTGAATGGAGGAGCTGAGATGCCTCTCTAAACGATTCATAAGAGTTGTAACAAACCTTTTGCTACCCCTCTTGTAAATGTCCTTATGAATTGTAATTCATGTAATAGTGTGGAAATGTAAGAGATGATTGAGGTGGAGGAGTGGACATGGATTCAGAGACCGAGGAGGAGTTGTTTGTGTAGAAAATAAACCCAAGACCAAGCCACTTCATTATTTTTGTTAAATTTGGACAACTAGGTCCAAACTCCATCTTGTGATGCTCAGATGAAGACTCCAATATTTGTATTGGATTCCTCTTTCAGAGAGGTGTAAAATCGATCTAAAATTGATTTTAATCTGATGAGCAGAACATTTATTTTGAATTTATTATTTATAATAAATTTAAGTGCAGGTCGGCCTTAAGGTTTTTACCCCCAGCAGATGTGTCACACACCTCTCATGATTGGTATTTATAGGGTCAACGTTGGACCTTTTTTTCACTCATCTCATTACACATCTCCTCCTCTTATACGAGCATCTGAGAAGCAGGTTCATCTCACACGTGAGAAAGAAGATCCAAGTTTACCGCAGCAAGAAGGTCGAAGTTTACCGCAGCAAGAAGGACGAAATTCACCACAGCTAGAAATCTGCGGTTAGGGTTTCAGGGAAAGTTTGACCAGCGTTGACTTTGGTCAACGCATGGTCCGATTGGGTTGAATTTTGGAGGAGACTTCGATCTAAGGAGGCCGTACTCTTTGGCACATAAATCGAGGTCAAAGGTTGACCAGAAGTTGAGCCACGTTGACTTTTAGTGCTGCTGCCCTGCGTTGAATTTTCTGGGCAGCGTTGACTTTTCTGGGGTTGACTTCTGAGTTGACTGTGTGACTGTTTTGAGGACTGTTGTGACACATGCTGGGTTGGCTGACCATGAAGTCTTTGTTGGTTGAAGCATCTTGTTGACCGCTGTAACGCACCATCACCTTTATCTGTTTCTGACTTGTCTTCTAAAGGATCACTGGTATGTTCTATCTGCATTTTACTTGTAAATTCATGTGATTGTTGTTGATAAAAGTAAAGTTGCATCAAGCATAGAACATCTACATAAATTTACATGGTATCGGAGCTGAGGTGAAGACAAGCCCTAACTTATAGCAATCACCAAAAGAGAAAAATGGGTTCCACAAGTTATGGCTTCAAGGAGGATGACAAGCTGACTGGAAGGGATGACTTCCATGCTTGGAAGATGATATTAGATCTCAAATTAGAAGACCATGATCTCATGGACTATGTATTGGTTAAGATACAAGAACCTCCATCCACTGCTACTGCTGCTGCCAAAACCAAGTATAAGAAGGGGGAGATCAAAGCAAAGCTAATGATCAGGGAATCCATACATAAAAGTTTGGTTGCCTACGTATTTGAGCTAGGCACATCCAAAGAGATGTATGATAAGCTGATACAAATGTTCAAAGTAAACAATGCAAACCAGGTGCTATTCTTCAAAAATCAATTGAAGAATCCGAAGAAAGGCAGGGATGAGTCTGTCCAAACATACTTTCTGAAACTAACCGAGATCAGGAACAATCTGCTGGCTATTGGGGAGACAATAGCTGATCGTGAGATGGTACTCACCGCACTTGGAGGGCTCCCATATGAATGGCAAGTATTCAACACTACCATTCTCAATAATAATACAATTCCTAACTTTGACGAGATACTGTCAAGATGCATGCAAGAAGAGACAAGAATGAAGGAATACGAAAATGATAGAAATGCTGCCTACGCTGCTCATTCTAGAAAGAAGAACTCTGGTGGTTCAAAGAACAAAGGAAGAGCAGGGGCCCAAGGAAAGAAGGGCAAGTGTTTCACTTGTCATAGGCCAGGTCATCATGCTAGAGAATGTCCTTTCAAGAAGGATTCTCCCGATAGTGATGACAACAACAACCGAAGGAATGGAAATCAAAGAAACAACAAGTCCAAAGGAAAGAGGAAGGCTCCCTCTGGTGGAAACAATCAACCTTTCAAAAGGTCTAGAAACTCCAGGTATGAGGAGTCAAATGTTGTTGATAAAAGAAATGAATACATTCTTGCATCTGCCCTCTCTGCTGCATCCCGCTCGACAGTATGGATGTTTGGCTGATAGATAGTGGTGCCTCAAGACATATCACTGGGTTCAAGGAAGCACTTTCTGACATGGTTGAGAAGGATACTAATCTAGAAATTATCCTTGGAGATAATGCCACACATCTCGTGAAAGGGACAGGGACTGTGACCCTCCACTTGTCTCAAGGACAAGTCCTACATTTGCAGGATGTACTCTATGTACCAAAATTGAAGAAGAACCTTGTGTCTATATCAGCCATGGAAGACAAAGGTTTCAATGTGGCATTCACTGATGGAAAGGTGCGCATGTGGAAGAAGAATCTCAAGGAAGCTATCATGATTGGTTTTAGAGTTGGAACACTCTACCAGGTTGGAGGAAGTCCACTGGGAGCTATGACATGTGATACTATCCAACAAACTGAACTGTGGCACCAAAGGTTTGGACACCTTCATTACAAGGCCCTTCCCGAAGCAAGGAAGGTGGTGATAGGGATGCCCGAATTTGGACATAATCATGAAGGTGTATGTAAGGGTTGTGCCGAAGGAAAGCATACAAGGGGACCTTTCCCCTCAAGTGTCACAAAGACATCTGATATTTTGCAACTAGTCCATTCTGATCTATCTGGTATGCTACCCGTGACATCCGTGGGAGGATGTTCTTACTTACTATATGACATTCACTGATGACTTCTCCCGCAAAACTTGGATATACTTCTTGAAGAAGAAGGATGAGACTTTCATGTGGTTCCGTACCTTCAAAGCCTTGGTGGAAAATATGACAGGGAAGAAGATCAAGATTTTGAGGACCGACAATGGCACTGAATATGAGTCAAATGAGTTCAAGGATTTTTGCAGAGAAGCTGGCATTAAGAGGAAGACCACTACTGCCTATACTCCTGAGCAGAATGGTGTTGCTGAATGAAGGAACATGACCATTGTGGAAGCTGCCCGTGCCATGCTATGTGACCAGGATCTACCGAAGTTTCTGTGGGGAGAAGTTGCGAATACTGCTGTATACATTCAAAACCGATGCCCTCATTCCGCTCTGGACTCAAAAACTCCCGAAGAGGTTTTCACTGGTAAGAAACCTGACGTCTCACATTTTAGAGTTTTTGGATGTCCTATTTATTTTCATGTGCCAAAAGAAAAGAGAAGTAAGTTGGATGCTTCTGGGAAGAAAGGAATATTTGTGGGCTACAACGAAACTTCTAAGGCCTATAGAGTTTATGTACCTGGTCAAAGGGAAGTAGAGATATGCCATGATGTCACTTTTGACGAAGATGCTTCCCTGAAGAAAGTAGTAGATCTTCCGAGATCTGAGGAAATTCATGAAGCAAGGCCTGGAAATCAAGAAGAACCGCAAGATGAGACAATCCCTGATGCTGAAGGACCAATGGACCCAATCGATCCATCTCCTTCACTGAGAAAGAGACCATCATGGCTCAGGGACACTCTCGAAGATGCTGAGGGACATGCTGCCCCGAGGGGACATTCCGAGAAAGCAAGAAGCTGTGTAGATACCAAGGGTATCTGGGTGCCATGAGTATTATTGTACAATCTGAACCTGGATCTTTTGAGGAAGTCTAGAAGGATGCTATGCACGAAGAATATGAGTCCATAATGAAGAATGATGTCTAGAATGTGGTTCCAAGACTGAAGGACAAATCAGTTGTCATCACGAAATGGCTGTACAAGATCAAGCATGGATCTGATGGAAGTGCTAAAAAGTTCAAGGCAAGATTTGTTGCTTGTGGCTTCTCTCAAAAGGAAGGAATAGACTATGATGACATATTTGCACCTGTGGCACGATATACCACCATTCGATCAATCACAGCCCTTGCTGCTACGCAAGGATGGAGTCTTCATCAGATGGATGTCAAGACCGCTTTTCTGCATGGTGCAATAAAGGAAGAGGTGTATGTAGAACAACCTCTGGGTTTTGAAGTCCAGGATCGGGACACCCATGTCTGCAGGTTGAAGAAAGCCCTCTATGGGTTGAAGCAAGCACCCAAAGCTTGGTACGAGAGGATAGATAGTTACTTGATGAAGCTGGGCTTCACTCGAAGTAATGCTGATCCGAACCTTTACTTCAAGGTTGTCCAGGGGAAGCCTCTCATTTTGGTGCTGTATGTGGACGACCTCTTCCTGACAGGTGCTGACCCTCTCATTCATCAATGCAAGAGGGAGCTCGCTGCTGAGTTCGAGATGAAGGACCTAGGACTGATGCACTATTTCCTAGGCCTGGAGTTCTAGCAGAGACTTGGTGAGATTTTCCTTTCTCAAGGAAAATACATTGTGAAGCTTCTGGAAAGATTTGGTATGGTGGACTGCAAGTCCGTGTCAACACCAATGGAACTCAACTTCAAGAAGTTGAGTGGCAACGTTGCTGGGCCCGTATTGTCAAATCCTACTGAGTATCGTCAACTCGTAGGGGCCCTGATGTTCTTGGTGAACACCCATCCAAATATATGTTTTGCAGTGAACACTTTGAGTCAACAGATGGTTGAGCCTCATCACTTTCATTGGGTTGGTGCCAGGAATCTTCTGAGATACCTTCGAGGCACGATAAACCATGGGCTAAGATACACTGCCGGGAGCGTGACACTCCTTGGATATACTGATGCCGATTGGGTTGGCAGTGTGGTGGATTGTAAGAGCACATCGGGATGCTGCTTCAATCTTGGTTCTGCTTTGATCTCATGGATGAGCAGGAAGCAGAAGTCGGTGGCTTTGAGCACCGCTGAGGCCGAATACATTGTAGCAAGTATGGCCTGTTGTGAAGCAGTCTGGTTGCGAAAGCTCTTTAGTGAGCTGTTTGGACATGTGCTAGATACCACTGTGATACTCTGTGATAACCAAAGTGGGATTTGCTTGTTCGAGAATCCAGTGTTCCACGATCGATCCAAGCATATTGATATCCGGTACCACTATATCCGGGATATGGTACAGAGAGGCGCCGTAAGGCTCAATCATATAGGAACTGATGAGCAGGTCGTGGATATTCTCACAAAGCCCCTGGGGAAGGTCAAGCTCCTAACCTTCCGTGAGAATCTTGGTATCGTGGAACGACCCTATGATGTGGGTCTCGTTGGACGATGAGCTTTGGGAGCTCTGGGGGGCTTTGGGGATAGCTTCTCGGAGCTATAAGCACTCACGGGGCTAGGCTTGCCGAACCTTGTAGTGCTTCTGCCCCACCGTTATGATGTTTGAGTTGGTTCACCTCTCATTATCTGTGACCTGTATGCATCCTACCCATTGAGTTCAGGGCTCATGGGAAGTACCTCTCATTTGGCCAATGAGGTGGGAAAAGCTAGAGACTAGTAGCAAAGACTGATGGATGCATCAATGATTGTCGTACTCTCTATCTAGGATGGCACGGTCCAACCACTTGATCTGGGATCAAGTATAGTGAGGTTTCAGACCTCCAACTGACTTCGGGTCAGGTAAACCAACTTCGGGTTGGTATGAGACTCTTTGAGTCTGATAGAGGTTTTGGACCTCTGCGCTGAATCTGTCAGCCGGGGGATGATGTCTTTGTGACTGACCCACTACTGTTCTGAAATAAAGAGGCCAACAAAGCAAGTTACGGTGGGATGACGCACGATGTTTGATTGCACTGGTGGATGGAGTTCTCCCTAGTTGAGAGGGAGTGTTAAATTTGGACAATTAGGTCCAAACTCCATCTTGTGATGCTCAGATGAAGATTCCAATATTTGTATTGGATTCCTCTTTCAGAGAGGTGTAAAATCGATCTAAAATTGATTTTAATCTGATGAGCAGAATTTTACCTACCCATCTCCCTAGCAAATTAAATGGTTTGCTAGTGCAAACATTGAAGTGTGTCTCAACAGTCTGCAACAAAGGATGTTCCCATACTGTCCTTATTGTCGTGGGATGTGTTGAGGAAGTCAATAGCAAGAGAGGAATGTAAAGACAAGGGGAGCAGGAAAGTGTAAGAAGAGGAGAGTTGTGAACATAACAAAAGGGCATGCTGAACGATTTTTTGGCAAGGGTGATTGGGCAGAAAGAGAGACGATGATTTTATAATTTTTCCCATGATATGAAGGAAAGCTGGGGCTTGTTGGAAAGTGTAACTAGGATCGGTCTTTATATTGACTATGTAATAATGTATTTATGCAAAGAAGAAGACAAAGATAATAAAAATGTATTTCTGTTGTACTTGCTTCATGGGTTTCATGAGCAAGATTTTTATTATAGGTCTATAGACTTCTTCTTGATGTCTATTAGGGCTGTCTTCTGGTTACAAATGTAATTAAGTGTCATGTATATGAAGAGTCTAGTCATCAATATATGCTCCAAGACCTTGTCATGAATCCTTGAAGAAATGGCTAAAGACAACCTTCATATCAGCCCTCCTTAAACGTTGGAATAATTGCACTACATGTCGACCTAATACTCGGTAAGGAAGTCAGCCTACTAGCTCGCTGTATGGTCGGCCTAATGACATGGACTGTGCCATATATATAACTTGAACCCGCGGCGCATTTGACATCAACACCAATTGCAGATTGTTCTGAAATGGAATTCGGATACTCCTGTAGTTAGTGCAGATTTCAGAGAAGGTTAAAAGTGCAGGTTAAGGACATAATTCTGTGCGGATACATCTGAGATCATACATCTTGATAAAGTGTGGATAAAGTGCAAGGATTAAGGTATGGTGCAGATTTGTAATCATGTATTATGCAGATCTGTTGTGAAGCACTCTGAAGCAGAAGATGCGGATCAGAATGTAGGGGTTGCGGTCAAATGGAGTATGGTCAAATGTAATAAATTCACTTATACATAAGGTATGTGTTCTATTCAGATGTCATGTCATGCAAAGAATTAAGGTTGATAATCATGCTGTGATATGAAGTTTAAGGGTTATTATAGTATGGGAAAAAGGAGGAAGGTAAATCTATGATTTACCTTCCTACCCTCAAATGAAAGGTTCTACAAAGTTTCAAGTGTATGAAAATTGAAGGACAAGATCTCGAATGCTCGTGCATCTAATATCTGAATCAACTAGAAGAAGTGTTTGAAGATATACTCAGAGACCGAGCTCTCTAGTGTTGGTGCAGGACAATGCAGGTTGGTGCAGGATCAATATTGAAGACAGTTAAAGAATCATTGACAAGGTCTGGGAGGCATTCCTCGGTCAAGGGTCTGAGTCTTGGGCATGGTACTTGTCATTTGAAGATCTATAAGAAGAATTACTTACAATTTTTTCCTCTCCAAGAGGGAGAGGTTTTGCCCTAGCTCTAGGAACCTAATTTTGTGTCTTGTGTATTTTGATAATTGACTTTATGAAAGACTAAATAATCTAAATAAGAGAAGACATAAGTAACTCAAGTAAGCTCACAAGTAATTATCAAAAGGAGAATTTGACTTAATCATCAGCCCTCTAAATTCTCAACATGGAATCAGAGCTAAGGTGCTGAACACAAGGGCTACTTGACAAAGAAGACACTCTGGGAAGCGAAGGTCAAAGTTTGTGTTGAAAAGTGAAATCAATTTGCAAGGAAGACTCTCAAGCTATTTCAAGAAAGATCTTCAATCTCATTCAAAGGATCAACTCATTCAAGAAAATAATCTTTGCCATCAAAGAGTTATATTCAAAACATTGTTAGAAGAGGACATCATCTCTTGAAGATATCCTTTATCATCAAGAATCCAAGAACACCTACATTAGAGATTTCAACCTTAGAAGAAGCTCCTGACTTCATCTTCATCATCATCAAGGAAGCTGCAAGCCACTCTACTCAAGTAAGTATCTATGACCTTACTTAAATCTGTTAAGATGACTTATTGTAAAGAGAGCAACAAGCTGGTTGGGTCATCAAACTTTAGTGCATGGAAGAAGAGGACAAATTTGAATCTAATTGAAGACGAAGTTATGGACTACATCGAAGGATCTACAATTCTACCCCCAAAAGAAGATGCTCCAGCTAATGCCAAGTACATGAAGGGAGAAATTAGAGCCCAGAGGATTCTCATAGTATCCATTAAGGACTCACTCATTCCTTATGTATGAAAACTAAAGTCTGCAAAAGAAATATATGAGAAACTGGTGGAGCTATTCTCTGTGAGCACTGCAAGAGAAGCAATCTCTCTGAGACAAGAACTAAACAAAATGAAATTGTCAAGAGAAGAAGGAATCACTTCATACTTTATGAGGATTTCTGAAATAACAGATCAACTGCAGGATCTGGGAGAAGTAATGTTTGACACTGAGATGACTATAGTGGTGTTGAATGCTCTACTAGAAGAATGGGGAAACTTCACTTCAAGTTTATACGGGAAGAAAGAAGCCACACCATTCCATGATTTATGGTCTCTTTGTAAAATAGAGGAAAGAAGATTGAAAGCCAAAGCTGACACAGGGTCAAGTGAAGGGAATCAAACCTTTGCAGCCATATCCAGGAAGAAAGGAAGATTTGGAAAAATTTGGTCCTCGGAATAAAAGAAGAAATATGGACAAAGTACAGTGCTTTGGATATAATGAACTTGGGCATTATAAAAGAGATTGTCCTAAATCTGAAAAGGACAAGAGGAAAAGGGAAGAAGCCCATATCTCAGATATGAGGGAAGAACCTGATGCAAAGAAATCTAAGGAAGAAGAAGCGAGCGATCCCTATTATGATTGAGATCATCTTCCTCTTTAAGTGATTTCTGTTGATTGTAAAATAGTATGATAGGAAGCAATGTATATTGATAGCATCGTGATAGAAGCATGGTAGGAGCTCTTGGTGAAACAGCTCCGCCACACTGATAACAATACTGATGGAAGGCAATCATCAAGATCAAGGGTCATCATGGAAACATGTGCTGACATTTTCTAATGGAATTCTCTATGAATTCACTGGTTAGAAAGAAAGCAGAAATGTTTCATCAAAGAATTCAATGCTATAGAATTCTAGGATTATGCTGTGATGACATATTGATGAAGCAGGTCAATGGAATGAAGTTCCTCATTCTAATAAAAGTGCTATAGGATGACTCAAAGGAAAAAGGTATGAGGTATATATATTTATATGCTAACACTGAATGCTATGTAGTCATGTCATATGGTTGCAGTCAATGAACTTTAGAAGTATGATCTCTCACAGTGCACAGACAGATGAAATCAACATAATATATCTTCATATGAAATATGATGTGGTTGTATATGAACAAGGAACTGGAAATTGGAAGTTCCTGGGAATGAAGATGTGCAGAAGGGAAGAGATAATGAAATGCAACCATGTCAAGAGGTAGTTATCATCCGGAAGCCAAGAAGATGTGACTGGAATATCTCCTGGAAGATATGTAGACTCTGATAAAAGTCTAGTAAAGAAGACCCTTGACAAGACATATCATGAGGAGATGTGTCAATCTGAATAAAGGATGTCGATGCCTACAGGAAGATGTCATGGTGAAACATCATCACTAAGGTAACTTTTGATTTAAAAGTTCATATGTATATGTTTATCTGGATGAATTTACGCAGGAAGCCAATCACGTAAAAGGATGTAAGATCCTTGGAGATGATTCAGAGTAAAGCAGCATGGCATAAAGGTGGACCAGATGAGAAAGTCTAATGAATCACTTTCTGATTGATGACATGACTCATGGATGAAAGTGATGGATGATCTATGCCCTATGGAGCTAAAGTTGAAGATTCCTCAATATCAAAATCCATGACATCGAGGGCAGGAATTCTTCATGAGCAGCTGGGTGTCTCGCCATTGCTGCTGCAGGTCCCTGGTTAAGAGGGAGCTTGGTGATAAGTTTCTTACTTGGAAGAAACTTGGTAATTCCTAAGAATGAGCTTAGGTACATTCCTTATACAGGAATGAGTACATTCCCTTGTGGAATAGATCCTCCCTGGCTGAGAGGGAGAGATAGACACATCATTCTGGTCTTCACTTGGGAAGACATAATGGAGGATTAGGTAATCATTTGGCATTCGATAGTCTTTGAGAATGTAATAGGGCATTCAAGATAAGAGTAGTCGGGACCGATATTCTTTGAGGGACAGCTACCCAAGAGAAGAATAGTCCAAGAAGGTCATACTTTGGGAACACCCCGGTGCAGAGACAATGACTATGGTGTCTATAATTCATGTGTCTCGCTAGCATTGTAGCCCATTGTCTCGTTGAGAGATGGGGCTGTTAGTCAAGGCCTTGCACTAGGACAATGCTTGTAGATATGATGCTATATAGATGTGATTACCAATCTAATTCTTCTTATGAGATTCTTAAGTTTGAAAGTGACCATGTACCTATATGAATACCTCCCTAGTTAAGAGGGAGTGTTGGAAAGTGTAACTAGGATCGATCTTCATATTGACTATGTAATTATGTATTTATGTAAAGAAGAAGACAAAGATAATAAAAATGTATTTTTGTTGTACTTGCTTCATGGGTTTCGTGAGAAATATTTTTATTATAGGTCTATAGACTTCTTCTTGATGTCAATTAGGGTTATCTTCTGGTTACAAATGTAATTAAGTGTCATGTATATGAAGAGTCTAGTCATCAATATATGCTCCAAGACCTTGTCATGAATCCTTGAAGAAATGGCTAAAGACAACCTTCATATCAGCCTCCTTAAACGCTGGAATAATTGCGCTACATGTCGGCCTAATACTCAGTAAAGAAGTCGACCTACTAGCTGGCTGTATGGTCGATCTAAAGGCATGGACTGTGCCATATATATAACTCGAACCTGCGGCTCATTTGACACCAACACCAATTGCGGATTGTTCTGAAATGGAATTCATATACTCCTGTAATTAATGCAGATTTCAGAGAAGGTTAAAAGTGCGGGTTAATGACAAAATTCTGTGCGGATACATCTGAGATCATATAGGTTGATAAAGTTTGGATAAAGTGCGAGGATTAAGGTATGGTGCGGAGCTGTAATTAATCTGTTGTGAAACACTCTAAAGCAGAAGATGCGAATCAGATGAAGGGGTTGCGGTCAAATGGAGTATGGTCAAACTTGTAATAAATTCACTTATACCTAAGGTATGTGTTCTATTCAGATGTCATGTCATGCAAAGAATTAAGGTTGATAATCATGTTGTGATATGAAGTTTAAGGGTTATTACAGTATGGGAGAAAGGAGGAAGGTAAATCTATGATTTACCTTCGTACCCTCAAATGAAAGGTTCTACAAAGTTTCAAGTGTATGAAAATTGAAGGACAGGATCTCGAATGATCGTGCATCTAATATCTGAATCAGCAAGAAGAAGTGTTTGAAGATATACTCAGAGACCGAGCTCTCTAGTGTTGGTGCAGGATAGTGCAGGTTGGTGTAGGATCAGTGTTGAAGACAGTTGAAGAATCATTGACAAGGTCTTGCAGGCATTCTTGCAGGCATTCCTAGGTCAAGGGTCTGAATCTTGGTCATGGTACTTGTCATTTGAAGATCTATAAGAAGAATTCCTTACGGGTTTTTCCTCTCCAAGAGGAAGAGGTTTTGCCTTGGCTCTAGGAGCCTAATTTTGTGTCTTGTGTATTTTGATAATTGACTTGATGAAATACTAAATAATCTAAAGAAGAGAAGACATAAGTAACTCAAGTTAGCTCACAAGTAATTATCAAAAGGAGAATTTGAATTAATCATCATCCTCTAAATTCTCAACAGGGCTATTGCTTGAGAAGGCATAGTGGAGAAGAGCAAAGCTTATGTGCAGGAGCAAGAGTGTTCAAGAGTGTGTGTTGGAGAAAACCTTTGATGTGAGACCAAGACATCGCTCCCTATATTCTATTGATACCTTGTCTATCCATTGATGTTAATCTGAACAAGAATGCTCAGGGAAACACGGATTCACTTGGTGCTTCCTTGGGGGCTAAGAAAGCACCCTTTAGAGTGAGATCAGGTTCCTGGAATGAGAGAACCTTCCTTGAATTCTTGGTTGAGTTCTTGTGATTGTTTTCTGAGAGACAGGGTGAGTCACTGTGGTGCTTATTGCTTGGGAGCAGTTGAAAATAACTACTTGAAAAGCGGACTACTCTTGGCTACAGATTTGACTGAATTGTTGGTGTGAATACCCTTTGAACACTTAACTCCTCAAACTCTAAATTCGGCTCAGGGATGGTTACTTGCAAGAAAGATTGTAGTGCAACTGGCCTATGTGTTGAAGATTTTAACTAGGTTCGGTATTCATAATTTATATTTATTTTACTTATCAAAAGAATTAAAGAAAAATAATTTATATTATCATTTGACATTTAGTTTATTATTAAATGACTTATTAACGCATGGGTTTCATGCTTTGGTCATATTTAGTATAAGATCCCCATTGTGGATTTCTAGGTTAGTCATTACAAATTTATATTGAGCCTGAAAGGGACAAATTCGAACTCACTTGGAGCCTATAAAAGCAAGGAGATCGAATTCATTTGCACCATCACTTCTCAAGCAACATCGATATTTAATGCATCAAGGGAAAAAGTGCGAAGTGGAAGAAGGCAAAAAAGAGTGCGAGTTGGGTCTAGAAGCAAGAGGAAGAGAAAATCAAAATATTGGTGAGGGAATCTTTTCATTTCGTGCCCTCACTTGGGAGATCGAAGTCTTCTAAGTTTTGATGCTGCTGCTGCTACCGAATTTGCTGCCTAGTCGAAGTTGTTGGAGGACAAGTCGCTGCTGCTGGGTCAAGGATCTGGAAGGTTGACTTGGTGTGGAGGGAAAGTTTGGCTCATGTCTAGAGTGATTGAGCCTCAAATAATACTATTGAAAGGAAGAATTATCTTGACTAGGTTTTCCCCTTAGGGGGGTTTTTCCCTAGCATAGTGCCTATATCTTGTGTCTCTTGTTTTTGATCTTCATACACACATAATATGGTAATTGCTTGATGAAAGATAAGGTAATAAAGAAGTAAAAGAAGCCAACACACTCACAAGTAATTATCAAGATCGAAGAATCAAACCCTAATATAACTGCATTGATTCTTCAACATGGTATCAGAGCTAAGGTTAGGAAGGATTGAAGATCACTTTGTTGGCATGGATTCTCCCTCTTTGATGGACTACATAAGGATGGGTATCAACACTACTAGAAAATGGATCAAGAAGTTCATCCATTACTTTTTCATCAAAGTCAAAAGTCAAGGATTTTTGGCTGCCCTTACAGGATCTCTCCATGATGACAATGCATGGTGTAGAAATTTCAACCCCACTTCAGTTTTCAGTTTCACCTTATCACTCCCATATAGTTAAATGCCCATTCCCATAATCATACCTTCAAAATTCAAGAAATGAAAAATATTTCTGAAAACACAAATTTAGGAATTTCACAGTTGCTGGAAATGCAAAAATAAAACACAAGAAATTATAACAGCCACACAGAGAAAAATAACACTGTGATTTTTGGTCAATGTGACCTTGGAAAAACCCCTTACAACTCTTGGGGAAAACCAATTTGATTGCTTTTCTTTATTTATGGAAAAATGCTTTTACAAAGAACTGAAATATACAGTAAAAATTCCAGCAACCACAAAAATTTACTTATCTCGATTTACGTGCTTGCACATTGCCTCGAAAAACGTGCCAAACAACAAACTTACAAAACAGAAAATTTTACAGCATTTATGACATCATTAAATGCTGAACTTCCACTGTGGATTTGTGTGCCCAGAATGTAGTAGTACGATTGTACAACTGTATAGATTGTATGGAAATTACAACTGTACTTACTCAAAAACTGTGCCTGAGCTTGTATGGATTTCTCGAAATCTGTGTCGAAAAACATTAGTGCTCCTCGTTTTTCGAGCCCAGAATCTGCCTTGGAATTCGTGTTGAAGTTGCTGTAAGGATTCCTCAATTTTTGTGCCTCCTTTCTCGAAAAGTGTGTCAACCTCCTGCTGTACGCATTTCTGCCTTGGGATTTGTGCCACTAAGATGCTGTACGGATTTGCTGAAGTCTTTTTGCTGCCCTCCTCCAAGTTCTCACACTCAGAAATTTTCTCCTTGTTCTCCTTCTCCTTCTCTCAATCTGCTCATGAAAGACTGAATGACATTTTCTCTTCTTTTCTCCTTTAACCTAACTTTAAGTGACTTTTGGGGAATCCCTAAATCCAATGGCTGAGATAGCTTTAGATCAAGGGCTAAGAATAAGTGTGCAATTAATTCTCACTTTCTAATTTTTAATTCACCTCACTTAAATAAAGACCCACTTAACCTTTTATTTCCATAGCCACTTTTTCACTTTATAATTTTACATTGACTTTAATAAAGTCACTTTAAAATTAGACTTGTAACTTTATCACTTATAAAGCCACTTTAAAATTAGATTTGACTTTACCACTTATAAAGTCACTTTAGGAGAAAAGTACAAAATACATTTGGACACTTTTCCCTAGGCCAAAGATGAAAGCCTTAGGGAACCACTTGTCCTCTGGTACCCAAATTTTAACACTCCCTCTTACCGAGGAAAGTGTTCCTCACCACTCCCATCTTGTCTTTGAAGTAGACATGCTTGCTTCGTGGTAAGGCTTTGGTGAATATGTCCGCTACCTGCTCATCTGTTGGAATATACTCAAGCTTCACGACTCCCTTCTGAACATAGTCTCTGATGAAATGATATTTGATCCCGATATGCTTTGACCTGTCATGAAATACTGGATTCTCCGTGAGTTTAATGCAACTCTGATTATCATAGTAAATCACTGAAGGTCTCAACGCCTGACCAAATAAGCCAAACAACATCTTGCGGAGCCATATGGCCTCACAACTAGCCAAACTAGTAGCCATATACTCTGCCTCAACTGAGCTTAATGCAACTGACTGTTGTTTCCAGCTGAACCATGACACAACTGCTGAACCCAACCCAAAACAACACCCTGAAGTACTCTTCCTATCAGAAGCACAACCTGCCCAATTTGAATCAGTGTACTCTGCCAGTCTCACTCCATCTCCCTATCTATAATCTAGACCAAAATCCATTGTCCCCTGCAAGTAACGAAAAATGTGTTTTGCAGCAACCCAGTGCACTCTCCTGGGTTCACACATGAACTGGGTCATTGTATTAATTGCAAAACATATATTTGGTCGAGTGTTGACCAAATACATCAAGGAACCAATCAACCGTCTATACAAAGTAGGTTCCACCAACTTGGAATCTGAAGCGTGAAGCTTCTTCCAGTTAGTGATCATAGGTGTAGACACAGGTTTGCAATCCTCCATGTGAAATATGCTAAGAATGTCCACAATATACTTCCCCTGTCCTAGGAAGAAATGGCCTTCCTTCTGCCACACCTCCAATCCCAAAATGTAATGCATCAAGTCAATGTCTTTCATCTCTAACTATGAAGCAAGATCTCTCTTGCAGCTCTCTATGAGTCTCTCTGCACCTGTAATGACCAAGTCATCCACATACAACACCAGAATGAGAGGCTCCTCACCTACCACAATGAAGTATAGGTTCGGATCTGCATCACTCTTTGTGAAACCCAACTCCTGCAAGTATGTATCAATCCTCGAGTACCAAGCTCTAGGAGCTTGCTTTCGGCCATTGAGTGCCTTCTTCAGTCTGCATACATGGGACTCCTTCCCATGCACCTCAAAGCCCTGCGACTGCTTAATATAAAACTCCTCTTGTATGAAGCCATTGAGAAATGTGGTCTTCACATCCATCTGGTGAATCTTCCAATTCATCTTTGCTGCTATCGATATAATAGAGCGAATGGAAGTATATTGTCCTACAGGATCGAAGGTCTCCTCATAGTCAACTCTCTCTACCTGTGAGAACCCTCTCGCTACAAACCGAGCCTTGAACTTCTCAATGCTGCCATCTGTAGCATGCTTTATCTTGTAAAGCTATCTGGAAGTAACCACTGATTTACCTTCAGGTCTCGGCACCACCTCCCAAACATCGTTCTTCATGATAGAAGAATACTCCTCCTGCATGGCCTCTCTCCAAACATGCTGGCTAGCTGCTTCCTCATAGCTAGAAGGCTCAGAATCAACGATGCTAGTGATTAGTGCCATATAGCTACATAACCCCTCAGGTGGTTTGTTCTCTCTAACCTGTCTCTTTGGCCCAACAACAGATGTGGCCTCGCGCAAGGTGTCTTGAAGCCACTTGGGCTTCCTCTTCCATGAGCACACTTCTCCCACTGGAGTGAAAGAATCTTCATCATCATCAAAAGCCTGAACTCCTGAAGGCATGCCAACCGAGCTCATGCTTGAACCTGTGCCTGTAGATGCTGAAGTACCGTGTGAACTGTCCATCAGTGGACTACCCTGTGAACTGCTCTGTGGACTGCTCTGCAGGCTGCTCGAAGCACCACCCATTTGACTCTAAGAGCCACTGCTTATTGATGGACTTGACACTTTAATCGATGTACCTCCTGATTCCTATCCATTGGATTCCTGTGACTGACTCAGCTGCTCTTGAGGGTCTGGTGAATCCAGATACTCTAACTCCCGTGAACTCCTGAAAGCTCTCTCCTCCTCGAACTTCACATCCCGCCTGAAAACAACTTTCCTCTTCGTAGGAATATAAATTCGAAAGGCTTTCGAGGTCTCACTGTAACCCACAAAGATGCCCTTATCTGTAGTGGGCTCTAGCTTGGTACTCTTCTCTTTGGGAACATAGGAGTATGTAATGCACCTAAAGATATGAAAGTGACCAACATCAGGCTTCTTCCTAGAAAAAACCTCCTCTAGAGTCACATTGCCGAAAGTACGATGTGGACTCTTGTTCTGCAAGTACACAGTAGTGTTGCAGGCCTCTGCCCATAAAAACAAAGGTAACCCCTGATCATGAAGCATGGATTTGGCAGCCCCAACGATGGATCTGTTCTTCCTCTCCGGAACCCCGTTCTGTTGGGGTTGTAAGGAACTATGAACTCCCTCCTGATGCCTGCCTCCGCACAATAATCAACAAACTCACCAAGGGTATACTCCCCTCCATTGTCCAATCTGAGGACCTTGATCTTCCGACCCGTCTGAGTCTCCAGAAGAGCTTTGAACTCTTGAAACCGCTTGAAGACCTCACTCTTGGTCTTCAAGAAATAAATCCAGGTCTTCCTTGAGTGATCATCAATGAATAAAACATAGTACTCATATCCGCTCAAGGATACATGAGACATCCGACCACTCACATCGATATGAATCAAGTCAAGAATCCCTGTCGATCTGCTGTCGCTGTTGCGAAGGGGATTTGGCAAACTTCCCCATAGCACATCCTCTGCATGTATCAAGGTGATCAAAACTGAAATTTGGTACACCTGTGGTGATCTCCCGCAATGTCCTCAAGGCCCCATGATACATGTGCCCCATCCTGCTGTGCCAAATCTCGCACAACTCTGAACTGCTAGATTTGCTATCGGTACTGTTAGTCAATGCCATCAAGGGCTGGAATGAGAACTTGTACACCTTGGCATGGCACACACCAATCACTCTAGCTGAATCAGCTGGAGTGCCCCTAAGATATATAAGCACCTGCCCTCTCCTGAACAACACCTCATACCCTTTTTCCTCCAATGCTGAAACGGATATAAGGTTCTTCTTCATTCCAGGAACATATAGAACATTCGACACTTTCAAGGGAGGTTTGGGTTCCCTATCAAATTTCAATGTCCCCACACCGACTGCTCTAACAATGTTGTCATCTCCGAGTACTACCTCTGCCACTCTCTAAAAGCTCCGAGAAGTACTCCCCGACTCCTGTCATATGACGAGAAGCCCCACTGTCAACATACCAAATAGTTGAAGATGCTCTACTAGTGGAGGGAAGTGCACACTCCCTCTGAACCTGTGTAGCATGTGATCTTGCACTAGTGGACTCACAAGCTATGAACTCAAACTCCCGGTCAAAGCTCTCCGAGAAGTCCTCTATCTCTGCAGAAGTTTCCATGGTCTTGTCCTTTCCCTTCTTGTTCTTCTTCTCTGGACACACAACTGCATAGTGTTCCAACTTTTGACAATTCCAACATTTGACTTTGGAATAGTCCTTCTCCTTGTTTACCTGCTTACCTTTACCTTTGCCTTTGCCTCCACCTCCACTGGTAGAAGCTTTGCTTCTTTCCTTTGCCCTTCTTGCCGCTTGCCAACAATGCTACATTGTCATCCTCCTCCACCTATTTGGCTGCCCCAAGATGGTTCTTTTTGATCTCATTCTGAATGCAATCATCCCACAACCTCTCCCAACAGGGAAGGTTTTCCCATGCAACAATCCCATCCACAAAACTCTCCCAAGTCTTGGGAGGACCATTCAATGTAATCTGCACCAACTCAGTGGGTGGAATGGTCTCTCCTACAACTGCCAACTCATCTCTCACATAAGTGATCTTTGTGAGGTATGCTGGCACTATCAGTTTTAGCCATTTTAGTGGCCTTCAGCTTCTCCCGTAGGACCATTTTTCTGTTTTCATTGGTGCTCTGGTAAAGATTGGTCAAGGTTGTCCACATCTCATGTGCATATGTCTTTCCTTTAACATGAGGAATGACATGGTCTTTAACACCATCAACAATCAATTTTTTTCCTTTAGCATTCTTCTTGTTAAACTCTGCCAACTGAACAGGGTTAGCAGGTACTGCTACTAGGTGCTGTGTGGTGTGAACCATTATGCCCTAAACTTATGCCTCCCCAAAGATGCTCTGGATTCTCTCCCTCCATGCACTATAGTTGCTCTGCCCATCCAACCTATCCTCAACCTTCAAGCCCAAAGACATGCTTGCTGTCCTAACAAATTGAAAATTTCAAAATTGTGGTAAAGGTTCAGTTTTCTGTGTGAAAAATCAACTTGCTGTAATTTTTTAGTTGCTGTCCCAAACTGCACTTTTCAGCCACCCAAGCTCCGATACCATATAGAAATTTCAACCCCACTTCGGTTTTCAGTTTCACCTTATCACCCCCATATAGTTAAATGCCCATTCCCATAATCATACATTCAAAATTCTGGAAATGAAAAATATTTTTGAAAACACAAATTTAGGAATTTCACAGTTGCTAGAAATGCAGAATAAAACGCAGGAAATTATAACAGCCACACACAGAAAAATAACACTGTGATATTTGGTCAATGTGACCCTGGAAAAACCCACTATAACTCTTGGGGAAAGCCAGTTTGAGAGCTCTTCTTTATTTATGGAAAAATGCTTTTATAGAGAACTGAAATATACAGTAAAAATTCCAGCAACCACAAAAATTTACTTATCTTGATTTCCGTGCTTGCACATTACCTCAGAAAACGGCCAAACAACAAACTTACAAAACAGATCATTTTACAGTGTTTATGACAACATTAATCAATGAATGAATTGAATTAATTTAAAATGAGTAGTGAAGCTCAATAAATAATACAACTGTAGAAACAGCAACAACAAGTTTCTGCTAAGAAAATAGAAACAACAAGTTTCTAAAAAGAAACTACTAATTACAAACTAAGAAAGTAGAAATAGCAAGTTTCTACTAAGAATATAGAAACAACAAGTTTCTAACAAGAAACTGCTAATTACAATCATAGATGAGCAGTAAACTCTAAAATAGCATTATTCTAATACCCTCCCTTAATGCTCAATCTATTTACAATACCGATAGATCCTTTGAATTTTACAAACTTATTAGGACCAAGAGGCTTGGTGAAGATCTCTGCTGGTTGCTCCTTTGTGGGAACATATAGTAACTGAATGGATCCGTCTTCAACAAGTTGGCGAATGTAGTGACAATGAATTTCCACATGCATTGTTCGTTCATGGAAGACTGGATTCTTGGTGAGTTTGAACACTCCCTGATTATCACAGAACAAGGGAGTAGGACCTGCTTGGGAAACATGCATATCCGCAAGCATACGTCGAAGCCAAACTACCTCGCAAGATGCCTTAACTGCTCCTCGATATTCTGCTTCTGTCGAGGAGAGAGCCACTGCATGCTGCTTCTTACTAGCCCATGTGATAGCGCCGGATGCCAGACTAAACACATACCCAGCTGTAGATTTACGGTCATCAACCGAACCAGCCCAGTCTGAATCTATGTAACCACTGAGTGTAGGATCCTAACTCCGAGTGTACAGAAGTCCATAATCAAGGGTTCCTCTTACATAACGCAACACATACTTTGCTGCTATCCAATGATTAGCTTTAGGAGCTGACATGAAGTGTGAAATGTAGCTCACTGCAAAATTGATATCAGGTCGAGTGGTAGTAAGGTAGATGAGGCTGCCCACTAACTGCCTGAATAAAGTTTCATCCACAAGTGGTGAGGATGACTGAGCTGAAAGTTTGAGCCCTGGTTCCATAGGAGTTGTGGTAGGTTTGCAATCCTGCATTCTGAACCTTTCCACAAGATTTCTGGCATACTTGGACTGAGAGAGAAAGATGTTGTTCTTAGTCTGCCAGACTTCCACCCCTAAACAGTAATGAAGAAGCCCCAAATCTGTCATATCAAAAGTGCTGCACAAATCCTGTTTGATCCCATGGATCAAATGTGCTGAACTGCCAGTAATAATAAGATCATCCACATAGACAACCACAAACAGAATATCATCACTAGTATGTTTGATATACAGGTTTGCATCAGACGGACTCCGCTGAAAACCATGATCTGTTAGGTACTTCTCAATTTTCATGTACCAAGCCCGAGGGGCTTGTTTTAGACCATAGAGTGCTTTTACTAATCTACAAACTTTCTGTGATTGATTGGCAACCTTGAATCCTGGAGGCTGCGTCATGTAGACTTCTTCCTGTAAGTCACCATTCAGAAAAGCACTCTTTACATCCATCTGATGGACTGTCCAATTGAACTGAGCTGCTAAGGCAAGGACAAGCCGTATGGTACTCATCTTGGCTATAGGAGCAAAGGTCTCCTCATAGTCTATGCCTTCTTTCTGTGAGAATCCTCGAGCAACAAGATGAGCCTTATACTCGTCGAGGGTTCTGTCAGCTTTGTATTTCACTTTATACACCCATTTGCAGCTAATGGGTGTTTTCCCTGCAGGAAGATCAGAAAGGGTCCAAGTGTGATTCTTTTGAAGACTCTGGAATTCAGCCTCCATAGCCTTTTCCCACTCAGGTATGCCCTTAGCCTCTGAATAGGTTTGAGGCTCAAAAACAGTGTGTATGTTAGCCATAAGAGCAAAATTTACTGTAGGCTGTTGTTTTCTCTTATTTCTGGAAGTTCTACCTTCAAGGAGTTCATTATCTCGAAGATCACCAATAGTTTTAGCCCACCATTTAGGCCGGAGAGTAGAAGAACCAATATCTGGAGGAGGTGGAGAGGCTCAGGAACAATAGGAGCAGTAAGAGGAGGATTATTTTCCAGAGGAAGCTCAGGTAGTGCATCATCAAAGACTAATGCTGCGTCATCCCTCCCATCAGGTTGACCTAACAGAAGAAAAACACTGTGAGGCTGATCCTCAAAACACTGCTCAGAAGGAAGGGATTGAAAGAACCCTCTGTCTTCATCAAATACCACGTCCCGACTAAAGATAAGATGATCAGTGTCTATATCTATCAGCCTATAGGCCTTGTGGTGATCACTATACCCTGTCATCATGAGTTTCTGGCTTTTGGAATCCAACTTAGAGCGCTTAGCATCGGGAATCCAAACATAGGCCACTGAGCAAAAAACTTTGAGATGGCTGATCTTAGGCCTTCGACCAGACCATACCTCTTTTGGAGTCTTCCCTTTAACAACCTAAGTAGGTGATCGACTAAGAAGATAGACTGCAGTAAACACTGCTTCTGCCCAAAATTTGTTCGGAACACTCCTATGTTGTAACATAGAACGAGCCATTTCAACAACCGTACGGTTGCGACGTTCTACAACACTGTTCTGCTGAGGAGTGTAGGGTGTGGTTAATTGGCGTTTGATGCCATGGGTATCACAGAAGTTGGAGAAAGCAGAAGAACAAAATTCCCCCCCGTTATCTATCCTAAGAGTTATGATATTACAGCCAGACTCTTTTTCAACTAAGGACTTAAACTTCTGAAAGATACTAAATACATCAGATTTATGTTTTAGGAAGTACACCCACATTTTTCTATTGAAATCATCTACAATGAGAAAAAAATATTTGCAACCCGTAACTGAAGATGTATTCATAGGACCACAAATATCAGCATGAATTAACTGGAGTACCTTAGATGTGCGCCAAGATTCTCCATCCTTGAATGAAGACCGATGTTGCTTGCCGCTTGACAGGCGCTGCACACTCCCAAATGCTGTGTCTGAATATCAAGTAACCCTGACACAAGTCCCTCCCGAGATAGCTGAGAGAGATACTGAATGTTTAAATGCCCATATCTCTGATGCCACAGAGTGCTGATGGGAGAAACATGAGCTGCTAGAGCCACTTCTGGGGAATCACCAGTGTCAAGAAGCCTATATAGACCATGATCCTCTAGGCCAATGACAACCGTAAGCCGAGTGTCCCTGTCAATAATGGAGCACTTGTGCGCACTGAACACCACATCGAGCTGAGGAGAGTTTCTCATAATCTGGCTGACAGACAGTAGATTAATTTCCATACTAGGAACATAGTACACATTAGGAAGATGAGTGTGTGCCCACCAGATTGGATTTGAACTGTACCTCTGCCAACCACTGTGTACTCCTCACCTCCGTCGAAGACCACGGAATCACTGAAAGATGAGAAGTCAATAAGCTAGTCACGCCTGTGAGAGAAATGACGTGATGCACCAGAGTCAATGTACCAGCCAGATGACGGGGCGTGATTTGAGTACCTTTTAGCCATAAAGGCATAAAAGGCAGATTCCTTCTGCTCGGAATGTTCTGTGACATTCACTTGCTGATGAGACCCTCCCTGCTTCTTCTGTTCAGAAGCAATCCTCTGTCGGCAATCTTTCTTCAAATGACCAAACTTGTGACAATAATTACACTGCACATTTTTCTTCTTTGCAGGATCATAAGACTGAGAAGAACTTGTCTTCTGAAATGACTGAGAGGACTGATATTTGGCAGCAAAAGTATTTTCTGAGGAGGCTGATGAAGCATCACTACCAAGTTGTTGCTTCCAACGATCCTGCTGCAGGAGTTTTGTGCATAGCTCTGGAAACTTCAGATCAACATAAGATTTTGGTAGACTTTTCAGGGTGATGACTACCATATCTTCTTCCTCCATGGTCCGGCCAATGGCTTCGAGCTGATCTCGAATGGCTTTAATCTTTTTAAGATGTTCCTGTAAAGATATATGTTCGTCCATCATGATGGAGAACAACTGATTCTTTAGAAAGAAAGCATTGCTCTTGTCGGATGTCTCGTGCAATTCCTTCAAATGTTTCCAGATTTCGGCATCTGTCTTGCCGGAAGGGATCTGTGGTAACTGATCATCAGTTACAGAGAGTTTGAGAAGCATAACAGCCTCTCGATTTCGATCATCAAACTTATCTTGATCTGCATCAGGTGTACCAGGACGAAGCTCTGTGCCCAAAATGAGCTGGTCAAGACGCCTATATTAAAAAATGGTCAACATTCTCTGTTTCCAGATGTTATAATTGTTGCCTTTAAAGCGCTAATTGCCTTCCAACATCAGATTGGTTAGTGAGGCCATCTGCACGTTTCCCAAGACATGCAAAACGACCAAGGAGTCTGGCACGAATTTTAATGCAGATGGCGGCTGATCTGGACAAAAAACTACTGGAAATTTAAATGCTCATCCAGCCACAAACAAAATGGGTGCATACCTCGATTCTGCCAAAATAGCAGTCTGGAATTCAATCTACTGTAGAAAAACAATACCCAGCTCAGCCTTTAATAACTCGTCCCAGTCATATGCAAATTGCACCAGCAACTTCCACATTCAAGCAGCAAGATGGACTGATATTGGACAGAAATTCAACACATTGGACCAACAACCAAACTCAGCAGCACGTATAGGATAGATATGACTGATAGGAGTCTTTATCCCACGAAATACTCAGCAGAAAATGACCCACCAAAGAAAGAATTGCAGAGAAAAAAAAAATGGTGGCTCAGAAATTGTGACGCCAAAAAAAAATTTCAAACTTCTAGAGCGCTGTTTCGAAATGAAGCACAGAAATTTTCAAATATTGAAGAATGATTTCGAAAAAAATACCTGAGCTCTGATACCATAATCAATGAATGAATTGAATTGATTTACAATGAGCAGTGAAGCTCAATAAATAATACCACTGTAGAAACAACAACAACAAGTTTCTACTAAGAAAATAGAAACAACAAGTTTCTAACAAGAAACTGCCAATTACAAACTAAGAAAGTAGAAACAACAAGTTTCTACTAAGAATAGATGAGCAGTAAACTCTAAAATAGCATTATTCTAATAAACATTAAATGCTGAACTTCCACCCTCGGTTCGCGTGCCCGGAATGCAGTGGTACAGCCGTACGACTATACGGAAAGTACAATTGTACTTCCTCCTCGAAAATTGTGCCTGAAAACTACCTTGAAAATTGTGCCTAAACCCGCTATATGAATTTATCGAAATATGTGCCAAAAAACAACAGTGCTCCTCGTTTTTCGAGCCCAGAATTTGCCTTGGAATTTGTGTTGAAGCTACTGTACAGATTCCTCGATTTCTGTACCTCCTTTCTAGAAAAGTGTGACAACCTCCTGCTGTATGGATTTTTGCCTTGGGATTTGTGCCACTAAGTTGATGTACAAATTTGTTGAAGTCTTCTTGCTGCCCTCCTTCAAGTTCTCATGCTCAGAAATTTTCTCCTTGCTCTCCTTCTTCTCTCAATCCAATGGCTGAGATAGCTTTAGATCAAGGGCCGAGAATACGTGTGCATTTAATTCTCACTTTTTAATTTTTAATTCACCCCACTTAAATAAATACCCACTTAGCCTTTCATTTCCATATTCACTTTTTCACTTTCTAATTTTACATTGACTTTAATAAAGTCACTTTAAAATTAGACTTGTAACTTTATCACTTATAAAGTCACTTTAAAATTAGATTTGACTTTACCACTTATAAAGTCACTTTAGGAGAAAAGTACAAAATACATTTGGACACTTTTCCCTAGGCCAAAGATGAAAGCCTTAGGGAACCACTTGTCCTCTGGTACCCAAATTTTAACACATGGATCATTGATAGTGGAGCATCAAGGCACATGGCAGGAGAAGGTAAACAATTGCATACACGATCAAGGGAATCATCTTATCATGGAATGGTATTGGGTGACAACAAGAGGTATGTTGTGAAAGGCCTGGGATCAACCTCGCTGGAATTAGAAAGTGGATCGAAGTTGCATCTCAACAACATACTATATGTTCTAGGTTTGAAAAAGAATTTGCTTTCTATTTCTTGTTTAGAAGATAAAGGAGAATGAATTGCTTTTATTGATGGAAAAGTATTGTGTTGAGATTTTGAGTGTAGAGGTAGCATCAAGTGTGCTCTAACCCTGAAATTTTGTGGAGGGGCTAAGACACACAAGACCTCAAAAACCCAGAAAGTGTTTGCAAAAATTTCATCTAATGTGTGAGATATTAAAATAATTAATTCTTTTAATGAGGACCCTAAGTTTAACTTAGGTAATTAGAAAAATGAAAGTGAATTAATTAAACACATGTGATGAAATGTTCTAAGTGATGCGGATCAAACAGTGTTTTAATCTCAGTGGTCGATAAGAGATTAAATCACGGCTATTGATTTATCAACGAAAAAGTATAAGAGAAAGGCTTGAGGGTCAGTTGGAGACACACACACGAAGGCAGAGCTGAGAGACTAAGTTGGAATTCTAGGGCGGGTTTGCTAAGAATTTGCAGAAGAGTTTTTGTGCAGCGAGGGGTAGTATTGGCTAAGGGGATGATCTAATCCCGGAGCCAAGAGTTAGCAAGAGGCAAAGCAACAACAATTAGGGGTAGCGCAGAGGAAGTTGAGGCTATGCAGCGCAGAGGGTTTCATCCGCTATGCATGCCCAGGAAGAGCAGCGCTGCAGCTTCAGGAGGCCACCAGGGTTACGCAGAGGCCATCTAGGGCAGCGTAAGGACTGCGTCACCCAGTCTGGGGTTACGCAGTCCCCTTCTGAGCAACGCAGGGGCACGCAGATGCTAGCAAGGTTGACACAGGCAACTTCAGAGCAGCGCTGGGGTTTTTAGAGGCAGAACAAGGTTGAGTTCTGTAAATCCCATTTGAGGGTGTGAATCAGTCCAGTCTTCAGTCTCCAGAATAACAGGTATTGCTGCAGATCTATTTTTCTCTGTCGGGTTAACCAGTAAGGTGCCCAGATTTGCTGTACTCAGATTCTACTTAATAATAATAAACCCTCATAAATGTTGCACTGGTTTTCCCGCATTGGGTTTTTCCGGGGACATTTGTTCGAAAAATCTATGTCACTTTGTTGAATAAGCGTAATATTCAGTAAATGATCTGTATGTGATTAGGCTGCTAGTTGTGTTTACTTCAATATTTTCTGAAAATAACTTGTATAATTTAATCACAAGTAGGAGAAGTAAATCAAGACACTGCAGTAGGATTTCTATGTTATTGTATCCAAAATTTTTCACATATTGGTCTGGGGCAAAGACTCTAGCATTGACAAAGCTAGAGTTATTGGAATTCGTGAAGGAAGTTTGTATAGGGTTACTACACCATCTCCTCAAGCTTTAGTTCATATGGAAATTAGTCCTGTTGAGCTATGGCATAGAAGATATGGTCATCTACACTCCTCTGGTGCTTAATTCCCTCTTGGTCCAAAAATTACTGTGTCCTTTGTCATATGTGCACTATGTTTCAGTAAATGGTCTGTATGTACGTGTAGGCTGCAATTGTGTTTACTTTGATATTTTTCTGAATACTTCAGTTAAATAACTTGTTAATTAAATTAAACAAGTAGGAGAAGTAAATCAAGACACTGCAGTAGGGTTTCTATATTAAGAAATTTTCGCACATTCGAAGAGGCTATTCAACAAGATGTCTGGAAGAAGGCGATGCAAGAAGAATACCAATCCATTATGAAGAATGGGGTTTGGGAAATCATTCCTAGACCTAGTGACAAATCAATTGTCACATCCAAATGGATCTACAAAATCAAGCATGTTGTTGATGGAAGCATAGACAAGTAGAAATCAAGGTTCGTTGCAAGGGGCTTCTCTCAAAAGGAAGGAATAGATTAAGAAGAAACCTTTTCACCTACAACAAGGTATACTACCATTAGATCTTTGGTTTCATTGGCTGCTACAATGGGTTGGAATATCCATCAAATGGATGTGAAGACCGCATTTCTAACTGGGACCATTGATGAGGAAGTATATGACGAACAACCCAAAGGTTTCGAAGGAAATAACAGGGACTCTCACGTCTGCAAACTCAATAAAGCCCTATATGGCTTGAAGCAAGCTCCTAGGGCATGGTACGCGAGAATGGATGCATATCTCCTAAGGGTTCATGAAGGGTATTGCTGATCCAAATATCTACATCAAGGTCGTGAATAATGAGTCCGTCATTATTCTGCTATATGTGGATGATCTATTCATCACAGGTGTGGAGCAAAGAAGTGAAGAATGTATGAAGATGTTGGCAACCGAATTTGAGATGAAGGACCTAGGACTTATGCATTACTACCTGGGTCTCGAAGTATGGTAGAAACTTGGGGAGATTTACTTGGGGCAAGGAAAGTACATCATCAAGATGTTGTAGAAATTTGGAATGATGGACTCCAAGCCCATGAATACTCCTATGATCACCAATCTCAAGAAGTTACAAGGTTCTGACTCAAGTCTTGTGGATCCTACCTCCTATCAACAGTTGGTGGGCTCCCTAATGTATCTCGTAAACACTAGGCCAGATATATGCTATGCAGTGAACATCTCTAGTCAATTTCAACTGGAACCTCGTCATGAACACTGGATGGCTGCCAAACACATATTAAGATATCTTCGCGGTACTATACACCACTACCTAAAATACAAGAGCAATGAAGTCAATCTAATTGGCTTCTTAGATTCTGATTGGGGTGGTAGTGAGTCCGGTGGAAGAAGTACTACTGGTGGATGCTTCAGCCTGTGGTCTACTATGTTATCATGGATGAGTAGAAAGCAAGGTCTTGTTGTCGTAAGTAGTGCTGAAGCTGAATATGTAGCTGCATGTGAAGTAGGAAAGGAGGTTGTATGGTTAAGGAAGCTTCTGACAGATTTGTTCGAGAGTTCTCTAAGTCCTACTATAATCAGTTGTGATAATCAAAGCTGCATAAAGATGTATGGAGATCCCGCGTTTCACTCTAGGACGAAGCACATCAACAATAAGTTCCACTTCATTAGGAAGTTGGTACAGGATGGGGTCGTAAAGCTGGAGTATGTCCCGACAAATGAATAGGTAGCAGACATACTGACGAAGGCTCTTCCTAACAAGAAGTTTGAATATTTAAGAGACAAGCTTGGTCTGGTAAATATTGCTAATTGTATTGATAATAATGGTTTGGAAGAGATATGTTGAGGCTTTGTGAGTGAAGCATTGCTTGTAAAGACATCACGCTGACACTTTATGTTGATGTTTGGTAGGGAGGGTGGCATTGGGTGGATGTGCACCTAGATCCCTGGGTTGGTGGTTAGTAAGTAAGCCTGATGGTACTTATAGAGGCTAAAAGCTTTAGTCCACCTTAGTCCCAATTAGATAAATTGCTTTGGTCATGAATCTAGTCTATGGCATTGCGATGCCTAAACTGTTGAATGACCAAATGGATAGATTGCCTTGGTCAAGAATCTAGTCCATGGCATTGTGGTGCCTAAAATTCTTCATAGTTTCACATGGTTTGAGATCTTCCCGTTGTATATTATGAATACCTCCCTAGTTAAGAGGGAGTGTTGAAGATTGTAACTAGGTTCGGTTTTCAAAGAATTAAAGAAAGAATTTATATTATCATTTGACATTTATTTTATTCTTACATGACTTATTAAAGCACGGGTTTCATGCTTGGGTCATATTTAGTATAAGGTCCCCATTGTGGACTTCTAGGTTAGTCATTACATATTTATATTGACCCTTCTTGGGCTTTTGAATCATGTGATTATGTTTTTTTTTAGTCAAAAATGGTTTAGAAGCCCTCCACATCAAGTCGGCCTTAAGGAGATCAAGTCGGCCTCAAAGGTGTTGATTTTTGTTGCATTAGAAAGTGATCTAAGTCTCATATTTGGTGAGAAGGCTTGGACACCAGTATTTCAAAGAACCCAAAAACCGTTTGTGGAAATTTCACTCGGTTCATGTTTTATTAAAATAATTAATTATTTTTGTGGGGACCCAAAGTCTAAACTTATGGAAATTAAATAATTAATGGGTATTAATAAAATAGAGTGTGAATCTTCTAGAGAACGAAGATCAAGTCAAGATTTAATCGTAGCCATTGATTAGACTTCTAATCTGGGCTATTGATTTATCAATGAGAAGATTATAAAGGAAGGCTTGAGGGCCATTTGCAAAGTAAGCCGGGCATACACTCAATAAACTGAGGGAAGTCGATTCTTCAACATTTAGAATTCGATTTCAGAGGAAGAGTTGCAGGGCGGAGGAAGCGGAGGGTCTCAACATTAGTCAGAGCTTGAGGAAGAAGGACGCAGAAGGGTAGAGGAACAACGCAGAGGGACAGTGCATTAGTGACACAGTCTTTGCGCATGGAAACACACAAGGGTGACGCAGTGAAGGCTAGCGAGCCTCTCAGGTGTCAGAAATTCTCTGGAGGTTGGGAGAAAAATTATCTCAAGTTTTTTCCTAGAAGTTTCTAAATCATTCTGCTAGTCATTCCTTTTAAACAAATTGTTGCTGAAGATCAACCCTCATCTACTGCACTGGTTTTCCCACATTGGGTTTTTCCGGGGACAATTGTCCAAAAATAATTGTGTCGATGTGATTGATTCGTGTGCTTGTATTTCACTGTTCTTTTCTCTATATGTACTTGTGTGACAACTGCAGTAGAATTTATTTCGAAATTTATTGAAGGGTTTATTGTAAATAACTTATTGTGAACAATAAGTAGGAGAAATAAATCAGTAACTACAGTAGTATTTCAGATTTGAAATTTTCACGAAAGGGACAAATTCGAACTCACCTGGACCCTATAAAAGCAAGGAGATCAAATTCATTTGCACCATCACTTCTCAAGCAAATTTGATATTTACTGCATCAAGGGAAAAAGTGCGAAGTGGAAGGAAGAGGCAGAAAAGAGTGTGAGTTGGGTCTAGAAGCAAGACGAAGAGAAAATCGAAATTTTGGTGAAGGAATCTCTGCATTTTTTGCCCTCTCTTGGGAGATCGAAGTCTTCTAAGGTTTGATGCTGCTGCCTAGTCGAAGTTGTTGGAGGACAAGTTGTTGTTGTTGCTGTGTCGAAGATCTGGTAGGTTGACTTGGTGTGGAGGGAAAGTTTGGCTCATGTCTAGGGTGAAGAGTTTCAAATAATACTATTGAAAGGAATAATTATATTCACTGGGTTTTCCCCTCGAGGGGGGTTTTCCCTCGGTATATTGTCTATATCTTGTGTCTCTTGTTTTTTTATTTTCATACACACATAATATGGTAATTACTTGATGAAAGATAAGATAATAAAGAAGTAAAAGAAGCCAAAACACTCACAAGTAATTATCAAGATCGAAGAATCAAACCCTAATATAACTGCATTGGTTCTTCAACATTATGGTTGGGTGGAGAGTGGAAGTCCCTCTTATAGTTGTTAGCCATTTCAAAGTTATTAAAATAAGTGTTTATTCTTGTATGTAAGTGTTTATTCACTCATTGCTGCCTTGGGGATGAGAAAACACCCTTTAGAGTGAGATTAGGTTCCTGGACTGAGAGAACCTTCCTTGAGTTCTTGGTTGAGTTCCCGTGATTGCCTGGGAGTAGTTGAAAAAAGCTACCTAAAAAGTGGACTCCTCCTCTTGGCTACCGATTTGACTAAATTCTTGGTGTGAATACCCTTGAGCACTTAACTCCTCAAACTTTGAATTTGTCTCGGGGGTGTTTAGCTGCAAGAAAGATTGCAGCGCAATTGGCCTATGATTGGTTGGAGAGTGAAAGTCCCTTATCTAGTTGCTAACCATTTCAAAATTATTCAAATAAGTGTTTATTCTCATATATATTTGTATCATGGATGACTAATGAATATACCTGTGATGTCTATGTAAAAATGTTTGATTTATTTTATAGCCATGGTTGACTAGCTATCTAGTGTGTTTATGGTGCATATGAGTTGCCATAGTTATATGCTTGTAGCCTTATTAATTCACTGCAGGTTTGATGTGTCAATGCGTAGTGGTCTAAAGGCAACCAAGAAATCTCCTGTTATCTTATACATTTTTAGTAATCTTTTGTTGTTATGAGTTGGACAGATAATTGTTATAACTGTGTTGTGGGTTACCGCTTGAGTCTATATGTTGTATGAGTGGACTTGCTCCAACTCTGAAAGAACTGCTGACATCTTTGTATGTCCATGATGAATGCCTGTTGCTAAGTTCTCATGGTCATGTGGAGTTCATGAATCTCTATGCTTGTCATTAGTTGCATGCGATATAGAGTTATTTACATGAATTTGCATGGTTGTTCAATATGCTTCATCTAATCTTACTTTGCATTATTAACTAAGGAATATGTATTCCTGTGTGTAGCAATGAGATGTTTGTATGACTACTCTCATGGTTGTAACGAACATGCAGATCCCTGTGATGCTGATATGTTGTTGAATTGCAGATTTTCTTATGTGCTATGCCTGATTGTTTGATATGACCAGCTAATTGTTACTGTTTGTGACTTTCATTATATCATATGTATGAATATCTAGAACAACAACTATGAAAAGGCTATTATAAGCTTGTAGTCAATACTGTGTATATCTTTCTAATAAACCAAATAAACTGGTGTGTTATGTGTAAGGCCATGGGTTGGATGCTATAATTGTCAAGAGTCTTTGTGTTTAAGAAGTATGGAATTGTATTATCTAAGATTGATTGTTGACACCTTTGGTGATATAGCCATACATGAAAGGATGTTTCCCCTGCATCAGGGGGTCTGATAGTGATGGTCAGACCCATTCCACAGAAGGATTTGAGCAGTGCGCAAGGCCAGTGAAGTACTTGAATCTTCAAGTTTGAGCATCGAAGTAGAGCGGGTTCAAAGTTAGGATGTCGAGCTTTGAAAATTGAATAAAAGGAATTTGGGAAAATTACAAGGGTGGAGGCGTTAAATTAATCCATGGTATTAGCTATTAATCTGATAGTTAAGTGCCTAATGATGGTGGTTAACACTAATGTCATGCCATGCCAAGTGCCAAGAGTGCCATTTCAGGAGTTGACGCAGAGATGAAAGAAGGCGCAGAGTTAACTGGGGTGTGGAATGGGAACTTTCTAATGTGGAATTTCACATCGTCGCACCGAGTGATGGGTGTGCCCTCTATAGGGTTGGGTGCAGTTAACAAAAGGCTCAGGTTTGGAAAAATCTCATCACTTGTTGCCAAGTCTCTCCATTATGTTGAATTTTGGTAGCTACGGTTGATATTCATTTATTGTATAAATCCACAAAAGAAAAGGAAAATAAAAATTACAAATTCAAATTCAAGACGGCTCCAAAGAGAATAGGGAAAAAAACTAAATTTTGAAATTCAAAGTTTTGCCTCCTATTGCACCTATTTTGTCACAAATCCAAGGAAGCAGTTGTGCAAATTTTTTCAAAGATAAGCATCATCAACCAACTATCTGTCATGCCATTGTAAACCCAAATTCTACAAGTTGTAATGTAAATGATGCTAATACGACAGTGCAATTATGTAACAACCTAGGTAAGCCTATGATTTTGGTGACGAATTTCATCCCAGGTGGTTTTTTAACCTCACCGATTACTAGTGTTCTAAACACGGCTAATTGAAATAGACTTTTCCCTCCAGCTTAAACCCCGAAGTTAGGGTGAAATTTATTTTCAAAGTCCTAGGTTAGTTCTAGTGTTCTTAGTCGAATCTTTTGTAAAAGTGATTTGGCAATAATTTAAGCTATTTGGCTAAATTATTTTATTACAAATCTCTTGGTCTACTAGATCATATTGTGTCACAAAATTGGGTAATTATTTGAGGGTTTATAACGAATGGGTATTCCCCCTTTGAGGGTCGAATTTGTAATTATCTAATGTAAAAAAAAAAATTAGTGCATGGTCTCTCGCAATCAGACACCATGGCTAAAGTATTTGAGGGTGGAAAAATAATTAATCCTCTCAAGTGTCAATTAATTAATTTTTCTGGCAAAAATAAAAATTAATCTAAAGCCAAAAACTTAATTAATTTAGAGTCAAAAAATAAATTCTAGAAAAAATAATTCTCCAAGTGGAAAATGACCAAAAAATTCGTGGGTCAAAAAGAAGTCAATTTTTGGAGGTCCCCCACCAAGGAAAAAATTATTTTTAAGAAAAACTAAGCCCTTGGACCTTGGTGGTTAGATCAAAGTCAAATTTATGAGGAAATTAATCCAAAATAATTATTTTTGGATTAATAAAAAATGGTTTTAATGAGAAATTCGAAAATTCCTTAAAAATAGATATTTTTGACAACATAGATTAAAATATGATCAAGTATTTATCAATAGTCGAGATTACTTTGACGGTAATCAAGCCAACTAGCTGTTATTTTCCACTTGGAGGGATTTCTCTATAAATGGAAGGCATTTTGCTTCCATTCATCATCTTTGGTTGATGTAAACTTTGTAAAGCTAATGTGAAGCTAGTGTTCTGCTGGGGACGTTTGAAATTCATAATAAAAGACTTTGGGGTACAATTCATGGTGTCTTTGTCTCTTTGATCTGTGGATGTGTTGGGTATGTGCTTTCTTATATTGTGCTTAAAATTTTAATAAGCTTGTTATTCATTATATGGGGATAAGAACATTCTATTGGTAGATTTTGGGTTTATCTTAGGTGATATGATTTGCCATATGTCAAACGAGTTTTCTTGAAGGAAATATATAGAGTTTGCATGTTTCCCAACTCTTGGGATCCAAGTTCACATACTATGGGCACAGGGTGACCTTGTTTGGTTTTCGGGAAATTTATGTGATTTTCTTACTTCGCTGAGGTTGTGGTTAATATCTATCTTTCGAAATAAATCAAACCATTGTCTTTGTTATAAAAATTATTCTTCCAAAAATCTGTCAAGCATTGTATATTTGTATATAACTTGTAAAATTATTTTTGTAGAATAAATTTTGTAAATAATTTTTTTCTAACCCTTGTCTTCTAGTTAATTGGAGTTTTGTGTTTATTTTATATTTTTGTATATATTGGGTTTTTGGGTTTTTTTTTTTTTAATTTGTGCAAGTGAGATCCAAGCTATTTCAGGAAGATTTGCTAGGGTTTGAGCTAGATCTAGGCTCTTGAGTGTAAGATCTAGTCTCCAACTTTTTTGCAAGGCCAACATTGAAGAATTTTTGCAGTGATTTGGGCTAAATTCTTGATCTGAAGCAAATATGAAGTTTTTGTGAGGGTTTTAATTTTTTTTTAGGGCCCTTAAGCCCAACGTCCTCCTCCTAGCTTAGCCATTGCCCTTCTAAGCCTAGCTGCAGACCAATTTTGGCCTCTCTCCCTTAGCCATGGGCTTAGTTGCCCTAGCCATCAAGCCCTAGGGGATTTTCCCCTTGGTCGCAGGCCTTCTAAGCTTTGGGGCAGCCTGCCCTTGGCCTCTAAGGCCTTACGACCGTCCTCCCAGCCCTTTGGCCTCTTCTCGCCCTTGGTGTGCCTCCTTATCCCTCCTCTGCCCTATTTTCTACCTCTTCCTCCTCTGTCGTGGGCTTCTAGCCCCTCATCCCTTTGTCCCTAAGCCACAACTATTCTTTGGCTTGCAGCAGGTCTCTAGGGCCTTCTTCTCCCTAGTCGTGAGGTCTATTAGACATCCTGGTCTTAGCCGCAGGCCTAATAGGCCTTGTGGCCTTTCCTTTTAGCCCTTTTCTTGGCCTCCTCTTGCCCTCATTCATCTCTGTTGGTATGTATAAATTTTCTGAGCTAATTGGTGGTGTATTTTGCAGAGAAAAATTGTGTCTTCAAGTGATCTAGCTATTGGAATATTTGTGGGCAAGTTTCTAGCCTCCTCCAAGGCCTTAAGGCCTAAGGGTTTGATCTCTAAACCCTCTAATTCTACAGCAAGATAACTAATTCATAACCCCTATTTAAAAATCTAACTTTGATGCCCTAAAATCATTGAAATTTTTCCTAAGATCCATAACTAATCATTGGACAAATTGGACATTTTTGTCTGGGCAAATTTCACATATTTCATTGACTGTCATAAGTTCACTGAAGTCTGATTTTTTACAGTGACATTTGTATCATTAGAAGGCCTAATAGATTGAGATTTTGGTAATTTGGAAAGTGTTTTGGCATTTGGGTTTCTATTACTCACATTTGGCAAACATATGCATCTCATTTTGCACCTAAAAGATATCTAAACAAAAAATTACATACTGCTGTCATAACACATTTATTGCTCATTTGGATGTTCACAAGTAATATAAGGCTTCTATTGTTCATGCTTTAATAATTTCATTGTAAAAAAAATTGCTTCGTTGATTAAAGTGCTATTGTTGTCTAGCATTTATATTGGATAAGCACACTAACATTTGTTGTCTTGTAAAGTTCCATAAATCCTAATTGTGCACATAAGCTCACTCTCTAAAGCACTTAACATTAACTTCAAGAATATCTTGTTGACTATCTTGTGTTAAATTTAATTGTCTCTATCAATCTAATTGGCATTGAAATAACTCGTTTGGGGGAGCATTGAATCATCTAAGATCTAAGTGTTCTTAACTTGAAGATTTGTGGAATATCTCTTGAATAATTTGCATGAAGAAATCTAATTCGGAGAGCCTCTAATTAAATAAGAACATTGATAATCTTATTGTCTCTTTTGGATAATTGTCATTGGATTCTCATATTGTCTCATTGGCTAATTGTTATAAGTGGATAAGTGCTCTAGTGTCTTTACTTGTTATCATTATCATCATTTCCTAAGTCCCCTGACACGGGGACATGGGACACGATGGAAACGCGGATTCGAGTGTCAGATTCGGACACGGTGACCCCCCGGAACAGGACACGTCTGGACACGTTATATATATATATATATATTAAAAATTAGATATTTCTTACACAAATTCATAAAAATTCCGATCTTCATCTAGATGTAAGTTTTACAAAGATTTAAGATACATGATACATTGATACATTGATACATCATACAATCATACATATTACAAAGTAATAGACATATTCATCAGTGATCCAATAGGAGAAAGACAAGATACTGTAGTTTTCTCATTAAGTCATCAAAATCAAAATGTGTTACATAAGTACTAGCCTCTAGGCTCTAGGTAGTACACTGCCAATGGAAAATAGAAATAGAAAATACAAAACAACTACAAGCCTCAATGAGTCAATGCAGTGCCGTAGTAGGTAGCTCATTACTCATGAGTCATCAATCCTCATCATCATAATTAGCATCATTGTCCTCATCCTGATCATCATGCTCACCACTTCTCTCCTCTGCTGCATCCTCCTCCTCTGTATCCAATGTCATCTTTGGATCTGCTGGTGTGGAGGATGACCCCTCTACTATATCGCCATCATCAAATGTGACAGGCTCTAGCACTGGCTCATTGAGATCCAAGTTGGCCAATGCCAACTCAACACTGTTGTCCAGACCCATATCATTAGGAAAGACATCACACATCTTTGTCTTTCCTTTCAACCAATCTTCCCTCTGCTTGTAGATGAGACGAAGGTTGGTGTGCACATACACCATTGTCTCTGTCGTGGACTGCTCAAGCCTGCTCTTCTTCACACAAGACAAATTCCCATATGTGCTCCAATTCCTCTCGCAACAAGAGGATGAAGTCACCTGAGAGAGGAGCCTCATGGCTAATTGCTGTAGAGGAAGGCTTGTTGCCCCATGAGTTGCCCACCAAGAATAAGGCTTCTTAGCCCCCCTGTCTCGAATGACACCATAGCCTGCAAATCGCTCAGTGCTAGTGGAAAACTCTGCAAAGGCATCCTCCACCTCATCAAGGGATGCCCTATCTTGAAAAATCCTCTTGAATGAATCTTTCATCCCTTGTGAGATTTCACCATCCATGTGAGGAGGGAATCTACGGGAAGGTCCATCATTTAGCCACTCATGGCTGTAGTATTTTGGGTTCAAGGAGTGAGCCAAACAATGTAAAGGTGTGCAATTCTTGTCCCATCCGCTGACAAGAATATCCTGTATGCTGGTGAAGAAGGCCTCTGGTGATGTCTCATACTCTGGGCACTGACTATGTAAAACAATGTTCCTCATAGACCAATCATGGAATCCCATCCCTCATAAACCTCTCCTAGGATGGATTGGTCTATATCCGCAAATCGAAGCAAGTAAATGATAGGATCCATGATCTGAATAAGTAGATCTACCTTCTCCCACCAGACATCATCCAACACTGTGTCCTTCACTTTCTTTGAGTCAGTTTTATTCGTCTTTCTCCAAAAAGACCAAAACTCTGAAATAACCATGGCCCCAAAAGCGGTCTTGACCTCCCTCAACCTCTTCAACATGATGAATGAAGAGGCAAACCGTGTATCCGCAATCTTCAACAATGATAGATTGGTGTACTCCTTGTAGATAGTGAGAGCATTTGTATGGTTTTGTACAAAGTTGCGGATATGCCGTGCACCCTCAATCATGCTTCCAATCTAAAGCACATCAGAGGCAATAGATTTCAGTGCTAAGTTCAATGAATGGACAATGCAAGGTGTCCAAAATATTTGTGGATATTTTGCTTCCACAATCATGCCAGCAGCCTTGCAAACAGGTGCATTATCTGTAATGATTTGCACACAAGAATCAACACCTACATCTTCAATAATTTTAATAAATAACTCACCCATATATTGTGCATCCTTGTACTGTCCAAGTGCATCCACTGATTTTAAGAAAACTGGACCATTCAAGGATGATACCATGAAGTTGATGAGTGGGTGTCGTGTTGGATCTGTCCATCCATCATAAACAATGCTAACCCCAGATGTTGGCCATGCTAATTTAATAGGCTCAAGCATTTTGTCCACGTCTTTCTTTGCCTTTGTCAACAATGTGGTTCTGAACTTCTCTGACCCAGGAGGCACAAACCCTGAGGGAGCCCCTTGACTTAGAGCTCGGCCCATCTCATTAAATAGAGGTGACCGTGTAACATTAAAGGATATGAAGTTCTGATCGAAAAAATTGCAATGGTGAGATCAAGCTCTTCCCTCTTCTCTTTCTGGAAAGTCTTGTCCATTGGACCAAGTGCAGTTGCCTTTCTTTTTGCTGCCTGTCCCCCACTAAAACTCTTAAAAGGGATCTTGTTGCTGCTTTTCCTCAAGAATGGAAGGGGGTCATCATTCTTGTTTTGTTTTGATTTTGATGCCACATTTGCCGCACCAACAAATGCCTCTTTCTCCATTTCCTTTCTCCTTGCTAATGGCACTTGTGTACAAGCTAAAATGCCACAACTTGGCAAAGCCAACAAATGAACTTTCACACGGTAATATGTGCTCATGCAATGGTTGTGGCAAAAACTGCATTTCCATGCAACATTTTCTCCTCACTTCGCCTTGCTGCCTGGCCCTACCTCTCTTGTCACATATTTCCACAATGGATATTTGGGGTCTTGAGTTTGTTTTCCCTGAACATTTGAAGTTGTTGTTGCAGCTCCACTTCCAATAGATGGAATACTTGCAGACCCTGATGAAATAGGGATAGGAGGGCATCTCCAATGGGGACATTCTTCTCCTTTCTTTGCCCCTGCCTTGCTGCCCTTGATTGAGCCATGAATACTGTAAAAAATAAACAAAAATGACCAAATATGTAAAACATATGCACATGCAAACACTAACAACAAACTAAATGAAAAAACATAGAGAGACAATGCATTGACCGATTGCTCGAATCTCTTTGAAAACACTGCCTTGCTCCTTGCTAATCCTTGCTCTATGTTCAACTCACACACAAACTTTGGTGAGAAACAATGAGGCAAAACCCTTTTTTATAACTCATCTGTTGGAGTTTCGTGTTGTTCGTGTCTGGCAGAATCAGATTCAATCGTGTCCGTACAAGACAAGATCAGGATTCGACATGTCCTGTACGGACATGATCGAATCCGGGATTTTGGATTCGAATCCATACGTGTCGTGTTAGATTCGATGGATTCGGGACACGTGGCCCTATATCCACGAATCCGGTTTCTTAGATCATTTCTTGGTTAATATCTTTGTGAATGATAACTTTATGTTGGGTATATTGGTGATTTTGATTTAAGAGATTATTAGGCAATTGTACCGCGGATATATCTTGTATCTTGTTGGCACTTGTTAATTTGGCACATACTCTTATGGTTGAGATTGTCTCTTTCCATTTGATAAGTACTTATTTTCATAATTGTAGATTAATCATAACTAAAGTACTTAATAGAAACAATCTTAACTCAAGAAGCACTCATTCACCTTGCATTGGTTAACATGGTGAACTTGCAGTCGTCAGAGCCACAGTCTCTTCAGCGCCGGAGGCACCGAGTGGTTAGTACCTAAGGGGAGTTATCGATAATCAAGCGTCTGCTTGCTTCCCCTTAGCATCTTTCTCCCAACCTACTCTGAAGACTAGCTTCAAAATAGTTAAGGGGAAGGATACACCTAGGATAGGCATCTAATTAAAAGTAACGAAGATTCTTGCATCACACCTAAGTCATAGGGATTGCATCTCATCTAGGATACATAAGAATTCATTAAACAATGGTTGTTCATCCGGTCACTTGGTCTGTAATTGATCCAAATCAAGTGCTTGACTCCATAAGGCACTGGTCTCATTTAATAATTCAATCTTGTAACTTGCTTAAATCAACCAAGTAGCTAGGCCATTCAATCATGTCTCCCAGATTTGTTGGTTTCCAACTTTTCCTTCATCATCACATTTCATAGGGACTACCCCCCATAGGCTGTTGTTGCGAGACAACTGGAATGAAGTGGGCGGGGATTAGAGTGACAGTCCCCGCCCTGAGTCGTTGTTGCACTATGGTTGTACAAGCTGAGCGACGACATTTTCTAGTGTCGTTGTCGGGGAGCGATCTTTTTATCCTTGGTTTTCGCGACATCCTTTCATTTCATATCACCTTTCCATATTTTCATTTTAGACGGCAACCCCACAACATTTTTTGGCACTGTTGTCGGGGATATCTTATTCTCGGTGCCTCAACGACATCTTCTTAATCTTCTCATTATCTCATCATTCTTTATCCCACCAACGCCACATTTTTCGGTGTTGTTATATCTCTTCATCTTTTCATCTCCTTATCCTTTGTTCTCTCACTAATCCTTTCATTTTCTCTATCCACACCTTTAGCACCTGGACATTTCAGTTGGTTTCCTGTTTGGATGGCGACTCCACTTATTCATCCATTTACAAGAGCTTACTCTACAATAAATCCTAGTAGCTTGGTTAACCCCGCTCTCGATCTTGAAAAGGCTCTAAGAGCTCGGTTAAACAAATTACATTCTAGTATGCATTTAATCTTTCTCGGACAAGAAGCTCTTCCTGATATCCACTTGCTTTTCCTTAATCCCACCAATCAAGAATTCATGGATTATTACAGGTCTTGCAACTTTGCCAACATTCAAGGGTATCCTCACGATCTCCCAGATGATTCCATTATCAACATGATTCCTATCTTCTAGGGGAATAATGCAGTCAATGCCGATGCTCACTTAAAAAAGTTCTCAACTTTTCTGCAAAGATATGCTCATGCAACTGCATACAATCATGAAGATGCCAGAATGGAACTCTTTGTCCTTACATTGGAAGAGGATGCCTTGCAATGGTTTCATGACAAGATTGCCAACACTTTTGATTCCTTGCAAGATCTCACCAATGCATTCAAAGATAAATATGGGGACAAGAGACAGGGTAAATACTTTGTCAAAGAACTTAACTCCATCAAGAAAAGGGAAAATGAGACAATTGAAGAATTTAATCAGAGATTTAATGGTATCATTTGAGACATGACTCAAGATTACAAGCCACTTGACAAGACAATATTAGAGAAATATCTTGAGGCTTTTTGCGTTGACACTCAATATGAGATAAGACGTACCAAGCATGCCAATTTAACCGCTGCTCAGAATACAACGAAAGAGTTAGAGAAAGATAAGAAGGCTTTAGGTAAGTCTGAGATTCTTGGTTTTGAAAGAGGTCCAATCAAGAGTAAAGGAAAGGAAATTAAAGAGGTAGAGCATGATCCCATTAAAGAATTGGCGCAAATGGTTGAGGAAATGAGAATTGAATATGCTTAGCAAATAAGTGCCATGCAGTCTAGGTTGATTCAGATGGAACAAAATCAAGCTCAGAATATTTAACCTAGAAATAATAATAACAATAAAGGAAACAATAATCCATGGCCAAAAAGAAATCCTGCTAATGATCAGAGACCTCCTACTCTTGAGTTTGCCAATGTGGTTGCTCAACCTATCTTGTTTTGTATACCATGTGAAAGTTTCCATGAAGAAAGTGCATGTGTTATTGCTAGAAAAATCTTGGATGAAGCAGCGAATGAACAGATAAATAACGTAAGTTAGAATTCTTCAAAAGAAAGTTGTTGCACATATATGATTTCCTCCTTCGCGATCAGTAACTTCAATGATGAAAATGATCCTATCACACAAATATATGGTGAAATTCCATCTCAGGAACAAATTCTGGAAATTGCTAGAAGTAAGGGTTATACTTATCAGAGAAAAGATAAAGAGAAAAGTCATAATAAGTAGGTTGCATGATGCATCTAAGAAGTATAAATGGTGATTAAAGGCTGATTGGGTTGCATGGATAAATAGTATTAAAATGTTTGTCCCTGTGCTTGAACTCTTAAAGATTCCTTCTCAAATGGTGGCATTCTCCAAGGCTTTAGGCATGGCCCAACAAGATAAGGTTGATTCACATCCAAAAGACGAAGAAGTTAAGTTAGAAGATTTGAATTTCTACATGACTAATGAGGATCATCAACCTCTCTTTCTCACCTTAGATATTAATGACCGTTTACTTCATAATTGCATGCTGCATTCCGATGCTTCAATGAATGTTATCACTGTTACCCACTTGTTCGTGGGTGATATCCCTAGGAGAAATTTTTCTCCATGATGGACCTCAGACGACTACCAACAGCCTCCTGCAACCTCCTACTAGCTCGTTGTGCCATTTCTCCACCACCTGAGCCAGCCATGTCATCCCTCACCCATCTATTTTGATCGTATATTTGAAGGTGGGCCTCCCGAATCTAAAGGTATGTCTTGTCATTTGGTAATTGAGTATTGGGTTTACTTATCATGGATACATCTGGGCATGGATTGATGGGGGTATTTGGCGGAAAGAGTGGGCTTAGTCTATGCTCTTGTCCCCTTGATCTCTTTTGGGTGTTATCCTTGCATCTTAGTCCCGTGGGATCTCCTTTATTGACCATTTGGTTCTAGGGTGGTACTACTTGGGAAACCCCGACTTTGGGTTCATGGTCCTGCTGCTTTGTCTGCATATATTACTCCCTTTCTACTCATTATACCCCCATTCATCATTTCTCCCACTTGGGTCCACATAGGGCCAGCCTCCCTATCCCCTTGCCTCCACCTTGGGTTAGGCCTGGAATGATGCCCTAGAGGTTGAAGCAGCTAAAGGAAAAAGAAAAAAGCATAATTGGCCACACTTAACAGGAAATTGTACCACAAAATGCAAAAGATGGTTGGGACAAAAATAATTAACACGTGGGCAAAAGCCAATACACGAGCTTTGCCCTAGACCCATGGCCATCACCCTGATTCCATAGGCCCTAGATGAACCTCCTTTGTCATACAGGAACCCACTATTGTCCCAACCCTTGGAGGGAAATGAACTGCCCTATCTTAAAGGGGTAATCACTGCTATATCTGACACATCATGCTCTTATCCTTGAGCCCTGAGCAGGTAATTAAAGAAAATTCATAAAAGGAAAAAGGCATATAAAAAAGGGTGGAAAAATCATGGTCGGGACACCTCATGTACCACGATTGCTCCCTCCTACACATTATATACCCTAGTGTGGGCTTCCCCTTATCTGGCTACCCCTATGCCTCGATATGTGGCCCAGGATTGCCCCTCTCATTCCCTTTCCATTTCACTTATTTATCACTTGCCACCACCATTCAAAAGATGTACCTTGGACCTACTATCCCTTTTAAGGGCTGAAACCACTTAATAAGGTACATGGCTAACCCCCTTTGGAGTATGTGGAGACACTAGCACATGCCAAAGCCCACTATGGAAGGGCATGCCATTGTGAAGTGCCCACTTCGTTATCCATGATTTGTAAACTCTTTTACACGATTACTCTAATGACTGGTTCTACTGGAAGCCTAGACGACGCATTAGGTTTGGTCTCCCTATACGGGGTCCTAATCCCCAAAGGGCTACATTGGCACACATACGGTGTGCGTAGAGAGCCATGGGCATCCACAACAACAAACAACACTCCATGAATCGCCATCAATGTTCAAAGACTACTAGCGATGCACTTTTGGGATGATGATGATGTGCTTCGTACACTATGCCCAACAAGCCCCACAGGAGCCCCACACTCTTGGCAGGTGTCCCGAGATTTGTACGATGTCCTAACAATGTTCATTTGTTGATTTTTGTAGCATCGGAAAGTGATCTAAGTCTCAAATTTGGCGAGTAGGCTTAGACACCAGTATTCCAAAGAACCCAGAAACTGTTTTTGGAAATTTCACTCGTTTCATGTTTTATAAAAATAATTAATTATTTTAATGGAGACCCTAAGTCTAAACTTAAGGAAATTAAATAATTAATGGGTACTAATAAAACAGAGTCTGAATCTTCTAGAGAACTAAGATCAAGTCAAATTTTAATCTTAGCCATTGATTAGACTTCTAATTTGAGCCATTGATTCATCAATGAGAAGATTATAAAAGAAGGTTTAAGGGTCATTTGGAAAGCAAGTCGAGCAAACATTCAACAACCCGAGGGAAGTCGATTATGAAGGAATAGGATTCACTTTCAGAGGGAGATTTGCAGGGCGGAGGAAGCAGAGGGCATCAGCAGTGTCAGGGCTCAATGAAAGAAAGACACAGAAAGGCAGAGAGGTAGCACTCATGAGCAGCGCAGAGGCCTCACGCAGTAGTGATGCAGTCTCACGTTAGCTCTGCGCAGAGAGGTATGCAGGAGTGACGCAGAGTGATGAAGGGATGGCCAGTGAGTCCCCCAAGTGTCGGAAATTCTACGGAGGTTCGGAGAAGAATTATCTAAGGTGTATCTCAAGAAGTTTCTCAATTATTTCTGCTAGTCTTTCTTTGTAAAGAATTTACTGCTAAAGATTAATATATGAACCCTCATCTGCTGCACTTGTTTTCCCACATTGGATTTTTCCGGGGACAATTGTCCAAAAATAACTTTGTCATTGTGATTGGTTCTTGTGCTTGCATTTTATTGTTCTTTTCTCTATATGTACTTGAGTGATAACTGCAGTAGTGTTTATTTCAAAATTTATTGTAAGGGTTTTGTAAATAACTTAGTGGAAATAAGTAGGAGACATAAATCTATAACTTCCGTAGAATTTCAGAACTGAAATTTTCACATGTTATCAAAGCCCTGAGTTGAGTAACAGGATTGGAAACTTTGTGATGGAACGAAGTCTAGAAGCTGTTGCAGCAGCAACTCGAAAAGGTTCACGCAACTCTCCAGAGAGAAGGGAAAGCATGGAAGAACGGAGAGATCACGACATCTTTGTATTGGCCTCCAGACTGGAAGAAGAATTTGCTTGCGTATCAAGCTCTGCTTCTCCAGAAGTCTGGTATATTGATAGTGGAGCTTCTGCACATATGACGGGAGTACGAGAATATTTCTCAAGCTACCAGGAAGAGCAAATGAATTTTTAGATCACCATGGGAAATAAGGTGAAGTGTACCCCTGTTGGGAGAGGTACCGTAGTGTTTCAAACTGAAGCTGACAATAAGCTTCGAGCCACCAATGTGCCTGGTTTGGGGATGAACTTACTCTCAGTGTCTCAGCTACAAAACAAGGGCTATGACGTCTACTTCATCAGAAAAAGAGTATATGTCAAATACTCGAGTTGGAAGAAGAAGTCACAAATCGGAGTCAGTAGCAATGAATTGTATAAGTTGCAACTCGAATCTCCAATGGCACTGATAGGCAGCAGTGATGAGAAGGATTTGAATGAACTATTGCATAGGAGAATGGGGCACTTACACCATGGGGTTTTGAGAATTCTCAAGAAGACCGTCACAGGAGTTCCAGATTTGAGCACCAAACGAGATGACGTTTGTAGAGGGTGCGTACTAGGGAAGTACGCCAAGGCATCGAACCCCACGAGCAAAAATAGGGCTAAGAGTATGTTGGGATTGATGCACATACATCTGCGGACCAATGTCCCCTAGAGCTCTTAGTGGTGCCCAATATTTTGTCACCTTCATTTGTGACAATTCCAGAAAAACTTGGGTCTACTTTCTGAAGACCAAGGATGAAGTCTTTGATCCATTCAAGGAGTTTAAAGCTCTGATTAAGAATCTGACAGGAAAGCGGATAAAGATACTGCGATCAGGTAACGGTGGAGAATACATTGATAAAGATTTCACAGAATTTAGTGCAAGGGAAGGCATCATAAGAGAATGGATTGCTCCATATAATCCGAAGCAGAATGGAGTTGCAGAAGGGAAGAATAGAACTATTGTGGAAGCTGTAAGGGAAATGTTGTATGATCAAGACATGCCCAAATTTTTGTGGGCTGAAGCTTGTAACACAACTGTATATGTTCAAAATAGGAGTCCTTGTAATGCATTGGGTAAGATCACTCTAGGAAGTGTTTTCACTGGCAGGAACCCAGAAGTAAGCCACTTTAGGATCCTTGGTAGTGTGGCATACTACCATGTACCTGAAGAGAAGAGGAAGAAATTGGATAGGACTGCTGAAAAGGGATATCTGGTGGGATATAGTGAAAGTGCTAAGGGTTACAAAATCTACATTCCTGGCTGCAGGAAGGTTGTAGTGCAATGGGATGTAAAGTTCATGGAGGAAAGGGCTTTCATAAAATCCCGAGAGATGCCTTCAGCAACATAGTCTGAAGATGACCCTCTGGTCCAACCACTACGACTAATAGAGGATGGCCTGAGTGCTTCTCCAAGGCAAAAGGATCTAAGTGATTCATCCCTAGAAAATTTGCAGGATGGGGAGCAGGTAGAACTACCCACTACCAGTGGTAGGACGAGCAGGGAATTACGACAAATTTTGAGGGATGCAGAGGAGTTTGTCGGAGCCTCTAGAAATGAGAAGAGGCAGCGCAGGCAATCGGACAGATACCAAGCCTTGGTAGCCCAGGTTGGGGAACCCTCTAGTTTTCAGGAGGCAGCTCAACATCAGGTGTGGGTAGATGCAATGGTGGAAGAGTACAGTTCCATCATGACAAATGATGTCTGGGAAGTGGTTCCTAGGACTCAGGATAGATCAGTTGTGGGTTCGAGATGGATCTACAAGATCAAATATGCTACAGATGGTAGCGTAGAAAAATTTAAAGTCAGGTTTGTGGCAAAGGGGTATGCTCAGAAGGAAGGGATAGACTATGAAGAGACCTTCGCCCCAGTAGCCAGATATACTTCTATTAGATATGTGATATCCCTTGTTGCGCAAATGGGATGGGAGATTCACCAGATGGACGTCAAGATTGCATTCTTGAATGGGGCAATAGAAGAAGAAGTATATATTGAACAACCAAAGGGCTTTGAGACGCATGAGCAGAAGACTCATCTGTGTAGGCTTAAGAAAGCCTTGTATGGACTTAAGCAAGCCTCTAGAGCTTGGTATGGTTGAATTGATGGCTACTTGCAGAAGATGGGATTCGTTAAGAGTGACGTAGATCCTAATCTCTATTATCTGAGAGTAGGGGATGAGCCCTGATACTCGTGTTGTACGTAGATGATCTATTCCTCACAGGATCATCTAAGCTCATCAAGGACTGCAAGGAGAATTTAGCTGTAGAATTCGACATGAAGGATCTGGGGTTGATGCATTATTTTTTGGGGTTGGAAGTTTGGCAGCAGAAGGGAGAGATCTTCTTTGGTCAAAGGAGACATGCTACAGAAATTTTGAAGAGGTTCAAGATGGAGGACTGTAGACCCATGGCTACACCAACGATCACCAACTAGAAGAAGATTGATACTTCCGAAGATGATGAGGTTGATCCTACCTTGTACAGGCAGCTCATAGGGTCCCTGATGTATCTGGTCAACACTAGGCCAGACATCTGTTATGTTGTTAACACCCTCAGTTAGTTCATGGTGGAACCAAGGAGGGCACATTGGGCAACAACCAAACATGTTCTCAGATATCTGTAGGGAATAATCGAGCTTGGATTGAGATACACCCGAGGCAATGTCATCAGATTGAGTGGGTTCACTGACGCAGATTGGGCTGGAAGCCCAATAGATAGGAAAAGTACTAGTGGGTACTGCTTCAATGTTGGAATAGGAATGACTTCCCGATGCAGCAGGAAACATAAATCTGTGGCTCTGAGCTTAACTAAGCTTATCACATAGGAATGACTTCCCGGTGCAGTAGGAAACATAAATCCGTGGCTCTGAGCTTAGGAAGCTGCTTGTGAATCTAATAAAGGAAAAGATGCAAGCAACCATCATTCTATGTGATAATCAAAGTTGCATCAAGCTCTCTGAAAATCCTGTGTTTCATGATCGGTCGAAGCACATTGGCATCAGTGTCATTTCATCAAAGACTGTGTCCAACGAGGAGCTATACAGCTGCAATTCACTCCGATAGGAGAACAGGTGGCGGACATCCTCACTAAAGCTTTGGGAAAGACAAAGTTTGTTTACTTTAGAGAGAAGATGGGGATGATCAAGAATCCATTTTAGTAACAGAAATGGACAGATGCAAAATTGAGAGGGAGTTGCAATACAGATGAGGCAGTGACAATGGCAGTGTCATGGGCAGCAGTATAGAAGGTAGCAGTGCAGCAGATGAGGGGTAGCAACGGCCAAGCATCAGTAGGGCAAAGGATGCTTCAGGGTCAGAGCAGTTAGCAGCAGGCAAATTGCTAGAACACTTTCCTCACTAAGAGGGAGTGTTGATTTTTGTAGCATTGTAAAGTGATTTAAGTCTCAAATTTGGTGAGGAGGCTTAGACACCAGTATTCCAAATAACCCATAAATCGTTTGTGGAAATTTCACCTAGTTCATGTTTTATTAAAATAATTAATTATGTTAATGGAGTCCCTAAGTCTAAGCTTAGGGAAATTAAATAATTAATGGGTATTAATAAAACAAAGTGTGAATCTTCTAGAGAACGAAGATCAAGTCAAGTTTTAATCTTAGCCATTGATTAGACTTCTAATCTAGGTCGTTGATTCATCAATGAGAAGATTATAAAAGAAGGTTTGAGGGTCATTTGAAAATCAAGTCGGGCAAGCATTCAACAACTCTAGGGATGTCGATTCTGAAGGAATAGAATTCGATTTCAGAGGGAGATTTGCAGGGCGGAGGAATTAGAGGGCATCAACAGTGTCATTTCTCAAGGAAAGAAAGACACAGAAGGGCAGAGAGGAAACACTCAGGAGCAATGCAGAGGCCTCACGCTGGCTCTGCGCAGAGAGGTACACAGGAGTGACGCAGGGAGGGCCGGTGAGTCCCTCAAGTGTCAGAAATTCTTCGGAGGTCTGGAGAAGAATTATCTCAGGTGCATCTCAAGAAGTTTCTAAGTTATTTCTGCCAATATTTTCTTGTAAAGAATTTATTGCTGAAGATTAATATATAAACCCTCATCTGTTGCACCGGTTTTCCCACATTGGGTTTTTCCGGGGACATTGGTTCTTGTGCTTGCATTTTACTAATCTTTTCTCTATATGTACTTGAGTGATCACTGCAGCAGTGTTTATTTCGAAATTTACTGTAAGGGTTTTGTAAATAACTTATTGTGGAAATAAGTAGGAGAAATAAATCTATAACTGCAGTGGAATTTCAAAATTGAAATTTTCACATCATTCCATCACTCGAGCCCTTGCAAAGGATCTACGGGCATCTTCGATTCATATGGAGACCCATGGGGTCATTTGTGTGCCCCCACACCCACTGGGAGCACCACTGGTCTACTACTTGGAGAACAAGGGGTCACCCTCTTATCCATCATATTTCGAGGATTTTATTCCTCATTATGGCACTTAAGGATATTATTAGGCCTTTGGAGGGCCCCATGACATGTACATTTTATTATCTGGCCCCTTGAGAGGCTTATTTTTCCATTTATGAACTAGTTTGGTGGGCTTGTCACCAATAGGGGTTTTATTTGCACATTATTATATTAGTAAGGGCTAATGTAGGCTCATAGGCTAATTCGAACTCCTAAGAGGGGTATGTTAGCTACATTGATTTGTATCATCACTTCACTTGGATCTCTCTATCTTTAGAGAATTTCACATTTCTTCTTGGTGGATTATTTTGGATAAATGTATGAATTTTGATGTATGGATTTGGGCCATTTTTGTCTTGGAGCTTCATTCTTTGCAAATGTGGTGTTGGTTGGATATACTCTCTAACACTATAAGTGAATTTTAATGATATATTCTTGTAGCTGCATATTGTTGAACTTCACTATAATTAGGGCTAGTTGTTGCATCATTGGAATGTTGAATTAAGTGTTTATTTAGCTAGTTTAATGTATGGGCCATTGTTAGATGAATGAGATGTCCTAGAGATTGTTTTATCTCAATAAACTTGCACTCTTTGCATGAAGTATAAATGCTTGAAGGCCACTTTTCTTCTTTTCTCTTAACATTGGACGAAGTTGACTTTTCGAGCCTCCTTGACCAAGAAACCAAATTATCAATCATTATCATCCTTGAATCCATATCCCTAAGGGAAATGAGCACTGGTCCCTCAAAAGGGTGGCCATTTCCCCCTTCTTTTTCACCTTTTTCCCTTTTTCCCCGGTCTAGCCCTGATAGGTCACCTAGGGCATCATTTTACCGAGAATCCACCCACAGGAAAAATTCGATCTCTTGGAGGCTACTACGTTGGTGGGTCCTGTTAGCGCTCCATAATTCCGACGTTGAAGACAGAATCTCGAAGGCAACATCAAAACAACTTTGGGCCTAGGATCTAGCCCTCCTAGGCCCAGAGAGGGATTTCTCTGTTAGATGTAGCTTTGTTGATTGGGCATTTTAGGCTAGCTATTAGTGCATAAGGGTTTGTTTGAAATTTTAGGGTTGAGACGATAGAAGAGGGCCATTGAGCTATGGAGTCAAACAGGTGTAAACAGATTCAAATGGATGAATAACTGAAATCTCGTGTAACCAGGCAAGCTAGTCATGCCAATGGATCTCTACAGCTTGTGAAATGGAAAAGGAGAAGAGATTAAGGTTCAACGTGAATGCATAGCAGACCCTATCTGAATTCTGCATTCAAGTCTCAGAGGAAAACATAAATAACTGTTTCAAGACTGAGCAGGGTACCCTATGGCAAATCCTACACAAAAAATTCTTAGCCACAGTAAAGAAAGAAAACAATATATGAACCAAGAAGATGACAAATTATGTTGAGAAAACACTTCACCACAGATCATAACACAAGAATTTGGAAACAATAGTGTCCTTCCATTCATCCAAAAGAGTGTTTACAACCAGATGAGCCTTTTACAATGGCTTTTCCCTTTCAGGGCCTCCCTCGCTCCTGCCAAAATGGATGCAGTATTTAACTAAGACTTAAGTCAGTTACTCTATCTGTTTCGATGATTGTCATTTATTACATTCAAGCTAAAATTTGACAAGTGGAACCATGCACGCTGTGATAGGATAAGTCTGGCCATAACAGTGGCTTTAGCAGTCCGTTAATGATTACATAGTAGGAAAAATTTGGCTCTTGGGATCACGAAGAGGTCATGATAAAATAAATTCGACATCTGGCCTTGCTTTTTTCAGAAAACTGTTGCTGGGTAATTAAATCTGGCGCTGCGCTGGCTGATTTAGCTGATCTGATTGCTGCGCTGGCTGTCATGATGGCCATTATGTTTCTGACTGCCTCTATCTTTATCGCGTCTGTTACTGTTGCAGTGAAGTTTGAAACGCAAAACCCACGACTTCCTTCAAACCATACAGAAATGATTTCAATAATCCTTGGACGGGAATGGCAGGAGTCTGCAGGCAGACGTGGAGCAGTAGTGGCGAGAGTCTGCAGGCGGACGTGGAGTAGGGGTGGCAGGGGTCAGTAGGTTGACGTGGAGCAGTGGTGGCGGGAGTGTTATCAGAGCGGAGGGAAAAACAGTTTTCTGGGGGGGGGTAGTGGAGTTGTAGGTGGCTTCGGCAAAGGGGGGGTGCGAAGTAGCACAAACATGCCACGTAGCAAGAAAGGCGGTAAGGGATACTGCCCATTTTGGAACCCCCCCCGGTGGTTAAAGCTTGAAGGCTGAGGGGGGGCGCGAAATGCGCTGGAAGCAGTCGGATGTGGAGATGGGGAGCGGATGCACGGAGAGGTGAGTGGAGTTTAACGATAGATATGACGTGGGATGTAATAGTGGGGTAGGGTATAAATGAATGTCGGGGTATGAGTGAATGGTGACGTGGGATGTACATGGAGAGGTGAGGTATCGTTAGAGCGGAGGGGATTATTGGATGGTGGGGTCGGAGGTGAAATGGGAGGTGGCAAGAGATCAACAGGTTAGGTGAGAGGAAGGGTCCCACCATATGATATGATAGTGCGGCAAGGTTTCAGGTTTGGAGGTTAAGCGCTAAACTATGGATTTAGGCTTAATTTGGTTATGTGGTAGGTGGAATTGGGATAAGTTCTAAAGGTTTTTATAGCAATTCCCTTGAGCACCTTTATCCTATAATGGGGTTTCCAAAACCTTAGGACAAGCTGACAACAATTTCTTTATTGGAAATAAATGACAGCCATGAGACATTATTGACAATATGAAAGATCTTAAAAGAATAATTAGTCACCTTGAGATTTTGTAAATTACAGGACCCTAACAGGTTCCCTCCCTCTCCTTCGAATCTGAGGCAATTTTAATGGTGGAATCTCATGGAATCCCAAGCCCTAGCTCTAGACCAAGTTTTTCCTAGCAATCCCCAAGGCTAGACCCTAGTAGGATCGATTTGACTTTTTGAAGCAAAATTTCTTGTCTAGTCCTTTCCCCTCACCTTGTCTAGGATATGAACATCATTGGTTGCCATCTTCTATCCCCGAACCCGGGCTGGGTCCACTTTGTCCCATTTCCTGTCAAAGACTAATCATCAAGGGATATTTGGGAAACTAAGTTCATATAGGATTTTAGGGATTGGGAAGTACCACTTCAAGTTGTACCCCTCTCCCTTGGAAGGCAAGTCCCTTTCTTAAAGAGAAGGCAAGCACCATTTATTCACCTCCTCCTTGGGATAGGTTTGCAAGGATCACTTCATACTTATTCATTGACATATCGTTTATAAGTGGCTTTCCAAAAACATTGGGACCCCTCCCATCGATGAAAGTCCGTAAAGAGCAGGGAGCCTTAGCCATGGTGACAGTGGGCTAAGCCTCCACCGTTGCCCTTAGTCTAGCAGTTGCCCTCTTAGGAACCCCCCCAAGGTCCCCTACTGGTTTGAGTGGTAACAATGACTAAGAAGGTTATGGATCAGTGAAATTTAAGAATTTATGCACCTTATCATAACATTTGCTCCATGGATTTGAAGAGAATTGAAGTTGTTGGCGTAGTTAAATATTTACAGGTTTCCTTGGCTAAGTATCCATACAAAATTATCACCGTGGACATAACAATCATTGATGTTCTAGATGTGTGAGGAATGCTTCTCTCAAGGAAGTTTGCAGTCGACTTAGGAGGATGTAATCAAATGGATCTCTCATATGTTACTATTCCTATAGCAACTGGTGTTATGGTCAAATAGTAAAGAGAAGTGGAAAGAAGGTATCATGTTGAAGTTTCAAAGGGGCTGGAAAATGGTGAACAGATTGAACCACTAGTTCATCCACCACTGTATGAAACGATGTATCAATTTTCTTATCTTCCATCCTATCTTCCGAGCAAAAAAAGAAGCAGGCTTCAGTTTGATAGTTTGTGCAACACAGTAATGATAGTCTACATCAGCTGAAAAGGGTCAAGTTTAAGCAAGGAACGTCTGACAAACATCCTATATATTTACCTATCAGCAAACAAATGTGTGAAAATTTCTCAACACAGAAACCCTATTGCAGAATATTGATTTACTTTTCCTACTTGTTTTATTATTCACAAGTTATTTAACTGAAATATTCAGAAAAACATCAAAGTAAACACAATCTGCAGCCTACACATATACAAATCATTTACTGAAACATAGCGCACATATGACAAATGACACACATGATTTTTCAGACAAATGTCCCAAGAAAAACCCAATGCGGGAAAACCGGTGCAACAACTCTTTGAGGGTTTTTATTATTAAGCAAAATCTGAATACATCAAGGGCACCAGTAGTGGTTTGCCTGAGAAAGAATTTCACGACAGTTGTACCTTATCACTCGGAGACAGAAAATATGGCTGATTCAAACCCTTGGAATTACTGAATACGAGCCCTTTCTGGCCCACTGGAACCCTAGCGCTGTCCCTCCAGCCTCTGCGTTAGCGTTTTCTGCCCAGCGTGGCCTCTGCGCAGCACAGGCTGCCCACGGGTCACCCTTCTCGGCTCTGCACTGCCTCTGCGTCACATTAAAGCCTCTGCGCTACCTCTGCGTCAACCTGGTTGGGTTGCATCCCTCCTGTTGGCCTTTGTGCTGCCTGGTACGGATCTGCTTCTCTGATTTATGTATTCTCGGCCTCAGATCAGAATATCCCTTACCAATCTGCCCCTCACCAGCACTGCAAGCTCACTCAAAAATTTCAGCAAACCGCACCCCAAAATTTCGACTTAGCTCAAGTGCTACTACAATGTGTGTGCTCTCCAATTGACCCCAAGCCTTCCTTTAATACTTTTCTCGTTGAGAAATCAACGGTCGTGCTCTAATCTCTAATCAATGGCTAAGATTAGAAAAAACTTGGTCCACGTCACTTAGAACATTCTCGCCACGTGTAAATTAATTCACTTTAATTTTTCAATTTCCCTAAGTTAGACTTAGGGTCTCTATTAAAAAATTTAATTATTTGAATAACTTTTACATCGGGTGGAATTTCTCCAAACAATTTTTGTGCGTTGGAGATCTCATGTGTCCTAGCCCCTCCACAAAGTTTATGAGCTAGAGCACATCCAATGCTACCCAAAATCTCGAGAAATAAAATAATTAAAGTGAATTAATTTAAACATGTGGGTGAGAATGTTCTAAGAAACGTGGATAAAGTCTTTTCTAATCTTAGCCGTTGATTAGAGATTACATCACGATCGTTTATTTCTCAACGATAAAACTATTAAAGGAAGGCTTGGGGTCAGTTGGAGAACACACACAGAGCATTAGCACTTGAGCTAAATCTAAATTCTGGGGTGCGGTTTGCTTAGAATTTTCGAGTGAGCTTCCAGTGCTTGAGAGGGGCAGATTGACGAGGGATTATTTTGATCTGAGGCTGAGAAAACTAAGGTAGAGAGGTAGATCCGTACAAGGCAACGTAGAGACCAGCAGGAGGGACGCAGCCCAGTTGGGCTCACGCAGAGGCAATGCAAATGCTGACGCAGGGCCTTTAGGGTGACGCAGAGGCAGCGCTAAGCCTAGAAGGGTGACGCAGGAGCAACCTGTGCTGCGCTGGGTAGGGGAAGTTGACGCAAAAGTTGGAGGAGCAACGTTGTGGTTCCAGTTGGCCAGAAAGGGCTTGTATTCAGTATTTTTGGAGGAGCGCTTCCTTAGCTGAATTAGCCATATTTTCTGTCTTTGAGTGATAGGTACATTTGCCGTGAATTATCTGTTGGGCAAACCATTACTGGTGCCCTTGATTGTATTCATATATTCTGCTTAATAAACAAACCCTCTAAGAGCTGCTGCACCAGTTTTCCCGCATTAGGTTTTTCTGGGGACATTTTCCAAAAGATATGGTGTCCTTTGTCATGTGTGCCTTATGCTTTAGTAAATTATCTGTATGTATGTGTAGGCTGCAATTGTGTTTACTTCGATATTTTACTGAATATTTCAGAAAATAACTTGTTAATTAAATCAAACAAGTAGGAGAAGTAAATCAAGACACTGCACTAGGGTTTCTATATTCAGAATTTTTCACATGGTATCAGAGCGATTACAGATCAAGTTGAAGCCTTCAGCATAGGGCCGGAGATTTCTTTGCTGCAGGAGGGCAGCTGAAGCTGCACAGATTCAAAAAGAGGCAACACAACACCAAAGGGACAACGCAGAGGCCTTGCAGGGTGACGCAGAGCCAATCTGCTCACGTTGAGCTGACACAGGCCCAGAAGGGTGACACAGAGCTTATCAAACTCACGTTGCACTGATGCAGAGGCTGACACAGGCCCAAGAGGGAGTGACGTTGTGCAGATTGTCATGGATGGAAGTGCAATTTTTTGATCTTCGAAGTTGCTGGTGGGGCATTGTTTCTGTCGGTGCAAAACAGTGCCGAGCAAGGTTGACAAAGTAGGGGGAAACAATTCCTCAGTAGGTTTTCTAGCCAAGAAATTTGAGATTCGATCAAGTGGAGTGATCGTAGAGGGCTGATTCGATAGAATTGGTGAAGGATTTCCGAGAGGGAAATCATTTGTCAGAGGGAGCATATTCTCAAGAGGGTTTCTATCGCCAAGAAACCCATATCCGATCTTTTGTTGAGTGTAGCAGCAGTAGAAGGGAGAAGAGCACTTGCTTCGACAGTTTGAGCAGAGATGGCCCTGTATGTACTGAGAGATCAAGATAGGTTAGACGGTGTGTCTAACTTTGCCATCTGAAAAGCCAGAATCCTGATAGTCCTTGAGGAATATGGCACCAGAGACTATGTCAAGAACGTCTTGACTATGCCGACCAATGCTGATGCTCTAAAGAAGTTTAATGAAAATCAGGTGCGGGCTAAACGCTTGATCATGGATAAAGTGAAAGATCACGTGGTTCCGCATATTGCCGAGAAGAAGATGGAAAATGAGGTGTGGACGACATTAACCACGTTGTATCAAGGAAGCTCCATCCAGAGGAAGATGCTTCTAGAGAATCAGATGCAGATGTTCCAGATGCACAAGGGAGAGGAGATCGATCCTTTCCTCTTTAGATTGCAGACTATTTGAGACCAGTTGATTGCCATGGGGGCAACTCCTGATGGACTCATGGTAAGGACTGCCCTGAATGTAGTCACCGATGAGTGGGAGACCTATGTCCAAAGTATCTTGGGCAGAGCACAACTCCCAAATTGGGGGGACAAGTGGGCAATCCTTCGACGGGAGGAGATCAGGATGATAACCAAGAGGGAATTCAGCAGCGGAGGAGTCAAGATTAAGAAAGAGGAGGATGAAGAAGTAGCCCTAGCATCTAAGGGACAGAGGCAACAAGGGAAGAAGAAGAAGAAGGACCTATCGAAGATCTGGTGCTTCAGATGTGGTGAATTGGGACACTTCGCCAAAATTTGTCCTAAGAAGAAGGGAAAGGAAGATTCGGATTCCAAGGCAGAAGCAGCAAAAGGGGATGACGACAACAATGATGATGTGGCCATGAATGCTCATGTACCTCGAGAGAAGAGGTGGGGTGACATAGATCTGCAGAGTGAGCTACTGATGGTGGACGGCGGGAACCTTGAGGTGCCCAAACTCTTGGATCACATATGAGCTATGAGAGCCTTAAGACAATAGCATGATGATTGGAGTCAGTGGATGTAGAGGATCATGGAAAGGCACAAGGCAGTGCTTGTACACTGAAGATGAGAGCAGCATAATGCAGTGGCAACAACAACGTGGAAGCAACAGCGTAGAGGCTGATGGGACTTCAACGCAGAGGGGCAGTGCTTACGCAGTGCAGAGTAGCAACAACGTAGAGGCTCTATAGAGGTAGTGCAGAGCAGTAGCAGAGGGTGCTTCAGTGATGAGATGTAGCCAGACTGACTTGTCTGTCAATTGTTTGGGTGATTCTCCTTCAGTTGCTTACTTCTCAGCAAGTAAGTTGCAGTGCAATAGTTAGCAGTGGCAGTGTTATAGGAAGCATGATGCAGCAATTTGAGAGGGAGTTGCAGTACAAATGTGGCAGTGACATGGGCAACAATACAGAAAGTAGTAGCGCAGTGGATGGAGGGCAGCAGGCCAAGCATCAGTAGTGCAGTGGACCGATGCCAGAGATCAGAGTAACGCTTCTGGAGTGAAGTGTTGCTAGAGCACATTCCTCGCTAAGATGGAGTGTTGAGATTTTGGGTAGCATCGGTTGTGCTCTAACTCTGAAACTTCGTGGAGGTGCTAGAACACATGCGATCTCCAAGGCCCAAAAATCGTTTGGAGAAATTCCACCTAGTGTGAAAGTTATTCAATAAATTAATTATTTTAATGGAGAACCTAAGTCTAACTTAGGAAAATAAAATATTTAAAGGGAATTAATTTAAACATGTGGGTGAGAATGTTCTAAGAAACATGGATCAAGTCTTTTCTAATCTTAGCCATTGATTAGAGATTAGATCATGACCATTGATTTCTCAGCGATAAAACTATTAAAGGAAGGCTTGGGGTCAGTTGGAGAACACACCCAGAGTGGTAGCACTTGAGTTAAGTCGAAATTCTGGGGCACGGTTTGCTGAGAATTTTCAAGTGAGCTTGCAGTGCTTGAGAGGGGCAGATCAACGAGGGATTATTCTGATCTGAGGCCGAGATTACTAAGGCGGAGAGGCAAATTCATACCAGGCAGCGTAGAGACCAACAGGAGGGGCGCAGCCCAGCCAGGCTCACGTAGAGGCAGCGCAGAGGTTGACGTAGAGGCGACGCTGAGCCCAGAAGGGTGACTCAAGAGCAGCCTGTGCTGCTCAGTGACTACGCTGGGCAAGAGACGCTGACACAGAGGTTGGAGGAGTAGCGCTGTGGTTCTAGTGGGCCAGAAAGGGTTCGTATTCAATATTTTCAAAGGAGTGCTTCCTCGGCTAAATCAACCATATTTCTGTCTCCGAGTGATAGGTACATCTACTGTGAATTCTCTGTTGGGCAAACCATCACTGGTGCCCTTGATTGTATTCAGATATTCTGCTTAATAAACAAACCCTCTAAGAGTTGTTGCACTGGTTTTCCCGCATTGGGTTTTTTCGGGGACATTGTCCAAAAATACTGTGTCCTTTGTCATGTGTGCATTATGCTTCAGTAAATGATTTGTATGTATGTGTAGGTTGCAGTTGTGTTTGTTTTGATATTTTACTGAATATTTCAGAAAAATAACTTGTTAATTAAATAAAACAAGTAGGAGAAGTAAATCAAGATACTGCAGTAGGGTTTCTATATTCAGAATTTTTCCCACTCAACAGATCAGTCAATCATCCAAATCACCCCTAAACTATGTTAGAATTCCCAAAACATTAAGGAAAAGCACATTATTGCAAAATAATTAAGGTACTTGTCAAATAGTGACCCACCATCCTTCAAGAGGATGCCAGATGATGAGAAGTGTATGACCAGTGCAAATTGTGGAGGAATATTCCATATCATCATATTTTGAGCAATGTAGGGTTGTTGGCTAGCTGGCAGTCCAAAGAAGGAGAAAAAATTTCTCCTATGGGGTTACCAACTTTTTGGTGGGTAACAGGTCCTTGATGACACAAGTGTTAGAAAATAAAAAAGGCATAAATATTTTCATATTCTTGATAATTTCTTGTGATGTTCTTATAATCTTATTATCTTTGTGTTCTCCTTTTATCTTAATTCATCAAGCAATTACCAAAATAGAAGTACAAGGATCAAGCACACCAGATATAGGCGGACAACCAGGGCAAAACCCCACTCTAGGGGAAAACCCAGTCAAGAATTCTTCCTTCAATAGTTTTCCTGAGATAATCCAAGACTTCTAGACTTAGACAAAGACTTCCTCCACACCAAGTTAGCTCTCTCAGAACTTCGACCTTGCAGCAGCAACAACAACAACACTATGATGCAACACTTATCTTCGACCTAATAACTTCGATCTTGATGTAATGACTTCGATCTTGAAACAACTCCTTCACTTGAGGCAGCAAAAATTGGCAGCAACAACTTCGACTTAGTAGTGGCAACTTTGATCTGGCAACAATTGGAAAAAACTAGCAACAACTTTGACATAGACAAAAAGACTTCGATCTACTAGAGCCTAGAGGAGCCCACAGGTGAGAGAGAGAGAGAGAGAGTCCAAAAAGTCAATTTTTCCCTATTCCTTCTTCTTCTCCAACCTCGCACTTCTTTTAGCCCTTCTTCCCTATTTCACACTTTTTCCAGCTCTTCTTGTGATATCGAAATTGTGGGAGAGTGATGTCTTCAAATGAATCGAGCTCTTTCAATATATACCCTTCTGGTGAGGTCGAATTGATCTCCTTGAGGCCGACTTGGTGTGGAGATGACATAATTCATTTTTGACTCAAAAATAATCCTTTTTACATGATTCAAAAGCCCAATAGGGTCTCTTTAAATGTACAATGACTCTATGACTCAAAATAAATCCTAGAAGTCCTCAATGGTGAGTTTGACCTAAAACATGATGACCCAAGCATGAAACCCATGCTTTAATAAGTCATTGTAACAATAATAAATTTTTTCTTTTCATTCTTTTGATAAGTACATTACATAATGACTCAAATACATTTATGAAGACCAAACCTAGTTACATTCTTCAACAGCAAGGAGACTTTTGAGGTGTTATTGTCTTCTAGGAGGTTTTTTCATGGATGAATGCATCCCTTCTCAATCTAAAGAAGTTATTGTTTCTTTAATCCAATTAGGCATCAACAAATGCTGAGTGGCCTTGGGACTTTATAGTTAGCAAGAACAAATATGGGTTTCCAATGAAAGGATCTGCACTCATTACCACAAAACTTGTTCATCGGTTACTTCTTGAGGGATGATAAATTTTACATGAATGGATTCTATAAGAGATGGAGTGCTGCATAGCGTCCTCCAATGGGGTTAAAACATGGAATCAGACTTCTGGCACACCAAAGAAAGGGATTCAAAATTAGAAAGGTGGTCTAGAGACTGGAATGCACTTATTGTAGGAGATGTAATGTCTACGATAGTAATAAAGAAGTGGATAAGGAAGAGGATGACTTGGATCTAAAATGCATGAAGAAAAAGTAAGTGTGATTTACAAGTGGGAGTGGCTAGGGTAATGCAAGTCAAGGATATATAGTAGGAGAGAGAGAGACAAGAATGGCTCCAATTAATTCAGTTTATTAGCCTTCTTAGCTCAAAACCTGTCATGGTGTTTTCTTATGAATTTTCTTAATTTGGGCCCAAAATTAATATTGGTCTTCTGAAAACAAATAGATGTGATAACTCCTTTGAAAATTTATTTTGATTTATGTGCTCTGGTTAGCATTCTCAATTTATGAAACTTTCCATTTAAAAAGTTTAAGGCACGCCAATGACTTTTGTTATACACGCATGTGTGCTTGGTATTATTTCTTTCCTTCTCTTTCTTATTTAATTATGTTGTACACTCGAGTCTGGTTGACCTATAGGCTATCTTTGGTCTCTATTTTACATTCATATAACTTATTTCTTCCTCGTATGTCTTTGGGCAGTTATATCGTATAAGCAACCTTTTTGCAGTTTCTTTTTCTGATCTCCATAATACTTTTTAATAGATTTATGCGGTACATACTTGTGCAGGTTTCACATGGCTAGAGCTGTGTACATTTACCGGGAGAAAACATCAGGTGTGATTATCTTGGAATAACATTTTGTTTTTGTGTTTTTGTGGATCAGAAGTAGAATTTTAGTCTCAAAAGCAGGAAAATGTGTCAGTCTGCACCATTGGTGAGAGCTAGGTTTAGACAGGAAAATGAGAGTGAGATTGAGCATTATTTCATAACAGAGTGAACATGATAAGGGGAAACTTCTGAATTCAAGAGTAAGAATGTTATTGATGTGACCGGCCTATCAAAAACCAAAATATGCTTTACCTGCCTGCGCGAATGAAATTGTGTGACATTTCTATTGCAGCTTTCTGTGATCTATACTGCACACTGAACTTCGCAATCTGCACTCTACTTATCATAGCTAGATCTGGTTCTATGTTATTAGTCCCTTTCTTTTGTATCATCTCATGTTAGCAAGAATTGGCACAGTTTATACATATTGCAGGAAGAGTCGATAATGTGTAAATACATGTGCTTGCAGCATAAGACATTTTTCTACTTTTCTTTTGTGTTATATGCTTTTTTCAGTTGATGTTTGCTCCTTTAATTGCATAGCCTTTATGATAATCCAATCTAACAGGCTAGATCTTTTATTTTCTAGGTTCGAGTTCATTGTGCTGAAGCCTTGGGGACACCTATTGTGGGAGATTATAAGTATGGATGGTCTGTTCATAGAAGCTGGAGACCGATATCCCAAAGGGATGCCAATCAGGGGGTTGAGAAACATTATAACGCACCTCATGAGGTCAGTGTGGAGAATGGCAGTGTGGTATCGAAAGAACCTTTGCTACATCTTCACTGCAGGCAAATAACGTTGCCCAATGTCACTGAGGCACTGGAACAACCAGATAGTGTAGATCAGAAACAATCAAAACCCAACGTGCTTAAATTTGTTGCACCGTTGCCTTCTCATATGGCAGCAAGTTGGGATTTTATGTCTTCGTGTATAGTTTCACAGCAGAAATAACAATCTATTTATTTAATATTTAGAAATGGTTTGTTCTGTTTGCGGCTATATCTGCTTTAAGCTATTTGGCAAAGAAGAGGTAAGGCTGTTATAGAATTCATCTATTATACTAGATATGGTTATGTGTTTAGTCTTCCATCACAAAATATTTGTTCACCATTCCGTTAAATTCCATCTACCTTTCTATCTTGGTAGGAATGCTCCTTGGAATTGTAGGTCATACTGAATGTAAGTATTTATTGTGAAGTGAAACTCTATTTACACTCAAGTTTAACACCTAAAATTATTTATACAAGTTTACTATCCATGTTTCCATTGAGACCATTTAACTAATCATTTTGGTCCAAGGAGCCTCTGCTGAGGAGAATCTTATCTGTTAGAATCCCTTGTAAATTGCATAAGACAAGATGGGAAGTAATTGGATCAATGGGAATTTTGTAGGCATGGGAAACAACAACTTGCCTGGTTTTTAAAATTAAGGGGCAATGAAACAACAAGATGGGAAGTAAGGGTGGTTAATAAAATTATTTTTTATTACAATGTCTAGCTCCCATAGCTTTCATATCGCTTTATATTATTTGTTTTATGTTTGTTTCCCAAGCTTTATGCAGGAGCACCTCGCCTCCAAGCAAGTCATATATTTATATAAGCCCTGGGGAGGGATTTATTCTCTTTGGGGGAAGGGAACCATAGAGGAATTTGCTAGTCAAGTATGTTGAGAGCCCCACACATTAGTTGAAGAATGTTGCCATGCTGGTACATTGTGAGACCATTTGTGTACATTGAGGTGACGCTAGTAGGCGATTTGTTAGCATTGATATTGCACTGTGTTTAAAAGGTATGTTGTTGCGGAAAGTCTGGTTATCATCCCTGTATGAGAAAATCCATGATTGTGAGCATTTATAATTTGCTACAATTGCGATTTATTGGCTTCCAACATTGGAGATTTCCCTAGTTAGCTTGCATTGCAGCATTGAAGAGAAGTGGGATATCCTGAGGGACTTCTTAGTAGTGAAAGGGATCCCATTTTCTTGTGTTATGAAACATTGAAGGGCAAGGAAATGCAGAAAAGGTTGGTTTTGCGTAGAATTAATGGGTTGAAAGGTAGAATTCCTTGACGTTAGTAATCGTGTGAGCCAAGTGAGGTAGTCATAGCCTTAGCCAATGAAATTCCCTCTTGTTTCATTCCACCTACTCAAGCTGCTACTTATGGATAGGTGGAAAACTGATCCCATGGAGTTATTTCCCCAAATGTAGCTAATGGCAATGAAATTATTGATTTGTATTTTTTATATTTTGGATATTAATGCTTGCAATGAGTGTTTTTGTTGATTATTATGTGCTCTCTCACTACAGAAGTTGCAAGTTTGGGAGTCAACATTAAGGCTTAGAGGTGCATGTTTAGCTGCCTAGTAGTGATTCATATGTAGAATTGGGAGGTTTTCATGGTGAAATATTGTAATGTAGGGGGTATAGCTCTATCTCTGCCCTTTCTATTAATTTTCATCAATGCCAATTTGAGGTTAATGGCCTTCTTGTAGGATAGAAGTGACCATAATCATGGAATGTAATTATATGTATGTGAAAGAACTATATATTAAATGATATTGTAATTACCCATTTACCAATAGTTTACGATTCAATACAATAGCATAAATATGTGTATGCTTTGAGGTGGCTAAATGTTTGGGAAAACAAGGGATTCTATATAGGATGAACACATTCAGTACTATTGAAATATGTAACTAGGTTTGGTCTTCATAATGATGTGTAATCATGATTTTATGTAATTAATGTAAAGAAGAAAACTACAATTATTTTTCTATGCTTGAGGCATGGGTTTCATGCTCAAGGAATTTTATATTGTAGATCAACCTCCCATTGTGAGCTATTAGGTTTGGTCATCAAGTCATAAAGTCTAGTGAGTCAATGTCATGTTTTGAAGGTCCATGTGGGCATGTTACATATTGTAAAAGATAATTTTTTTGAGTCATTAACCCTCCAAGACCTTGTCACAAACACTCCTTCAAGTCGGCCTTCAAAAGAAGATGAAGATGATTCTAGAATAGCATGTCAGCGGAGTCACAAGGTCAAGTCAGCCTATTTTGCATGGACAAACCACTATATATAGGAGCACTCAACATCACTTGAAGGACAATTCAAAGAAGAATCTGAAATATAAAAGGAAGTGCAAGAAACACTAGAGAAAGGACTCATCATCAAGCAAAGAAAGAAGGAACATAAATCGAAGTGCTTGGACATTGTTTTGGGTTATTCTCCTCGCATGTGTGCAAAATTTAGGGTTTCTACAGTGGTATCATATTAGTCCATGAAGGAGTCATCAAGAAGGTCACCAATCCAACTCTCTTGTTGGCTGAATTCATAAGGAGAAACCCTCTAGTCAAGCGAAGAAGGAAATCACCATCAAGATCCATAATTCAACCACACATGTGAACTTGCAGATGTTTCAAGCAACTGAGAATTGCAGGTCTGTGGAGGAAGGCCGAAATTTCAAAATAGTCGAAATTTGCAGTAGGGTGACCAGTGTTGACTTGGGTAGGAAGGAGAAGCAGTAACAAGGAAGCCCTGTGACTTGGTCTTGTAGTGGTTGGTTAGGTCAAGGGTCTTGGACTTGGAATTTGTCACTTGAAGATTCTCTAAGAAAAAGGATTTGTTTGGGTTTTCCTCTCAAGTTGGAGAGGTTTTGGACCTGACTGATCGCCTACATCTTGTGTCCCTTGTCTCATTATTGTTTACATTTTGATAGTTGTTTGATGAAGATAACACTATAATAAGAAAAGTTAAAGAATAACATAATAATAAGAAGTAAAATATATTCACAAACAATTATCATTCCTAGAGAAATCTCCTCCAGTCTCTACCTTGGATTTCTCAACATGGTATCAGAGCTAAGGTGACAAATCAAGGAAGGGCAACTCATCAAGGGACACTCAAACATTCAAGGATCGAAACTCTAGAAGGGCATCAAAGCATATCTAGAAGATCATCTCATCCTCAACATTTTGAAGGCAAGGTCTACATCATCTTCTTGAAGGAAGTGTCAAAACCCTAGATCGAAGAAGAAGTCTACATCAAAGAAAAGGGACCACAACGACCTTATTTCTACTCAAGTTGAAGAGATCTACAAATCAAAGTAACTTGAAGTTTACTCATCCAAGAGAAGCAAGATCAACGGCGTTGTCATCATCATTAAAAACTCCAAGGTGATCTCCCCTTCTTTTGAGCCAAGGATCACTCTTGAAGAAAACTACCTTCATCAAGAAGAAGCTTTCTATTATCCATATCATCATCAAATTCAAGGAGGCAACAAGTGGAATGAGCATCTTATGAAGTAAGTATATTTACGTCTACTTATGAATATGTCAAAATGTCTTTTTGCAAGGAAAACAACAAATTGGTTGGGGATTCAAACTTTTTAGCATGGAAGAAGAGGACATATCTAAACCTCATAGCAAATGATGTCATGGAACATGTCAAAGGCTCTATCACCAAACCTCCAAAAGAAGATGCTCAAGCACTTGCAAGATATATGAAAGGGGAAGTAAGGGCTCAAAGGATTCTCAGAGAATCCATCGAGGATCCCCTCATTCCCTATGTATCGAAATTAGAAACATCAAAAGAAATATACGACAAACTTGTAGAGTTATTCTCCATAAGCATTGTAGGTAAAGTAATCTCGTTAAGGCAAGAACTCTACAAGATGAAGATATCAAAAGAAGAAGGAATAGCCTCATACTTCATGAGGATATATGAAATAAGAGATCAACTACAAGAATTAGGAGTCATAATGTCTAACAGAGAAATGACTACCATTGTGCTCAATCCACTACCGAAAGAATGGGGCAACTTCTCATCAAGTATCTATGGGAAAAAGGAAGGTACTCCATTCAATGAACTATGGTCACTATGCATAATTGAAGAAACCAGGTTGACGGAAAAATTTGATGTAGGATCAAATGATCAAACTCAAGCATATGCTATTATGGCAAAGTGAAAAGGGAAGTTTGGGAAATTTGGTCCTCAGAAAAGAAAGAAGAACATGGTAAAGATTCAATGTTATGGATGTCAGGAATATGGGCACTACAGAAGGGATTGTCCTAAACTTAAGAAGGATAACAACAAAAGAGGAAGAGAAGAAGCCCATGTTACTGAAGAAGTAGAGGAAGCCGAAAAGAAGAAATCCAAGGAAGAGAAAGTACAATATTTCTACTATGATTGAGATAGTCTTCCTCATCCATGTTCTTTTCAAGTTTTTCTGTTGTAAAGTATAACTATCATGGTAGGAATCATTAGAAGCATGATATGATGCATATGTTGATTTTTGGGGTAGCATCGGATGTGCTCTAGCTTCGAAACTTTGTGGAGGAGGTAGGACACATGAGATCTACAAGACCCAGAAATCATTTGGAGAAATTCCACTCGGAACTTAAGTTATTCAATAATTAATTATTTTAATGGGGACCCTAAGTCTAAACTTAGGGAAATAAAAAAATTAATGTGAATTAATTTAAACATGTGGGTGAGAATGTTCTAAGTGATGAGGATCAAGTCTTTTCTATTCTTAGCCATTGATTAGAGATTAGATCACATTCGTTGATTCATCAACATGAAAAGTATTAAAGGAATTAAAGTATTAAAGTATTAAAGGATACATGGTGGATCTAAGAGATCGAATTCTTCTGATGGAGAAGTGCTCAGACGAAGATTGAGTGAGTTAAGGAAGCAGGGAGGGGCAGATGCAATGATTGTTCGGAGGACCAAGAGTACATTGCAGAGCAAGAGCAACAGAGACGCAGAAGGAAGGGCGACGCGGTCACCAAAGGGGTTCACGCAGAGCCTGCGTTAGCCAGCTGGGGTGACGTTGTAGTTGCAGCAGAGGCAACACAATGTTTTTCGGGAAAGCGCAGAGGTTTGGGCCTCCGTCTTTCTGGTTTCTATGGCTAGAAGAGCTGTTTGTTTTTCTTCAGGAGTTGTTGGTGGGGCATTGTTTTTGTCGGTGTAGAACATTGCCTAGTGGGACTATGACAAAGTAGAGGGAACCAGTTCCTCATAAGAATTCTTGCCAAGAAGTCTAGATCCAGTGTTGATCAGCAGCAAAGAGTGATCAGAGAGGGCTGATTCGACATCAGTTGGCAGAGGATTTCCGAGAGGGAAATCATTTTCAGAGGGAGTGTGGTTCCTTAGACGGTTTCTAGCGCTAAGAAACCTAGATCTGAGTTTTGTTGGGGCAGCAGCAAAAGAGGGAGAAGAGAACTAGTTTGAAATCTTTTGTTGAGCAGAGATGGCCACACATGGACCGAGGGATCATGACAGATTGGATGGAGCATCCAACTTTGTCATATGGAAGGCCAGAATCCTGTTAGTATTAGATGCACATCATATCAAGCATCTCGTCGAGAGCGCAGTTGTTGTTCCTACTAACATTGATCCACTCAAGAAGTATGAAGAAGCTCAAGTGAAGGCTAAGCGCTTGATCATGGATGGAGTCAAGGATCATGTGGCCCCAAGAACACAACACATGAGACGTGGACTTCTTTGACCACATTGTTTCAGGGGACTTCTATTTAGAGGAGGATGCTTCTTGAGAATCAACTCCGATTATTCCAGATGCTGAAGGGAGAAGATATCAACCCCTTCCTCATTAGATTGAAGGTGATCCGTGATCAGCTGGTTGTGGGGGCCACATCTGATGAAGGTCTTACGGTGAGGACTGCTTTGAATGCAGTTTCCGATGAGTGAGAGAACTTTGTCCAAGGCATCTTGGGAAAAGCAATGCTTCCAAGTTGGGAAAACATGTGGGCAACTCTTCGACAAGAAGAGATCAGGAGAATGACCAAGGTGGGCATCAACAGCAGAGGGATCAAGATCAAGAAGGAGGAGGAAGATGTGGCTCTCGCATCTAAAGAGCAGCATGGGCAGCAGAGGAAGAAGAAGAAATACCTTTCAAAGGTCAGATGCTTCAGGTGTGTTGAATTAGGACATTTCGCCACAACATGCCCTTTGAAAAAGAAGGGAAAATAAGATTTTGATTCGAAGGTTGTCGTAGCTAAGGACGATGATTGAGATGATGACGATGTGGCCATGACTACTCATGTGCCTCGGGAGAAGAGGTGGGGCGACATTGATCTATAGTTATTTCGAAATATAGTGAAAGGGGCAGGATCATTTTGGTGCCCAAACTCTTGGATCACATACGAGCTACGGGAGCCCTTAATGACAGTAGCAGGTTGACTAGAGTCATATGGTGTGAGGAGAATGGAGCAACAATGGCAGAGCTAGGACGCAGAAAACTGAAGCAGTGCAGAGCAGAGGCAACAACACAGTGGTTGATGGACTTCAACAACGCAGTGCAGAGCAGTGCTTACGTAGTGCAAAGCAACAACAACGCGGAGCATCAGAGGGCCAGCACCGAATTAGCAGCAGAAGGAGCTTCACCATCGAGATGCATCCAGACTGACTTGTATGTCAAGTTTTTGTGTATATTTTCAGTTGCTTAACTCTCAACAATTGAATTGCAGTGCAATAGTTAGCAGTGGCAGTGCTATGAGCAACATGATGTAGCATTTGAGGAGCTGCAGTACATATGAGGTAGTGACAAGTGGCAGTGTCTTGGGCAACAATGCAAAAGGAAACAACGAAGTGGATGAGGGGCAGCAGCCGGGCATCTATAGCACAGAGGACCCATGCCGTGGATCAGGGTGATGCTTCTGGTATTGAAGTATTGCTAGAGCACATTCCTCGCTAAGAGGGAGTGTTGACTTTTCGGGTAGCATCGAATGTGCTCTAGATCTGAAAATTTGTGGAGGGGCTAGGACACATGAGATTTCCAAGACCCAGAAATCGTTTGGAGAAATTCCACTTGGAACTTAAGTTATTCAAATAATTAATTATTTTAAAGGGGACCCTAAGTCTAAACTTAGGGAAATTAAAGTGAATTAATTTAAACATGTGGGTGAGAATGTTCTAAGTGACCAGGATCAAGTATTTTCTTATCATAGACGTCGATTAGAGATTAGATCACGATTGTTGATTCATCAACAGGAAAAGTATTAAAGGAAGGTTTGGGGTCAGTTGGAGGATACATGCAGTGCATCTAAGAGATCAAATTCTTCTGACGGAGAAGTGCTCGGGTGAAGATCAGATCTGAGTGATTCAGAGAACCAATGAGGGGTAGATGTAGTGATTGGTCGAAGGACCAAGAGTACATTGCAGAGAAAGGGCAACAGAGACGCAGAGGAAGCATCACAACCATCAGGAGAGGTGACGTAGTCCCTAGAGGGGTTGATGCAGGCCCACGTAGGGGCTGCACAATGGTTCTGAGGGACAATCCAAAATCAACTAGAGATCAATGTTTCTAAGCTGACAGGGCTGAAACTTGATTTTTGGAGAGGCAGACCAGCGCAGACGAAGGGTGACGCAATCCATAAGCTAGACCCACGCAGGCTTACATAGTGGTAGCGTAGAGACTGCGTAGAGGCAGCTAGGGTTTCACCAGTGTCTGATCCAGATCTACCGAGACTTGTAGAGTGAGGTAAAACTCACGATTTGCCTTTGCTTGTTGAGGTTTCCTCTCTTGGGTGAGCCGGATTATGGCACCCTAAATGTACTCAAAATACTACTGCTTAATAATATAAACCCTCAGAATTGTTGCACTAGTTTTCCCGCATAGGGTTTTTCCCGACACATATGTTCGAAAAATCTGTCCTTTGTCTATGTGCTTTACTTATTTTTCAGCACTTGATCTGTATAGTTGTGTAGGCTGTAGTGTATTTACTTTGACGTTTTCCTGAATTATTCAGGGAAAAAAAAAAGATTTCGAACTGGTAAACAACTATGAGAAGTAAATCACATTTACTACAGTAGGGTTTTTGGTTTAGATTCAGATTTTTTCATAGCATCATGTTAGGAGATGGCATCATAGAAGCATATTATTGAAAGCAAGAGCTTGTGACATCATCATAAAGAAGCATGAAGATAGTTGAAACAGAATCTTATGGCTAACACCTATAGAAGGATGTTGCTCTTGGTAACCTCATTAGAAGCATAAGTAGTACTTCCAGGAAGAAGAAATCCATCTAGTATAAAAAGCTCATCATACGTCACACAAGAGGATAATCTGTCGATTGAGAATGATCAAGATCCTCCATTGGAATCTTCCCTGGAAGGTTCACCTATTGATAGGAGCAAGTGTTTCACCAAGAATTCCATCATGTATGGGATTCATGGAGTAAAGGTATGATGCAAAGCAAGTCAAGGTGATTGAAGTTCGTTCAATCAAGGAAGTTGGTGAAGGAAGTCTAGATGATCTAAATGAAGAGATGAGGTATGTATGGATATATTTGGATAAATGTCAAGTCGTGTCATATGGTTGCAGGGATAAATGCTCTATCTTGTGAGCATGATCAAAAGAAAGGATCTCCTCCTTTGAAAGGATGGATGAAGGCATGGATCACATATTGTCTAAGATGAAATCAACATAATAATTCTTCATATGAAATATGAGGTGGTTGACAAAGGAACTATGGATGGAAGTTCCAAGATGCAATATGTGAAGTAAGGAAAGATCGTGAAAAATGCAACTGTGGAGAAGGCAATCAACATCCAAGGACATAAAGATTTGACTATGATATCTCCACGAGAAAGATATAAGGACCATGATGAAGTCTGAAAAAAGAAGGAAACCCTTGAAATTATATACCTTTTTGGAGATGTGTCAATATTTATGCAGAATGTTGAAACAAACAAGGAAATGTCATGATGAAAGACCATCAGAAAGGTAATTTTATTTAATATTCATTTTCTATTTTCGCACAATATCTAGATGGGCTTATTCAGGGCTACGAAGGGAAGGGTTGTGGAAGTATTCTACAATTGATGCTCATGTGGTAGGATGAAAGGTTGTTAAATTTGGGCAACTAGGTCCAAACTCCGGGTTGTGCTGCTCAGATGACGATCCCAATATTTTTATTGGATTCCTCTTTCGGAGAGGTGTAAGATTGATCTAAAGATCATCTCGATTAGATGAGCATAACATGTACTTTGAATTTATTCCACTTATGTGCTAGGTCGACCTGGAATATAATATAGACTTTAATGTCTTAAAGGACGTGTCACACACCCCCAAAGATGCCTATATATTGGAGAGACTTGGAGTTCATTAGACACACAATGTGTGGAGGATTTTCTTCTCTCTTGATGGCGATGGGGCTGCGTTCTTGGTGTTGCGTATTTGTAGAGTATTCTTTGTCTGGGTTGTCTTGGGGTTGTGTGTGACACACTTGGCTGAATGATCTATTAAAGACTTTGCTGATAGAAGCATCCTGCTAATCATCGTAATGCCACCATTTATTATCTCTGTTTTGGCTTATCTTCCATCGATCTATTGGTATGTTCTATCTACTTCAGTGTTTTGTGCCCTAATCTGAAATGGCATATAACATGTTCTAAAATTAACATGGTATCCGAGCTGAGGGGAAGACAAAGCCCAATTTGTGTTGAAAAAAATCTCCGATCTATTGATCCAACAAGTGAAACTCATCCACAAGAGCATCATTCGTAGATAAAACACTTCTGAGGCATCCAAATTGGAGCATAGGCTAGACGTGGAAGAGGAGACTCTCTTTTTATCTCTTTAAGGGTCAAAGAGCTATAGGAGGCTGCCACTGTGTTTGAGGGCAGATTGCATGGTGCTTAAGGAATGTTTTATGGGCGGTTTGTCTCTAAAAGAGAATGTCGCAGGCCTCTGAAGCCTCACTGATGATTTTCGCTGAAAATTAAGGGAGGCCAAGGAGTAGAGCTGGATGAGAATGCTCTAGATGTTTGCGGCCTTGCTTGAGGGTAAACCAAAAGTATTAGAAGGTTGTTTTAAGTCTATTTTTTGGGTGATCGAGTGCAAGAAGAAAGGTCGAGGTCCCTTTGAAGAAGACCGCAGCCAAAAGGGATTGTTTTAAAGGTTGTTTGATGGGCGGATAGCCCTCATAAGAGGCTGTTGCAGGTCTGGTTGTATATCTGTAGGATGTCGCTGTCAAAAAAAAAGAAAAAAGAAAAAAGAAAAAAGGAGGGCAACTCTGTGTATAAGGGTTTGTAACTTCCCTAAAGGAGCAACGTAGAGGGGCAACCTCTCATTGAAGGACAACCGCATAAATTATGGGCCAGATTTGAGGTTTGAAAAGACGGCTGTAGAAGCATACAACTTGAGGGCACGAAATCACCAGGGCACGAAATCAACTTCAAAATCTCTTCACCTGGAGGATTGTATATGCGATGTTTTGGATCAGTTTGAAACCAACGAAAAGAAGAGATATGTTGTCTTGGTTGATCAAATCTGGGAAAGTTCTATGGTTGTCTCATGAAGAAATTGCATGGTTCGCATATTTTATTCATTTAGGCTCTTTTATTTGGTAGTATGGTCCGTAAGTCATATTCTGTGGCACGAATCTAATAAACTAGTATCACATTCTTTGTTTCGTATTGGAGCCCTATATCCTTGCGGCATCATGGATTCGATACACTTGGGTTTTGTTTGTATTTCTATGACTGGCTCTGTTTGTAGCTTGCATTTATTCAGGGACTCATGACTCATCTTGTCATCTACTCTCTCCGCAATGTATCCATGTTTTCATAACATGGTATGGCATCGCAATTGGCAGCGTGACACCGAATTCCTGTTAACTCGTTTTATATGGACATCGCTTTGTATGGGTATCATTATTATGGGATTCAAAGTCTCGACATTCCATCAGTTCTCTTTCCTGGCATCGCATTGGATTACAGTTTTGCTGAATATTGTTTGAAGGCAGTATGTTGAGTGTTGTGGTAGGCCGCAGGCCATACCATAACAACAAGCCTTGTATGGGCCATTTTTAGCCCTTACCCTCAACGTAAAGGAAGAATGTCCCTTCTAGCTAGTGACCTTAAGGAAGATTGAAGTGGAGCATTTTTTATGGTGCTTCCATGTCAGAATGAAGGTTGAGAAAAGGCCGAGTCTCCTCAAGGATCATTGCAGTAAATTGCAGGCAGTTATCACAGTTTCTTTTTTTACTGTGTGCTCACTCTGTATTGACCTCACTCCTGAGGTAGCCGCTGGTCCAAACTAAAGTTGGACATACATCCTTGATGCCCTATTTGAGGGGTTCTTATGTGCAAGGGAAGTTGAAGTTTTATCCCTTAGTGGCCCAGATCTGTGCATAAACAAAGACACACATGTAACATTTATCAATGACTTGAGGTAAGTAGACCTAATGCAGTAAGGCAAATTGGGGTACTTGACAAAGGCTATCAGATCTGTACATGCAAGGGCAGTGTTGTGAACCTGCATATTCCTGAACTCAACCTATTGGAAGTAACCTTAGAAAGTGTCTTGACCAGATTTATCTTGCTGGATGATTGGGGCTGAAACATTGATGAGCAGGAGTGCCCTTATGACTGTGTTGGATTTGCATAAAAAAAAGGTGTCATATAAGGTATGGATTGGCATGAAGAAATGACGATTCTGTGATTGGAACAACTGTATGATTGGTTCTTAGATCTGTGCAATTTAAAAGACAAATTGCAGATTTAAGATCTGAAAACTTGAGGCCTTAGATTAGTCAACCATTAACTGTAGTTGGGCAGATTCGGAAGCCCTAAGGAACAATTTTTTTTGGAGTTGGAAGTTTTTTTTTAAGGGCTGACTGCAGAAGCCCTTGGGGAAATATTATGTAGCGGTCAAATTGACAGGCAAAGATGTAAGTCCTAGGAAGAGTGACAAGGGAAGTTGATTTGTCATTGCGCTAGGCAAATTTTGACAGCCTTAGGAGTAGTCTTCTAAAATGACTAGAAAAATGACAAATGGGCAGATCTGGAAGCAAAACAGGATGCAATGCCAGATGTAGTAGATGAAGACCTCAAGTGCAGGATAAATCATGATATGTTAGAAGGCAGATTGGATCCCTAGTTCAGTGAGTTGCAGTCTTAGAAGGCTGCTTGAGGAAACTACAACAGATCTCCACAGAATAACAGGTAGTTGTAAGGACTTTTGACACAAGATGAGTCTTGTAGGTATATTCTCCCTATTTGTTAATGACATAGATAGACACCTATGTAGCAGTAAGCATGTGACTGTATCAGTCTCACATTGGAGCGTAATGATAAAGTGAGTCTTATAAAGGTTTCAGACCTCTAGGCTGACTTTGTCAGCCGGGATGATGTCTTTGTGACTGACCCACTTCTGTTCTGAAATAAAGAGGCTAGCAAAACAAGTTATGGTGGGATGATGCACAATGTTTGGATTGCACTAGTGGACGGAGTTCTCCCTAGTTGAGAGGGAGTGTTAAATTTGGGCAACTAGGTCCAAACTCCGGCTTGTGCTGCTCAGATGACGATCCCAATATTTTTATTGGATTCCTCTTTCGGAGAGGTGTAAGATTGATCTAAAGATCATCTCGATCGGATGAGTAGAACATGTACTTTGAATTTATTCCCCTTATGTGCTAGGTCGGCCTGGAATATAATATAGACTTAAATGTCTTAAAGGATGCGTCACACACCCCCAAAGATTCCTATATATTGGAGAGACTTGGAATTCATTAAACACACAATGTGTGGATGATTTTCTTCTCTCTTGATGGTGATAGAGCTGCGTTCTAGGTGTTGCATATTTGTGGAGTATTCTTTGTTTGGGTTGTCTTGGGGTTGTGTGTGACACACTTCGATGAATGACTTATTGAAGACTTTGCTGGTAGAAGCATCCTGTTGATCACCGTAACACCACCATTCATTATCTCTGTTTTGGCTTGTCTTCCATCAATTTATTGGTATGTTCTATATGGTTCAGTATTTTGTGCCCTACTCTGAAATGTCATAGAACATGTTCTAAAATTAACAAAGGTCCTTAAGGAAACATGACATGAAGATGGCAACAAGACATGAAGGAAGGCCAAATATGGACTAATGGATCACTTTCTGATGAAAAAAAGGATGCCATGACTCACATGATTCATGAATGAAAGTGATGGATGGTATGTGCCCTATGATGAAGTCCCAAAAGGATGTAGACTCCATAACAAAGAAGAAATTCATGACATCAAAAGGAGTACTACAAGCAGTTTTTTCGTCCCATGGTCTCCATGTAAAGAGCTGCTAGAAGCAAGTCCCTAGTCGAGAGGGAGCTTGGTCAAGTACCTGATTAAGAGGGAGCTTGAGTACATTTCTTTTTATGGGAATGGGTACATTCTTTCATTGGAATGGGTATGTGCTCCCTAGTTAAGAGGGAGAGATAGACACATCAATCTTGTCTTCACTTGGGAAGATATAATGGAGGATTGGGTAATCATCTGGCATCCGATACTCTTTGAGGATGTGGTAGGGCATCCGAGATAAGAGAGTCGTAGAGGACCGATATTCTTTGAGGACAGAGAATCCAAGATCATAATTTTTTTGATGGAACATACTATGAGAAAACCCAAGTGGGGTATGTTCTGAGAGAGACAATGATGAGGGTGTCTATAAATCATTGGTCTCACCAACATTTTTCTCTGATCTTGTGAAGAGATATAATTGTGAGTCGAGTCCTTGCTATGTGACAATGTTGGATGATATGATGCTATATAAATGGGTTACCAATCCGAATCTTCTTATGAGAATTCTTCATATTGAGAATCTTCAAGTACCTTGTATAGATTATGAATACCTCCCTAGTTAAGATATGTAACTAGGTTTGGTCTTCATAATGACATGTGTAATCATGATTTTATGTAATTGATGTAAAGAAGAAAAATAAAATTATTTTGTGATGCTTGAGGCATGGGTTTCATGCTCAAGGAATTTTATTTTGTAGATCAAGCTCCCATTGTGAGCTATTAGGTTTGGTCATCAAGACATAAAATCTAGTGAGTCAATGCCATGTATTGAAGGTCCATGTGGGCATGTTACATATTGTAAAAATAAAATTTGTTTGATCCATTAACCCTCTAAGACCTTGTCACAAGCACTCCTTCAAGTCGGCCTTCAAAAGAAGATGAAGATGATTCTAGAATAGCATACCGGCCTAGTCACAAGGTCAAGTTGACCTATTTTGCATGGACAAACCACTATATATTTGAGTACTCGGCATCACTTGAAGGACAATCCGGAAAAGCAATTGAAATAGAAAAGGAAGTACGAGAAACACTAGAGAAAGGGCTCATCATCAAGCAAAGAAAGAAGTAACATAAATCGAAGTACTTTGACATTGTTTTAGGTTATTCTCCTCGCACGTGTGACATACTCTAGGGTTTTTGCAGTGGTATCATATGAGTCCTTGAAGGAGTCATCAAGAAGGTCACCAATCCAACTCTCATGTTGGTCGAGGTCACAAGGAGAAGCCCTCTAGTCAAGCGAAGAAGGAAATCACCATCAAGATCCATACTTCATCCCACATGTGTGAACTTGCAGAAGTTTCAGGCAATTGAGAATTGCAGGTCTGTCGAGGAAGGCCAAAATTTTAGAATAGTCGAAATTTGCAGTAGGTTGACCAGTGCTGACTTGGGTGGGAAGGAGAAGCAGTAACAAGGAAGCCTTGTGACTTGGTCTTGGAGTGGTTGGTTAAGTCAAGGGTCTTGGTCTTGGAATTCGTCACCTGAAGATTCTATTAGAAGAAGAATGTGTTTGGGTTCTCCTCTCATGTTGGAGAGGTTTTGGCCATGGCTGATCACCTACATATTGTGTCTCTTGTCTCATTATTGTTTAATTTTTGATAGTTTTGTTATGAAGATAACACTATAATAAGAAAAGTTAAAGAAGAACATAATAATAAGAAGTAAAGGTATTCACAAACAGTGATCATTCTTAGAGAAATCTCCTCTAGTCTCTACCCTAGATTTATCAACAAGTACCACTCACACAACTAGATCAATGATCCTAATGTTGATTTTTGTGTAGTATTGGGAGGTATTCTCACATGCCAAGAGGCCTCCTAAGTCAACTTAGAAAAATCATCGAAATTAAAATAAAATAAATCTTATTTTGGGTTTCATGTAGGCTCAAAAGGGACAGGTCGACCCCACCATGAAACAGTGTGTCCCTTGGGGTAAATGCACCTATTCGACTTGTATATATACACATGATGTGATACTTCATTTGATCCCTCACTTATCATCATCTTTCTTCTATAGAAGACACTCGTGGGAGCTAAAAAATGATGAAGTGGCTAAAGTTTGGACTTGGTTTCGAGCACAAATTTCTAGACATTTTATTGTAAACCTTGTTGAAGAAGAACTTCTCCTAGAAGAATATTTCTTGTGTTTTCTCCCAAGTTTGGGTCTCCCAGGGAAAATTTTGTTCTCTCTATTATGCATGGTTTTCTCTTTATGATCTTACTATCTTCATTTCATTACTATTGAAATATTCTATGTATAATTGTTCAATAATATCGGTGGCATAATATAAACTATATGAATATTATTAGGTAGTAATTATCAGATCAGAAGATTAGTTTCTATTGCATTTATTATAGAAAAATCAACACGGTATCAAATCCAAGGAAGTGTATGAGTTTGTTTTAAGGTCTATCTAAGGGTGAACAAAAGGACCACATGACTAGTCTGAGCCCTAGTCTTAGTTGCAATCAAGAAAATCCCAGGATCGAAGTTGAGCAGAGATAACAGACCTGGGCGAGGGTTAGTTTAGAAGGTCAAGCAAAACCATGCATCATTATGATTTGATCTGAGTTCATTATGATTTGTTTTATTTTTGGCTCGTTGCTTTGGAATTATAATTCATTGACTTGAGTTCATTTTGGTTGTTCATATGATTAATTTTGGACAAACATCTGTAATCAGTAAACGAGCTTGCTTTATTATATATTGATGAGGTGGCATTTCCATTAGTGATCGATCTTCATGGATTACAAATAAGTCGCTCTTAGGTTTCATCAAATGAAGTTTGCAAAACAAGAAATGAAAAAACTTCGTGTTTCCATGAATTAATTTGTTAAAATTGAACATAAAAGAGTTTTATCATTTGAATCGGTTCTATTATGGTAAATAAAGTTTGAGTTTTATATGCAAGGTTTGATCTGTTGTATTGATTCATATTCAAGGTATTTCTCCTTTCTTGAATGGTTTGCAACCTTATTACTTTTAGAACCTTGTCTAGATATTTGGAGCCAAGGTGGATATCTGAAGACCAATGATGAATCTAGTTTGCTAGTTTGACAAAGAGTTTTGGTTTGATATGGTCACCATATGGTTGATCTGTTATGGAGTGTCACTTACAATGAAGTCTATTCTTAAGGAAAGTCTAGTCACATTCTTAGTATTGTGAATATTGTCCATTTCTTTTGCAGGAAGGTTCTTGACTAAGTTATAACTGAAACATGGGTCGTATATCATGGATTGTTAACTTAATTAGTTGAACCATTTGAGCATAGACATAACACTGAAATATGTCATGGCTTGAAATGGCGTAGTTTTTGTTGAAAACAAAATATCGGCGAAGTTATGATATGGGCGACTATATATGAAAATCATAGGACGACTATAGGTAGCAGAGCAAGTGGTTGAAGGTCAGAGGCAGAGTCCAGTCTCGGTTAGAGTTCAAGCACGATTAGATAGAAGCATACTACAGTTTTGGTGGAATGGAAAAACTTGAAGATGGGTAATCTATATAAATACACATAGCGAACTCTGGCAGAGGTTATATTGAGGGAGGATACATAGCTGAGCTTTGCCATTGATACAACTCCTATGCCATCACCTTACATATATTTTGTAACATGGATTGAGTCATGTATTCGATGATTGGTTGTCATAAAACTACATGGATAAATTGAATATTCCACATTAGTCATTTTATTGCTACATGGTCATAAATTCTAGCTCCACTCTATAGGAGGAATGTGATGTTATCTTGTACAACTATGCAAGCATAGGTTGAGTTGAAAATAATCAGTCTTTGATTCGAATGATGCCTTCTCCCATTTGTTGTATCACAACAAAAGAGGATTGAAGTCCATGTATGTCAGTGAACGTGTTGTAGCAAACTCCTTAGAGGAAATCGATTACATGCTTGAGGTCACAGGCTCGAACACGATGACTATCAGTATTAGGTGTTGACGTAGTCAAGGAAAGACCTAGTCGAGGGTCTGCTCTTGTAAATAATGTTGAGATTTTTGGCAGAATCGAATGTTCTCTAGCTCCGAAACTTTGTGGAGGGGCTAGAACACATGAGATCTCCAAGACCCAGAAATCGTTTGGAGAAATTCCACCCGGTGTAAAAGTTATTAAAATAATTAAATTTTTTAATGGGGACCCTAAGTCTAACTTAGGGAAATTGAAAAATTAAAGTGAATTAATTTACACATGTGGTGAGAATGTTCTAAGTGATGTGGATCAAGCTTTATCTACTCTTAGCCATTGATTAATGATTAGATCGTGGTCGTTGATCTCTCAACGAGAAAATTATCAAATGAAGGCTTGGGGTTAGTTGGACAACACACATAGAGTAGCAACACTTTAGCTAAGTTGAAATTTTGGGGTGTGGTTTGCTGAGAATTTTCGAGTGAGCTTGCAGTGCTAGTGAGGGGCATATCAACAAGGGATGTTCTGATCCAAGGCCGAGAATACATACATCAGAGGCATTACCATACGAGGTAGCGTAGAGGCCAGCAGGAGGGACACAACCCAGCCAAACTGATGCAAAGACCACGCAAAGGGTGACGCAGACCATTCTGGGTGACACAGAGGCAACACAGATGCCTTCAAAGTGACCCAGGGGCAAACTTTGCTGCGAAGAGGCTACGTTGGGCTAAAGGGGCTGACGCAGAGGCTGGAGGCGCTGCACTGGGGGTTCCAGTGGGAAAGAAAGGGCTCATATTCAGTAATTCCTTAAGGGTTTGAATCAACCATATTTTCTGTCTCCGAGTGATAAGGTACTACTACCGTGAATTTCTCTGTGGGGAAAACCACTACTGGTGCCCTGGATGTATTCAAAGATTCTGCTTAATAAATAAAACCTCAAAGAGTTATTGCACTGGTTTTCTTGCATTGGATTTTTTCAGGGACATTTGTCCGAAAAATCATGTGTATCCTTTGTCATACATGTGCTATGTTTCAGTAAATGATTTGTATTTGTGTACGCTGCTAGTTGTGTTTACTTCGATATTTTCTAAATATTTTCTGAAAATAACTTGTATACTCAAATCACAAGTAGGAGAAGTAAATCAAGATACTGCAGTAGGGTTTCTATAATTTTGTATTCAGAAATTTTCACATGGTATCAGAATGATTGCAGATCAAGTTGAAGCCATTAGCAAGAGGCTGAATATTTTTGTTGCAGGAAGGGCACCTAAAGCATCACAGATCTGGGAGAAGGCAACACAACACCAAGAGGGATGCAAAGCCAGTTTTCTCATGCAGAGCGGATGCAGAGGCTGACGTAGGCCCTAGTGGGTGATGTAGAGCTTGTCAGGCTCACGCTGGGCTAACACAGTGGCTGATGCAGGCCCTAAAGGGTGATGAAGTCCGAGTTGGAGAGACGTTGTGCCAGTCGTCGGGGCTGGAAGTGCAGCTTCTGATCTTCGAAGTTGCTGGTGGGGCATCGGTTCTGTCGATGCAGAACAGTGTCTAGAAAAGTTGACAAATTAAGGGGAAACAGTGCCTCAACAGATTTTCTTGCAAAGAAATCTGAGATTCGATCAAGAGGGTGATTGTAGAGGGCTGATTCGACAGAATTGAAAGAAAATTTATGGGAGGGAAATCAATTATCAGAGGGAGCAGTTTCTCTAGAGGGTTTCTATCGCAAGTAAACCCAGATCCGATATATTGTTGAGTGCAACAACATTAGAAGGGAGAAGAGGACCTGTTTCGACTGTTTGAGAAAAGATGGCCCTGTACGGATTGAGAGATCAGGATAAGTTAGACGGTGTGTCTAACTTTGCGATCTAGAAAGCCAGAATCCTAACAGTCTTGGAAGAGTACAGTATCAGAGACCACGCAGAGAATGTCCTAGTTGTGTCGACTAATGCGAATGCTCCGAGAAGTTCAACGAAAATCAGGTGCGGGCTAAGAACTTGATCATGGATGGAGTGAAGGATCACGTGGTCCCACACATTGCCAAGAAGAAGACGGAAAATTAGGTGTGGAAAACTCTAACCACGCTGTATCAAGGTAGCTTCATCCAGTGGAAGATGCTTCTGCAGAATCATATGCGGATTTTCCATATGCACAAGGGAGAGGACATCGATCCCTTTCTCTTCAGATTGTAGACTATCTGAGACCAGCTGATTTCCATGGGGGCAACTCCAGATGATGGACTCATGGTAAGCACTACCCTGAATGCAGTCAACGATGAGTGGGAGACCTTGTCCAAAGTATCTTGGGTAGAGCACAACTCCCAAATTGGGGAGACATGTGGGCAATCCTTAAACATGAGGAGATTCGAGGAGTGACCAAGAGGGGATTCAATAGTGGAGGAGTCAATATAAAGGAGGAGGAGGAAGATGTGACCCTAGCATGTAAGGGACAACGACAGCAAGGGAAGAAGAAGAAGGACCTATCCAAGGTCTGGTGCTTAAGATGTGGCATACTTGGACACTTCGCTAGTACTTGTCCCAAGAGAAAGGGCAAGGAAGCTTCAGATTCCAAGGCAGCAACAGCGAAAGGGGACAGTTGCAGCAAAGATGATGTGGGCATGAGTGCTCATGTACCTCGAGAGAAGAGGGGGAGCAACATAGATCTGTAAAGCAGCTACAAATTGTGGAAGGCGGGATCCTTAAGGTGCCCAAACTTTTGGATCACATACGAGCTATGGGAGCCTTAAGACAGTAGCAGGAAGACTGGAGTCAGTGGGTGCAGAAGATCATGGAGAAGCAGAGGCAGTGTTGGGACACTGAAGAGTGGAGAAACGCAGTGCAGTGGTAGCAGCAGCGCAAAGTCTTATGGACTTCAGCATCACATAGGGGCAATACTTACACAGTGCATAGCAGCAGTAGTGGAGATGCTCTAGAGAGACAACACAAAGTAGCAGTAGAGGGTGCTTCAATGATGAGATGTAGCCAAACTGACTTGTTTGTTAGTTTTTAGGTGATTTTTCTTTAGTTTCATTTTCAAAGAACTAGTTTTTATGGTGCTTCAATGAATTAATTTACACAAGTGGTGAGAATGTTCTATGTGATGTGGATCAAAATTTCTCTAATCTTAGTCATTGATTATTGATTAGATCACAATCGTTGATCTATCAACGAGAAAAGTATTAAAGGAAGGCTTGGGGTCAGTTAGAGAACACACATAGAGTAGTAGCACTTGAGCTAAGTTGAAATTCTGAGGTGTGGTTTGCTGAGAATTTTCAAGTGAGCTTCCAGTGCTAGTGAGGGGGAGATCGACAAGGGATGTTCTGATCCGAGGCCGAGAATACATATGTCAGAGAGGCAGTATCGTACGAGGCAGCATAGAGGCCAATAAGAGGGACGCAACCCAGCCAAGCTAATGCAAAGACCACACAGAGGGTGACACAGAGGCAACACAGAGGCCTTCAGAGTGACGCAGGGGTAGCCTATGTTGCATAGAGGCTGCGCTGGGCTAGAGGGGTTGACGCAGAGGCTGGAGGAGTTGCGCTGAGGGTTCCAGTGGGCCAGATAGGGCCCATATTCAGTAATTCCTAAAGGGTTTGAATCAACCATATTTTCTGTCTCCGAGTGATAAGGTACTACTTCCGTGAATTTATTTGTGGGGAAAACCACTACTGGTTCCCTAGATGTATTCAGATATTCTGTTTAATAAATAAAACCCTCAAAGAGTTGTTGCACTGGTTTTCTTGCATTGGGTTTTTCCTGGGACATTTGTTCGAAAAATCATGTGTGTTTTTTGTCATATGTGCGCTATGTTTCAGTAAATGATCTGTAGTTGTGTAGGCTGCTAGTTGTGTTTACTTTGATATTTTCTGAATATTTTCTGAAAATAACTTGTATACTTAAATCAAAAGTAGGTGAAGTAAATCAAGATATTGCAGTTAGGTTTCTGTTATTTTGTATTCATAAATTTTCACAAAGGAGGGCCAACCACAGAGGATTTGAGGAGGTTGAGGCTGACAGTAAAGAGCCGCATTTGGGCCTCAGTACAGTGGTCCAAATTGCAAATTAGACAAGGCAAATGTCCTCAGAAATAGAGGGAGTCGGCCTAGGATTATCTAAAACAGGTTGAGCTATAAAATAATAATGTCAGCCGAACAATGAGGCTAGAAGAGGTTGGCCAAATTCAATGTAGCAGACTATGGTGGACAACAAGGAAGGTGGGGCAGTAAAGTGAGGCAAAGGACATCCTAATACAAGAGTGAGAAGACTTGGAGGTTACAAATTATATTCAAGTCTTGGACAAGAAAGTCCCAGGGTTTTTGGGATGAAACCCTAGAGAAGGGCTTGGAGCGTTGAATTGACGTGGAGTTGGTGTAATGCATATTTGATGTGGTTAGATAGTTCGATGAATGGCTTGCTAAGCCTAATCTGCAGGATGAAGAAACAAATAAATCCAAGTTTGATGAGATTGTATATGGACTTCATTAAGGAGGCAAGGATCAAGAAGGAATTGAAAATTCCCTACAACCCTCTACAATTTCTTCCTTAATCAAGAGATAAATATTTCATATATTTCACCTTTGACTATTGTTATTTTTCCATGGTGAGCCTCTTGTCTTTGTATTTTCTTGGTTATAATTGTTTCTTCCATGGCCTCTCGAGTGAAGTTTACAGGTGCATCGTGAAGGCTTCCAAGGCAATGATTCTAGCAGCAGATGGTGGCATCAAGAAAAATAATTCAAGACTTGTGTCAAGAAGGTTCTCCCAGGATTTGCCTCCCTCGTAGAGGGAGCATCCAAGATTGCCACATGAAGACCTGCTTCAAAAGCTAAAAGGACATGGTTGAGCCACTTCATCCGAGACATGATACAAAGAGGAGCAAGATATCTCTAGTAAATATCCATAGATGAGCAGATTTTAAACATGCTTCAAAGACGAGCTTAGTATGATGTTGAATGTCTCCCTCATTGGAAGGTAATGATGAGAAATTTGCAGGATTGGTTGACCGGTATCTTGAATCCATAAGGGACGTTGGTTGGGTCGTAAAGGACTTTGATCAAAGTACATAGATACATTCACCTTTGAACCCAAAAGGACTTGGCTTCTAGAAGGACTTGGATAGGTCATAAATCTTTGACCAGAAAGGTGAATGGCCCAAGGAAATTACAGGAAAAATTATAGGATACACTCACCTGAGAAGCTAGAAATACTTGGTTGGCTCATAAAGGACTTTGACTAGAGATGAATGACCTAGGGAGATTATAAATTGGACAGATCTTCTTCTAAGAAACCATAAGGACTTGGCTACCAAAAGGACTTGGTGAGGTCGACCAGACGAGATAGATGTACTTCACCTTTGAATTTTGAAGGAATTGGTTAGGTCATAAAGGACTTTGACCATAAAGTTGAATGTTCCAAAGGAAAATTCTCTTCTATGAAGCCAAAAGGACTTGGCTGGGTCATAAAGGACTTTGACTAGAGGAGATTGACACATTTGCCTAAGGAGCCATAAAGGAATTTGTCCAAAATACTTGGATACTCACGTGCATATGAGGATTTACATTGCCCACTCCGGGATGGAGTTATCTATAGACATGCATCAACAAAACAAGCTCATAAACTTTTCTTAAGGAAGGATAAATTTCAGCTAAAGGAAATATATTGTAGCCAAGGAGAATACCTCCCTCGCTAATAGGGAGTTTTGACTTTTGTGTAGCATTGAGAGATATTCCCACATGCCAAGAGGCCTCCTAAGTCGGCCTAGAAAAGATATGGAAATTAAAATAAAATAAAATTTTATTGTTGGGTGTAGGCTCGAAAGGGACAAGTCCTCCCCACCATGTAAGGGTGTGTCCCTTAGGGTAAATTCACCCATTTGACTTCTATACATACACATGATGTGACACTTCATTTTATCACTCACTTATCATCATCTCTCTTCTATAGAAGACACTCGTGGGAATAGAAAAAAGATGAAGTGACTAGGGTTTGTACTTTGTTTTTGGCACAGATTTCTAGACATTTTATTGTAAACCTTGTTGAAGAGGAATTTCTCCTAGAAGAATATTTGTTGGGTTTTCTCCCAAGTTTGGGTTTCCTAGGGAAAAAAAATTGTCTTTATTGTGCATGGATATTTCTTTATTATCTTACTGTTTTCATCGCATTACTGTTGAAATATTCTATGTATAATTGTTCAATAATATCAATGGCATAATATAAATTGTATGAAGATTATTAGGTATTAATTTTAGATCAAAAGATTAGTTTCTATTGTGATTATTGTAGAAAAATCTACATGTAACACTACTATTTTTACAGAGTTAAAACCTTCTAGGAGGAAAACAATCCACGACCCTAGCCAACGTGGCCTCTTGAGGCAATTTTACTAATGTAATTTTATTTTTTTACATAAGAGAGTTCTCACAGATGATCATTAGGCATGACCCTCCATGCTCTTTAAATATAAATCATGGACCAATTGGGTGTCAAGGCACGAATCAATAACCATTAGTATTGAGGAGAATATGAGCCATCGAATCACTTTATGTCTAGAACATATCGTGATCATCAAATTACAATGCAACTAATGCATTCTAAAGGAACACACTTTTACCTAATAGAAACAATAGACCATGTTGAACTTTAATAACTTTCAAGTGTCTAAATATCCTAACATTCCCCCCTTAAGAACAACTTGGGATAGAATTGAAGGATTTACAAAGGTGACACAATAGAAGGAAGGAGGAATTAGGGTTTACGCCCCCCTAATGGAAACTTCTTGAACACCTAACATAAATCGAAGTTTAGAAAACTCCACTTTTGTAAGATTATTTGTGAAAATGTTTGCAACTTAATCATTTGTAGGGAAAAAGAGTGATTCAATAACTCAATCATGAATGAGATTTCCAATGAAGTGCACTTATAACTCATTATGTTTGTTACGCTGATGTTGAACTAGATCTTTGGCAAGTTTGATGGCACTCTAATTGTTGCACCAAATGGTGGTTGGATGTTGCTACTAGAATTCAGACTCTAAAAGGTTTTGTGGAAGCCACACGACTTCTTGACTTTCATTAACCACTACTCGATACTCTACTTATTCTAAAGAAAGAGAACTAGCCTACTACATTTTACAAGCACAACTGACAAGTTTGGAACCAAGTCTGAAAACATAACCTACAATAGGCTTCCAACCATCAGGTTTGGAAACCCAATATGAATCAATGAAACCAACCAAAATAGGATTCCCTCTTGAATTGTAATGTATCCCAAACAAAATTGTACTTGAGATATATCAAAGTATCCTTTTAGCCGCTTTCCAATGACTTTCATGGGGTTTTTGCATATACTAAGCAGCAAGACCAACAACAAAAGAAATATTAGGACAAGTATGAGTCAAATATAAGAGGCTACTAACTAACTAATGGTATGAAGTTGGAATCAAATTCGATGGTAGTGCAGGTGGCAACAAGTTTGACTCCAAACTAAAATGGATAAGACGTTGGTTTACTCTCTTCCTTGTGAAAACAATGGTCACATGCATACTTAGTTTGGGAAAGAGAAATGTTTTCCTTGTTTTGCAATACTTCGAAGCCAAGGAAATAATGCAAATAGGCTAAGTTTGTCCTTTCAAACTTCTTCTTAAGGCTTGAATTAGAATTTTAGGGTCACTACCAATAACAATAAGGTTATCAACATAAACAAAAAATATTATGAGATGGCTTCCTACTTTCTTATTGTAGACATTGGGGTTAGAATGACATCTAGAGAAGTTGATGTCAAGAAGAAAGCTATAATTTTTGCATACCAAGCTCGAGGAAATTTTATAAGACAATAGAGAGATTTATTAAGGTGGAAAACAAGGCTAGATTCACTGTAAACATAGCTAGGAGGTTATTCCGTGTATATTTCTTCTTGTAGATCCCCATGCAAGAAGGTAGATTTAACATCCATGTGATGGACCTCCCATCCATGTGAGGAAGCAAGGGCTAGAACAAGGCAAATGGAATTCATTTTGGTGATAGGGGAAAAGGTTTCGTTGCAATCAATTCCTTCAACTTGAGAGAATCCTTTAGCAACTAATTGATCCTTATTCCTTTCAAAACTTCCATTTGATGCATACCTTTAGCAACTAATTGATCCGTATGCCTTTCAACACTTCCATTTGATGCATACTTAGTTCTAGATACCCATTTACATCAGACAAGTTTTCTTCCTTTTGGAAGAATTATAAGTTCCCAAATATCATTTTCCATCAACGAATGATATTCTTCATTCATTTTTTGTTTCCCATTTTGGATGGCCTAAAGTTTTTATAAATGTTTCTTGATCATGATTCTATGAAACTTTATCCAAGAGAGAGGAGGCTTGCTACAATTGTGAATGAGTATGACATAAATCTATAGGATTACCAGCAATGTCATCAATCATTTCTTGTGTTGAACAGATCCATTAGGAAGTTGAGGCACTAATGCAGGTTCATGTTCAATGGACTTATTCAGAGGAAGGTGAGTAAGCGAAGGTGGATTTTCATCCTCATTTCCATCATTTGAAGAATAAATCGAAATAGGAATAGTAGCACAAATTCTAAAGATGGCATGTAGGTTGAAGAGGGCCTAACCATCCAGTTAGACTCACAAGCTCAGATATTTTCAGCAAATTTAACATCTCTTCTAATGATTATTTCATTAGAGTGACGTGAAGAAGTTTATAATGTTTTGCATCTTCAAAATATCCAACAAAATACACTTCTCACTTTTAGGCTGGAAAACATTATTTTTTTGTTCTGAAATGTGAGTCCATGCTACAATACCAAAGATACAGAAGTGGCTTACATTTGGTTTAATGTCAATGCATCCTTCTTCTAGTGTTAAATTGCTTAAAGCCTTTGTGGGAGTGTGATTTACTATGTAATTTTCACAGTCGATTGCTTTTTCCCAATAATGAATATTTAACCCTTAGAATTAATCATATAATTAGAAATTTCATTCTAGAAGGGCCTTGTAAGTTAAGAATAATTCAAAAGATTCACTCTTAAGTTTCAAGAAATAAACTCAAATGCATCTGGAGAATTCCTCAATGAAATTTAAAAATCATTTGAACCTAAGAAAGAAGGAGAAGAAAGTGGACCACACAACACACTATGAACAAATTGTAAAGGGGTTGAGGCATGCCAAGAGGCATGCTTGGAAAAATTGTCTTGATGATGTTTTTTGAGATCACAACCAGTACAAACATCATTTCTGCAAGAAATGAGAAGGAAATCAGTCACCATATTTTGATTACATAGTTGTTTCGGTGAGAAATAGTTTAGATGACCAAATAGCTCATGTTAGTTTTCTCTAGTTATCACTATGAGAAAAAAAAATTAAGGGAAAAAGTTATGACCCAAAGTTTTCAAACTTGTACAACATGGTGATATCATCAACTATTCTTGTGGAAAGGACATGCTAAGATATTTTAAATCCTTAATTACAACTAGGTGAGGTGAAGACTCAGTTGTTTTACCTTTACCTCAACGAGTGATCTAATATACAAATAGAAGGTTGAAAGGAAGATTTGGAAACATATAATACATCATTGAAATGACCATTAATTTTTTGAATTGTTTCAAACCCCACAACACTAGGAGATCTATCATCACCAACAAATATCTGTATGGTATTACAATCTTTAAGATCATAAAAATGGTTATATCCTTACCCACGTAATAAGATGCTCCAAAATCAATAATCTAGTCATCAAAAGAAGTAGAGGTTGCATTGAAGTAGAAACCGAAAGCAGAAAGAGTGTTTCCATGAGAAGTATTAGAAGAAGAATCAAGATTGATGTTGTGGTTCTTAATTTTTGCTTCCAAGGCCTTTGTCCTTTTCAAACATTCAGACTCCAAATGTCCTTCTTTCCCACAATAATTGCAATCTTTGTTAGTCTCCTTGCTCTTTGATTTTGGTCTTTTGTCACTATTAGGAGTAGTAGCTGGCTAAGAGGATTTGGGACCTTTACTCTTCTTGTTCCAAAGATATTGTTTCTTTGGATGTTTGGTTTTATTTTTCTATTAGACCATTAAGTCCTTGTTAGATGTATTTGTAATGTTAATCGCTCCAATATGCAAGATTTTGTCTTATTCTCTAATCAAAGAGTCACAAAAAGATTCAATAGAACGTTTTTGATAGGTAGTCCCCAAAGCCTATTTAGTGGCATAAAGTGTAGATACAAAAATAGATATGTAGAAACGAGCTTGGAAAGAATAGTATATATGAAACATTCATACTTTAGTTTGATTGCATAGTGTTTAAGTAAATACGTAATTGTTTTGAACTTGGACAAATAATATTCAATGCAAGAGAAATCATTAGGAATTAAAGTCATGATTTGATTTTCAAGATGATGAGATTTAATAATATTATGTTCACCAAATATCTTTTTCAAATTTTCCTTGACTTCATCTAAGGCATCAATTCCTTGAATATGGAATCATAAATCAAGAGAAATGTAAATTTTGTTTAATCCACATTGTCATTCATAAAACCCTCTTATCAGCATCGATGGGGGCCTTTTATTTTTACTTCTTAATACATCATCCATGTGGGACTTCCAAGAGAAGTAATTGGTAATGGTGAGAAAAAATTCATTTGGAGTGGCCATATTAAATTAAATTTGACTTCGGATGTCAAATTTAGGTCATTTAAAAAAAATGAATTAATTGTAACAAAGAGCCACGTGGCATGGAGAAGTTGGCCCACATGGTGATGGATGTCACTGAAATATATATATCACTAGCTTTGCCTATGAGTTCACTTTTACAAATAAGTTACTTTATGAAGTGACGCACTTTTAAAAAAACAGTAAGAATCACTTTTACAATGAAGTTACTAGATAAATGAGGGTTGCATTCAAAATTTTAATAAAAAAATAAGAGTAAAATTAGTTTATAGTGAATCACTTTTATAATATAGGTGAAATTCACTTTACAATAATAAAGTTATGAAATAAATTAATTTTGCATGAATTTATTTTAAGAAGTAACTTGAAAAAGAGATTTAAACTCAAAACATTTTACTAAATAAATAAACTTTTACCAAGTGAGCTAGTGCAAAAGACATAATTACCCAGTTTCCAACAATAACTAATAGGGGGGGTGAATCAATAATTGTTTCTTTTAACAATAGCCACTTTTAATTAATTGTAACAATCTATGGTACAAGTTATATTCAGAGAGGATACGTAGTTGAGCCTTTCCATCGACACAACTCTTATGCCATCGCCTTACATATATTATGTAACATGGATTGAGTCATGTATTTGATGATTGGTTGGCATATAGATACGTGGACAAATTGACTATTCCACATTGGTCACTGTATTTTTACGTGGGCATAAATGCTAGCTCTAGTCTATAGGAGGAATGTTATTTTCTCTTGTACAGTTATGCAAGAAGAGGCTAAGTTGAAAAGAACTTGTGTTTTATTCAAATGATGTCCTCTCCCATTCGTTGTATCACAACAAAAGAGGATTGAAGTCCATGTATGTCAATGAACGTGTTGTAGCAAACTCGATAGAGGACATTGGTTACATGCTTGCACACGATGACTATCAGTATTAAGTGTTGATGTATTCAAGGAAATACTTAGTTGAGTGTCTGCTCATGTAAAGGAGGGTTGACCACAAAGGATTTGAGGAGGTTGACGATGCCAGTAAATAACCGCAATTGGGCCTCGGTACAGTGGTCCAAATTGCAAATTATAAAAGGAAAAGGACCTCAAAATTAGAGGTAGTTGGCCTAGGATTATATGAAACAGGTCGAGCTATAAAAGAAGAATTTCAGGTGAACAACGAGGCTATAATAGGTTGACCAAGTCAATGTAGTAGAATGTGGTGGACAACAAGGAAGGTAGGGAAGTGAAGTGAGGAAAAGGGCATCTTGATACAGGAGAAAGAGGACTTGGAGGTTACAACTTATATTCAAGTCTTGGACAAGAAAGTCCTAGGGTTTGTGGGATGAAACCCTAGAGCAAGACATGGAGTGTTGAATGGACGTGGAGTTGGTGTGATGCATACTTGAGGTGGCTATATAGCTTGATGAATGGCTTACTAAGCTTAACTAGCAGGATGAAGAAACAAAGGAATCCAAGCTTGACGAGATTGTATATAGACTTCATTAAGGATGCAAGGATCAAGAAGGAATTGACAATTCCCTACAACCCTCTACAATTTATTCCTTAATCAAGAGATAAATCGTTCATATATTTCTCCTTTGAATATTTTTATTTTTCCATGGTGAGCCTATTGTCTTTGTATTTTATTGGTTATAATTTTTTATTTTATGGCCTCCCGAATGAGGTTTGCAGGTGCATCATGAAGGCTTCCAAGGAAATGATTCTAGCAACAGATGGAAGCATTGAGAAAAATAAATCAAGACTTGTGACAAGAGGGTTCTCTTAGTAAGAGGGAGCAACAGTGGTAGAAAGACTTTCTTACATGATACATAACAACTACAACATAAGGACTTTCTCAAGTGACAGAGGGAGCAACAATGGAAGGAGGATTTGCTTCCGTGACAGAGGGAGCAGCCAGAATTTCCACAGGAATACCTGCTTCAAACAATAGGGGAATTTTGAGGTATAAAATGGGCCTCCTAAGGAAATTATAAAATAATATTTTATTACATCATCAAATTTTAGAGTGAAAAAAAAACTACTTTTTCATCTCATATTTTCAACTTATCTCCCAAATTTTTTACTCAAATTTCGAGAGGGAGTACTCGTTGGATTCAAAATTTAAGTCCTTTTACAAGGAGTACCCATGTTGCATACTTTCGATGGGTCCTGCCTGCTACATGAAAAATGTGATTGCAATCACATTTTTTTATGTATTTCTCATTTTTCGTGTAGCAAGGCCCATTGAAAGTATGCAACATGGGTAATTCTTGAATGAGTAATTAAATTTTGTATCCAAAAAGTACTCCCACTCGAAATTTGAGTAAAAAAATTGGGAGATAACTTGAAAATACAAGTTGAAAAAGTAGTTTTATTATTTTATTATTTTTTAATATTTTTACCCTTTAAATTAAAAAATAGTGAATCATCCCCCATGGTTGACATCATCATCTTGAATCTTATTGGTTCTTATAAAATTTATTTTTGTTGTACATTTTTCTTAGGAGGCCCATTTTAGACCTCAAAATTCCCCTAATGATCCAAAAGGACGTGGCCAAGAAACATCATTCAAGACACGATAAAAATAGGAGTAATAGATCTCTAGTAAATATCAATATATGATCGTATTTTAAAAATACTTCAAAGACGAGATTAGTATGATGTTGAATTTCTCTCTCATTGGAAGGGAATGATTAGGTATTTGCAGGATTGGGTTGACCATCTCTTGAAGCCAAAAAGGACTTTGGCTGGGTCGTAAAGGACTTTGACCAAAGGAGATGGAAAGATCCACCTTTGAACCCGGAAGGACTTGGCTAGGTCATAAAGGAATTTGATCAAAAAGGTGAATGGCCCAAGGCAATTATAGGGGAAATTGTAGGACACACTCACCTGAGAATCTAGAAAGACTTTGTTGGGTCATAAAGGACTTTGACAAGAGATGAATGACCTAGGGAGATTATAAATTTGACAGATACTCTCCTAAGAAGCTAGAAGGACTTTGTTTCCAAAAGGACTTGACTAGGTTGACCAAAGGAGATAGATGTAATTCACCTTTGAAGTTAGAAGTACTTGGCTAGGTCTTAAAATACTTTGACCAGAAAGGTGAATGGTCCAAAGGAAAATTATCTCCTATGAAGCCAAAAGGACTTGGATGGGTCATAAAGGACTTTTACCAAATGATATTGATACATTTTCCTAAGGATCCATAAAGGAATTTGGCCAAAAGCCATGGATACTCACATGCATATGAGGAGTTACATTGGTAGCACCAGGATGGACTTATCTATAAACATGCATCAACATAACAAGCTCATAAACTTTTCTTAAGGAAGGAGAAATTTCAGCCAAAGGAAATCAATTGCATCCAAGGAGAATACCTCGCTTTCTAAGAGGGATTGTTGACTTTTGGGTAGCATTGAGAGGTATTCCCACATGCCAAGAGGCCTCCTAAGTCGGCCTAACAAAAATATGGAAATTAAAATAAAATAAATTTTATTTTTGGGTTTCATGTAGGCTCAAGAGGGACAAGTCATCCCTACCACGATAGGGTGTGTCCTGTAGAAATTATACAAGATTTATGTATATTACCAGACTCCCCTGATCTAACAAATTAACTTATTTTAAATATAGAATCCTTCCACTTAATTCTTTGCGGAAATTAAATTGCCAATTGCAAAACACATATGAAGCAAAATCAATCACACATAAACACAGTTGTTTAACGGGAAAGCTTAAAGCTAAAAACTCCAACTATCATATATTATGTATATCAATGGATCATGTAATAATCTCATAAAAATCCGAGTACATCAAGCTCTCAGTACAATCAACAATCATTATATACCGTCATGAAGAAATTTGCATATCTATGCACCAATTTCTTGCCTCCTGACAACCTGCCTCCACTACTCAATCCCTGCTGAAGAAGACTCCTAAATGAATTTTAATTGGCTTTGCTTTGACTGCGCAATCCTCATTGGCATCTCCAATGTGTTTTAGATGCATTGAATGCATCACTATAGTCACAATAGATAGTCCATCTCACCCTTTCACCTATCTCTCCACTGGGTCTCCACTGAAACTGACATGCAAGTAGTTAACTGATGTATTTTTTCAGTTGCAAGTGAGTCTCTAGTTATGAATTAATTAAATAATTAAGTCACTAAGCTCTCACTAGTGTATCTTCAGTTAGAACAAGATACAACTAGCACAACTGAGTTTAACTCACTTAACTGAGTTAAACTAAATAACAACTCCCATAACTACTCTTCCAACTCTGTCACAAATTTTCCACTTCAGTTTTAACTGAGTCCTCCATGCATGAGTCACCAACCACCCTAGGAATTGCGTAATTCCTTCAGCCCACTGATTTGCCAAATTTTTTCACTGAAATAAAGTACTCCAAGAGAATAAGTTGATATTTATTGTCGGATTATTATTAAGGGCTAATAATAATCGACATGTATCTATTTTTAGATTAGCGATCTATAAATAGACTTCGCCCAATCTTCTAAAAATAGAATTTCATCTATTTTTCCAACTTGATCAACCATCTACAAATAGCATCTTGCAACTTATAGAATATGCTCACCATGTCTAAAAATAGACATACACCTAAAAATAGCCTGCGGGCCCCACTTAGTGAAGGTGCTTAATTTTCACTAAGCTCATCATCTCTTTGAATCTCAACACTCCCTCTCAACAAGATAGGGATTATCCTTCACCCCGATCCTGCCTTTATGGTATTTGAATTTTCTCCTGGTGAGCGCCTTCGTCAGAATATCTGCATCCTGATATTCCGTAGGAATGTACTGAAACAACATGATCTTCCACTGCACACAATATATGATATGATGATATTGGATATCTATATGATTAGATATATCATGAAACACAGGATTAATCGAGATTTTAATGCAACTCTGATTATCACAATGTATCATTGTAGGATCTAAATGTGAATCGAACAAACCGACCATAATCTCCTTCATCCAGATAGCCTCACATGCATCTTGACTTGCTTCCATGTATTCTGCTTCCACTGAAATGAGTGCCACGGATCTTTGTTTCCTGTTGTACCAAGAACCTGTTGTAGATCTGATACTGAAAACCCATCCTGATGTGCTCTTTCTGTTCATTGGGCTGCATGCCCAATCTGCATCCGTGAAGCCATGCAACTTCACCTCATCCTTCTGTCTATACCATAAGCCATACTCAGATGTTCCCCTGAGATATCTCAGGACATGCTTGCCTGCCTTCCAAAAGAGCTTGGTAGGCTTAAACATCACTTGACTAAGCTAGTTCACCGCATAGCATATATCTGGTATTGCATTAACTAAATACAAGAGAGAACCCACCAACTTTCGATAGACAATAGCTTCCACTACCTCTGTCGATGTAGCATTCTCTTTCCTCCAATTTCCTAGAAGAGGAGTATCCAAGGGCTTGCAATCCTGCATGTGAAACTTACCAAGTATCTCCCGAGCATACTTGCCTTGAGATACAAATAGTTCACCTTCTCGCTACGATATTTCCAATCCAAGGAAATAATATAGGAGGCCCAAATCCTTCATCTCAAACTCCTTTGCATGATCTTCCTTGCATGAGTGTATCAATTGCTCATCACCCGTTAGTATTAAATCATCAACATAAAGAACAATGATTAAAAGCTTACCCTCCACCACAATTTGGTATAGGTTTGCATCTGCCTCACTCTTGGTGAAGCCAAGTCCAGTGACATAGCTGTAGATCCATGTGTGCCAAGCACAGGGTGCTTGCTTCAGCCCATACAATGCCCTTTTCAGTCTACACACATACGACTCGCTAATGAAGATCTAAAATCCTTCAGGTTGCTCAATGTACACTTCTTCTTCAATGATCCCATTAAGGAATGTAGCCTTCACATCCATCTGATGAATGTGCCAACCCATCTACGCTGAGAGAGCAAGGATGGTCCTTATGGAAGAATACCGTGCGACAGGTGAAAAGGTTTTTTCATAATCAATTCCCTTGATCTGTGAGAAGCTTCAGGAAACAAATCTTGCCATATACTTCTCGACGCTTCCATCAGTAGCTTGCTTTACCTCGTAGATCCATCTTGAACCTACCACTGATTTACCAACCAACCTTGGAACAATCTCCCAAGCATTGTTTCTGACAATGGAGTCATAATCCTCCACCATGGCATCTACCCATGTGAGCTCTTGCACTGCTTCCTCAAAGGAAGATGGCTCTGTCATGATACAATTGCTCATAAGAGCCATGTATCTAGTGAATTGGTCAGGTGACTGTCTCTTTTTGCGCTGTAATGTAGGGACTCTTACATTCTGTGCCACATCAAGATTCAGCCTCTCAACTTCTGTGGTACACCTTCTTCCTGTTCTGATGTTTAGCTCTGCGTGAGTGGACTCCTCCACTCCATGAATCTCCTTTTGTGGTTGATCCACATCTAGATGCTCATCTTTGGGAGCAAGAAGTTCCTCCTCTACATGCAAGTGTAGCTCTCTCTCAAGCGACAACTTCATAGCTTTCTCCTCATTGAATTTTATATCCCGTCGCACCACAGTTATCTGACTGTTTAGAAAATACACATGATAATTATGGGGTGTTTCTGTGTACCGCACAAATATCCCAACTTCTGCAGTCGACTCAGCTTTTTCCTGGCATCCTTTTTCACATGAATGTAAACAGATGAGCGAAAAATATTCAAATGAGAAATATCAGGCTTCTTACCAGTAAAAGCTTCTTTAGGTGTACTCATGCCAAGTACTCTATGAGGACAACGGTTTTGCACATAAACCTTAGTGTTGCATGCTTCCACCCACAAGTGCATCGGTAGGCCCTCGTCATGCAGCATAGCTCATGCAACACCCACGATCGTTCTATTATTCCTCTCCGTGACCCCATTCTGCTGTGGGTTATGAGGCGCTATGAGTTCTCTTCGAATTCCTTCTATGCTACAGAAGTCTTTGAATTCGTTTGAGATATATTCACCACCAATATTACTCTGTAGAGCCTTCACTTGCTTCCCCGACTCCTTCTCCACCAATGCTTTAAACTCATAGAACTTTGAGAATGTTTCGCTCTTATTCTACATGAAGAAGATCTAGCATCTACGAGAATAGTCATCAACAAATATAACATAATACCTATGTTTTTTTGTTGAAGCAACCGAGAAAGGTCCACACACGTCTGTGTGAATTCTCTCTAGGATCACCGAAGCACGGTTCTCCTTCTTATGAAAGGTGGTCTTCACAAACTTACCCATAGTACATCCCTTGCACTGATCTGACTGCGAAAGAGTACCCTTGGGAAGTCCAGTATAAATCTACTGCAAAATATTCAAGGCATCGTGGTAAAGATGGCCCAATCTTCTGTGCCATAATTCGCCCTCATCTCGGCTCTCCACTTCTTCTACTTTGACCATCATTGCACCACATCCATCTACCTCCAACTTGTAGATATTCTTAACTTGAATCCTTATCCTCTTGGTTTGAATTGTTGTTTTATGTCGCAGGAAAGCTTTTCCCTCGATGAAAACAACGTCATAACCTCTGTCCTCCAACATCGCGACCGAGACCAAGTTCATCTTAAGACCTGGAACATGCATAACATATTTCAACATAAATGGTTGACCTGACTCCCTCTCAAAGTTAATGGTTCCAATGTCGGTCAAACTTTATCTACCATCGTCACCCATCTCTATATGCATTTGGAGATCTTTCTCCTCCAAGTCACTAAACAACTCCTTGTCTCCCGTCATGTGGAAGGAAGCACCACTATCAAGATACCACACTGATCCCATTTCGCTTGAAACCAAGCATGAAATCAAAGAGAAATCGAGTTCAAATTGCGAGGCAAGGGCCTCACCAGCTGCATCTCCAACAACCTTATTGTTCTTCTTTTTCTGTGGGCAGTTAGTGGCGAGATGCCCATGTTCGTGACAGTGAAAACACTTCACTTTGGACAAATCTAGTTTCTTTCCTTTAGCCTCGGATTTTGGATGGGATTTCTTCCCCTTCCATTTCCTTGCTTTGGCACAAAGTGAAATTCTCTTCATCATCATTATTCGATGAAGAGACATCCCTGGTACTTCGCCTTACCTCCTCCTGCACAAGATCCGACCAAAGTCGCTCCCAATCTAGCAGTTTCTCCCATCCATTGACAGAGTCCTGATAACTGTGCCAACTCTTCGGTAACCCAAGGAGAGCCAAGATCATCAAGTCATCATCCGAAACTGTGATTCCCACACTCCCAAGCTCATCCCTACATTGGACAAACTTCGTGAGATATTTTGGAATACTGTCACCCTTCTCCATTTGGATTTTTCTGAGCTTATCTTTCAGCGCCAACTTTCTATGGTCACTGCTGCTTTGGAAAAGATCTGTCAAAGTCTTCCACATTGCAAATGGCGTGGCTTTCCCGTGAAGGCTTGACACAATATGGTCATTCACACCTTCCAATAGAATTCTTCTTGTCTTTGCTACCTTATTTTGCCATGTGTCAAGTAATGCAGCATCACTAGAAGTAGGCTTAGGAACATCACTATCGATGAACTCCTTCAGACCATTTTCTTCAAGCACCGCCTCCATCCTGTACTTCCGGGCTATGTAGTTTGAGCTACCCTCAAGGGCATACTCCAACTGCAACCCATTGAAATCCATTTCAATGAATACTCAATTGTCGCACCAATAAATTTCTGCAGCAAATTTGAATTGTCCACAAACACAAAACTCAGCACCGCTCCAAGATTTGCAATATTCAGTGATTAACACTGCTCCGATACCATGTAGAAATTATACAAGATGTATGTATATTACCGAACTCCCCTGATCTAACAAATTAACTTATGTTAAATACATAATCCTTCCACTTAATTCTTTGCGGAAATTAAATCGCCAATTGCAAAACACATATGAAGCAAAATCAATCGCACATAAACACAGTTGTTTAATGGGAAATCTTAAAGCTAAAAACCCCAACTATCATATATTATATATATCAATGTATCATGTAATAATCTCATACAAAGCTTATTACATCAAGATCTCAGTACAATCAACAATCATTACACACTTTCATGCAGAAATTTTCATATCTATGCACCAATTTCTTGCCTCCTGATAGCGTGCCTCCGCTGTGCAATCCCTATTGAAGAAGACCCCAGAATGAATTCAAATTGGCCTTGCTTTGACTGCGCAATCCTCATTGTCATCTCCAATGTGTGTCAGATGCATTGAATGCATCACTATAGTCACAACAGATAGTCCATCTCACCCTTTCACCTATCTCTCCACTAGGTCTCCACTAGAACTGACATGCAAGTAGTTAACTGTTGTATTTGTTCAGTTGCAAGTGAGTCTCTAGTTATGAATTAATTAAATAATTAATTCACTAAACTCTTACTAGTGTATCTTCAGTTAGAACTAGATACAACTAGAACAACTGAGTTTAACTCACTTAACTGAGTTAAACTAAAAACAACTCCCATAACTACTCTTCCAACTCTGTCACAACTTTGCCACTTTAGTTCTAACTGAGTCCTCCATGCATGTGTAATGTTCCAAATTAGGAACAACTATACTATTGGGAATAATTTGAGTTATTACCAATGTGGAGCTATAGGAATATGTCATATACAAATGCAAAATCAGTTAACCTTCAATAAAATATGTAGCAACAACTTTATACAGCATTTTATAAGGAAAAAGGTGGGGAAAAGTGAGGATTTAGGCCCTAAAACGAGTGTATTCATAGATATGCGTAAAAATAAGATGGGAAAGTGGTTGGATCTGATATCTAGGGTTATGAGGGACTCCCATGTCAAATTTCAGCAAAAACAAATAAGTTTTTCTATGTTAAAGAGTTCCTCCTTTCCTAACTAGGCTAGAAAACCCTGATTTCCCATGACTAGAAGTATGCAGAAATTTTAATGAAGCATGTGAGCGTGATTTTATAAAGGGTATGACTGAAATAAGGTATGAACATTGGAAAATAATATCATAGGCATATCTCATACATTTTACAGAAGAAGAATGAAAGAATACATAAGAAATCCTCAGAAATGAGGTGCTACAACCATGACAAAGACTGGATAACCATGATAGTGTTATTTTTAGGGATGTAGCAGAAGTTTATTGATTCTTCAGATCTATATCAGATATGTATATAAAAAGATAGATCCAATACAGATCCATGTACAAGAAAGGCTGATCTATACACCCCCCTTGGGGATTTGCTCAAAACATGAAGCACCAGAAGTAGATCTGAGATCTAAGAATGCATATTTGCAGAATGATTCAGAAAATCACTGAATCATGTACATGTAGAATATCAGATCTGAAATAGAACATAGATTGGTTGGCCAATCTATGGATCACCACAGTGAAGGAATAATCCCAACACCGGAGATCTCTTCTCCAAAATGCAAGCAAAGCACCCTGCAACTGTAGATCTGCAAATAACGCTATCCTAGGGAGAGGAACAACACTGTAGCTTCTGAGAATGATTTGGCCTGATGCCAAGATGTATATCTGAAGTGAAATCAGCAAATGAACTCTTCCAGGAGGTTAAAAGACACACTCACTAAGAAGAGCCACTGCTATCATCTAGATCTAAGCAGATCTAGTCTTCCACTTGCTGTAGCTCACAAGACAGCTCAACCCTCAACATGAGCAGCGCTGTAATGTAAGGTGAAGCTTGGCCCAAGCCTGATAGTGGACAAGAGTAGCAAAATTATCCTCTAAGAGCTGCTTAAGGAAGGAGGTGGGATTCCTGAATAGGAATACCCAACAAAGGATGCATAGCAGACAATTCCTTGTGAAATGATAATCTTCAACAACCCTTTCCTTGCTGCCCTCCTCTTCCTTTTATAAGTTAGGAGTCTTTCCAAACCCTAAACGACCTTGAATCACTTAACCCTTTTCACATTAGATCCTCCTTTTAGAACTGCATTGTCCCTCAAAGAGGTTCAATGCATCTAGACTGCGTCGTTTGACTTGGTCAAAGATGACCCATTCTTGTGATTTAACCCATTCACACTTGCAAGATATAATTTACATAGCCCAGATATGTCTTTGTTCACATAAGCATTGATTTATTCTTGGTTTTCAGGAGTTTTACATGTCCTCCTTTACAATTTATTCATCAATTATGAAATGCAAAAATAAACAAGGAAAAATTAATGTTCCTATTAGCTGAAGCTAATTTAGGAACATTACAATCTCCCCCTCCAAAATGTTGCTTGTCCTCAAGAAACTGTAAGGGTGCTACAAAACTTCTCCTTCTTCTCTTGTGGCCTCCTCATTTGTTAGTCTCCCCCATTTCTCTGAATCTTCTGCAATAGCTCGGTCTTCCAATGGTCCTCCCTCAATATAAAAGTTAGCCTTTGGTGAATAAACCCAAGGGCTCTCATCATGAAGACATGGAAGGTTGTTGTGGAAACCTTCTTGCTGATCCATGGCCTCCTCAAGATAGAAGTGATGACAATCATGGGGATTTTCATGATTCATGATAGTCTCCCATCTCCATGCTATCATCCAAATGAAGTGGATCACCTCCCATCTTGGCAACCCATAGAAGAACTCCCCCCCAATACATATGAGAGGCATGTTACCAACAAACATATGGCTCACTTTACAAAGATACAAGTGATCTATTGTATTGGCCATACAAAATCTCATGCCCCCATGGAAGCATGAAATGCAAAAAGAATGGAGGGCTCCTTCCCCCAAGGACACACCCCACCAAAGTACCTCCTCTCTAGCCATGTTCCCAAGATTAAGAACATTTTCACATAAGGAATCATGATTAGGATCATGCTAGCTGCCATATATGATAAATGAGAAGGAAGATATTCCCTCATGTGCAACCAGCGCAGTTTTATCCTTAACTGCCATAGAATAGGATGTGACAAGTGCCTTCTCCAACACTTGTTTGCTGCCTCATGTCTTTGGAACTGGAGAATGTACATCATAGTTGGTGTAAAGGAATCACACCATGAAGAATATAATAGCTTCCTAAGACTCTCCAAGGAATGACCTGCATCAACATAGTTCATGGCCTTGAGTGGCCCATGAAACCCATCATACTTAGTGCCCCATCTTGGCACAATATCCTACAAATGAGTGTTAGAAAAATATAAGCATATAGGAGATACATTATAATGCTCAGAAATACAAGCCTCTCTATATACTTGTTTTACATCAGTTGGGTAACTCATGAATGAGTTCCCTCTCACACTCAAAGAATAAGGAGGTGTGAATGGTGGCTCTTCCCAAGAGCTACGTTCCTCATCCTCTACCAAGTAGTCCATGCACATCTTCATATGAGAGTGCACCTCTTCCTTGAATCCTTCCCATATGAAACCACCCAAGAGAGTATGATATGCTTTGACAAAACCAGTGGGTTTGGAAAGCAGGATTTCATAGATGGCATCAAGTAGTTTCTCCTTGAGCTTGGAGTCACTAACCAAAAGAATAAGATTATAGAAATAGATGACTCCATCAACCACCTTGAACCTTTCATCCTTTACTTCCCCATTAAGAACCCCCAATGTGAAAAGGTCCTTGGAGTACTCCATCATAAGTTGGGAATTCCAATAAGGATCCAAGCTCTCCAAGAATGACAGTGCTGTAGTGGTCTGAAATGCTGCCCCTATCATATCATGGCTCCCTTCTTTGACATCATTGATATCAAAGTCACTTGTTGGAGCATCATAATCTTCCTTTTGCTTCCCCAATTGTAGCTGATCTTGTTCAAGACAATATTGAAGCATATGGAAATCAACTTCCCCTCGGAAAGTCCTTGTCTTCCAAAACTTCCTCCTTTTGGCCCATTCATACAAGAGGGTTAGGATCCCCTTGCTATCTTCAGAAATATTCTTTGTGAATGAAGAGATCATGGGCTGCCCTAAAGATAGGGAGTTTCCATGTGTCCTCATGCTCATGCTATCATAGATCTTTGATTTCTCCTCTCTCAGCGCAGATATTTGAGTCGGAGTTAGCAATGCCCCTTTCAGGAAATTGCTCATCTCTCTTCTGAATTCATGAGAGATTCTCTGCGCTGTCCTATCTTCTCCCAAGGCTTCCTCCTTAGCCAAGTATGTATATGCTACCCATAGTTGACAGAATACTTTAGATTTTCCCCTATCAAGAGGTGCTCCTGGTAAAGTACCTCCTTGCAAAGAGGTGTCCAGGCATATAGTAGAAGGTGGATGCATATAGATAGATTTGCCCCCACCCTTAATGCTTAGGTCCTCTTGCCTTATTTGTGCCTCCAAGCTTGGAAACAGAGAAGTGTTCATGCTCTTCATCATGTGATGTCCTTCCTCCTCTTTTCCCCCTTCTATCTTCAAGATCTCATCATTTGATAATGATGGTGCATGATGCTCATGTACTATGCCAAGAGATCTATGTGTGAGATATTGTGGAACTCCTTGCAAGAGTGCAAGAGTTTCTTCCCTTGGAGCAAATGCTCCAACTTATTCTTAATGAGGTGCTTGAGGTGCCTTTGTTTTGACTGCGTTATCATCTCTTGCCTTCTCCTCCTCATCAATAACTAAAATTGTCCCATCATCAATGAGAGACATTAGATCTTGGTCATCTATTGAAGGAGAAACCTTCATGCTTTCCTCTTGAGAAGAGGACCCTTCACTCAATGGAGATCTTGCCCTTGGTAAGGCATCAAAAAAACTTACACATTCTTCCATAGTCTTCAGAAATGGAGTTGGATTCATGGACCCTTCCAACTCATGCAAAATATTCATCTGATGTGGTTTGACAATTTTAACAAAATATGATACACATGGAGCTTCATCAAACCTTTCTATCAATATTTCAATAAACCTTGCATAAGTAGGTGTATTGGCATTATTCAAGGAAAAAGACTCAAATAACCACCAAGCATATGCTTTACCTTCAAAATGCAGCGTCGCTGCTTTGATGGCTTCAATCTCTGAAACTTGATGTTGTTGCACAAAGTTATCCAGCTCCTCCACCCAAACCCTGACTGGACATTTAGGTGATCCATCAAAGATAAATAGATAGAATCTACCCTTACCATGTTGCTCCTCCTTTGTGACTTTGCCTCCTTTATCTTGCAGAATCCTTGGAAGTTCAAGTTATCTTTGAACTCCTTGGACTGAGCTTCATACTCGTCCAAATACTCTCTAAGAGTCTCCTTCTTAGGCACACCTCCTTTCTTCCTCTTCATGAAGAAATCAGAGACAGAACGCTGAAGACTTGGTGATATGGCTGAGTGCACATATCCATGAGATGAGGATTCAGAATGTTCCTCATGTATAGATCTTGTAGATTTGATCAGAAGATCTTTCTGCTCTTGAAACTTTCTAGGAGTTTCACTGCTTCTTCTTTCTTCTTCTTGTTCAACCTCCTTGGAGAGGTTCTTCTTAGATCTGAAAGCTGATGAGAGTAAAACCATGTTCTTCATCATTCTGACCTTTCTCCTTTCTGTACAACACTTTGGCTTGAAGCCACAATTTGAGCCAAAGATCTTGCTCTGATACCACTGTAATGTTCCAAATTAGGAACAGCTACACTATTGGGAATAATATGAGTTATTACCAATGAGCTACAGAAATATGTCATATAAAGATGCAAAATTACTTAAATTTCAATAAAATATGTAGCAGCAACTTTATACAGCGTTTTATAAGGAAAAAGGTGGGGAAAAGTGAGAATTTAGGCCCTAAAACGAGTGTATTCAAAGATATGCTTAAACATAAGATGGGAAAGTGGTTGGATATGATAGCTAGGATTATGAGGGACTCCCATGTCGAATTTCAGCAAAAAAAAAAAAGTTTTTCTATGTTAAACAGTTCCTCCTTTCCTAACTAGGCTAGAAAACCCTGATTTCCCATGACTAGAAGTATGCAGAAATTTTACTGAAGCATGTGAGCGTAATTTTCTGAAGGGTATGACTAAAATAAGTTCTGAACATTGGAAAATAATATCAGAGGCATATCTCATACATTTTATAGAAGAAGAATTAAAGAATACATAAGAAATCCTCATAAATGAGGTGCTACAACCATGACAAAGACTGCATAACCATGACAAAGTTATTTTTAGGGATGAAGCAACAATTTATTGATTCTTCAAATCTAGATCAGATCTGTACATAAAAATATAGATCCAATACAGATCCATGTACAAGAAAGGCTGATCTATACATTCCCCTTGGGGATTTGCTCAAAACATGAAGCACCAGAAGTAGATCTGAGATCTAAGAATGCAGATCTGCATAATGATTCAGAAAATAACTGAAACATGTACATGCAGAATATCATATATGAAATATAACATAGATTTTTTGGCCAATCTATGGATCACCACAGTGAAGGAAGAATCCCAACACCGGAGATCTCTTCTCCAAATTGCAAGCAAAGTACCCTGCAACTGTAGATCTGCAAATAAAGCTATCCTAGGGAGAGGAACAACGCTGTAGCTTCTGAGAATGATTTGGCCTGATGCCAATATGTAGATCTGAAGTGCAATCAGCAAATGAAGTCTTCCAGGACGTTAAAAGACACACTCACTGAGAAGAGCCACTGTTATCATCTAGATCTAAGCAGATCTAGTCTTCCACTTGCTGTAGCTCACAAGACAGCTCAACCCTCAACATGAACAGTACTGTAATGTAAGGTGAAGCTTGTCCCAAGCCTGATAGTGGACAATTTTAGCACAATTCTCCTCCAAGAGCTGCTCAAGGAAGGAGGTGGGATTCCTGAACATGAATACCCAACAAGGTATGTATAGCAGACAATTCCTTGTGAAATGATAATCTTCAACAACCCTTTCCTTGTTGCTCTCCTCTCCCTTTTATAATTTAGGAGTCTTTCCAAACCCTAAACCACCTTGAATCACTTAACCCTTTTCACATTAGATCCTCCTTCTAGAACTGCGCTGTCCCTCAAAGAGGTTCAATGCATCTAGACTGCATTGTTTGACTTGGTCAAAGATGACCCATTCTTGTGATTTAACCCATTCACACTTGCAAGATATAATTTACATATCCGAGATATGTCTTTGTTCACATAGGCATTGATTTATTCTTGGTTTTCAGGAGTTTTACATGTCCTCCTTTACAATTTATTCATCAATTATGAAATGCAAAAATAAACAAGGAAAAATTAATGTTCCTATTAGCTGAAGCTAATTTAGGAACATTATAGCATGAGTCACGAACCACCCTAGGAATTGCGTAATTCCTTCAGCCCACTAATTTTCTAGATAAGTTCACTGAAATAAAGTGCTCCAAGGGAATAAGTTGATATTTATTATCGGATTATTATTAAGGGCTAATAATAATCGACATGCATCTATTTTTAGATTAGCGATCTATAAATAGACTTCACCCAATCTTCTAAAAATATAATTTCATCTATTTTTCCAACTTGATCAACCATCTACAAATAGCATCCTGCAACTTATATAATATGCTCACCATGTCTAAAAATATACATACACCTAAAAATAGCCCGCAGGCCCCACTTAGTGAAGGTGCTTAATTTTCACTAAGCTCATCATCTTGTTGAATCTCAACATGTCCCTTGGGGTAAATTCAACCATTTGACTTGTATATATAAACATGATGTGACACTTCATTTGATCACTCACTTATCACCATCTCTCTTCTATAGAAGACACTCGCGGGAGCAGAAAAAGGATGAAGTGACTAAATTTTGGACTTGGTTTCTAGCACATATTTCTAGACATTTTATTGTAAACCTTGCTGAAGAAGAATTTCTCCTAGAAGAATATTTGTTGTGTTTTCTTCCAATTTTGGGTTTCCCAGTGGAAAAAAATTCTTTATTATGCATGGATATTTCTTTGTGATCTTATTGTTTTCATCGTATTATTGTTGAAATATTCTATGTATAATTGCTCAATAATATCATTGGAATAATATAAATGATATGAATATTATTAGGTAGTAATTATCAGATGAGAAGATTAGTTTATATTTTGTTTATTGTAGAAAAATCAACATGTAACACTACTATTTTTACATGGTTAAAATCTTCTAAGAGTGAAACGATCCACGACCCCAGCCAACGTGGCCACTTGGGGCAATTTTATTAATGTAATTTTATTTTTTTACATAAGAGAGCTCTCACAGTTGATCATTAGGCATGATCCTCCATGCTCTTTAAATGGAAAGCATGGACCAATTGGGTGTTAAGGCACAAATAAATAATCGTTAGTATTGAGGATAATATGAGCCATTGAATCACTTTATGTATAGAACATATCATGATCGTAAAATTACAATGCAACTAATGCATTCTAAAGGAACACAATTTTACCTAATAGAAACAATAGTCCAAGTTGAACTTAACTAATTCTTAAGTTTCTAAATATACTAACATGCCCCCCTTACGAACAACTTGGGGTAGAAATGAAGGATTTACAAAGGTGACACAATAGAAGGAAGGAGGCATTTGGGTTTATCCCCCCCCTAATGGCAACTTCCATAACACCTAACATAAATCAAAGTTTAGAAAATTTGGCTTCTGTAAGAGACTTTGTGAAAATGTTTGAAACTTAATCATTTGTAGGGGAAAAGAGTGCTTCAATTACTCGATCATGAATGAGCTTTCCAATGAAGTGCATTTGTAACTCATTGCGTTAGGTATGCTAATGTTGAACTAGATCTTTGGCAAGTTTGATGGCACTTTTATTGCTACACCAAAGGGTGGTTGGATGTTGCTACTAGAATTCAAACTCTGAAAGTATTTGTGGAAGCCACAAGACTTCTTAACTTTCATTAATTGCTACTCGATACTCTAATTATACTAAAGAAAGAGAACTAGCCTATTGCATTTTACAAGCACAAGTGACAAGTATGGAACCAATTTTGAAAACATAACCTACAATAGGCCTCCAATCATCAAGTTTGGAAGCCCAATATGAATCAATGAAAACAACCAACAAAGGAGTCCCTCTTGAACTATAATGTATCCCAAACTAAATTGTACCTGATATATACCAAAGTATCATTTTAGTCACTTTCCATTGACTTTCATGAGTTGCTTTCATATACCAGGCAACAAGACCAACAAAAAATAAATATTAGGACAAGTATGAGTCAAATATAAGAGGCTACCAACTAACTAATGGTACGACGTTGGCATCAACTTCAATTGTAGTGCAGGTGGTAGCAAGTTTGACTCCAAACTGAAAGGGAGAAGAGGTTGGTTTACTCTCTTCCTTGTGAAAACAATGGTCACATGCATACTTAGTTCGGGAAAGATAAATTTTTTCCTTGGTTTGCAATACTTCGAAGCCAAGGAGATAATGCAAATAACCTAATTTTGTCATTTCAAACTTATTCTTAAGGCTTGAATTAGAATTTTAGGGTCACTACCAATGATGATAAGGTTATCAACATAAAGAAAAAATATTATGAGGTGGCTTCCTACTTTCTTAGTGTAGACATTGGGGTTGGAATGACATCTAAAGAAGTTGATGTCAAGAAGAAAGCTACAATTTTTGCATACCAAGGTCGAAGAACTTTTTAAGACCATAGAGATATTTATTAAGGTGGAAAACAAGGATATAGTCACTCTAAACATAGCCATGAGGTTATTCCATGTATATTTCTTCTTGTAGATCCCCATGCAAGAAGGTAGATTTAATATCCATGTGATGGACCTCCCATCCATGTGAGTCAGTAAGGCTAGAACAAGGCAAATGGAATTCATTTTGGAGATAGGGGAAATGGTTTCTTTGCAATCAATTCCTTCAACTTGAGAGAATCCTTTAGCAACTAATTGATCCTTATGCTTTTCAACACTTCCATTTGATGCATACTTAGTTCTTGATACCCATTTACATCAGACAAGTTTTCTTCCATTTGGAAAAAGTACAAGTTCCCAAATATCATTTTTCCATCAACGAATGATATTCTTCATTCATTATCTTTTCCCAATTTTGATTTCTTGAAGTTTTTATAAAATTTTATTGATGATGATTCTCTGAAACTTGAGCCAAGAGAGAGGAGGCTTGCTAGAATTTTGAATGCGTATGACATAGATCTATAAGATCACCAATAATGTCATCAGTTTCTTCTTATGTTGAATAGATCCATTGGGAAGTTGAGGCACTATTGGAGGTTCATGTTCAGTGTTTATCCGAAGGAAGGTGAGCACGCGAAGGTGGATTTTCATCCTCATTTCCATCATTTGAAGAAGAAATCGAAATAGGAATAGTGGCACAAATTCTAAAGATGGCCCATAGGTTGAAGAGGGCCTAACCATCGAGTTAGGCTCACAAGCTAAGATAATTTTAGAAAATTTAACATCTCTTCTAATAATTATTTCATTAGAGTGATGTGAAGAAGTGTATAGCCTTTTACATCTTCAAAATATCCAACAAAATACACTTCTCACTTTTAGGTTGGAAAACATTCCTTTTTTCTTCTGAAATGTGAGTCCATGTTACACTACCAAAGATACAGAGGTGGCTTACATATGGCTTAATGTCAGTGCATGCTTCTTCTGGTGTTAAATTTCTTAAAGCCTTTGTGGGAGCATGATTTACTATGTAATTTTCACACGTGATTTCTTATGCCCAATAATGATGACTTAATCCCTTAGAATGAATCATATTATTAGCAATTTCCTTCTAGAAGGGCTTGTAAGTTAAGAGCAAGTTAGAAGCTTCACTCTTAATTTTTAAGAAATAAACTCAAGCCTCATCTAGAGAAGTCATCAATGAAAGTTAAAAGTATTTGAACCTTGACAAAGAAGAAGAATAAAGTGGACCACACAACTCACAAGGAACAAATTGCAAAGGGGTTGAGGTGTGCTAAGATGCATGCTTGTCAAAATTGTCTTGATGATGTTTGTTGAGAACACAACCATTATAGACCTCATCTCTGCAAGAAATGAGAGGGAGACTAGTCACCATATTTTGATTACGTAGTTGTTTTAGTGAGAAATTGATCTGAACTTAAACAAGAACACAACATAATATAGATATAACCATAAATATAGAGATGCATAAGAAATAACACTTCATTTCATTAATATCAAAGAATTGAAATGTGCTTACATACAAAATGGAAATAAACTAGCTCAAGCGATGGTAGCTTATCTCTGAGAAGAGATGTGGTGGCTTCATGTCTCTGAAATGTGTTACAATGAGGCTCAAGGGAATTTTTATTATTGAACAACAAGGGAAAACTCTAAAGACCAAAACCCTAATCTGAGGATATGGAATGCCAAGAGTTTGTGGGATTTGTTGGGGTTAGTTGGGCAATCAACTTCCCAGGGTCATAACTTGGTCATATTAGCCTTGTTTTCCATGTACGATACCTCATTGTAAATATCTCTCTAAGGGCTATGGGCCTGCTATAGACCTTAAAAAAAATGTTTTTTAGGGGGTCAAAACTGCTCCAAAAATTTAGGACCTGGAAAACAGCTAGAAATAGTAAATTCTGCTATAAACAAGGAAACTGATGAAACCAAATAGAGGTTTAAGTGAAATAGGTGGGTGGCCACCAATATCCACCTGGATGAGTCCTCCCTCTTTATGAAGCAATGGTCCCCATTGCGTGGAAAGCCTCCATGAGGACAATAAATTTTAGTTAAACCTGGTCCCTAGTGAACCACTTGCCCTGGTGAAGGATTTGGCTTGCTTTGACAACTCGATATAGTTGGATCCTTTGTTGGTGAGTATTCTTTATCTATGTGTCCATGATATGATTAGTACTATCATGTTCCATGCAGTATAGTTTTAACTCTATTGGTGTGAGTTGTTATGCAATGTCATATGTGTCTAGTAATGATGGAAAGTAAGGCTGAAGGTGGTCCACATTGAACACTGGGTGTAGGCCAAGGAATGGTGGAATGTTGAGCTCGAAGGCATAGTCCCCTACAGCCTTGGTGATGGTGTATGGCCCATATAGGAGCAGGTGAATCTTTCGATGGGGCCTAGAAAGGCCTTCTGCAAATGTAGCCAAACCACCTGGAACTTATGTGGCACTCGATGTTGATTATGTCGTTGCTTGTACTTAGCATTGGTTCTTTCCAATATATCATAGACCCATTGGTAGATGTGTTGAATTCATTCAATGAAGCTGCTAGCCCTGTCAGATTAAGAGTGGACATGAGCTGAGTCTACCTAAGTAGTTGCAAATGGTATGGCCACATCAATGGGACATAGTGGTTGGAATCCCAACCCCACCTGAAAGTGGTTGTGTCCAGTTGAGCTATGGAGATATCTGTTGTAGTTGTGTTGGACATAGGGGAGGCTTTCATCCCATGTGTGTGGATGCTTTGAGTTGTACATGCCTAGAATATGTATGATCATCTTGTTGATGACCTATGCTCGGTCAGCAATTTGGGGGTGAAAAGTCGTGGACTTAGTGAGCTTGGTATCCAACATCGACCAGATACTTGACCAAAATTTACTTAGGAACCTGTTGTCTCAATCTAAGATAATGGACTGTGGGATCCAAAAGTTTACCTACACTTGTTCAAGGAACAAATTAGAAGTGGTTTTTTTTGTGATACTCTTCTTGCAGGCCACCATAATGGTCATCTTAGAGAATTTGACGACTACAATGAAAAAGCAATCATTTAGATGCTTAGCAGAAGGAATTCCCAACATGTAATCCATGGATATGGATTCCCAAGGTTGCCTAGGAGTTGGAAAAGGAGTATATAGACCTTTCTTCTTGATGGTCGGTTTGGAAATGGCACAAGAAATGCATGATATGATGTGCTTTCCAACATCCCGTCGAAGGTTCGGCTAATAAAAATACTTATGCAACACTGCCACTGTTTTCTCTACTCTAAAATGTCCAGCGACCCGACTATATTGTGCCTCCAAAATCATCTTGGAACACTCGCTTGAAGGAAAACAGAGGTGTCCCAGGCGGCATAACAGTGCATCTTGGAAGTTAAAATTTGGAACTTTCTTTCCTTCCAGGAGCGTCTGGTATGTTTTTCCGAATTATGGATTGCTTTTGTAAGTATGCGACCATCTCGAAGTCTCGTTACCACACGATTTGAGTACAGTTGTCAGTGCCATGACCGACAGTCGGCTGAGGCAGACGATAACATTATTGGTGCTTCACTTCTTGTAGTTAATGTTCAAATGGAATTGTTGCAAGTATGTGTACCATTTATTATGGTGATTGTTCTATAACTTTCCTTGTGTTTGTATGAAGTACAGGGGTCAGTTGTCTGTGTGGATGATCATTTCCTTCCCCATAATGTAATTCTTCCATTGTCGGCAGGCTTGCACAATCAAATACATCTCTTATTCATAGGTGGGATACTTTTGGACTATGTCTAAAAGTGTCTCACTGTGATATGCCACTAGATGCCCCTGTTGAGTAAGAACTGAACCAATAGCATAGTCGGAGGAATATTTCTGAATCTCAAATGGTTGTTGCAGGTATGGTAATGTGAGCACTGGTGCAAATCAGAGGCGATACTTCAACTCATAAAATGATTTTTGTTGGGATTCAAACCAAAATAATTTCTCATTCGCTCTGCCCTCAGTGACTTGACTTAAAGGCCAAGTGATATGAGAGAACCCCAACATGAACCTGCAATAGAAATTTTCAAGACCTAGAAATATGCAGAGCTCTGTTAGAGTGGTTGGGGATGGTCAATCCTGAATGACTTGTATCTTAGTTGGGTCCACATGCACACCATGCTCATCAATGATGTACCCCAAATATTGAAACTAGGTCATACAAAAAGTTCATTTCTCTAAATTGGCATGCAAATTGTGTTTTCGTGAGGTTTGGAGGACTTGTCGAATGTGGTGGAGGTGCTCTTCCCAAATCTGGTTGAAGATAATATTTTCATCCAAATACACCACCAAAAATTAGTTGGTTAATGGTTGCAAGATGTCGTCCATCATCCTCATGAAGGTTGTAGAGGCATTTTTCAACCCGAAAGGCATGACTAGCCATTTGAAAAGGCCCTCCTTGGATTTGAAGGAATTTTTACACACATCAGAGGGTTTGATTGGTACCTGGTGATAACCTGAATTCAAGTCAATCTTGCTAAAATATTTTTCCCCCTTGAGCTGGTCCAAAAAGTCATCAATTTGTGGGATTGGATACCTATTCTGGATAATGATCTTGTTTAGCGCCTAATAGTCAATAAAAATTTTTCAGGTCTCGTCCTTCTTTTGTACCAACACAATCGGACTCCCACAGGGTGATGAACTTAGCTTGATGTTCCCCCTGAGTTTTCCTCTTATTCCATCATTCTCCATAACAAAGTGTCAATAGATCGATCCATTGTGTAGCGACGTGTCCGAGGTCAGATCGATGTAGTGCTTGACCTAACAGTGTAGAGGTACCCCTATGGGTGAGGTGAAGATGTCCCTGTACTTCTCCATGACCTTGTCCATATGTTGTTGTCATGCGGAGGAGCCCTGTCTGGAGGTCGTGGCCACAATATTCTTCTTTCCCTGAGGGAAAATCATAAGGAAAACAAATTTTCCAGTTTGGGAAATGATATTACTGCATTGCTTCACAGTGATCAAAGAGATGGTGGTAGGCAGTTCTACCTATGGTTTCCTATACAACTTATTTCCCAAATTAATAATAACAGTGTGAGGCCTAGACTCATACACATCATTTCGCTTCCACAAGTATGGTTGGCCTAATAATACATCACAAACTTTAAGAGGAGAAACATCACACATTACCTCACTTGTGAAGGGCTTGATGTTGTAGGGAAGGGGACACTGCTAGCTGACGTGAAGATATCATCCTTGGTGAAGCCACCCAATGGTGTACCGCTACGGGTGCGTTGTGGTCGGTAGGCTCATTTGCTTCACGATCTCTATTTAAATGAGGTTATTCTGGCTCCCGTTTTCGACAATGAACTATAGTGGAGAACCCTTCACCCACATCTCTGAGTGGAAGAGGTGTTCCCCCTCCTTTGGATCTGTGGGCTCATTCTTCTGGATCTTTATGGTGGAAATGGTTGCACTTGGCTCCACATCAATAATCTTCTGCCCCTTTTCATTCCCCTTTGTTGAAAAGTGTAACTAGGTTCGGTCTTCATATTGACATGTAATTATGATTTTATGTAAGCAGATGCAAAGAAGAAAAGTAAAATAAATTTATTGTATTGCTTGCATCATGGGTTTCATGAGAAAGGGATTTTATTTTTGATTCAAGACTCTCATTAAGAGTCTTTAGGATTTTTATCATCTTGTCATAAAATAATAGAGTCATTTTCATGTAAATGAAGTCATGTTACACTTTGTAAAAGGTCACACTTGTCTATGACATTTATTCCTCCAAGACCTTGTTAGTAGACCTCTCCAAGTTAGCCTAAATCAAATGAAGAACCTTCAAGAAGATTTTGGCTCTCCTCCAGTGATGCTGTCAGCCTAAATACATGAAGACGACCTATATAAATAGCCCACCTCGTCCTCACTCAAAGGCATCCAACTCGGTCAAGATTACACTCATAAGTGCGAAGTGCAGGACTACAAGGAAGTGTGAAAGAGAAATATATCCATCAAGGAATAAAGTCTACTTTGTTTCAGTCTTAGGTCACTCTCTCTATCTCGTGTAAATAAGAAAGGTCGAGGTGTGAACTAGGGCCTATTGCAGCACCAAGTAACTTTGTTTTGGGTATAATTTCATACATAAAATGCCGAGAAAAAGAAGCCAAGGAGAAGACTAGAAGGAGTAGGGGAGAAGCACTTTTCTAGGGTTGTTGAAGTATAGATACGAGATTCTCTAGGTAAAACTTAGAAATGCAGTGCAGTGCAGAAAAGGGGGGACTAAATTTCTCAAGGAGAAGCCGAGAAGAGCAGCACAAGATCAGGAAAGATAACCTCAAAGGCTAGTTACAAGGTTCTTGGAAGGATACTTGTTTCAAGGATATTTGTCATGGTCTTGGTATTCATCAATTGATTATCTATAATAATAATTTATGATTGGATTTTTCCTCTCAAAGAGTGAGAGGTTTTGGCCCTGGCTTACAAGCCTATAGTATTTTTCGCTTGTCTTCTAGTGTGTATTTGATAATTAGCTTGATGAAAATAACACAATAATAATATAATGAAGAAAAGTTCATAATAAAATAAGTAAAGATTATATCACAAGAAATTATCAAGAAGAGAAATCTCCTACATAATGATGCCCTAGATTTATCAACATGGTATCAGAGCTTAGGTGTTGAATTCAATAAAGGGCATTAAAGCAAGGAGACACTCAAGTATAAGGCTTCAAATGAAGATAAAAACAAGTCAAGGAAACCAAGCAAGAGATCAAGATCCTCAGTCTAACCCTATATCGAAGAATCTACACTCGCAAGAATCTTGGAAAGAGGAATCAAAAGGAAGAACCTAAATCCTAGAAGCATTTCTAAATTCATCAATGTCTAAGGAAGGAGAATACATTCAAGGATTGTGAAACAAGCTCTCTCTCTTTCATCAATCTCTCAAGAAGCAATCTTCAACCTATATCAAGATTAAGGAGGAAGAAAGCAACAACTGCTCAAGTTAGTTTATGACTTCATATGATACTATCAAAATGTCTGTTTGCAAGGAAAGCAAAAAATTGGTTGGGGCTGCAAATTTTGTTGCATGGAAGAAAATAACATATCTAAATCTCATTGAAAATGAACTCATGGATCACATTAAATGGTTGGTAACCCAACCTTCAAAATAAGATACTCAATCATATTCTAAATACATGAAGGGAGAATTGAGATGCCATAGGATTCTTACAGAATCCATAGATGACTCTCTCATCCCATATGTAACAAAATTGGACACTGAAAAAGCTACATATGACAAATTGGTAGAGTTGTTTTCTGTAAATATTGCAGGAGAAGTAATCTCATTAAGGCAAGAACTTTACAAGATAAATCTTTCAAGGTAATATGGAATAAATTTATATTTCATGAAGATCTATGAAATTCGAGATCAACTAAAAGAATTAGAAGAAGTCATGTCTAATATATAAATTACCACAGTGGTACTGAATTCTCCATCGAAAGAATGGGGTAGCTTCACTTCAAGTATCTATGGGAAGAAAGAAGCCACTCCATTCCAAGATCTATGGTATCTATGTAAGATCGAAGAAACCACACTAAAATCAAAGTTTGATATAGGATCAAATGAGAAAAATCAAGCCTATGCTGATATGTCAAGAAGAAAAGGAAATTTTGGAAAGTTTGGTCCTCAAAAGAAAAGGAAGAACATGGATAAGGTTAAGTACTATAAATGCCAATAATATGGGAATTATAAAAGAGATTTTCCTAAATATAAGAAGGACAAGAGGAATATGGAAGAAGCCCATATTGTTGAAGAAGTGAAAGAGCGTGAGAAAAAGAAGCTTAAGAAGGAGGAAGTAAAATATCTATACTATGAATAAGATGACCTCTTTCACTGAAAGGTACTTTTATTTTGTAAAATTGTAGATAGGAAGCACTGTAAATTTGATAATATGAATAATATTAGAGAATGGAATCATGGTAGAAGCATTAGAAGTAAGATATCGTGTCATAGGATTCCAGTTAAACTATGAAGAATGTAGCTCTTGGAAACCTCATTGAAATCCCAAGTGACACTTATGGAAAAAGGAAATAATTCCTCTAATACAAGTCTCATCATACATTGGTCTGCTGATAAGGATATGAAATATTCTCTAGCTTCTCTGATGGAATCCTCATCATAGGATTCACTGATAAAAAAAGAAAGCAAATGTTTCATAAGGAATTCCAACTTGTGGAATTCAAGGGATGATGATATGATGACATATCAATGGAGAAGGACAAGGGAATGAAGTTATTTCATTCAAATAAATATTCTATAGGAAGTTCGGATGACCTAAAGAAAAGATGAGGTATATATGCTTACATGGGATATTATTGAAATCGTGTCATATGGTTGCAGGCAATATGGATCACTACTTATATCTTGAGAAGCATGCTATAAGACATTGAAATAATGTCGAAAGGCATAGGTCACACTAGATGAAATCAACATAATATGTCCTCATATATGAGGTAGTTGACTAGGATTTTGGAACTATGATTAAAGCTCCTGAAAATGAAATGTGTGAAGAAAGGAAGAAAGATATCGTGAATTATGCCACGATATTAAACACAGTCAATATCTAGAAAACCAAGAAGATTTGACTATGATATCTCTCAGAAAGACATGGAGACTCTGATGGAAGTCTGGATAAAGATGGAGACCCTTGAAAATACATATCTTTAGGAGATGTGTCAACATGTATGCAGGATGTCGATACCTATAGGAATATGGCATGATAAAATATCATCACCCAGGTAATTATGATTTAAGTGTTCATTATTTATGAGCTGGTATCTATATGGGCTTATGCAGGGCTGCTAGAGGGAAGAACTATGGAAGACTTGCATAAAGAAACATGAAGAAGGATGCAAGAAACTTATAAAGAAGAAATCACTATGAAGGTAGCATTACATGAAGCAATTCTAGATAAATACTGATGGGTCACTTTCTGATGATAGGAATGGTGACATGAATGACTCATGAATGAAAGTGATGGATAGTGTGTGCCCTATAATGTTGTGTAACCAGCTCCAAAAAAAGAAGAAAAGAGATATCAACGCCTTAGAAATAAGCCACTTCGAGGGGGCAACCTCCAATACATTACATAAATGAACAAATCTTGGATGATCCAATTTACAAAACCTCCTTTCTATATATAGGAGTCCATGGGGCCATAATGTAATCCTAGTGGTCCACAATGTAATCCTAGCCGACCTAACAATAATAATTTAAGGGCACAATAATAACAAAATGGGGGTTACAAGGGTACAACAATAACAATAAGGGGTTTACACTAACAATAATAAGGGGCTATACTAGTGATATAGGGACCTAACATGCCCCTCTCCTTCAAAAAAAGTGTTGTCCCCAACACTTGAGTAGCTCCGGGTGCTTCTGTATAAAATTCTCATCCTCCCATGTAGAATCTTCAGTGGGTAAGTTCTTCCACTTGATGAGATACTCTGAAATTGATCGATTCCGTAGTTTTCGATTTCTTGTTTCCGTGACCGCTTCAGGTTCCAATATGATTTTTCCTTCCTCATCAAGTTCTGGTAATATTGTTTGAACTGGAATATTTTCACCGATAACCTTCTTTAAGCACGAAACATGGAAAATTGGATGTACTCGCGAAGAAGCAGGAAGCTCCAATTTGTATGCCATAGTACCAATCTTTTGCAACACCTCGTAAGGACCATAGTACTTTGGCGATAATTTATTATCCTTCTTTGCTTGCTTGAGGGACATTTGTTTGTATGGTTGTAGCCGTAAAAATACCCAATCTCCTACATCAAAACTTCTCTCGCTACGATGTTGATCTCCCTGTTGTTTCATTCGATTTTGTGCCAAATTCAGGTTATCCTTTAAGAGTTGGAGAACTTCTTGCTGATGCTCGATGTGATCTTCCACTGCTTGAACCTTCGAATTTTCCCTTAAATATGATGTGATGGATGGTGGATGATATCCATAAAGTGCCATAAATGGGGTCATTTTTTGCTGCAGTATGGAAGGAAGTGTTATACCACCATTCAGCAAGAGGTAACCACTTGACCCATTGTGTTTGTTTATCAGATACAAAACAACGAAGATATCCATCCAAACATTTATTTACTATCTCTGTTTGACCATCAGATTGAGGATGATAAGATGAGCTATGAGCTAATTGAGTACCCAAACAAGAAAATAACTCCGTCCAAAATTTTCTCGTAAAAATGGGATCTCTGTCGCTCACAATAACCCTTGGGCTTCCATGTAGCTTTTGAATTCTGTCCACAAATGTAGTAGCAACTGTACTTGCTTTAAATGGATGAGATAATGCACAAAGTGTGCATACTTGGTAAGTCTATCAACTACCACCATGATGACATTCTTTCCTTCAGACTTAGGTAAACCTGTGATAAAATCCATTGAAATCTCCTCCCAACGCTGACTTGGAATGGATAAAGGTTGTAGAAGTCCCGGGTCTTAATTGTCTCCACTTTATTCTGCTGGCAAACCAAACATTCCGCCACAAACTTTTGAATATCAGATTTAAGGCCATCCCAAAAAAATTCTTTCTTCACCCTGTGGTAAGTTTTTAAAAATCCTGAGTGTCCTCCTAAAGGAGAAGTGTGCAATTCCAAAAGAATCTTTTGTTTTAGTTGGGAATTCTTACAAAGACATAAGCGATCTTTGTACCATAAGGAATCATTTTTCCAACTAAATGTATCAGATGTACTAGGATCTTGCTGCAACTTTTGAATGAGTGTCCACACATCTTTGTCCTTCTTCCATTCATCTCTTTCTTCGGTTATCCAATCTGGTTGGATAATAGAAATGGCACAAAGCAATGCTTCCACCTCTTCATTCTTTCTTGAGAGTGCATCTGCAACAACATTAAGCTTTCCTTTTTTGTAGATTATTTCAAAGTCATAACCTAACATATTTGTGACCCATTTTTGCTGCTCTTCTGAAGATAGTCTTTGTTCCAAAAAGTGTTTAAGACTATCATGATCAGTTTTTACCTTGAAGTGTCTTCCCATTAGGTAAGTTCGCAATTTCTTTAGTGCATGCAGTATTGCTAACATTTCCTTCTCATAAATAGGTTTCTGTAAATACTTTCCTTTGATTGGACGACTTTCAAAAGCAATGGGTCTTCCTTCCTACATTAAAACCGCACCAATTCCATTTCCTGAGGCATCACATTCCACAATAAAGGTTTTTGTGAAGTCTGGCGTAGCTAAGACCGGTACTAGGCACATTGCCTCTTTAAGACGTTCAAAGGCCTTAGTTGCTTCAGGAGTCCATGAAAATGCATCTTTCTTCAATAATGTTGTTAGAGGTGCTGCTATTCTCCCATAATTCTTAACAAACTTGCGATAATACCCCGTTAACCCGAGAAATCCTCGCAACTTCTTCATGGTTGTGGGGACTTTCCATTCCTTAATGGCTTTAATTTTGTTAGGGTCTACTTTAACACCCTCGTGAGATACAATATGACCCAGATATTCCACCTCTTGTACTCCAAAGAAACATTTGGATTTTTTGCATATAATTGTTTCTCCTGCAATAGTTTGAGCACCCCGTCAACATGTTCAACATGATCCTTCCAAGACCTATTGTAGATTAGTATATCATCAAAAAATACTAGCACAAATTTTCTAAGGAAGGGTTTGAAAATGGAATTCATCAACCCTTGAAATGTAGAAGGTGCATTGGTAAGGCCAAAATGCATGACCAAAAATTCATAATGACCCTCATGAGTTCGAAATGCTGTTTTTGGAATATCTTCAGTCTTCATTCTAATTTGATGATATCCTGAACGAAGATCCAACTTGGTAAAATAAATTGCTCCATGTAATTCATCCAATAATTCATCAATCACAGAATGGGAAATTTTTCTTTAATGGTGAGCTTATCGAGCTCCCTATAATCCAGACACATTCACCATGATCCATCCTTCTTGTGTACCAATACTACAGGAGTAGAGAAAGAACTTTGACTAGGTTGAATTATACCCGCCTCTAACATTTCTGCAATCATACGTTCAATTTCACTCTTTTGGACGTAAGGATATCTATAAGGCCCGATGTTTGGAGGAACACTTCCTGGAATCAAATGAATAGCATGATCATGATCACGAATAGGTGGGAGTCCTTTGGGAGTTTCAAACACCTTGGAACGATTGTCCAAGACTTGTTGGAGATCTGCAGAAATAGATGATTTTGATGTTGGAACTTCTAGTGAGCATAATTGTGCAATTACGCCTCGCTGTTCTTTCTTTATAAGCTTTGTCATGACATTAGAGCTTATTATCCTTCCTGGCTTCCCTGCGATACCCCGTAATTCGACTTCCTTTCCTTCTGAAAAAAATTTCAAGAAAAGTTCTTGAAAATTAAAAGCTACCGTCCCCAAAGATTGTAACCATTGTACTCATAGTACAACATCAACACCTCCCATAGGAATGGAAAGCATTGGACTATTCAATACATATTCCCCCATGGTTAGCTTGATATTATGGCATTTTCCAGAGCAATTTATAGTTCCTCCTTTTGCAACCATCACTTGACATTCTGGTGCTTGGTATAGGAAACAATTCAATTCCTTGGCTACCTTACAATGAATAAAATTATGGGTACTACCCGAATCAATCAACACTATTACCTTTTTTTTCTTGATATGTCCTTCTATCTTGAGAGTTTGAGGGGTGGTAATTCCTGCCAATGCATTACATGATATGGTCAGACTCATTTCTTCTTCTTCTAGGGTTGCTTTCTAGTGTATATCCTCTTCTTTTGAAGTTTCTTGTTCATTTTCTTCCTCCTCTTCACAATCTATGTAAAATAATTTCTTCTCGGCACACTTATGACCTTTAGTGTATTTGCTATCACAAGCTTGTAGAAAAGCCCTTTATCTTTTTTCTTCCAATTTTTGTGGTGTCAACCTTGTGGGTTGTGGAAATCTAGGAGTAGCAACACTTCCACCTTTATAGAAGTGAGTGGTAGGCTTCCTTGTTGCCATAATTTTACATTCAATTTTTCTTGCCAACCTGAATGCCTTATCCAATGAATCAGGTTCCAAAACGCGAACTTCATGTTGGATGTTATCCTTTAAAGTACCTAAGAAGAGATCAATCCTATGTTCCTCTAAAATATCAGTTACCCTTATATTCAATTTTTGGAAGTCCTCAATGTGCTCCCCCACTGAACACTTTTGTTTGAGATTTATCAATTGGCTAAAGAAAGTGTTGCTCTTTGTGTTCTCATAATGTGTTATCATTCACCTCACTGAAATTTACCAAGTGGCCAATTTTTAGAGCAAGCACTCGATACTGCTAAATGTATTTGTTCTAAATGTAAAGTTGCAATCGCGTACCTTTTGTGTTTTGCGTTATGGAGATCAAATATTGCTCCATCTAGTATCCAATATTATAGGATCCTTTCCATGAAACTTCCTCTTATATCATTTTTGGAATATGGTTCTTCCTTAACGGTAGTTTGCTTGAAATCGATTAACATTTATTTTGTCCACTCATCATGAGGAGGTTCTTCTACTATCTTTTCACCATTAGGAAACATTTCTTGTATCAACTTTGTCAAACCTTCTATGTCTGCTTTTAGATCATTCTTCATGTTTTCCATGTTGTCTTTCATGTCATCCATCTTAGCTTCCATGCTATCCATCTTAGCTTCCACACCTTTCTTCAAACCATCCATCTTCGCTTCCACACCTTTCTTCAAAACTTCCATTTCATTTTTTGTTGCTGTTTGCGAGAGTGAAATTTGTTACACTTGCTCTTGTAGTTTTGATAGATCATGTTGCAATTCTTAATCTTCATGAGTCATAGTAGAGCCTTCTTAAGGCTTAATGGGTGTTGAATTATTTTTACGGGGCATATTTTAGAACCCAATACTGATATATATTCTACAATATGCCCTTGGAATCAATTCAAATTGATTCTTCAAGACTTATGCAATTCGGAAAAAAATACACACCTTTTTCTTGCTTTTGAAGAGCTCGATATTGAAATTGGATTATCTCTGTGATTGCAGCACTTCAATATCTGAATTTTGGTACCAACGTATCCCTCTGAATTATCTTTTGAATGCCACTACTCTGATCTGATTTGGATTCTCCAAGACAAATTTGTGTCCAATCTCCCACAATGACCTAATTATGGACTGGTTCAGTAGAGCTAACTTTTACGACTTTCCACATGTCAATGTTTCATTCTTTGTCTCTAAAATTGATAGCAAATAAACTACAGTCCATGTACTTGCGACCAATTTTTACGGCACTCCAATCCGATGCCCAGAGAGAGAGTTATTGAACTTTTCCCACGATCACCTCTTTGAGATGAAATTCAAGAGCCTGAAAAAGCACTACCTTCCACAGATCATATCTCTAAAAATATTGCGAACCAAGCTCTGAAATTTTTTGATGAATTTCCTCAAGATTTCAGCTTCGTACCATATGAATTTCAGATTTTGAACCTTCGTAGAAAAAAAATTATAGCGCAAATTCCACGATGACCTGTTTAGGAGCCTGAAAAAATACCTGACTTCCACAGATGATATCTCCGAAAATGTGCGAACCAAAAAAATGTGCGAACCAAGCTCTGAAATTTTTAGACAAGCTTCCTCAGGATTTCGGCTTCGCACCCTAAAAATTTCAGCTTCTGAAACTTCATAGAAAAAAATTTATAGCGAAAATGCCACGATGACCTGTTTGGAGCAGCGAAACCCTAGAATCCAAAGCTCTGATACCAAATGTTGTGTAACCAGCTCCAAAAAAAGAAGAAAAGAGATATAAACGCCTTATAAATGAGCCACTTCGAGGGGGAAACCTCCAATACATTACATAAATGAACAATTCTTGGATGATACAATTTACAAAACCTCCTTTCTATATATGGGAGTCCATGGGGCCATAATGTAATCCTAGTGGGCCACAATGTAATCCTAGCCGACCTAACAATAATAATTTAAGGGCACAATAATAATAAAATGGGGGTTACAAGGGTACAATAATAACAATAAGGGGGTTACACTAACAACAATAAGGGACTATAATAGTAATATAGGGACCTAACATATAAAGAAGGGCCAAAAAGATGAATACTATGTAACAAAGAAGAAATTCATGGCATCGAAGGAAGGAGCTCTTCTAAGCAGCTAGTTGTCCCACTATCTCCACCTAAAGAGTTGTTGTAGGTCCCTAATTAAGAGGGAGACTGTGATCAATTTTCTTACTTGTAATAAACTTGGAAATTCCTAATCCAAGGGGGATCTTAGGTATTCCTGGTGTAGGAATGAGGAAATTCCTTTATTGGAATATGTCCTCCCTAATTGAGAGGGAGAGATAGACATGGCATTATTGTCTTCACTTGGGAAGACAAAATGAAGGATTGTGTAATCATCAGGCATTCGATACTCTTTGAGGATGAGATAGGGCATCCAAGATAAGAGTAGTCGTAGAGGACCGATATTCTTTGAGGACTAGGAATCCAAGATAATAATAGTCTTGGTGGAACACACCCTGAGAACTTGGGTAGGGTATGTTCCAAGAGAGAAAATGATTAGGGTGTTTATAAATGATTGGTATTGCTAGCATTGAGCTCAGATCTTGTGGAAATATAGAGTTATTAGTCAAGGCCTTGCAATATGACAATGTTGGTTGATATGACGCTATACATATGGGTTGCCAATATGATTCTTCTTATGAGAAATTCTTCAGATTGAGAATGACCAAGTACCATTATGAATAGCTCCTTAGTTAAGAGAGAGCGTTGAAAAGTGTAACTAGGTTCGGTCTTCATAATTACATGTAGTTATTATTTTATGAAAGAAGATGCAAAGAAGAAATATAAAATAAAATTATTGTATTGCTTGCATCATGGGTTTCATGAGCAAGGGATTTTATTTTTAGTGAATACTCTCATTAAGAGTCTTTGGGATATTTTTTCATCTTGTCATAAAATAATAGAGTCATTGTCATGTAAATGAAGTCATGTTACACTTTGTAAAAGGTCACACTTGTATATGAAAATTATTCCTCCAAGACCTTTTCACTAGGCCTCTCCAAGTCGGCCTAAATCAAATGAATAAACTTCAAGAAGATGTTGACTCTCCTCCAGTGATGATGTCAGCCTAAATACATGAAGACAACCTATATAAATAGCCCATCTTGGCTCACTCAAAGGCATCTAATTCGGTCAAGATTACAATCATAAGTGCGAAGTGTAGGAAAATAAGGAAGTGCGAAAGAGAAGGCTATCTTGCAAGGAAGAAAGTCTACTTTGGTTCAGTCTTAGGTCACTCTCTCTATCTCGTGTAAATCAGAAAGGTCGAGGGAGATATGAACTAGGACATGTTGCAACACCAAGTGACTTTGTTTTTGGTATAAGGTCACACATAAAAGGTCAAGAAAAATAAGTCGAGGAGAAGCACTTGTCTAGGGTTGCTGAAGTATAGAGACCGAGATTCTCTAGGTCAAACTGAGAAGTGCAGTGCAGTGCAGAAAATGGAGGGATCAAAGTTCTCAAGGAGAAGCTGAGAAGAGAAACTCAAGATCAAGAAATAGAACCTCAAAGGCTAGTGACAAGGTTCTTGGAAGTATACTTGGGTCATGGTTCATTTTCATGGTCTTGGTATTCGTCAATTGAAGATCTATATGAAGAAATTTTTATTGGGTTTTTCCTCTCAAAGAGTGAGAGGTTTTGTCACTCGCTTACAAGCCTACATCTTGTGTCTCTTGTATTTTATTGTGGATTTGATAATTGGCTTGATGAAAATAACATAATAATAATATAACGAAGAAAATATCGTAATCAAAGAAGTAAAAATTATATCACAAGCAATTATCAAGAAGGGAAATCTCCTAACTAATGATGCCCTAGATTTCCCAACACCCTTCTCGGGTTTTGACTCTGAGTTATAACATGCATCTGATTCGAAATATTTCAGCTTGGCCACCAATTACTGCTTGGCCTGACACTCACTTGTGTTATGAGTGGGGCTCTTATGGAACTCATACCATTTTCTCGTATCCTTCTTTGTCTTTGTGGTGTTGTTATTTGCTTGCGGCTTCGACGTGTTCTCATGGGACACCCCGCCTTGGCTCTATCCTTTGTTATGTGGTTTGGGGGACCTTTCCCTTGCTTTGGATTGGTAGATCCAAAGTCTCGATTCTTCTGTTTAAATTTTTTCTCGATCTTGACAGCATATCAATAAATAGTGTCGAGCGAGGAGATGTCCAGGAACTCCAGATCATCCCAGATGTACTTGTGTAGAAAGTCACAATACTTGAGTACCAAATGTTTCTCAGAATCCTTGATACCTATCTTCATGCGAAGTGTATGAAAAATATTTTTGAACTCTGGCACTTCTTGGTCCCTTCCCTTCCACAACATGGTCCAATCTATGTATTTATTCTCATTTCACCCGACAGTGTAATAATTCTCGTTGATGGCATCCCGGAAAGAATTCCAAGTGGGTGCAACTAAAAATATTGAGGGTTCATTGTCATCTCTATTCTCATAGTAGGTTTCCCACCAGTCCTCGACGTGGGGGACCGACTTTAAGGTGTGAAAATGTAATATTTTCCCAGTTGGAAAAATCAAGAACCGAAAAATATCCTTCTAGCAGATTTAACCATTTATCTACAATAGTTGCATCTATCTAACCTTAGAGTATGGGGATTTTGAAGCTAACTTGTACCTTAAAGGGAGTGGTGCTTCCAGAGTGGCTGCTGGAAGAAAATGCATCGCCTGTGGGTAGCCTCTGAACGATCTAGGCAAAGTTGTCCATCATCGTGTTCCTATGTCGCTTGAGGTATTCTTCGAGAAATATTTTGAAAGGATCTCCTACTCCCTTGTCTTTATTTTATCCTGCCATGGGAGGCCTTCGAGGTTTATGAGGCTATTATTGCCAAGGTTCAACCAATTCGAGCCCTAACCCCATAGACTAATGCAAATAAAAACAGAGAAAGAGAAAATAGCTCTGAAACCACCGATCTAAACTTAAACAGGAACACAACATAATACAGAATATAACCATAAATACATAGATGCAGCAGAAATAACACTCATTTCATTAATATCAAAGAACTAAATTATTCTTACATATAGAATGGAAATAAAATAGCTCGGGAAATGGCAACTTATCTTTGAGAAGAGATGTGCCGGCTACATGCATCTAAATTGTGTTACAATAAGGCTCAAGGGAATTTTTATCATTGAACAACAAGGGACAAACCTAAACAACCAAAACCCTAACACCAGGAGTTGGAATGCCAAGAGTGTGTGGGCACCATTGGGGTTAGTTGGGTAGCCAGCTTCTTGGGGTCATAACTTGATCATATTATCTTTGTTTGGTGCGTACGATACCTCGTTGGAAATATCTCTTGGTGTACTACAATATTTGTTGTAGGTCCTTGCCTATGGCTATGGTCATGTTGCGGACCTAAAAAAAAGGACCTGAAAAAACTGCTAAAAAGAGTAAATTTGCTATAAACAAGGAAAGTGATGAAACCAACTGGAGGTCTAAGTGGAATAGGTGGGTAGCCTGTGAAAAATCCAAACCTGAAGCCTATTGCAACAACTGGAAATTATTCTCCTAAGTGTTAATTTAATTTAATAATTTATTTGGTGTTTTCTATGACAAATACGGAATAAATCAAACTTATCTACACATAAATTTGTGGAAGAATAAATGCTAGCACACACACACATAAAATTAGCACAATTATTTGTGCACAAAATTCCTCGAAAAAACCCAATGCGAGAAAACTGGTGCAACAGTTGGGGGTTTTATTATTATGCATTAGTGAGAAATTCTTAGTACAAATCGATGTCAATAGCTGGAAATCCTACAGAGAAAATTATTGGAAAAAATATATTGATGAATTTTCCTCACCCCATAGGCAAACTCCTGCCATGAATTTCCTTCATAAATTCGGCCCTCTGACCCTCTGCGTCAGCCTCTGTGCTGCTCTATAGAGAATGTTGGATGTCTTGTCTCAGACTAGTTTCTGATGAAGTCATTATGACCTCTGTTGACTGGAAAGATGCTTCTCTGGCACTCTAAGACCCCTTCTTAGCCTCTGGAATTGAAGACGTATCTCCCTCTCAGAAAATTGATCTTGCCTCTAGAGGCTACTACGTTGCCCCAATGTCATGTTGAAATTCCTTGACCTTGGGTCTAAGTTAGAGTCTTAAATCACTGACGCTACTAAACCAAGAATCTCAACCATAAACTACTTTTCATAATGGAAAATATAAAGTGGTAAATCACATATGCACAATATACACAATTTTAAACAAAATTCTACAATAATGTAAAATCCCCAATATTTGTTATATTAAACCAAATTTGAATAATACAATAGTCTATGGTATACAAGATATAATGACAACTTCATTGCAACTTATTTGTCATATATTTTCATGTCAGTCTGTCACACCCGTACTGCTCACTAGTAGTGCCTTAGTCCATCAAGGCCACTACACATCGAGACTCTAGGAGGGATGCCACCTAACACTATTTCACGTCCTTCTGTAGAGTGTACTTGGGTTGATCCAATTTTCTCTCTAGGTTGGCCAACACCCAAGTTCCAATATGCCAGGCTAGCAACAACTTTTTTCCATCAAAGTGTTTCTTCTGTGGCACATTCCTTCACCCAACCTTCAATTGCTCTCTTTCCTTCAAGATAGCTTTTCTAAGGGTACTTTGGGTAGCCAACACGATGCCCTCCAACAGTCCTATGACTCTGAATCTCGTCACTGCTAAATCTTCTCCTACTATGATACTTTTCAACCTCAAAAGATCATACACTTGGCTTCAGTAGCTCCACAAGATGATCCAATTCGGTCACGTCTTGACCCAATACACCTCACAACATCACTATTGTCACCACGCTACACTGTTGTAATGTTGTACCACTGGTTAGGGCACACCATGATGCCCTTAACCTCCTCACAACTCATCAAACAGTCCTCCCAAAAGCTGTGGTCCACCCTAGGATAGGTTTTTCATGCATACACTACCCTCCAAACTTATTTTCCACCTAAGTCGTAGCCCTTAAGGGCTCCAACTGTTGGCTATGGCCTGTGGCCTATCCCAACAGTGGAATGTACCTTCAGTCCCCTCCAAAATAGTCTACAATCTGCCCTTTAAAACAACTATGTTTTGTCCTCAATTATGAGGCCTAATCTACCCAGCAAACACACTTAAGAAAACACCTTAATCATTCCCAAAACAACCTCTATTCCACTTCGTTGTCCCTACAACAATAGAAATACCCTACATTGATCTTTCATACTTCCTTCATGCTATCCCTTAGGCTCTCCTAGCTGTGGCTTAGGCTTCTTCAAATTTCAAAGATGTATTTCCAAATTTGGATGCTAAAATGACTCCAAATCATATTCTATTTATAGACATGAAGCCTCCATGAATTTACTTGAAGAGACACATATATTGGCACCCTTTTACACCAAGCCTACATGACTTGGTAACCAATAATTACCTTGTGAACTTCAAAAATTCATTTCTCCCTAACTAAAATTCGAATTCGAACAATTCTTGATGTATTGGAATCCTATCGTCGAGAACCATCATCCTCATCTATCACATGTTGTATCTCCATCACGGTTTTGGCCCAAATCACGATGGGTGAAAAACCCCTCACTTGGGTTCCAAGCCCATAAGTTTCCCTTGTGGTGCTTTTCCCTCCAAACCATGAACCTTAGGGCTTGGAGTACCTCCCAAGCTACACAAATCAACACTCCCTCTTGGCGAGGGAGGTACCTCCATGACTAGGAAGTACTTCGTCTTCGTCATCACTTCTCACAACACTTTCCCAACTTTTGGCGCTCACAATTGCAACAATCCCTATATAGTGAACTACGCCCTGCTCGGAAGTGTCCATGTCACTGTAAGCCTCTTGCTTCTTTTTCTTCTCCTGTATTTCTTTCCAATATCACCATGAATCCTTCTTTCCAAATATGGAATCACCCTTGCTCCCCACTTACCAATTTCTCTTCTTGGGTTGTAGAGTCTCCCTATGAATCTTCAAACTCCCTCTAGAACTTGACTCCCTATAAGCCTCTGGAAACTGGACCTACTCTGAAAAGTGCACCTTTTTCTCAGGAAAATGTACCTTCTCCTCTGAAGCCTACACCTTCTCCTTCTTCTCTTGAATCTGTACCTGCCCCTGCTTCTTCCCATGATCCTTAGGCTTGCCCGTCAACCTGTAGAGACTATGCTCCCTAACTCCTGCTAGTCTCAGTATTTGCATCCTACCATTAGTCATCAAAATCCTCTTTTCATATCATTTTAGGTGTCATACTCAGAAAATTTTTGTATCATTCCATTAGGTCATGCAAAAAATTTACTCACTGATGGTAGTCCTAGTCCAAAAACATCACTCTTCTTCAAATTTAATTACTTTTTGGTATAGTTTCATATCTTGCTGACTGTACATCATCCATTAAGTTAATGTCATCATGCCATAATGTCAGTCATTCCATCTTGAAATTCAGTCCTTCAAGGTCTCATTAGGTCTTTTAGGTTTTTTCAAGGTTTCACTAGGTCATTAGGGTTTCCATGATTCAATAAAAATCCATTCCATTGCATAAGACCAGCAAGTAAAGGGTGATCCAATAAAATTCTCTTCACTGTGTGAAGATGACTTCCAAAGAAAATTTCTTGTTTCAATGTGTAATTTTTATATTTCCATTATGTAATTTTATGTCATTTAAATGTAATAATTTCATCATCCCAAGCTGCTAACTCAGTGTTCCAAACATTCCAAGCACCAAAAATTCAAATTCAAAAAGTTCTTAAAGACCATCAAAAGATCAATTTGTCAAATGAAATATTCAAGTGAAAGGGTAAAGTTTCAAAAGGCTAAGAGAATGCCAAAGGGAGTTGTCTTTTCCCAAGGGTGCCCAAATCATCATTTTCCACAAGCACCAAACCCTAATTTCCTCTCCCACCGAGCTAGGGTTTGCTATGAAATTAGAGACATATGAGCAGAGGAGGAATAAGGGAGGTAAGTTCAGCAAGTATGAGGCCATTCCAACTCATAAACATCATGTCTCCATCATTTTTCAAGAATTCATTCCAAGGGACAAATCCTTTTCCACACATAGGGCCATTTTTTCTTCAAACTGTGTTTCTTAACAAATAGAGATGAATTTGATAAACATGAGAGAGGCTTTTTTCCATCATAGGAAAAGGAAGAAAAACCTCCTTTAGTTTTTACATAGGTATCATGGTTTTGGATAAATTTAAAAAATACAGGTGCCATGGGAGAGTTGTTGCACTTATGGAGTGAACTTGGTAAAATCAAGTTTTCTCCTAGATGGATTATCAAAATGACTTTATTTATCAGTCAAATTATAACTAGACAGTGCAAGCTTTCCAATGAGCTATCCTGAGCTCAATTTGGATTTGAGGAAGCTCTTCAAACATTTCCTGCAATATCACACTGCATTTTTTCACCCTCATTGTGCACTTTTGACCAGTCTTGGGAGAATTGATTTTTGAGGGGCTATACTTGATCATTTTCAATTCTTGATAGGTCCATTGTGTATCCAAGAGAGATTTATTTCTAACGCACTATTATGAGCTCAATTTGGAGCTCGAGAAGGCCTACAAAAGTGGCCTGTAATATGGTGTTGCATTACACGTTTACCTTTTATGATGTGCGCCTGTGTGTTGTGTTGCATGCCTACTTTATGCATTGCACACCTGCTTTATGCGCTGCGCTCCTAATTTATGCATTGCGCGCTTGCCCGATTTCCTCAGAAATTACGATAAACACCTCAAATCTTCATGCTATTGCCTCCAGACTTCAACAGTGGTTCCCATGGCCTCCAACAAAGCAAGTAACCTATGATTTCTCCATTCCTCTTCTCCATAAAGTTGATTTTGTGTTTCTAAAGTTTGTTAAAAGAAATTGGTGTTTTTATTCAAAGTTTAAAACCATAGTTTACCCCCAAATTCCCATTCCATTTCCTTCACTCCCTAACACCTTCACTACCCTTTCCCACATTGCAATTAAGACTATCTCAATCCCCATTTCATTGTAATCCCATTTTCGTGAGCCCTTTTCCCTTGAAACCCTAACACCTAGGTGATTCATTTGCCTATACTCCCAAATCCCTAAACTAATTAAATTCCCTATTCGAAACCCTTCCACATTCCTACTCCCTGTCACTCCCCTCAAATCATAAACCCCTTCCCCCATCTCCCTAAATTTCCCTATCTCATTCCTCACTCCCCAAAATTTCATTTCCATTCCATTACACCTCCCTAGGGTTTTAACACCAATACACCATGGAAGAAGAACACAGAAACCACAATGAGGGAGAAGAAATAGAGGATAAAAGACACCACAAGGGATGGAGAGTCTCAAGGTTTGAGCCATCAGACTTCAAGAAGCTCATATCATTACTCCTAGCAGTCAAATGTTTTCAAACATGTGGGTTATTATAAGTCTTGTAAAATGGTCCAAAGAGTGGAGGAGGTAGGTTTTGATGAGTAGTTCATAGAATTTTTTGCCACCAATTTGAAAGGATACAAGGCCATCATTGTAGGTTTTGATTTCATATTCTCAGTAGATACCATATCTTAGCCACAGAAATGCCCAACCAAGGTGATAAATGGTTTAAAAACCTAGACCTAGATGTTCGAAAATACAAACCCTTATCAAGAAGAAAGAGAAGGATAAGTTGGATTTTCTCATTGATGCATCCGTTGTGTAACCAGCTTCAAAAATAGAAGAAAAAAGATATCAACGCCTTATAAATAAGCCACTTCGAGGGGGCAACCTCCAATACATTACATAAATGCACAATTCTTCGATGATACAAATGAACAAAACATCCTTCTATATATAGGAGTCCATGGGGCCACAATATAATCCTAGTGGGGCCACGATGTAATCCTAGCCGGCCTAACAATAAAAATGTAAGGGCACGCTAATAACAATATGGGGGTTACAGGGGTACAATAATAACAATAAGGGGGGCTACACTAACATAATAAGGGGCTACACTATTAATATAGGGACTTAACATGCCCCTCTCCTTCAAACAAGTGCTGTCCTCAACACTTGATTATTTCTTGATGCTTCTGTATAAAATTCTCATCCTCCCATGTGGAATATTTTACAGGAAAGTTTTTCCACTTGCTGAGATACTTTGAAATTGATCGTACTTGTCGAGTTATTGTTTTTGTGACCGCTTCAGAACTTCTTTCGATGTGATGTTGATATTCCTGTTGTTTCATTAGATTCTGCACCAAAGTTAGGTTATCCTTTGAGAGTTGGAGAACTTGTTGTTGATGCTCGATGTCATATTCCACTAATTTATCATCCATATTAGCTATTATTTTATCCTTCAAACCATCCAACTTAGCCTCCATTTCTTCTTTTAAACCATCTATGTCAACTTCGGTTGCTCTTCGTAAGATCGAAATTTGTTGCACTTGGTACCGTAATTTTGATATCTCATACTGCAATTCTTCCACTTCATGCATCATAGTATAGATTTATGAGGGCTTAATGGGTGTTGAATTCTTTTTAGGAGGCATTTCAGAATGCAATACTGAAATATATGCTCAATAGGCCCTTGGAATCACTTCAAACTGATTTTTCAAACAAGATTTATGCAATTTGGGAAAAACAATACACACCTTTTGCTTGCTTTTGAGGAGCTCGATATTGGAATTGGATTATCTCTGTGATTGTGAATCTTCAATATTTGAAATTCTGCAATGAAATAGCTCTCTAAATTCTCTTTCAAATGCCACAGGTCTGACCTGATTTGGATTCTCCAAGCCAAAGTTGTGTCCAATCTCCCACAATGACCTAATTCTGGACTGGTTCAGTAGAGCAAACTTGTAGGACTTGCCACGTGTCACTGTTTCATCCTTTGTCTCTGAAATTGATAGCCAAGAAACTATAGTCCATGTACTTGCGACCACTTTTTACAGAACTCAAATCCACTGCCCAAAGAGAGAGTTATTGAACTTTTCCCACGATCACCTCTTTGAGATGAAATTCAGGAGCCTGAAAAAGCACTACCTTCCACAGATCATATCTCCAAAAATATTGCGAACCAAGCTCTGAAATTTTTAGAAAAGCTTCCTCAGGATTTCGGCTTCGCACCCTAAAAATTTTAGCTTCTGAAACTTCGTAGAAAACAATTTATAGCAAAAATTCCACAATGACCTGTTTGGAGCAGCGAAACCCTAGAATCCAAAGCTCTGATACCAAATGTTGTGTAACTAGCTTCAAAAATAGAAGAAAAGAGATATCAACGCCTTAGAAATAAGCCACTTCGAGGGGGAAACCTCCAATACATTACATAAATGCACAATTCTTCGATGATACAAATGAACAAAACCTCCTTCTATATATAGAAGTCCATAGGGCCACAATATAATCCTAGTGGGGCCACGATGTAATCCTAGCCGACCTAACAATAATAATGTAAGGGCACAATAATAACAATATGGGGGTTACAGGGGTACAATAATAACAATAAGGGGGGCTACACTAACATAATAAGGGGCTACACTATTAATATAGGGACTTAACAGCATCCAATATAGCATAACATACCATATCAGGTCTCCATGAAGTAAGTCTGAAACGATTTTGAGAAAATTTGAAGAAAATTTGGGAAAATTTGAAAAACTCTTCGAAGGCACATTTTCCAGAAATTTCTTGTTTGGTCACATTTTTTCATAACATATTGTGGCAAAAAAAAAAAAAAATTTGGGAAACTGGAGGAGGTTTGTGTTCCTAAGATATCCAAGTACAAAAACCTATCTCACTTTTCACACAGGTATTACAGAATGAGAGAATCATTCACACCTTCATAGCATATTTTTTTGCCAGTGCAAAATCCTATTTGAGACACCTTTTTGCAGAGAATATTGTGGCAAAAAAAATTGAATTTGGAGAAACTGGAGGATTTTTTGGTTCAAAACATGCCAAAGAAAAAACACCTCTCTCAGTTTTTCAAAAAGCCTTATGGTTAGTGATATATCTCTCCATCTTGGAGGCCAATTGTTCCAGAAAATTCAGAATTTTCGCACAACTGGAATGCTGCGTTGCGCTCTTTTTTGGGCCACTTTTTGACAAAAATTCCACCACCATTGGATTCCAAATGAAAAATACATCTAATAAATCCAATTTTCTGGATTTGGTTTTCAAAACTAGTAGGTCAAAATGTCAAAAAAGAAGAAAACAAATCATGGTTTTGTCATATTTTTTTCCTTGGCACTGCGCGCTGAGAAGTCTTGGGAGAATCAATTTTTTATAGGTAAAATCAATTCCATATGAAAAACAAAGGAATATTTGTAAATCAGATAGGATAATATTTCCAACGAGCTATCATGGACCCAATTTTGACACCCAGAAGGCACCCAAAATTAGGCTGCAAAATGGATGGTGTGTTTGACAAAGGTATGGCGCGTTTGACAATTGTCTGATTTTTCTGAGTTTTTATGAAAATTTCACTTTTTATCTTGGGGAATAATGTTTTTACTTCTGTAAATAAATGATGTAAATGAAAATATCATGTTTTTACTATTACCTAGGGTAAATACATTAGGTTAAATCTCATGATGAGGTGTAATGAATTAGTTTACAAAAAGTTAGGGTTGAGTCACTTGGACCTTCCTACACTTCAGATTTCCGCTTAGTATTTGGTGGAAATAATCTTCCTCTCATGGATTCGACCCTTGAGGTTTGGAGGAGTTTTTTTGAGGCCTATATCATGGAATTTTCAGTCATTTCACAGGTTGGAATCAGTTGGATGTTGGCATATTGATCAGAGACTATTGAAATCATTTTGGCAGGAGCTTAATAAAATTGTTGCAACTATTTCTTTGGGATACCTATGGTATGAATGTTTGGATGTGTTTCTTATCTATTACCATTTTTATGAATGTTTTGTAAGCTCATAAACCATTTCATTTCTATTGTATGATCACTTTCAAGTTAGAGAAATAGAATTCATCTCACATGCTCTGTTTTGGGGAAGTTTTCATAGTTTGTTCATCTTTCTTTCAGTTTAGGAAGAATTCATCTTTCATGCTCTTCCTAGCTCCTCACCTGTCTTAATCATTCCATCCCAAGAACCCTAATTTGCTAGCCTTTCTACCTATGTTTCCCCATTGAATCTATGCAACCCTAATCCTATTTTCCTTGACCTAGCCTCTTTGACCTAATATCCTCATCTAGCAACCCAATCAAATCAAATCAGAACCCCTTATGCACTTATATCTAGCCTAAAACCTTTTCATCCAGCCCTCTTGGCTGTGATTTTTGTGGAGAGAGCCCTCACTAGTTTGGTAAGGCTAGATACCAAACCAAAATATTGGTCTGTGGTTACCTCTGTTGGGATTTATTCTTCAGCCTTAGATATATGCGAAGTGATAACAACTCCAAGCACAATCTTGTTGGACTTAGAGCCTCTAGGCTTGATTCTTGCCTTCCCATCCTGGAACAATACCTGAAACCCCTTCCTCTCCATCATCGAGATAGATATCACACTATGTCTGAGTCCTGGTACAAACAATACATCCTGGACCTACATCATATGTCTTGTCTCCATCCTGAATGGCACCACCCCCAATCCATGGATCTCCAACTAACTCTTGTCGCCCAACGCCATGTGCAACTTCAAGTCAAATTTAGCTAGAGTATAAAAAACCTCTTGTGACCCTGTCATGTGCTTCATTGCACCACTTTCCACATACCATCCATCCTCTCGAATAGACGCTATGAGAAATGAGAAACCATAGCAAAATCCTCTTCTTCCAATCTCCTGGCGAGATCATCCATCTCTGCTAAAGCGATGATATGCTTTCCTTTCTTCTTCCCTTTCTCGTCAACTCATTTCTTTGGACATCTTGACAAAAAATGACCCATATCGACACAGTTGAAACACTTAATTTTACTTATGTATTTCTTTGTCTTACCCTTCATTCTCGTTTCAAGTTCCACGTCCTCATCTTCCTTCCTAGATGGAAGAAGATCCTTGTCTCGTAACTCTTCATGAATGAAGTCGTCCAATAGTTTTATCCAGTATAGAAGCTTCTCCCTGGCAATGATTCCTTTGATGAAGGGCTTCCATTCCTTGGTGAACACTTTCAAGGCAATCCTTACCATCTCTGCATCTGGAACTTTGACCTCGATAGCAGTAATATCATCCTGAACCTTAGAAAACCTCGTCATATACGAATTTTTTCCTTCACCCTTTATCATCTTGGTGGATTTAAATTTATTCTCCAATACCAGTACTCGATTCTTGTTCTTATTCAGGAACAAATTATGAAGATCCATCCACATCTCATGTGCATTGTTCTTCCCAGACACATAAGGTATCAAGGAATCCTTCACACCATCAAGGATGATCGACCTTGCTTTTGTATCCAAATCTTCCCATATTTCCAGCTCCTTAGGTTCAGTTGGTTGCTTGATCTCTTTCTCGGAAAAATCCCAGATCCTGTTGACATGCAAGACCAACTTGATCCTTTCCTTCCAAGGAGTGTAATTGGACCACCCTTCCAACCTATTCTCATACAGGAGACATGCCTGCAACTTAGACATTGTAGTGACTCATTCACTCACAATGTCACCAACTCCCTCTCATGTTTTACTTCGCTATGGAAAATCTGATTTACTAGCTTCCAAAGTAGCTCATACACACTCTGATACCATGTTGAATTTTTGTGAATTTGGGTCTAGGTTAGATTCTTGAATCACTGACACTACCAAACAAATAATCTCAACACATCGGAAAATATAAAATAGTAAATCATATATGCATAATATACACAGTTTTAAAAAAAAATGTACAATAATGTACAATCCCCAATCTTCGTTATATTAAACCAAATCTGAATAACATAACAGTCTATGGTATACAAGTGATAGTGACAACTTCGTTGCAACTTCTTTTTCATATCTTGTCCTGCCAATCTGTCGCACCCGTACTGCTCACTAGTAGTTCCTTAGTCCATCAAGGCCACTACACATCGAGAATCCAGGAGGTTTGCCACCTAACATTGTTGCACGTCCTTCTGTAGAGTGTACTTGGGTTGTTCCAATCTACTCTCTAGCAAGGCCAACACCCGAGCTCCAATCTTCCAGGCTAGCAACAACTTTTTTCCATCAAAGTGTTTCTTCTTCGGTACCATCCTTCACCCAACCTTCAACTACTCTTTGTCCTTCAAGATAGCTCATCTAGGGCTATTTTGGGTAGCCAAAACGCTGCCCTACAATAATCCTATGGCTCCCAATATCGTCACTACTAAATATCTCCTAGTATGATACTTCACCACCTTGGAAGATCATACACTTGGCTTTGGCAGGATGCTCCACAAATTGAACCAATCGAGTCACGTCTTGACCCAATACACCTCACAACATCACTATTGTCACCAAACTGCATTGTTGTACTGTTGCACCATTGGTTAGGGCACACCACACTACCCTTAACCTCCTCACAACTCAGCAAACAATCCTCCCAAAATTTGTGGCCCACCCTAGGAGATTTTCTTCATGCATAAGCTGCCCTCCAAGCTTGTTTTCCACCTAGTACGCAGCCCTTAAGGGCTCCAACTGCTAGATATGGCATGTGGCCTAGCCTAGCAGTGGCATGTACCTTCGGTCCCCTCCAAAACAATCTGCAATATGCCCTCTAAAATAGCTTTGTTCTATCCTTAGTTATGTGTCCTAATCTGCCCAACAAACGCACTTAAGACAACACCTTAATCATGCCCAAAACAACCTCTATTCCACTTCATTTTCGCTATAGCAACATAAATACCCTATGTTGATCTTTCAGACTTCCTTCACGTTGTCCCTTAGGCTCTCCTAGCTACAGATTAGGCTTATTAAAATTTTATATATGTATTGCCAAATTTTGATGCTAAAATGACTCCAAATCATCTTTTGTTTATAGACATGAAGCCTCCACAAATTTAATTGAAGACACATATCTATTGTCACCCTTTTACACCAATCCTACATGACTTGGTAACCAATAATTACCTTTTCAACTTCAAAAATTCATTTGTCCCTAACGACAACTCAGATTCGAATGATTCTTTATGCATTGGAATCGTATCACCAAGCACTATCATCCTCATCCCTCACATGTTGTATTTCCATCACAGTTTTGGCCCAAATCACGATGGGTGAAAAACCCCTCACCTAGGTTCCAAGCCCACAAGCTGCCCTTATGGTGCTTTTCCCTCCAAACCCTGAACCCTAGGGCTTGGAGTAGCTCCCAATCTACCCAAATCAACACGCCAACCTCTCTATGGCTCTTATGCCTCTCTGCAAATGCACTCGTTGGATCTGGAATGCCTCCTCCAGCCTCATTGTCTCTTCCCCTCTCTCACTACTTCGATCTCTGACTCTTTCTTCGGAAAATGACTGTTGCTATTCTAAGAAATCGATCTATGAAAATTCCTGAATCTACTTAACAGAAATTTCTACTACATAAATCTGGTTTACTTCTCCTACTTTTGTTTTTACATTTACAAGTTATTTTCAAACATATTCAGAAAACATCAAAGTGAACACACTACAGATCTACACATACATACAGATCATGTACTGAATAATTAAGCACACATGACAAAGGACACAATATTTTTCGGCAAATGTCCCTAGAAAAACCCAATGCGGGAAATCGGTGTAGTAGCTCTTGAGAGTTTTATTATTATGCAAAATTTTGAATACAAACAAGGCACTAAATAGAGAAATCCTATCAGATGTACCACTATCTCCGAAGATAGAAAATATGGTTTATTTAGCTGAGGATGAGGAACCCCACAGGTGCCTACGCAGTCACTACATCACCCTTCAATGTGGTTGTGTCACCCCTTCTGCATTTGTTGAATACGAGCCCTTTCTATCCCATTAAAACCCCAGTGTTGCAGCCTTAGACTCCACGACACCCTCTCCTTCCCTATGTCACCCTTTTGTGACTGTGTCAGCCTCTGTGTTGGCTTTACGTGAGCCTGGTTGGGTATGTGTCACCCCTGTTGGGCCTACGTTTCCTCTGCGTCACCCTTCCTGGACTGCATTGCCTCTCTAGTACTGATATTCCTCTTTGCAATTGCATTCTCAGCCTCAGATCTGAAATGCCTCTATCTATCTACCCCTCGCTCCACTACAAGCTCACTCGAAAATTCTCAGCAAACCACGCCCCAGAATTTTGACTTAGCTCAAGTGCTACCACTATGTGTGTCTTCTCTAACTAACCCCAAGCCTTCCTTTAATACTTTTCTCGTTGAAGAATCAATGACCGTGATCTAATCTCTAATCGATGGCTAAGATTAGAAAAGACTTGATCATCTTCACTTAGAACATTCTCATCCACATGTTTAAATTAATTCCCTTTAATTATTTATTTTCCCTAAGTTATGCTTAGGGTCTCCATTAAAATAATTAATTATTGGAATAACATACGCTTCGGGTGGAATTTCTCCAAACGATTTCTTTGTCTAGGAGATCTCATGTGTTCTAGCCCCTCCACAAAATTTCGGAGCTAGAGCACATCCGATGCTACCCAAAAATCAACACTCCCTCTTAGTGAGGAATGTTCTCTAGTAACACTTCACTCCAAAAGTGTTACTTTGATCCATGGCATCAATCCCTTGCACTGCTGATGCTCGCCCTGTTGCCCCTCATCAACTGCGTTGCTACCTTTTGTACTATTGTGCATGACTCTGCCACAGTCACTGCCTCATCTATACTGTAGTTCCCTCTAAAAATGTTGCATCATGCTGCCCATATCACTACCACTATTAACTGCTGCACTACAACTAAGTTGCTGAGAAGTAAGAAACTGAAGGACATCACCCAAAATCCTGAAAGACAAGCCATTCTAGTTGTATCTCGATACTAAATCACCCTCTCCTATTCAACTTCATTGACCCTTTGAAGCTCTACGTTGTTGCTGCTCTACACTACATAAGCACTGCCCCTCTGCGTTGTTGAAATACCATCAGCATCTACGTTGTTGGTTCCACGTTGTCACTACCTCTGAACTACGCTACTCTAGTCTTCTACATCCTAGCTCTGCCAATGTGCCTCCATGATCCTCTACACCATCTAACTCCAGTCATCTTTCTACTGTCATTAAGGGCTCCCATGGCTCATATGTGATTCAATATTTTGGGCAACTCAAGGATTCTACACCTTTGTATCTGTAGCTCAATCTACAGATCTATGTCACCCCACCTCTTCTCTCAAGGTACATGAGGACTCATTGCCACATCATCATCACTTCCATCATCCCCCTTGGTTGTCGTAGCCTTAGAATTTGAATCTTCCTTACCCTTATTATTTCGAGGAAAAGTATTGGCGAAATGTCCCAATTCACCACATTTAAAGCACCAGACCTTTGAGAGGTCCTTTTTCTTCTTCCCTTGTTGTTGTCGATGTCCCTTATATGAAAGAGTTGCATCTTTCTCCTCCTCCTTCTTGATCTTGGATCCTCCGTTATTTTTGTCGATCTTGGAAATTCTCCTGATCTCCTCTTGACGAAGAGTTTCCCACATGTCCTCCCAATTTGGAAGTTGTGCTTTGCCCAAAACACTTTGGAAAAAGGTCTCCCAATCATCGGTGACTGCATTCAGGGTAGTCATCACCATGAGACTATCATTAGGAGTTCCCCCATAGCAACCATCTAATCTCGAATTGCCTACAATCTAATGAGGAAGAGGTCGATTTACTCTCCCTTTTGCATCTAAAATAGTCGCAGATCATTCTCCAGAAGCATCTTCCTCTAGACGGAGGTGCCTTGATACAGCTTGGTCTGTATTTTATACATCTCGTTTGTCATGTTCTTCTCGGCAATATGTGGGACCACATAATCCTTCACCCCTTCCATAATCAAGCGCTTAGCCCATGCTTTATTTTCCTCATACTTATTTAATGGATCAACATCGATCGAAATAGCTACAACCCTCTCGGCATGATCTTTGATATGATATTCTTCAAGGACTGATAGGATTCTGGTTTTCTAGATGATGAAGTTAGGTGCACCATCTAACCTGTCCTGATCCCTTAATCCATGCGAGGACATCTTTGCTCAAAATGTCGAAATGGATGCTCTTCTCCCTTCTTCTGCTACTGCACTCACCAAGAGACCATATATGGGTTTCTTAGCGATAGAAACCCTCTAGAGAATACGCTCCCTCTGACAAGTGATTTCCCTCCCAGAAATCCTTCACCAATTCTATTGAATCAACCCTCTCCAATCATTTCGTTGATCAAGTACCAAAATTATTGGCTACAAAGTTTTGTGAGGAACTGTTTCCCCTTACTTTTTCAACCCTGCTAGACATTGTTCTGCATCAGCAAAAACAATGCCCCACCAACAACTTCGAAGAACCAAACTGCACCTCCAGCCATGGCAACTGGCATGGTGTCACCCTCTCTCTAACTATGTCACCCTTTTGGGCTTGCATCAACTCTACGTTATCTAGACATACTCGGTGTCACCCTTATGGTTTTGCGTCAGCCTCTGCATCAACTCTGCATGTGATAAACAGGCTCTGCATCACCCTTGTTGGGTCTGTTTTGACCCCATAGTGTCGCGTTTCCTCTTTCTGGATTTGTGTTGTCTCAGCCACTTTACTATAACAAATAAATTTTTTACTTCGTTGATGGATTCAGTTCCCCTTGATCTGCAATATCTCTGATACCATGTGAAAATTCCTCAATCTACTTAACAAAAATTTCTACTGCAGAAATCTAGTTTAATTCTCCTACTTGTGTTTTTAATTTATAATTTATTTTCAGAAATATTCAGAAAATAACGAATTACACACAATGTATATCTACACATACATACAGATCAAGTACTAAAGCATTAATCACACATGACAAAGGACACACAATATTTTTTCGACAAATGTCCCAAGAAAAACCCAATGCGGGAAAACCGGTGTAGCAGCTCTTAAGAGTTTTATTATTATGTAGAATTCTCAATGCAAATAAGGGCACCAGTAGTGCTTTTCCCAACAAATAAATCTTAGCAGATGTACCGATATCTCCAAAGACAAAATATATGGTTGATTTAGCTGAGGATGAGGAACCCCATAGGTGCCTATGCAGTCACTATGTCACCCTTCATTGTGGTTGCGTCACCCCTTTTGGATCTGCTGAATAAGAGCCATTTCTGGCCCACTGAAACACCAATGTTGCAGTCTAAGGCTCTATGCCAGCCCCTCCTGGCCTGTGTCACCCTTCTATTATTGTGTCAGCCTTTGCATTGGCTTTGTGTGAGCCTGGCTGGGTCTGTGTCATCCCTGATGAGGCCATGCTGCCTCTGTGTCACCCTTCCTGGAGTGCATTTCCTCTCTGGTATGGATCTCCCTCTTTGCAATTGTATTCTCGGCCTCGGATCTGAAATCCCTCTGTCGATATGCCCCTCGTTGCACTGCAAGCCCACTCGAAAATCCTCAACAAACTGCTCTATGTGTCTTCTCTAACTAACTCCAAGCCTTCCTTTAATACTTTTCTCGTTGAAGAATCAGTCGTGATATAATCTCTAATCGAAGGCTAAGACTAGAAAATACTTTATCTTCTTCACTTCGAACATTCTCACCCACATGTTTAAATTAATTCCCTTTAATTATTTAATTTCCCTAAGTTGGACTTAGGGTCTCCATTAAAATAATTAATTATTGGAATAGCCTAAGTTCTGTGTGGAATTTCTCCAAATGATTTCTGGGTCTTGGAGATCTCATGTTTTATATCCCCTCCACAAAGTTTTGAAGCTATATCACATCAAATGCTACCCAAAATCAACATGATATGCCAATGAAATCGAACTTCTCAAGATATTAAGTGATTTATCCATCACCACATTGATCTCCTCATCCTTTTTTGGAGCACCAAGTTCCAAGATTAAAACATAATCAATGGCTAGGATCATGTCTAGATCGATCCGTGTGATTTTCTAGACTATTCTTGTCTTGACTTAATTAATGTTGATTAATTAACCTGTTTTCCTATGTTTAGAATTAGGAAACATTAAAAATACGGTTAATTAAGCCACTTATAGGCGGAATTTACAAAAATTATTTTTGGGTTTTGGAGATCTCATGTATTCTAGCCTATCCACAAATTTTTGTGACTAGAACACATCCAATGCTACAAAAACTAACACTCCCTCTTAGTGAGGAATGTGTTCTAGTACTACTTCACATCCTGTAGCAACACCATGTCTCTGCATCATCTTCTGTCACGTTGTTGATGTCTGGTTGTCATTGCCTACCAACTACTGCACAACTTTGATATGTGTTGCATCTATGTTATTGCTAATCCTACTAAATTTTTTCCAACACTGCAACTATTGTTGTTGCTACTACAACATATGAAACTTAAAAACATCAAAAATATTGAATCATTTATTATTCGTATAATGCATATGTCACTTGAGTATCTGACTGCTACTAGATATTGCACTGGCCACTGAGGACTTTGCGTTGTTGTTGAATCTGCACTATGCTACTACACTGATGCCAACTCTGCACTATGCTCCCCAACATATGACTGCTACTAGTCTCTGCAACTTTCACTCTGGCATCTGACTGCATCAACTGTCACTCTCGCATCTAAATACATCAAATGTCATGGATCCATCCTGCTACTAAACACTATGGACCCCTCTAGCAAGGTATTGGTCCAAGAGGTGGATGCCTCAAGGATCCTGTCCAGCTAAAGTGGTCTAGGGCTACAACATTAGGTCACCCCACCTCACTCCTAGAGGTATATCAACGAATATAGCAAATTCTTCTTCTAGCCTGGAGGAAATTCTATCGATCTCTGCAAAATCTTCCTGTTGGTCCTGCTTGTCCTCCTTATCCTTATTCCTGAGAGGACACTAGGTATTTTAGTGACCAATCTCAATGTATCGAAAGCATTTGACTTTCGACAGGTCCTGCTTCTTCTTCCTCTACACCTCCTATCCTTGACTGGGACCCTTAATGCAAGGGAAAAATTATCCTCCTTCTTCACCATCTTCGACCCACTACTACTACTTCCACCGATGGAGCTCTTTAGCAGAGTTCTACTCAATTCCTCCTACTACAAATCATCCCACACCATGTCCCATCTTGCTAGCATGTCTCTGCCCAATATACTTCGGAAAAAAACCTTCCAAACCTCGGAGACATTGTTGAGAGATAATCGCACTAGCTCTGAAGGTTGAGGTGTTGCCCCAATAGCTGCTAATTGGTCACAGACTTCCTAAATCTTGGTAAGGTATGGGTATATGTCTTCCCCTTTCTACATCTGGATGAGTCTTAAATTCTCCTTGAGGTACATCTTCCGCTGCTCGAAAGTACCCTGATACAACGTGGCAAGATCATCCCACATCTGCTTGGCAGTATCTTTTCTAGCTATATGTGAGACTACATGATCCCTCACTCCATGTAGGATCAACCACTTCGATCTTTCCATCTCCATTATGTACTCTTTCAACTAATCTGCATCCTGGGGAACTGCACTACATTATCGATGTATGATTTCAGGCCAATTTCATCTAGAAGGAAGGACATACTATCCTTTCAAATGACATATTTAGAAGATCCATTCAACTTATCCTGATCACAGAGGCCTACAGTGGACATCTCTAATCAAGTTGAAAACTCCCTCTTTCCCTATGCTCAGCCACTACTCTGCTATTCGCACTCCCTCTTGGAATGTGTGGCTCTACTAGCTACTACTGCCAATCGAACTTCTGAGACCAGAATTTCCCTAAGAGAAATTTCCCCTCTGTGTGTGTTATTCTCTCTTCCACCCAATGCAAGCTCTTCTCTAGCGAACTGTTGCAGAAACCCTCTACATCTAGTTAGATATTTTCCCAACGAAAATTTATGAGCTCCTCCCTCTGCCTCTGGAATCACTTGATCTGGAAAAATTGATTTTTTCTACCCCTTAATAAAAAAAAATCGAACCCCCTCAAGTAACTTGACCTCTTGGAAGAATGATTACATTTCCCTTACTAATTTCAGCCTATTGCCCATGTTGAGCAGCAAAATTTTTTCTTTCTACCTCTGAGTTCTCCGACTAATCAACAATGCTCTGATACCATGTGAAAATTCCAAACCCGAATCCTATTGTAGCAACTGGAAATTATCCTCATAATTGTTAATTAAATTTAAAAATTCATTTGGTGTTCATTATGTCAAATACTGAATAAATCAAACTGCAATCTACACAAATAAAAAATTGGAAGAATAAACACTAGAAGAAATGCTAGCACATACACATAAAATTAACACAATTATTTTTGGAAAAAATTCCTTGAAAAAACACAATGCGGGAAAACTGGTGCAATAGCTAAGGGTTTTATTATTATGCAGTAGTGAGAAATTATTAGTACAAATGGATGTCGATATCTAGAAATCCTACATAGAAAAATACTAGCAAAAATCTAGTGAGAAATTTTCCTCACCCCACAGGAAAACTCCTGGCACGACTTGCCTTCAGAAATTCGGCCCTTTAACCCTCTTGTTACACGACATTTTGTCACCGTCCCTGCAATCCCTCGTCCCGTACATTGGAGGACTATTTCCGTGACATATGAACAGTAAAATGTCCTGAAAACACCTTGATGGCATCCTTCTGCATAAGGGCAAGAATTCTCCTAGAGAACCTTTCCTCAGAAACTCACTTAAAACATATGTTTGGGCATTGGCGCGAGCAGCCAGTTCATCACTCGCGCCGACCTGGGAAATTTACACTAAGCCCGCGCCACCTGGTGCTCTATCCCAATGTATTGCCCACGCCAAGCCTATTTGGGAATGTTTTTTAAAAATAAAAGGCAGAAGTTTGGTTATAACAACTTCAGAATGAATCATCAAAAAGAGGTTGGGTTGTTTGGCTCTAGATATCCTTGTTTAGGAAGTGGTTTTCCACTTCTCATGGAAACTTCCTAAGAGATAGGACTCTCCCCCATGATTATAGGGATCCTAACCTCCCCTTCTCTCTCTATAAAAGCCTGCCCTCTGTATTTGCAACCTAGCTGAACATTTGGGAAGAAAAATATAGCTGAGTGACTATTGAGAGCAGAGCTAAGGAGAACCCCGTAAGAGAGAGAGCCTTGTCTAATTTCCTGACAAGCTTTGTGAGACACGCTCCACTGGAAGCCCTGCCGAAGGAAGAATGTGATGTCGAAACTTGGTTGTAATCTTTCTTTCACATTTTAATATATGCTCGACTATGTTATTGGTTCCATCGTTGTATTTCTCATTTGTGTAATGCAATTTGATTCAATCTTTTCTGAGTGATTGATAGTTACATGTTTGAATTATTACGTTGTATGTCGTCGTTTTTCTCTGCATGTGTACGAGTGTCCGGACACGGTGAGCGAAAGGATTATGATTTGTCGAGCTAGGAATGGGAAGCAACACTTCTTCTTCGACAACAGCAGCGTAGGACTTGAGGTAGGCTATCCATCGTAGCTTTGTATTTTGTAACTAGGAATCGATATCATAGTGTGTTTTTGTTTGTTGCTAGACCCACTCTAGGGCTAGTGGGATCGCCTCTGTCCACAGAGGGCATTTACCTCTCTAGCAAATTGGTGACTCCGCTGGGGATCAGTGTGAGTTTGTCTTTCATCCTTTAGGTCGTCTTCCTGGTCTTTGCTGGCTTAGCTTGCTTTTCTGATTATCTTTGTTGAGTCTAAGACCCCTGTTCAGCCCCAGAGGATCAATTTGACCTCTTTTTTTCCAAAATTTCCACCTTTCCAAGGCTGGCTTGATTGGCGCGGGTTCCAGCCTGAAATTTGCACCAGCTGGCGCTAGTTTCCAGTTTATCACTCGTGCCATCCCCTGTCTGGTGTGGATTACAGCCAGACAATCATGCCAATTCCTGTAGGTGCTAGGTTTTTTCCCTGTTTTGGGGTTTTTGGTCCATCTTGGTATCTCTGGGTGTTTTCTTAACTTGATTTGGATGCTTTGGGTTTGTTTTTGACTGAGATTAGCCCTTATCCTTCGGTTGTTTGCCCTTTTCTGTCAGTTCTGCTTTTCAGCCCTAGGTTTTCTAGGTGCTTTAGCCTGTTGAGCCTCCCGTGGGAGTCTTAGGTTCTTGGTTTCGCAATCAAATTTTTTTCTGCTTCTTTGCATTCAGCTTCTTGGATCCATTTGAGTGATTGTTTTTTCTTTCGTTCAGTTTTACTCTTGTCACTCCAGGCCTAGATTACACGGCTTGTTTGGGTCTCTTTTGAAATTTTTTCTTTGATTGAGGGATTTCGTCATTGGTTTGAGTCTTGTTGTGCTTGCTTTGAGTTGAGTGAAATTATTTTGTTTTAGCTCTCGCTTCACCGTTATCTCATTGGTGTTTTGATTCATTTTTCATATCATTTAGTGCACTTGCTCTAATATATTGAAAAATACAAAAAAAAAAAGCCTTTTGCATTCTTGATTAGCATAGTGAAAATTGGAAAATCTTTCGCATTTCTAACATTATATAATTCTAGGAAAGAGCTTTTTAGTTTCATTAGCTTGCATCAGATTCAGTATTGGATGTTTTTTGTATTTTCATATTGTTGCTATCACTTGGAAGCTCTTAACTCTTTCGTAGATAGCCTTTCATTGAACGGAATGGTATTTTATGGCATGTAGCTTGCATTTAGGAATTCATGAGATTCAACATTCAGTAGGACCTTGGAATTGAAATGTAAATCGAAGATCAACTTTAAAATTTATTTCAATTAACCTAAGGCAACATTGAAACTTAATGCAATATTTAGTGGTTTAAGTTAGAGACGTGTTCCGGCGTCTTTAACCCTACCAACTATCGCTCGCCATCTGGCTTCAGACAACGCTAGTATGGACTTGTGCTCCCCGTACCATTGAGTATATAAAGGGAAACCCCTCTAGGTTGCAATCCTTTTATCTGTAGGAAGCCGAGTCTGCCGCCTTGTAACCGTGATACACCGAACACAGCATTCGGGGAGACTACCTGCACGTACGTCAAGTCCTTGGTTGATTTCTCTTTCATTTTATAACCAAGGTGTATATGGCAGTTCACGGGAACCTGGTACACCCTTTTACCTAGACTACCTGAGCAGTCATTTTTTATCTTTACTGACTCCATAAATTTGAAAATTTCATCGAGCACTTGTCCTTTCGCGCTCGCTTAAAACTGAAAGAGACTAGAGTCATCTTTGACTGTTTCTTGACTCTTAAAATATGAAATGGTAGAGTTTTGTTTCAATGTCTTAAAAATTAACTACCTACGAAATATTCCTGGTTAAAGTTAGTTTCCTTAGGGTGTTGTTTTGAGTTGTTTCCGATGGCAACGTTTCCGGAGTTCACTAACTCAGGAATCCCTTCTGAATGGAATCCTGGTCCTTTTCCTAATTTTGGAAATGTTGGTGCTCCTTATATGGCAATGTTGTCCCTACCTGGTTTAACTGTTGGATTTCGTGTATGGTTATTTTCAACCTCGGTGGTCCCGAGTGTTCCATCCACCGTACAGCCATTTCCTCAACTTGAACAACATCATGTTGCTTATAAAGTGGACATCTCCTCTTCTTCGCCTATTTCTTCATCCTCCTCTTCTACTTCGCTTGGTGAAATTCTGGATTCCAGTAACCAGGTGGCTAAGAAGAAGAAGAAGAAGTCAGATAAACGAGAGGCTAATACTATAGCTACTGCACTTAAGAAGCTTTCCCTCGTAGAACCATCCATGCTTCCACGGAAATTCAAATTCCCTTGCATGCTCTGCAAAGGTAACCATTTTCTTCTAGACTGCCCTGGTATTTCCAAGGTACTTGAAGCATGGTCCGATGGCCGCCCATCATTGCCTTTGGCTTCTGGAAGTCATATTATTGGCACATCTTTGACTAGCCCTGATAAGGCTCATACAAAATAGGGCAAGGTTACCAATCCCTATAAGTTGTGTGAAGGGCATCATCCCATTCACCTTTTTCCATATATGGATGAAGCCAAGAGAGTGTTGGACAACTCCACTATTTCTGCACCCTGCCTTCTGGCTGGTTACCAAAAGCTTTCCTTGAGTCCTTCGCTAGTTGATTCCACAACCGATCAAGCGTCATCCTTGCTTGATCCCACTCCCCCGGAAATTCAAGTTTAGGAATATGTTCTTGACCAACCATTGGCTAAGGAATCAGTTGATCTGACCCCATCTGTGGTGCATTAGGTATTTTCTATTGAGAGTCGATCTCACCCCCCCATGTTCTTCTTGTTTCATCAGATTCCTCAGACTCAGAGAAATATTCTCTCGTCGCTGTAGTTCAGGAAGTTTCTCCTCCTTCTCTCGTGATGGAAGTCCTGGAGGATGCTCCTCTTGCTCCTGTAACACCAGGGGATGACCATCTCATTTCGATGTTACCCCCTCCAAGTAGTTTGGTCACTTCCTTTGATTAGAGTCGATTTTCAGCATACCGCCTTCCTTCTTATGTGCCTTTTGAGATCACGGTACAGGCCTCCCATCTGGTCGTGCCCAGCACCATTATAGATGAAGGCACATCTGTTAGTTTTTTTTCTTCAACTACTTGGCAAGCTTTTGGTTCTCCACCGCTTTTTCCAATTACACAGAATCTGTTGGCTTTCAACAGAGGAACCAGTCAACCGTTAGGGATCCTTCCGAAGTTGCCTGTTACTTTGGGAGGGAAAACTATCTATATAGACATGATGGTAGTTCCAGGTCCCTTGGATTTAAATTTACTCTTGGGGCCCGACTATACTTATGTCATGGGTGCACTTGTCTCTTCCCTCTTTCGTGTGATCTGTTTCCCACACAAAGGTCAGATCGTGACCATTGATCAACTTTCATTCTTTGGTCCTAACATGACATCTGGTCCACCAGCTTCCTTTCCAGGTCTTTATCCATCGGTTGTATCTTCCCCGCCACAGGTTAATTATGTGGCTACCTGTCTCGTGCCTACATTCAGTGATAGTGCCATTATGCATCATGTGTTGGGGGCATTGGCTCCTGATTTCCGAGATGTTGTTTTCCCATCCAGTGCGGAACTCTTTGAAGCCATGACTTCTTATTCAACATGATGAGGTCGTCGGAGCACAATTATTTTTCTTGTGTCAAGCTCCTTAAAAAATGAAACAAGGTCTTTGAAGCATAGTTCGTTTTCTTGTGAAACAAGGTCGTCGGAGCATAGTTCGTTTTCTTGTGTCAAGCTCGTTAAAAAGTGAAACAAGGTGTTCGGAGCAGAGTTCGTTTTCTTGTGTCAAGCTCCTTAAAAAATGAAACAAGGTCTTCGGAGGATAGTTCTTTTAATGTTTCAACCTCGTTAAAACAATGAAACACTTTCCCATTCAATTCGAGTCTTTGATAATATCTTGTAAAATCCCAGTCGAGTCTTTCTCTTGATCTCGTAACTTGAACCTTCACTCCATATGTCTTTCATATGGATTGAAGCTTGGGGGGCATGTACCTCGAATTGAGTCACCATGCTGGGGGCATGCAAAATTTTTCAAGCATAGTTTATCTTTGTTTCAAGCTTGTGTAAAAATGAAACCATTCTTATTTTACCTCTCGTGATTGCCATTTTATCAGCCTATTTTTCCAGATGAACCTTGGTTTTCTCATTCCATCGTCCCCATCTGCTTGGCCGATCATACGCCTTCACTTGATTGTTTTACCCATTATTGAGGAACCATTGCAATGAGTGGTTTTGTTAGCCATCCTCTTGACCTTTACTTGTTCTAAGTAGTTCCACCATCACCGAAACCAGTTTCTACCCTTTATACCACTCGTTCCTCCAGGAAGAGTCAACTTTCAGCTCTTTTTTTACTCTCTAAAACTGAAAATATTGCTGAGATGCTTGTCATTTTGAACTCGTTAAATTGGTTGTGAAACGATATCTACCCAGTATATGTTTACCCCTTTTTCGGGCTGGGATATATTATTTACAAAAAAGGAATACCTTGGCCTATCGCGACTAAGAGGTTCTCTCAAACACAGTTTTCTACCTTTTCGGATCTGTGAGACTACCTATGAAAAGGGACCACTGGAGTTTTCTTTTCTGCCTTCTTTTCAAACTCTCTAAACATGAAAATATGTCGAGTTCTCCCTTTGTCAGATTCGTTAAACCCTGATTACATTGGACCTCGTCACCATGATGTTATTCGAGTTCCTCCTTCCTAGGGCTCGTAAAATGTACTAGGTTGGATTTGTCCAAAGGTAAAAATTACATTGCAAGCACATGCTATCCCCTTCAAGCTTGTTTTAAAAAATAATTGGGGTACTCGCCAGAAATGGTGGGGGAAAATGGAACCAAAATCATAGTCGTGTTGGCAGTATGTCGCTCTTGAACATGGCACTTGTCTGCATTCGTGTCGGGTTGGGGAGATCTCATCTCATTATCTGCTTGCTTCCATGGGTTTGGGTAATCTCTTTTGACCTCTCATCTTCTCTTTGCCACGTCGCCATGACCTCAGATCCCTTGATGTCAAATACTGCCAAATCCAGTGTCGTGCTATTGATATGTTCAAGAGAAGTTGGCCTCTATAGTTTTCCACCTCCCTCTGATTCTCTGTTGGTCTTGATTCACAAACATCATGTTCCTCTGTCTCATGTCGATGATGTGGGAAACATTATGGTCCACCTTCGATCAAGGTCACTTCCTGTCAACTTCAGCTCAATATCTAGGAAGTTGATCTAGAGACTCCCTTCAGGTACCTTGGAGCCTGCATGCCTTAATGGCAGGTTATTCACATTCGACGCAAGGTTTTCATTATTGACCTTCGATCGGATGATTTTGCGGGTGTTCGACACCAGATCATTGTTCACATTTCGTGGATTGTACCTCTTGTACCTTGAGAGCAATTGTCATTATTGGTGGTTTCTCTCGCATATGTTAACAGTTTTCATCATTGGCCGGTAATCAGACGATGTTCTTGCATGTTCGACTTCAGCTCACATATTCGCATGCTCGAACTTGTACTTTATACAGGTCGAGATAGAGCGCAAGACCCTGGATTTTGTCTGATGAAATCCAGGCTGCGGGTTCTTTGTGGATTATTATGACTTATTACATGACTCTTTTGATTGGATGGCTGCGACCATACCTATGTCTACTTGTTGATCTTTATTTTTCTGTATGGTTGCATCCATACCTTGGATCTCGGGTTTTGTACACTTTATTATGGATGGCTGTGCCCATACCACATATCATGTATCAGAGATATCAGTTGTATTTTTACTTGCAGGTCTTCCGACAACAGTGTTTTCAGTTGAACACGTTCTCATAAAGCATTTCACCCCTCCCTCTCTCTCGGACCTCGTGCTTTAGGGGGCATCTGTTACACAGCATTTTTCCACTGTCCCTGCAATCCCTCGTCCCGTACATTGGAGGACTATTTTTGTGACCTGTGAACAGTAAAATGTCCTGAAAACACCTTGATGGCATCCTTCTGCATAAGGGCAAGAATTCTCCTAGAGAAAATTTCCTCAGAAACTCACTTAAAACATATGTTTGGTCATTGGCACGAGAAGCCAGTTCATCACTCTCGCTGACCTGGGAAATTTACACTAAGCCCGCGCCACCTGGCGCTCTGTCATGGTGTATTGCCCGTGCCAAGCCTATTTGGGAATGTTTTTTAAAAATAAAAGGTGGAAGTTTGATTCTAACAACTTCATAATGAATCATCAAAAAGAGGTTGGGCTGTTTGGCTTCGGATCTCCTTTTTTAGGAAGTGGTTTTCCACCTCTCATGGAACCTTCCTAAGAGATAGAACTCTCCCCCATGATTATAGGGATCCAAACCTCCCCTTCTCCCTCTATAAAAGCCTGCCCTCTCTATTTGCAACCTAGCTGAACATTTGGGAAGAAAACTATAGTTGAGCGACTATTGAGAGTAGAGTTAAGGAGAACCCCATAAGAGAGAGAGCCTTGTCTAAATTCCCAACAACTTTGTGAGACACGCTCCACTAGAAGCCCTGCCGAAGGAAGAACGTGACATCAAAACTCGGTTGTAATATTTCTTTCACATTTTAATATATGCTTGACTATGTTATTGGTTCCATCATTGTATTTCTCATTTGTGTAATGCAATTTGATTCAATCTTTTCCAACTGATTGATAGTTACATGTATGAATTATTACGTTGTATGTCATCGTTTTTCTCTGCATGTGTACAGGTGTCCAGACGTGGTGAGCGAAAGGATTGTGATCTGTCGAGCTAGGAATGGGAAGCTGCACTTCTTCTTTGACAACAGCAGTGTAGGACTTGAGGTAGGCTATCCATTGTAGCTTGGTATTTTGTAACTAGGAATCGATATCGTAGCGTGTTTTTGTTTGTTGCTAGACCCACTCTAGGGCTAGTGGGATCGCCTCTGTCCACAGAGGGGATTTACCTCTCCAACACCTTTGCATCAGCCTCTGTGCAACCTACTAGACGTCTTTTCTTAGACTGGTTTCTAATGAAGTCGTTCTACCCTATGTTGAATGGAAAGATGATTCTCTGACACTTTGGGACTCCTTCCTAACTTGTGGAACTGAAAACATATCTCCCTCTCAGCAAATTGATCTTGCCTCTAGAGACCGTTGCGCTGCCCCAACATCAGCCTCTTTGTGGCTCTTCTACCTCTCTGCAAATGCACTCGTTGGATCTAGAATGCCTCCTCCATCCTCATTGTCTTTCCCCTCTCTCACTACTTCGATCTCTGTGCCTCTCTCCGGAAACTGACTGTTGCTACTCAAGAAATTGATCTGCCAATGAAATCAAATTTCTCAAGTATCTCAAGTGATTTCTCCATCACCACATTGATCTCCTCATATAATCCTATGTTGGAGCACCAACGGCCAAGATTAAAACATAATCGATGGATAAGATCATCTCTGGATCGATCCATGTGAGTTTCTAGAAAAAATTTTCCTTGACTTAATTAATACTGATTAATTAACCTGTTTTCCTAAGTTTAGACTTAGGAAACATTAAAAAAATGGTTAATAATCTAATTAAGTCACTTCTCAGCAAAATTTTGCATAAACAATTTTTGGGTTCTGGATATCTCATGTATTCTATCCTCTTTACAAATTTTCGTGGCTAGAACACATCTGACGCTACAAAAAATAGCATGGTCACCAATATCTGTCTGGATCATAAATAGTTTAGATGACCAAATCGCTCATGCCAAATTTTGCTCTAGTTATCACTATGAGAAATAAAAACTAAGCGAAAAGGTTATGATCCAAAGTTGTCAAACTTGTACAACACGGTGATATCATCAACTATTCTAGTGGCAAGGACATGCTAAGATATTTTAAATCCTTATTTACAACTAAGTGAGGTGAAATTTTTTTGTTTTACTTTACCTCAATGAGTGATGTAAGATACTAATAGAAGGTTGCAAGGAATACTTGGAAACATATAATACATCATTGAAATGACCATTTTTTTTTTGAATTGTTGCAAACCCCACAACGCTAGGAGATATATCATCACCAACAAATATGTGTATGTTGTTATAATCATTAAGAGCATAAAAATGGCTTTATTCTTAGCCACATAATAATATGCTCCAAAATCAATAAGCCACTCATCAGAAGAAGTAGAGGTTTCATTGAAGGAGAAACCGAAAGCAGAAAGTGTGTGTCCATGAGTAGTGTTAGAAGAAAAATCAAGATTGATGTTGTGCTTGTTAATTTTTTGCTTCCAATGCCTTTATCCTTTTCATACATTCAAACTCAAAATGTCCATCTTTCCCACAATAATTGCAATCTTTGTCAATATCTTTACTCTTTTACTTTGGTCTTTTATCACTATTAGGAGTAGAATCTGAATGAGAGAGTTTGGGACCCTTATTTTTCTTACTGCGAAGATATTTATTCTCTTGATGTTTGGTCTTATTTTTCTATTGGGCCATTAAGTCCTTGTTGTTGATTTGTGGTAGCATCGGATGTGCTCTAAGTCTCAAATTTTGTGAAGAGGCTTAGACACATGTATTCAAAATAACTCAAAAATAATTTTTGGAAATTCCCCCCGGATATATTTTTATTTAATAAATTAATTATTTTTTATTGAGACCCTGAGTCTAAACTTAGGAAATTAAAATAATTAATGGCTATTAATCTAACTATGGGTGTAACTTCTAGAAGAAGACGAGGATGAAGTAAAAATTATCTGAGCCATTGATTAGCTTCTAATATGGGTCGTTGAATGTCAACTAAAAGATTATTTAAGAAAGCTTGAGGGTCATTTAGAAAATACACGAGAGTAGATACTCAATTGCCCAAGAAAATCAATTTTCTCAGTGGCTAAATTTCGGCAAGAGAAATCAATTCAGAGGGAGAGTTGCACGTGGACAGGAAAAAGAGGGCATCAACATCATTCTAGAAGGCAAGGGAAGGTGACACAGTGTAGATAAGGTACAACGCGAAGAGTGACGCAGAACTACACATTCCTCACATAGAGTTGACGCAATGGTGATGCGGGAGGAATTAAATGGCCTCTCATAGATTAAATTTTCGTCATAAATTTGTGAGAAAAATTCTCCACTGTTATCACAGATATTTCCCTTCATTACTATTGATTTCTATTTCTACAAGAAAATTTTGCTGAAGAAGAATAATAAAACCCTCATATGTTGCATCGTTTTCCCACATCGGGTTTTTCCGGGGACAATTGTCCAAAAATAATTGCCATTCTTGTGCTTGAATTTCTTTATATTGATATTTATTGAAGTAATTTCTGTAAATAGATTATTGTTGAATAATAAGTAGGAGAAATAATATTAGATAATGCAATAGATTTTCATTTTAGAATTTTTCACATGGTATCAGAGCTTCATTGATCAAGGGCACAAAAAAATCTATGTTGAAGGGAAGTCATGGTGCTGCATTGACAGCAAATCGAACCCCAAAGGGATTACGCATTTTTCTGTAGATGCTGCTAGAGAAAATAAAAATCACAATGGAATATTAGGACATCTCGGAGTTATCTTCCAGATTGGAAGAGGAATTTTCTTGTTTATTGACATCTACATCAGTTGATGATTGGTACATTGATAATGGGGCTTCAGCTCATATGACTGGAGTTCAATAATATTTCTCAAGTTACCAAGAAGAACGGATGAAATTCCATATTACTATGGGAAATAAACAAAGTGTACCCCAGTAGGAAGATGGACCATAGCATTTCAGACATAAGTAGGAGATAACCTCTGAGCCATGAATGTGCTACATGTGTCAGGATTGGGAATGAATTTACTTTCAGTGTCCTAGTTTCAGGACAAGGGATATGATGTATACTTCATTGGAAGGAAAGTATATGTTAAGCATCCAAGTTGGAAGAAAAAGGCTCAGATTGGAACTCGAAGAAACAGATTATACAGGTTGCAGCTCGAGTCTCTAATGGCACTGGTAGGAAGCGATCTCAATAGAGAAAAGGACTTGAATGAGCTATGGCACAGACGAATGGGTCATCTACACCATGGATCTCTGAGAATACTCAGAGAAAATATTACGCAAGTTCCAGTCTTAAGTAACAAGCACGATGACGTATGCAAAGAATGCATACTTGGGGAGTACGCTAAAGCAGCATATTCCAAAAGCGACAATAGGGCTCCAAGTGTATTAGGGCTAATACACTCAGATATCTACGAAACAATGTCTACCATAGCTCTTAGCAGTGGCGAATATTTCGTCACCTTTATTGATGACCACTCTAGGAAAACTTGGATATACTTCTTAAGGACCAAGGGTGAGGTCTTTGATCGATTTATAGAATTTAAAGCTCTAGTTGAAAATCTGATAGGGAAGAAGATAAAAGTATTTCTCTCAGTTAATGGTGGATATTACACTGAAAAGGACTTCATAGAATTATGTGCAAGAGATGGCATCAAAAGAGAATGGAAAGCTCCATATAATCCAAAGCAGAATGGGGTTGCAGAGCGGAATAACGGGACTATTGTTGTGGCAGCAAAATAAATTTTGTATGACCAAGATCTACCTAGATTCTTATGGGCAGAAGCATGCAAAATAGTTGTGTATATCCAAAATAGGACTCCTCATAGGGCCTTGGGCAAGAGAACGCCCTATAGTATCTTCATAGGGAAGAAGCCAGAAGTGAGTCATTTCAGGATATTTGGAAGTGTGGCATATTGTCACATTATAGATGAAAAACAGAGCAAATTATATCAAACTGCAGAGAAGGGGTGTCTCATAGGAAACAATGAGACCTCGAAGGCATATAGAATATACATTCCAGACAGCAATAATATTTTACTCAGAAGTGATGTAAATTTCATGGAAGATAGAGCTTTCAGGAAATCCCAAGAGATGCCTCCTAGAGGAAATGTATGAGGATGTTCCTCTTGTCCAGCAGTAGCAGGGGGGAGAACCATCAAGTGGACAAAAAATTGGATCAAGCACTATAACTAGCACCAGTATTTCCTCAGATAGTTCACGACATATGGGGCAACCGAAAGAGGAATTGGTTGAGCCACCCACCACTAGTGGCAGAATTAGCAGAGAAGTATGATATATGTTGAGGGACACTGAGGAGTTTATTGGAGCTCCTAGAACAGAGAAAAGGAAGCGTAGACAACCTGACAGATACCAAGCCTTGGTAGCACAGTTTGAAGAACCCTCTATCTTTCAGGAGGCTATAGAGAATCGGGATTGGGTGGATGCCATGGTAGAGAAGTATAGCTCTAAAGTTTTTCCTAGACCATAGAATAGACTATTTGTAGTTTCAAGATGGATCTACAAGATCAAGTATACTGCAGATGGAGCATAGAAAAATACAAGGCTAGGTTTGTGGCCAAGGGGTATGCATAGAATTAAGGAATAAATTATGAGGAAACCTTTGCCCCTATTTCCATATACACCTCCATTAGATCTGTTGTGTCCTTAGCAACGCAGATGGAATGGAAAATTCACCAAATGGATGTCAAGACAACGTTCTTGAATGGGGTGATATAAGAAGTTGTACATTGAACAACATGAAGGCTTTGAGACCCATGAGAAGAAATATCATGTATGTAGATTGAAGAAGTCCCTATATGGGCTCAAGCAGACACCCAGAGCATGGTACGGTCAGATTGACAAGTACTTGTGGCAGTTGGGATTTGTCAAGGGTGATGCAGATCCCAATCTCTACTATTTGATGGTAGATAATGAGCCACTTATTCTGGTATTGTATGTAGATGATATGTTCCTTACAAGATCATCTAGGCTCATAAAGGATTGCAAGAAGAAATTGGAAGCTGAATTCAACATAAAGGACTTGGGATTTATGCATTACTTTCTAGGGTTGGAGGTATGGCAGAAGAATGGTAAAATATTGCTAGAACAAGGAATATAAGCCTCAGAAATTATGAAGAGATTCAAGATGCAAGATTTTCGGTCCATGGAAATGCCCATGATAACCAACTAGAAGAAGATAGATGCATCAGAAGACAAGGAAGTGGACCCAACCTTATACTGGCATCTCATTGGGTCACTTATGTATTTGGTCAACACCAAGTCAAACATTTGTTTTGTTGTCAACACCCCCAATAATTTCATGGTAGAACCAAAGAGGGTACACTGGGAAACAACAAGGCACATTCTCATATATGAGCAGGGAACAATTGGATACAAGTTGAAATACACCTGCGGAGATGATGTCAGATTGAGTGGTTTCACAAACACAGATTGGGCAAGCAGTTCAGTAGATCAGAAGAGTACCACAGGGTATTGCTTCAACATTGGACCAGGGATGACCTCCTGGTGCAGTAGGAAGCAGAAATACGTAGCACTAATCTCAGTAGAGGCAGAATATATGGCAGCAAGCACAGCTACGTGAAAATCCATATGGATTAGAAAAATACTAATGAATTTTTTCAAAAGAAAGATGGAAGTGACTAGCATCTACTGTGATAATCAGAGTTGTATCAAACTCTCTGAGAATACGATATTTCATGATCGGTCAAAACACATTGACATCAGGTGTCATTTTATTAGATATTGTGTTCAACAAGGGGTAGTACAGTTTTAGTACGTACCCACAGGGAGTCGGGTGGCAGACATACTCACCAAAGCTCTCGGAATAGCCAAGTTTGTTCACTTCAGGGAGTAGATGGTTATGGTATAGAATCCATTTATATATTTGAAACAAATGATATCTTAGCCTTAGATGCAGCATTTAGAGGGAGTTGCAGTACGGATGTGTTAGTGTCAGAATATGCATTCTACCTTGGTGATCAAAATCACTCTTTTCATTGTCATTTGAGGTGTCCCACTCTGAAATTTTTATATCATTCCATTAGGTCATGCTAAAAATTGTTTCACTGATGGTATTCCTAGTCATAAAAGATCACTTTCCCTCAATATTTCACATTTTATGGCCCACCTTCATGTCTAGCTAAACATAAAAACACTTTTGAAAAGCTCATTTCACTATGTCTTACGTCAGTCAAAGTCAATCATGGAGGTTGGGTCATTCAAGGTCCCATTAGGTCATTAGGTTTCAATGTTCAAGGTCAAAAAATGCACCATTTCATATCAATAAGGTTAGCAAAAGGTGTGAGAGTGACACAATAAACATTTCATTTTCATTTGCAGAAGATTATCAACATGTAAATATGATATTTTAAATTTGTAATTTTGATTGTTATGATTTTCATATCAAAATGTAATTTTGATATGAAAACGGAGATGCAATTTATTTTTAATTTTTTATGTAATTTTATACTCCATATATGTAATAAGTTCGGTCCCTAACTTCCAACTCAAAACACACATGCCAAATTGAAAGAGAAAAGTGTCAAACTCCAGCAACACTATCCTGGAAGAAAGAAATCAAATGAAAGGACAATTAGCAAAAGTCTTAGAAAAGTGAAAAAAGACATTAGAAAAGTGGATTTTTAAATTCAAATTCAAATTCACTTAGCTATTTATGACTAATAGACATCAATTCAAATTCATTTTCCTCCTCCAAATATCAGTTCAGCACTCCAAGAGACCAAAATTTTGAAATTTTGAGCGAAATTGGCAAAGGAGCAGAATCAAGGGCACAAATCCTGAAGCGAAGGCGTAAATATGTTTAGGAGGGTGAAAATGTGCTAAGGAGGGTGAAGATGTGTTGAGGAGGGCGCAAATGTGTTTTTGATGGTGCAAATGTGCTGAGGAGGGTGCAAATGTGTTGTTGATGGTGCAAATATGTAGAGGAGGCCGCAAATAGCTTGTCAAGGGAGCAAATGACCAACAAGCTCTGCAAAGCATCCAAGTGATCATAAATTGCCTTAAAAGCTCCTCCACTCAGTCATTGACCTCCAGCAAACCAGTAAAAGGCACATGCCATGACAAATTATCTTCTTAAGTTTATATGTTGAAGATGTAATTTGGTGTGCAATTCGAGGAAAAACCCTAATATCTCATTATATTTGTGAAAACTCTTAAAATTACCTACCTTACAATTTACATCCCTCCCACAGTTATAAAAATCCATTCCCAAACCCCTCATTTGAAAAATCCCCTTTTCATACAACTTTCTCCCAAAACCCTAAGTCCTAGGTGTTATTTTGACATAGGCTCCTAAATCCCAATTCCCATCACTCTTTCATTCCTTTTCCCTACTCCATTCCTCGTATCCCTAAATATTACTCCATATCCCCGCGCCCCCCCCCCCCCCACCATATCACATATCCCTATCAAAAATCTCCCTCATTTTTCCTTTCCCATCTCCCTTTCCCATTTCCCTTCCCCAATCCCTCGAGTTTTAATAGAAACACCATGGCAACATAAGAGGAAAACACATCATTTAGTGAAGGAGAGGAAACAGAGATAAGGAGGCCACATAAAGGAGGAAGAGTGCTCAAACTTGAGCCTACCAACACTAAGTAACTCTTAGGTTCTCCATTGAATATCACATGCTTCAAACATGTTGGTTGTTATGATTTTTGTGAGAAAATTCAAAGAGTTAAACACCACCCCATGCTAACTAGACTTTTCATATCAAGACTCTATGACAACCAAGTTAAATTAGCTAGGGTCACTTTAACCTTATCTATTGTTGTCATTTCATATGCTACAGGGATCCCAAATGTTGGGGAGAAATGGTTCAACAAAGGTAGGTTGAAGAAATAGAATTTTGACTTCTTCCTAAAACCAAGACACCAAAATCAAACAAAGAGGTTCTTCCCTTTTTCACACCTCTTGGACAGATATGCACCAATGATGAATATTATCATGAAATATTCTTCATGTGAAGGCAGATTTTCAAGGCTCTATTCCTATCATATCCAACTCTTGATGCATTTCACTAGGGTAAGAATGCTTAACATGCCCTATTATATTTTTCAAATTATAGAGAAGATGGCATACATTTCCCAGAAGAAGGAATATGAACAGAAAATGAGGAGCCTATTCCATCATTCCTCATAAAAATCATAGTCCTCCACCATCTCAATCAACTGAATATTGCATGGAGCACCTTCATAGCTAATGATATTTTCATTGAGCTATCCATTCAGCATGTAAAAATTTCCCTTCATCATCTCAACCCATGACTCTCATCATCATCAGATCAGTCCCCTTCACCTCCTTCATCTCCATCTCATCATGATCCTTCATCTCCATCTCATCATGATTTTGGGTCACCTAGCAGGATTGATGACATTGAGCCTAAGTGGGCTAGTATGGTTGAGGTTGAGTCATTGCAAAAAACCTACCAGAGAGGCTATAGGCATGTCTTTGCTTCACTTGGAGTGAAAGGGGCCATGCCTTCTACATCAACACATCAGGTGGATAAACGTAAAGAGAAATTCATTGAGCCAGTCATTCATGATGAGGAAGACAATCATGAAACTGAGCAAGAATTTCAGTTGGTTTACCTAGATGAGGATGATAATGAAAAATTCACAAATGTTGCTATCAAAGGTAAGGATGCTAATATTAGTGAGCTTAATACTAATCTTGATAGGGCTAGATATGTTATACACTTCCTTGAGCAAGAAAATGAGCAGTTGAAGACCAAACAGGTCATTGATGAGGTTAAGTATTTCACTGCTCAAAGGGAGGCTCAAAAGGCCAAAGCCATGCTAGATGAAACAGCGGAGAAGTACGGATTACTTGATGATGAAGAAGAATAGGTACCAAGACAGAGACCTATAACTAGAGGGATGAAAAGAGCTCTAGCTCTAGAGAGACAAAGGGAAGTTGAGCTAGCTGATCAGCTAACCCTAAATGAGTAGCTTGGTATAGAAATAAATGAGAGTAGGGAACCATGGCTTGATAGATCCAATCAACACTTGGAGAAGCTGTTAGAAAATGAAAATAAGGATAATGAATTGTTTAGGAGGAAGGTCAAACTCCATGCCCAAAAAGAGAAAATTTCATTGGCCAAGCTCAAAAGAGCCAATGCCAAAATTGAAGAGTTGACCATGGAGGAGAAGAAAAAGTTGGACATTCTTGTTGATGCTTCCCTCTAAGCTTAGACACATCATCATCAGCCATTTCAAACATTTTTGAGGCATTTTCTAATTTTTTTTCAAAATTTGGAAATCTCTATTTTTTGAGACAATTATTTAGCAGAAAATTGGGCATTTGCGCAATGCCCTAAGCGCTACAGAAATAATTGGAACACTTTTTGAGGAGAAGGAAGGCAACATTAGATTCCTAGTTACCCAAGCATCTCAGAAAACCAATTTTCCAGCCTTGGCTTGCATTTTTGATAGGCGAAAAGCTCAAAAATCACCTTTTTCCCATTTTGTAACCTAGGTGTTGCGCAAATACTAGTCTTGGGAGAATGACTTTTTGAGGGGGAAAATGACCTTCATTTTCAGAAATTGACACATATTCAAAAAGAGGATAGGAAGGTCTTCCCAATAAGCCATCTTGGGCCTTCTTTGGACACCTGTAGGTCATCCAAAAGTGGCCCTAAACATTGAGGGCGCAAATGACACTGCCACAGAGAAAATGCACAGTGGAGGGCGCAAATGACCAATTTGCTGATTTTTTCCAAGTTTCTCTGAAATTTTAACTTTTCCTCAATAAATCATGTTTCTACTTATGTAATTCATCATGGTAAATGTAATTATGTCAAGGATAGGTTATCTAGGGGTATATTCATTGGGTAAAATTCATCATTGAGTCATAATGAATCAGTTGAATGTAATGAGAAGTGAGTCACCGTGGACCACCCTACACTCTAGGTATCAGTTTAGATTATTGTGGATCAGCTCCTCAACTTAGGGATTCGACCCCTGAGGTTGATAGAGGTTGTTTTAGGCCTATATCATGTCATTTTTGACTCATTTCCAAAGGTTGGAATCAGTTTGTATGTTTTCTAGTTGATCAAGGAACTATTGTACTCAGTTTGGCCAGCTAATAAAGAGGAGTTGCGGCTATTTTATGGGATACTTGTGGTATTGATGTCTATCATTGTATTTTCTTCAGTATCATATTTTAGAATGTATTGTATTCATTTTCATTTCATTTCTATGTTATGATCTCTTACAAGTTAGATAATCAAAATACATGTTTGCACATGCTCTATTTTGGGTAAATGATCATAGTTTGTCCACATTCATCTGTCTAAGAAGAATAAATCTCCTATGCTCTTCCTAGCTTTCTTTCAGTCTTAACACCATTCCATAAAAATCCTCTTCAAGTGATAAGAATTGTACCTACCTTGTCCCATTGATCCCTGCAACCCGAACTCATTTTCCCTAACCTAGCTTTCCTTGACCTAATTCTTTCATCCAGCGATTCCCTAACCAAATAAAATTAAAAAAACCCCCTGCACTCTATATCTAGCCTAAAAACCCTAATTTCTCCATAACTTCTAGTTGTGACCCTTTTGGAGAGAGCCCTCTCCAACTTGGTAGGGCTAGCTATCAAGTCAAAAGATTTGTATGTGCTTACCTCTACTGGGATTATTCCTTCTTTAGCCTTGGGAATCTGGTAGAGTGATAACATTATGGCGTCGTTCTCAGGGAACAAAAAGACAAACTTTTCCCTGGGTGTATGACAAACATTCATCGAAAACTGATCCTTTGGATGGTAGGATTGAGATTCATAAGGCTGATTTCATAATTGTAGTGCCTGGGAGCATATCTGGCTTCTAAAAGATATAATAGAGCGAATCCAGACCTTGATCCAGTCGATCTGGTTGATGATCCAGAGAAATTCTTTCAAAGACACCGATATCAAACTCCGCATATTCAATCAGGACCAGTTTCGTTGGTAAGATCAGTATCTCTACCTGCAAAGTTACTTTCTCTAGAATATATACCCTATGAAATAAAGTTTGAATTATCTTTATTTTAGTCCAAATTCAAAACTTCTTTGTCTAATATAGTATTTTATCCTATAATATTATCCGAGGTAAAATATTTGTCTGAATTAGACTTAAGTCCTTTGAAAGATTGATTTTTCGAAGAAATTAAGCCTGAGTCTGACCTTTATATTAAGGAGTGGATCCAATTTTATCATCCTGATGAAGTTTTTGTCTCATCTGAAGCTCAAACTCAATCAATAATAGTATATTCATCTGCACCTTCAACTTCATCATACATACCTGCCACTTCAGTACCAAAAACATCAGCTCCTTTACCTATTTATCCCATCCCTCTTGTTGTCAATCCAGTTTCCATATAGCGGTAATTATGGAAATATTTTCCCCACTTGTCTTACCAGCCCAATTGCATGACTTACCTCAAGGATATGGCTAAATACTTCCCCTCTTCGATGAAAAATTTGAAATCATTGCCCGTCAACACATGGCCAAAATCACAACCTTCATAGATCTTGAGTAGTTAGATGCAGATGATGCCAAGATGTGAATCATCACAAAAAAAATTCAGGTGAAGTTAAAGTTTGGTTTTGTGCCCTAGCAGTTAATTCTATTAGGACTCATGATGAGCTAACTGATGCTTTATTAGCCAGGTGGGATGAGAAGAAAAACCCTTTACAAATCCTTGTTGAATATGATTCCCTGAAGTGCAATCCTAATGAATCAGTACCTGATTATAATTCCCAGTACCTCAGAATCTATAATTCCATCCTAAACTAAATGAAACCACCTCATGGTTTAGCCCTTCTACATTATCCCGATGCTTTTGACCCATATATGGCCTACTCATTAAGAGAAAGAAATAACACTACCCTTAAAGAGATGATCAAACATTCAGTAAGTGTTGAGGCTAATATCTTGATTAAAAAGTCCAAACTTAAAACTGAATGCAAAGTGACGATCAAAGAGGAACCTTCCACTTCATCCGATACTAAATTTGATGCTTTTATTAAAACTATGGAGAAAATGGTCGATAAGATTTCTATTTCAAATAGACAGATGAAGCCACAAGTCAGAAATCTAAACATTTGAGGCCAGTAGCAACAACCTATGTTCTGGATAAAGCAGAGAGAGAAAATAACTCCTGAAACATAGCAAAATCAACCAATTAGAACACCACTTCAATAGAACTATTCTCAGAGTGATGAAGAGGAAGAACCAACAATAAAAGAGAACCTTATTTTCACAGCTGATGGTCAGCCCATATTTTTCACCGAGGATGAAGAATATGTGGAAAAAACAAGTTCACTTAGTGATAAATACTTTATATTGGAAAATGATCATGAGTTAGAAGTAGAATCTGATGACTATCAGAGAGGATACCTGAATGCATTAAGTTCCCAACAAAGGCAGTATACCTTGAGAGGTCGTGATGTTCCAATAACTCCACCTCCGAAGAAGACAGATCAACAGAAATAAGCACCACCGAAACAAGTTCAAAATAAGGGTAAAGAGATTGTACCTCTGAATCAGAACAGAAGCAATCAGCCTTCTACAAGTGCACCTGTCAAAGAAAGAGATATTCAAAGAAAAGAAGTTGCACTGAGAGATCGTGTTGAGAAAAGGGATGTTATCATAAAAGAGGTAGACAGAACTATACCTTTTAATTTAGAGTCAGAAATTTCTAAGTTAAAGGTGTTTATTCCACTTACTGAATTGGTCAAAGTTGATAAATACAAATCTCATGTAGTCAAAACCTTGAAATTTGCCCCTTTATCCGACATGGTTAATATAGAGGATGATCAACCCGATTTAATATTTGGTCCCACCATCAATGGTCAATCTGAATATAGTGGTGTCCCACCATTTTACTTGAGTCTTAAAGTTCATCAATTCATCCTTCATAACACTATGTTAGACTCTGGGGCCTCCCACAACCTCATGCCCAAAGCTATCATGGAGAAGCTTGGCCTTGACATAACCCATCCATATCAAGATTTATATTCTTTCGATTATGATTGTGTTCGTTGTTTGGGTCTAATCAAAGATATAGTTGTCTCCCTATATCAAATCCCAGCCAAAAATGTCCTTGCGGATGTGGTAGTTGTTGATATTCCACCACATTTCAGTATGATGTTGTCAAAATCCTGGGGGGTTAAATTGAGAGGTACACTGCAGTTAGACTTTTCCTATTCCAGCATGCCTGTCTTTGGTCAAATGAGAAAACTATATTGTGAGACTAAAATGAAATACATGATCACAAATAAGGAAAGGCCTAATAATCATCCTATCAATGTTGTACATACAGACTTAGAATCCTTTATATTGTACAATGATTCTGGATTAAATGATGTAGATTGTCAATTAGTATAAATAGAGGATGTTCCTGAAGTTTTAGATTGCATTAGAATTGTGTTACAAAAAGAGAAATAGAATCTGCCTACTATATTCGAACAACCATCAGAGAAGGTAGATGAAAGTTCTGAATAGCATAAAGAATCATATCAGAAAATTGTCTCAAATCATAATCAAGAGTTTCAACACCTTGAAGAAGAAGATGGTCTTTGGAACATGGAATTTGATGGTTCCGTTGGCAAAGATGGGGCTAGCATTGGTTTATGGATCCATAGCCCATTTCAAATAAAAATGAGGTCCCAAATAATGTGAGGTTGTGTTCCTACAAACTAGCATTCGATTGTACGAATAATGAGGTTGAATATGAAGCGCTCATTACTGGTTTGAAAATTTTGAAAAAAATAGGAGCTAGAAGAATTGCAGTCTACGGTGATTCGGAGTTAGTTATTAAACAAATAAAAGGTTAGTATCAAGCTAATAACCTAAGGATGAGGCAATATAGGAATGCAACACTTGACATTTTGAGAATATTTTCAGAATATACACTTAAAGTAGTGCCAAGGTTGAAAAACTTGATGGTTGATTCATTGGCCACGGCTGCAAGTAATTTTAGATCTACAATTTTTTCAAATAAATATTTTTAAATTCATATCAAGCACAGGCCTGCCATTTCGGATAACTTGAAATTTTGGCAAGTTTTCTGGGACGATAAACAAGTGAACAATTTCCTTCAAAGTGAAGGTGAATTTGAGAACTGTTCTATGGATGAAGTATACGACAAGGATGACAAAGTTATTGAGGCAAATCAGATTGACATACTTCAGCTCAAGGACAATAAAATTCCAAAAGGTCTCATGCCTTTGGAAGAGTTATTTGATCAAGATGACGTGGCAAGAAAACCTACTTTGGTCCGCACAGAAAAAGGCATAGAAGATGTTAATATTGGAACAATGGAGTAGCCAAAGTTCATCAAGATTTCAAATTCTTTGCCTCCAAAGGTAAAGCCTAAATATTTTGATTTGTTTACTGAGTTTTTTGACGTGTTTTCTTGGGATTACTCAGATCTAAAGGTGTACAATAAAGATATCATTCAACACACCATCTCGATCAAGCCAAACCAAAAGCCTTTTAGGCAGAATCTCAGGACAATAAACCCAAAGTTGTTGTCATCCATTGAGAATGAGGTAAACAATATTTATAAAGCAGGCATTATTGTTCCAGTTAGATTTTCAGATTGGATCTCCAATTTGGTTCCAGTGTGGAAGAATACCGGTGAAAATTGACTATGTATAGATTTCAGAAATCTAAACAAAGTGACGTTGAAATACAATTACCCACTGCCCAAAATGGACCACATACTTCAGCGAGTTGTAGGAGCCAACAAGATGTCATTGTTGGATGGTTACTTAGGCTACAATAAGATCCTTGTGCATGAAGATGATCAGGATAAGATAGCATTCACTACACCACGGGGTACCTTTAAATATGCCAAGATGTCGTTCGGTTTGAAGAATGTTGGGGCCACTTTCCAGTGTGCCATGGACATAGCTTTTGGTAACGAGAAATATGTCTTCCTTTTTATTTATTTAGATGATCTGTTTGTTTATTCAAATTCAACTGATGAGCATTTACACATTTTGAGATTTGGGTTCCAGCGATGTAGAAAAGTTGGGATTTACCTAAATCCTAAAAAGTGTCTATTTTCTATGGAAGAAGGAAATTTTTTGGGTCACATCATCTCAAAAGATGGGATCTGGATAGATCCTTCTAGAGTTGAAGTGATACAGCAGATGGATTTCCCTAGAAACAAGAAGGAAATTCAAGCGTTCAACAGTAGGATGAATTTCCTACGTAGGTTCATTCCCAACTTAGCAGAACATCTTAGAGAGTTAACTAACATGTTGAAGAAGGAGAATGATGTAAAATGGTCTGAAAATGCTCGTAATTCATTCAGCTCTCTAAAATATTCTTTGACCACTGCTCCAGTTTTGACAAGTCTTGATTATTCACTAGATTTCATTATATTTTCTTTTTCTTCTGGGCATACTTTTGCAGTGGTGCTTATGCAGAAAAAAGATGGGACAGAGCTTCCAATAGCATTCTTCAGTCGCACAATAAGTGATGCAGCCCTCCAATACAAAATAATCGAGAAACAGGCCTTGGCCTTGGTCAAAGCACTCAAGGAATGCCGTTTTTATATTCTATACTCACATATTTTGGCATATGTTCCAAATGCAGTAGTTAAATAAGTACTCATGAAAACAGATCCAGAAGGAAGATGTAGGTGGATAGCAGCGCTTTTAGAATATGACCTTGAGATTAAGACGAAGAAGTTGATCAAAGGGCAAGGCTTAGCCAAGCTCATGGCTGAGTCTAATCTACATGCACTTGACATCAATCTCATATTAGCATTATCCGATGACAAAGAATGTGTAAGTCTTGTTCAGGTATCAAATCTCTTTTCATCACCTCCATGGTATGTTGATATCATTTATGTTTTACAACATTTGAACCCTCCTCCGGGCATGTCAAAGAGTAAGAGCGGGTCCTTGAAGCTTAAGGCTTCAAAATATTACATACTAGATAGTGCACTCTACTGGAAGGATCCTAGAGGAGTGTTTACTCAATTTCTTAGTTGAAGATGAGTCCAAAGAAGTGATGAAGGGTTTCCACAAGGGAGATTGCAGAGGTCATTTGTACTGGAAGACCACGGCCAATAAAGTACTGAGATCGGGTTACTATTGGCCTACATTGTTTGCAGATTTGTATAAGGCAGTCATGAGCTTCCATGAATGCCAAATTTTCCAAGGTAAACATAAGCTTCTTCCTTTACCATTACAGCCCATTTCAGTTAAAGCTCCTTTTCAGCAGTGGGGCTTAGATTTTATTGGTGAGATACATCCACCCTCATCTTCTCAACATAGATGGATACTTACTGCCACAAACTATTTCACAAAGTGGAAAAAAACCAATCCCAACCAGGCAAGCTACTAACTCAGTTATAATTCAGTTTCTAGAAGCTAACATCTTGTCTCGGTTTGGCTGTCATAGAAAAACCATCACAGATAACACTACATCTTTCAAATCAAAGAAGATGACAAAATTCTATGATAAGTATAACATTAAATTGGGTCATTCTACAGCATGTTATCCATAGGGCAACGGATTTGAAAAGTCCTCCAATAAGTCTTTGATCAGCATAATAAAAAATATGTTGGAGGAAAACAAGAAAAATTGGCACAAGAAGCTAATTAATGCACTGTGGGCAGATTGAGTAAGCAACAAGAGATCCAATGGCATGTCTCCATTTCAGGTAGTTTACGGTGTGGATACATTTTTCCCTTCTTCATTGGTTGTCCCAGTGATGAAGCTTTTACAAGAAGCTAGAAGTGAAGAAAATGACATACAGCGCAGAATAAACCAAATGATTCACTTGCAGTAGACAAGAGAAGAAGTGTTTCATAACACTTCCAAGCTCCATGATAAGATCAATCAAATCTATGACATAAAAACCAAGCAAGATGATTTCAAGATCGATGATGTAGTACTCCGCTGGGATGACAGGAATGAAGACAAGGGTAAGCAAGGGAAGTTCGATAATTTATGGAAAGGTCCTCTTAAGATTGAAGCTTCTCATGGACAAAATGCATATCTCTTGGAAGAAATGGATGGGAAAAGTTGCTTAGGAGGGCCAGTTAATGGTAGGCTCCTGAAGCACTTCTTTTTTATCTGAAATTATGAAGAAAAAAAAAATCTTCCTCATTGTATATATCAGTTTAATATTCCTGCAAGGATGAAGTGGAAAAGCATTGGAGTTCAAAGCCCGAAGTGAAGGCCATGGAGCTTCATTGAGTTTTTACCATTTCAAGTTAATTTTTTAGAAAAGTAAGTTAAGTTTTGAGTCATTGTTCGAGTCAATTTCAGTCAGTTTATGTCATTAAGTTGTTAGTATTTAGTCCTGCATTTCAGTTTGAGTTTTTTTTTACTGTATTGGTCCAATGGAAGAGGCATTGATCTACAAAATTCATATATTTGTGGTTATTGACACCTATTTTACAACTGCCATCCCCAATAAGGCCAATGTTAGTGTCAAAATATGCATTTTTCCATCAATGATCAAAATCACTCTTTTCATTCTCATTTTAGGTGTCCCACTCTGAAATATTTATATCATTCCATTAGGTCATGCTAAAAATTGTTCACTGATGGTAGTCCTAGTCATAAAATATCACTCTCCCTCAATACTTCACATTTACTTCCCCACCTTCATGTCTGGTTGAGCATAAAAACACTTTTGAAAATCTCATTTCACTATGTCTTATGTCAGCCAAAGTCAATCATGGAAGTAAGGTCATTCAAGGTCCCATTAGGTCATTAGGTTTCAATGTTCAAGGTCCAAAAATACACCATTTCATCTCAATAAGGTCAGCAAAAGGTGTGAGAATGACTCAATAAACATTTCATTTTCATTTACAGAAGATTATCAGCATGTAAATATGATATTTTTAAATTTTAAATTTTGATTTTTATGATTTTCATATAAAAATGTAATTTTGATATGAAAACAGAGATGTAATTTATTTTTTATTTTTTATTTAATTTTATGCTCCCTATATGTAATAAGTTTGATCCCTGGATTAGGGATTTGAGATGGAGTGATGGAGTGCAGAAGAGCTAGGGTTTGCAGGTCATGGGGCTTTGGCAGTGCGGTGTCGGCTGCTCAAGGGCGTGCACCAGGCAGGAATGGGGGATCAAGCCACATAGTTTCGGACCTAAGGAGAAGGCGGAGGTGGATTATGGGCCAATCTATGGCACAATGCAAGATTTGGAAGCTGGTATCCATGATGATAGACCAGGACACTCGTCTCTCCTCTGCCTACTATGGCGTTGAAGAAGGAATTAATCTGATATTCTATTATCCTCCTCAGAGAACTAGTCTCACCAGTAAAGCAATTGATCCAAGCGTCTAGCGGCTATTGCTCAACAAAGGAGGAGGGGAAAGGGAAGAATCTCCCTGCGGGCTTGCAGCTAAGGCTGGTTGTGGTGTCTTATGGATTCGAAGACAGGATCGTAGCAGAGGGTCGGCGATAGATGGCTCTGCGTCCTGCCTCTACCTTGAAGTAGTCTTTTGGCGCAAACAGGATTTTGAGCGAAGGGGTGTTGGCGATGGGGGTTCAGATCTGTAGCCTCAACCCATCTGGCTCCACCAAGAATTCCAACAGTGGGTAATTCCCTTACCAAGAATTTTTTCTTTTCTGCGTTGTTTAGTTTTTATCATTTACAGTTGGATAAAAGAAGGATGGAGCTCTTGGCTCAATGTTAAGGTAGCGCAGGGGTTTGAGACCCAATGCTTACCTACGAGGCATAGAGTTTTGACAGGGGGCAAGGTTTTCCCGTCTATGGGTACCCTCTGTACTCCACCCCAGCAGACCCGAGACAAAACAAAAGTTCGGACAGTAGTGCCTGCTTGGAAAATCCCATCCCACACAGACGAGTATGGGTCTATACTCCCCATACCAGCTTCTAGGTTTTCTTAAAAAAATTCGATGGGAAAACAAAAACCCTCTAGGTACAGGAGGATGAATTGTTCACAGATCTAAAGTACAAGATTCAAGTGGCAACAGGTATCCCAACCATAAAACAAAGCCTGATCTATTCAGGAAAGGTACTACAGGAAGAAGCCCAATTAAAAGACTACCACATCCAAAGAAATTCTACCGTTGTCCTGAATGTAAGAATCAAAGGAGGATCCCCAGGAGTAAAAACATCTTCTATAACTGAACAGAACATAACTACAAGACCCATGAGGGGAGCCAATACTGCCAAAGTTGGCACCTCAAATGGGCCCTCATACAGGAACATTCTGCAGGGGAAAAACACAGCACCAACAACTTCAGAACTAGTTGAGAATACTCCCAAACCGTACATTGTGGAGCAACTAAACTGCGTGCTAGAATTGAATATTAATGCATCAGAGATCGACGAACATCGCTCCACATTTGAATCACAGGCAATAATCTGCAGGTTTAATTTCTTTTGGCCCAAACCAATGGAGCTTTTCCATTGGATATTCACCAATTGGACCATGGATTGTGATATCCATCTCTGCTCCAAGGGGTATTTTATTGTCAAGTTCACTTTTACAGAAGCCAGAGATATCATTCTCAGGGCGGGACAATGGTTTTGGGGATCTATCAGATTCTTCATCACACCTTGGTTCCCTGATTTTGACGTAAACACGATGGAGATTACCAGAATGTCGGTATGGGTTCAGCTATATAATCTCCTGCTTCATTTTTGGAATGAACTCGTTCTAGAAGGCATTGGAAACACTATAAGGAGATACATCAAAACAGACATCTAGAGGTCGGAGGAGAGAATTTTCTCTTTTTCACGAATTTGCATTGAAGTGGACCTCAGCAAAGGGTTATCATAAAGTATACAACTGATTCATAACCAACTAAAATGGAATCAAAACCTTGAACATGAAAACACAGCATTTAGGTGCAGGATATTCAGGAAAATTGTCCATCTACAAAATACATGTCTGGATGGCAAAAGGGAGAATAGGAAAAATAAGAAAGTAGGGAAAACATCCAAGGGTTGGCAATTCCCCTCAGGTGGCCTAGAGCAAGAAACAAAAGATGAAGGGGACATTCCCATTCAGAACGAAGGCACACAAGTTGCGTCCAATCCAGGGGTGCCAGACCAATATGTACAAGACCAAATTGTGTCTAACGCGATACCTCTGCCAACGCAAGCCACAGGGTATTTTACGTCCACTAGGGACTGGTCTGCAATAAGCTCAAGAGTGAATAAAATATTTCATGTGTCAGAAATATCAGACTCTGAGAAAGAAAACTTCATGAGGGACAATGAGCTGGCCTTGGTTCCTTCTTCCCTGCATTCAGGGACTTCCAAGATAGTTCAAAAGATAAAAGGCAAGCGTGAAAATCCCACCCCTGCTAGCAATTTGTAAATATTTTGGGTAGCCTCTCTACAATGACATGTGTACTTGAGCACATGGGCCCTTTGGGTGTCTCGAATGCTTAATTTCATCTACAAAATGTAACTTTTCATTACTTATTAATGGAAAGTTATCGATTTTTTCTCTGGAAAAAAAAATAAGTTTGATCCCTAGTTGCCAACACAAAACACACATGCTAAACTAAAAGAGATAAGTGTCAAACTCCAACAACACTATCCCACAAGAAAGAAAAATCAAATGAAAGGACAATTAGTAAAAATCTTCAAAAAGTGAAAAAACACATTAGAAAAGTGGGTTTTTAAATTTAAATTCAAATTCAAATTCAAATTCACTTAGCTATTTATTACTAATAGACATAAATTCAAATTCATTTGCCTCCTCGAAATATCAATTCAACACTCCAAGTGACCAAAATTTCGAAATTCTAAACGAAATTGGAAAAGGAGCAGAATCAAGGGTGAAAATCCTGAAGTGAGGGTGCAAATATGTACAGGAGGGTGCAAATACGTTTGGTAGGGTGCAAATGCGTTCAGGAGGGCGCAAATGTGTTGAGGAGGGAACAAATGTATTGTTGATGGCGAAAATGTGCTGAGGACGGTGCAAATGTGTTGTTGATGGCGAAAATACGTAGAGGAGGGCACAAATATCTTGTCAAGAGCACAAATGACCAGCAAGATTTGTAAAGCATCCAAGTGATCATAAATTGCCTTCACAACTCCTCCACTCAGTCATTGACCTCCAGCAAACTAGTAAGAGGCACATGCCATGACAAATCATCTTCTTAAGTTTATCTTTTGAAGTTTTGCAAGTTGAAGTTGTAATTTGGTGTATAATTTGAGGAAAACCCCTAGTATCTCATTATATTTTCAAAAACTCTTAAAATTAACTCCCTTACCCTTTACATCCCTCCCACGGTTATAAAAACCCATTCCTAAACCCCTCATTTGAAAAATTCCCTTTTCCTACAACTTTCTCCTAAAACCCTAAGTCCTAGTTGTTATTTTGACCTAGGATCCTAAATCCCAATTCCCATCACTCTTTCATTCATTTTCCCTTCCCAATTCCTCATATCCCTAAACATTACTCCCTATCCCCTCCCCATATCACATATCCCTATAAACATCTCCCTCATTTTTCCTTTCCCGTTTCCCTTCCCTAATCCCTAGGGTTTTAACAAAAACACCATGGCAACAGAAGAGGAAAACACATCAATCAGTGAAGGAGAAGAAACAAAGATAAGGAGGCCACATAAAGAAGGAAGAGTGCTTAGACTTGAGCCTGCCAACGCTAAGGAACTCTTAGCTTCTCCATTGACTGTCACATGCTTCAAACATGTTGGTTGTTATGATTTTTGTGAGAAAATTCAGAGATTTAAACACCACCCCATGCTAACTATACTTTTCATATCAGGATTCCATGACAACCAAGTTAAATTATCTGGGGTCACTTTTACCTTATCTACTGTTGTCATTTCATATGCTACAGGGATCCCAAATGTTGGGGAGAAATGGTTCAAGAAAGCTAGGTTGAAGAAATAGTATTTTGACTTCTTCCTAAAACCAAGACACCAAAATAAAAAAAAGAGGTTCTTCCCTTTTTCACACCTCTTGGACAGATACGCACCAATGATGAATATTGTCATGAAATATTTTTCATGTGAAGGCAGATTTTCAAGGCTCTATTCCTATCACATTCGGCTCTTGATGCATTTCACTAGGGTAAGAAAGCTTAACATGCCCTATTATATTTTTCAGAGTATAGATAAGATGGCATACATTGCCCGGAAGAAGGAATATGAACAGAAAATGATGAGCCTATTCCATCATTCCCTCATAAAAATCATAGTCCTCCACCATCTCAATCAACTGGACATTGCATGGAGCACCTTCATAGCCAATTATATTTTCATTAAGCCATCCATTCAGCATGCACAAAATGACCCTTCATCATCTCAGCCCATGACTCACTAATCATCATCAAATCAGTCCCCTTCACCTCCTTCATCTGCATCTCATCATGATTTTGGGTCACCTAGCAAGATTGATGAAATTGAGCCTAAGTGTGCTAGTATGGTTGAGGTTGATCCATTTCCAAAAACCTACAAGAGAGGCTATAGGCATGTGTTTGCTTCACTTGGAGTGAAAGGGGCCATGCCTTCTACATCAAAACAGTAGGTGCATAAAGGTAATGAGAAGGTCATTGAGTCAATAATTCATGATGAGGAGGACAATCATGAAATTAAGCAATAATTTCAGCTGGTTGACCTAGATGAGGATGATAATGAAAAAATCACAAATGTTGCTATCAAAGGTAAGGATGCCAATATTAGTGAGCTTCAGACTAATATTGATAGGGCTAGATATGTTATACACTTCCTTGAGCAATAAAATGAGCAGTTGAAGACCAAACAGGTCATCGATGACGTTAAGTACTTCACTTCTCAAAGGGAGGCTCAAAATGCTAAAGCCATGCTAGATGAAACAGTGGAGAAGTATGGCTTACTTGATGATGAAGAAGAATAGGTACCAGGATAGAGACCTAGAACTAGAGGGCTGAAAAGATCTCTAGCTCTAGAGAGACAAAGGGAAACTAAGCTAGTTGATCAGCTAACCCTAAATGAGAAGCTTGCTATAGAAATCAATGAGAACAGGGAACCATGGCTTGATAGATCCAATCAACACTTGGAGAAGCTGTTAGAAAAAGAAAATAAGGATAACAAATTTTTGAGGAGGAAGGTCAAACTCCATGCCCAAAAAGAGAAAATTGCATTGGCCAAGCTCAAAAGAGCCAATGCCAAAATTGAAGAGTTGACCATGGAGGAGAAGAAAAAGTTGTACATTCTTGCTTATGCTTCCCTCCAAGCTTAGAAACATCATCATCATCCATTCCAAATGATTTTAAGGCATTTTCTAATTTTTGTCAAAAATCTGGAAATCTCTGTGTTTTTTTAGACAATTATTTAGCAGAAAATTGGACATTTTCACAACACCTTAAGCACTACGAAAATAATTGGAACACTTTTTTAGGATAAGGAAGGAACCATTGGATTCCTAATGACCCATGCATCTCATAAAACCATGTTTCCAACCTTGGTTTGCATTTTTGATAGGTGAAAAGCTCAAAAAATCACCTTTCTGCCCATTTTTTGACCTAGGCACTGTGCAAATACCAGTCTTGGGAGAATGACATTTTGAGGGGGAAAATGACCTTCATTTTCAGAACTTGAGGCATATTCATAAAGAGGACAGGAAGGGATTTTCAAAAATCCATCTTGGGCCTAGTTTGGACACCTGTAGGTCAGCCAAAAGTGGCCCTGAGGGCACAAATGCACACTGGAGGGCGCAAATGACCAATTTGCTGATTTTTTCCAAGTATCTCCGAAATTTTTACTTTTCTTCAAGAAATCATGTTTCTACTTATGTAATTCATCATGGTAAATGTAATTATGTCAATTATAAGTCACCTAGGGGTAGATTCATTGGGTAAAAGTCATCATTGAGCCATAATGAATCAATTGAATGTAATGAGGAGTGAGTCACTTGGACCACCCTATACTCTAGGTATTAGTTCAGATTATTGTGGATCAACTCCTCAACTTAGGGATTCGACCCCTGAGGTTGAGAGAGGTTTTTTGAGGCCCATATCATGTCATTTTTTACTCATTTCCAAAGGTTGGAATCAGTTTGTATGTTTGCTAGTTGATCAAGGAACTATTGTACTCAGTTTGGCCAGCTAATAAAGAGGAGTTGCAACTATTTTATGGGATACTTGTGGTATTGATGTCAAAATTGTATTTTATTCACTATCATATGTTATAATTTATTTTATTAATTTTCACTTCATTTATATGTTATGATCTCTTACAAGTTAGATAATTAGAACACATGTTTGCACATGCTCTGTTTTGGGTAATTGATCATAGTTTGTCCACTTTCATCTATCTAAGAAGAATGCATCTCCTATGCTCTTCCTAGGTTTCTTTCAGTCTCAACACCATTCCATAAAAATCCTATTAAAGTGATAAGAATTGTACCTACATTTCCCCACTGATCCTTGCAACCCTAACTCATTTGCCCTGACCTAGCTTTCCTTGACCTAATTCCTTCATCTAGTGATTCCCCAACCAAATCAAATTCAAACAACCCCCTGCACTCTATATCTAGCCTAAAAACCCTAATTTCTCCAACCCTCCTAGCTGTGACCCTTTTGGAGAGAGCCCTCTCTAACTTGGTAGGGCTAGCTATCAATTCAAAAGCTTGGTTTGTAGTTACCTCTGTTTGGATTCCTTCTTCAGCCTTGGGAATCTGGCAGAGTGATAACAGGATGCAAGGTTGGTCATGGCAGGACCAACAACAATATAGTTGCAGCAGCAGTGAAGTGGTTGATGGGTATCATGTTAGACATCAGCAACACACAGGGAGATGCTTCAGAGTCATAGCAGTGTGCATCAAGGCATATTTTCTAGAGCACATTCCTCGCTAAGAGGGAGTGTTTATTTGTGGTAGCATCGGATGTGATCTAACTCTCAAATTTTATGGAGAGGCTTAAAAACATGTATTCCAGGTAACCCAAAAATTGTTTTGGAAAATTCCACCCGGAGACAGTTTCATTTAATAAATTAATTATTTTTAATGAGACCCTAAGTCTAAACTTAGGAAATTAAAATAATTAATGGGTATTAATCTAACTGTGGGTGTAACTTCTAGAAGAAGAAGAGGATCAAGTCAAAATGATATTAGCCATTTATTAGCTTCTAATATGGGTCGTTTAATATCAACTAGAATATTATTTAAGAAAAATTTGAGGGTCATTTGGAAAATACACTAGAGCAGATACTCAGTTTCCCAAGAAAATCAATTTTCTCAGTGGCTGAAGTTCGGCAAGGGAAATCGATTTAGAGGGAGAGTTGCAGGTGGAGAGGACAGAGAGGGCATCAGCATCAGTCAGGAAGGCAAGGGAAAGTGATGTAGTGTAGAGAAGGGACAACGATGAAACAACAGAGGGACAACACAGAGAAGTGACACAGAGTTGTGCAGTCCTCACGCAAGTTTGATGCAGTGGTGACGCAGGATGGCCAGAAGGGCCTCTTAGAGATCATATTTCCATCAGAAATTTGTGAGACAATTTTTCCAGTGTTATCACAGAGATTTCCCTTCATTACTATTGATTGTTATTTGTACAAGAAACTTTTGCTGAAGAAGAATAATAAAACCCTCATCTGTTGCACCGGCTTTGTTGCATTAGGTTTTTCCAAGGACAATAGTCCAAAAATAATTGTGTCATCCTTGTGCTTGCATTTCTTTATATTTTTCTCAGTGTTTTATTTGTGAAGTTTGCAGTAGAATTTATTTTGATATTTACTGAAGTAATTTCTGTAAATAACTTATTGCTAAAAAATAAGTAAGAGAAATAATATCAGATACTACAGTAGATTTTCATTTTAGAATTTTTCACGCTTAGTTATATGTATCTACAATGTTAATCGCTCCAACATGCAAGAGTTCTTACTCTCAAATCAAAGAGTCACAAAAATATTCAATAGAAAATATTTGGTATGTAGACCCCAAAGCTTCTTTAATGGCTTAAAGTGTAAATACAAAAATAGAATATGTAGAATCCAGCTTGGAAAGAATAGTATATATGCAACATTCATATTTTAGTTCAAATGCATAGTGTTTAAGTAAATACGTAAGTGTTTTGAACTTGGACAAATAATTTTCAATGCAAGAAAAATAATTAGGACCTAAATTCATGATATAATTTTCAGGATGATGAGATTTAATAATATTAGGTTCACCAAATATATTTTTCAATTTTTCCTGACTTCAGAACTTGGACAAATAATTTTCAATGCAAGAGAAATAATTAGGACCTAAATTCATGATATAATTTTCAAGATGATGAGATTTAATAATATTAAGTTCACCAAATATATTTTCCAATTTTTCCCTGACTTCAACTAGGGCATCGATTCCTTGAATATGGAATCATAAATCAAGAGAAATGTAAATTTTGTTTAATCCACGTACTTTTTCATTCCTAAAACTCTCTTATCAGCATCGAGAATTTAAATAAATAAATATATTAACACTAAAAATGGACTTCGGATGTGAAAGTTATGTCATTTAAAAAAAAGGAATTAACAGTAACAAAGAGCCACGTGGCATGGAGAAGTTGGCCCACATGATGGTGGATGTCGAAATCTCTCACTAGCTTTGCCTATAAGATCACTTTTACAAATAAGTTACTTTATGTAGTGACGCACTTTTAAAAAACAAGTAAGAATCACTTTTACAATGAAGTTACTTTATAAATGAGGGTTTCATGCAAACACTTATATAAAAAATAAGAGTAAAATTATTTTATAGTAAATCACTTTTAGAATACATGTGAAATGCACTTTACAATAATAAAGTTATGAAATAAATTAAGTTTGCCTGAATTTTTTTTAAGAAGTAACTTAAAAAGAAAAAAATATTTAAACTCAAAATCTCTTACTAAATAAATAACTTTTAACCAAGTGAGCTGGTGCAAAAGACATAATTACCTAGTTTCCAACAATAACTAATAGGGGAGATGAATTAGTAATTGTTTTGTTTAACAAATTCCACTTTTAATTATTTTTAACAATCTCTTATCATTTTCTTTAACAATGAGTATATTTATGTAGATATTGAGCAATTAATCATGAAAACTAAAACAAGCAACACATGTAGACACCAGATATAAGTGGAAACCCAAAAAGGAAGAAAACCATGAATTTTGTTTTTGTAATGTGAATGCAAGCACCCACTCTCTTTTTACATATAACTTTGTAGGCACCCACCTACAAGAGGCTTCAACCTTTCTCTTATTTGTAAAACTACAACTTTCTAGAAGCACCCACTTCCCCTTCTTGGCTCCAGCCAGATCTTTTTTAAATTACTACTTGAAAGGAGACATGAATCCCTTGATAAAATTAAAAATTTACTTTGTTGGTTTACTAGTTCTTTGAATTGTGAGCTATTTCTTTTCTTTGGCTCTGTTATGTACTCTATCTCTGCCCTTTTATCTTCTCTGCTCTTCTATCTCACTTCCGCTCCTCTTCCTCTCACTTTTCAGGCAATTTTTGAATCAGGTCTCTCCATAATTCTATCAACTAGTTGTTATGAATTCCAAAAATTAATCTTTATATAATTCCTTGTATCTTTGTATTACAACACATGGATTTTAAATTGAAAATGTGGTCCACCCATTCGTTTCACATTCTTCTCAGAATTGGAATCGACATTTGCATAAACAAATTCCTAGCAAGGAAATGAATAGTATTCCAAATTCCTACCAAGGAAATGAATAGTCTTTAGGCTTTGAAATTAATGATAAGAAACTTGGAAAGTCACACCTACAGTGACCTTAATATTACATTGAGTAATTTCATGCTATGCAAATCATCACCTCCTATTTGATGTAGGAATTCAAATCACCCATACATAAAATTATGCCAGTTGCTCCATACCGAATTTCAAAACTCCTTCCAATCATGTTGTAACCTCTTTCAATTAAATACAAGGCACAATCACCTGAACCTCCTCTTCAGAATATTATCTATAAGACTGAATGCTGCTACAGGTACCACTCTGCAAGTCTGAACAGAATGTTGAGCTCTGTCCTTAATTGTATATATCCAAATGTGATGTGATTATGATGTATGATTTAATCAACTTCCTTATTTATTTTACAGAAACTCCTTAATGAATTCAATGAATATACATTGTTTGGTACCCACGGAGACCTGCATGGTATAATTTTGGAGGGTGTCGCATTGTTAAACTAGTTTAGAAATTGAGTCCTTAGATATGCTACAGGAAAATCACTTAAATTTACCTTAAGAACTAAAGGTGTGTTTGTAAAGATAAGGAATCGAAATAATATGACATTCATATGTCAAAAATGTTGGCTCACCCCAAACTTGCACCAATGATATGTTTTCGTGCTGGACAATCTAGGTAATCTTAGACAAGTCTCTCAAACTCTTCAAGTCTAATGTGTACAGTTGATTTAATGCTTGTTTTAATTCCATATTCTTTCTCTTTTGATTGGTTGCAACCTTATTTTTCAAAATGATTCCTGAAAATAAACACGCCCCATTCGTACTACTTGTTGCATCACTTAAAATGGCCCAATCAAATGCCCTGCAGTTCATTACCATACATTGCTATGATTTGGAACAATAATACCTTACCATTATTTCCAAAAATCGAATTCATTTGTTAATAGGTCGAATTGTTGGTCGTGTGAAGGGAGAAACAGGGTTCAACACAAGATATGTCCTCATCAAAATTGACGACAAAGATGTCTCTTAATAAATATATTTTGATATTTCCAAGCAGAGATGGTATGTGTCTCAAACTCTTCCTCTTAGAGAATTGCTCCATAATTTCCCAGCTTTCTCAGGATTGTGATGAATTCTGCAACATTGAGAATACCTACAAAATTTCCCTTATTAAACTTATGTAAAGGAGCCACAAACTTGATAAAGATCAGTTCTAGTGTTAGGTTGAATTTTATTTATCCTCCTCATAATGGTCAAGGCTCTTATTCTAAATGTCGATCCTGAAGCATTCATACAAGAGAAAGGTATGAACCTTGAAGAGGGTGAGTGTGTAGCAATCACTAAGAAAAGATAATTGAAAAAAAAAATTGAACAGAGAATTTTCCTCCACAAAATGCAGTATGCCATAACAAGCAATAGTAGGAACTATTGAATTCAATTAAGTAAATCAACACTATTGATATTCCTCTGGCAGATAGAAACCCGATATTCATACATATAACCTATCTTTGGCATGACATGTTAGTGCACTCTCAAATTGAATTTGCGCCCATGTAGATTACTTCATTGATCAACGAAGTCATATTTGTTTGTTGCAGGGATCGAAGACTTGGCATGCTATTTTGAAGTTATCATATAGCATCCCACAAAGACACTTGATTCAATACATTTATTTTCATGTCTCGTGTTCTATTGCTACAAAGATAAATTCATGTTTTGTGTTCTATGTAAACAATGAATGCAAATCAACTTAGATATTCATTGTCAAACTAACTTCTTTCACTACCACAAAACCAAGTTATCTTTGACATCAATTCTAATACTACTAACAATATCCCCCTTTGGTATTGATGGAAACATTGATTTTGTCCTCCCCCTTTTGTCCTAAGAATTATTTATCCTTATTTCTCATTTGGGAAGACAAACCATATTACCTCCCCCTTTGACATCAATGGAAAGGGGTCAGTTTATAATTTTGTTATTTTATCCCCCTTTGATATTCAGGTTTCAAATTTTGGTTCTCATATCTATTTGTAACTCATTTTTCATTAGATCTTGAATCCACTCTGGCATCCCTGACTTTGGCTATGCCTTCTATTATCGATTCCCTGGAAAAGGTTATGTATGCTCAGGTTTGTATGTTATGGATTTGTTGATTTGTAACTAGCATTTTCTCATCCTTACACTGTAACGTATATACTGCTAAATGCTAGCTCATATCCAATAATTGTTGTCATTTTTAGTTTTCAATCCTGATAATGCCAAACTATGTAACACATAACTGCTCTAGCATACCATAGGTCCGTTATCAGACTAGGTAACGCTTGATGTAACCTCCTTATTTTTTTCCCCGCATCTCCACCAAGTTCCGAGGTTTAGTATTTTATCACTTATTGTCAATACATTGTCTCTCCCTTTGCTCATTCATTCTCATGAAGGCACAGTCTCTTTTTTCACTATTGTTCATTTGTTGTATTTGTTTATTGTTCATTGTATATAGCTCTATATGAATTGTAGTTGTTTTCCTTGTCCTTTTCTTCTCAAGGCCTGGAGAGGTCACTATTTCCTTTAACTTGATAACATTTTCATGTTAAAATTTATTTAGAAGCTTAATTTCCTAAATTGTGGTCATTGGGAACCCTTCTCTTTCATTGTCCATACAAATTTTCTTCAGGGCAACAATTTCCTTGGTCTTTATCTCCGTAGCCGTGTAAACTTTCCCATATGTGTCTTCTCCAATATATTCAAGATGCCTCTTTATTTTAATTTGTGGATTGAAATTGTTGTCCCATGGAAACTTGGAAACATCTGGCCAGTTGGATTCATTTGGAGATCCACAAAGCTCAAAAATTTTAGTGAGTTTCTTTGGTTCATTCTTTCTTATTAAAATTGGTTTTCTATATAAAATATATGTGAATATGCATCCCACTGACCACATGTCAACAAATGGACCGATTTTGTTGAGCCTAGCACAAACTCTGGGGGCCTATACCACAATGTTATTACTTTATTGGTCAGGTTTCCATTCTGGTCGCTACAGAATGAACTTTCCATACTAAAATCTAAAAGTTTTAGTATCCCATTAGTATCAATCGACATATTAGATCCTTTTATGTCCATATGTAAAATGCGGTTGATATGACAATAGTGCTACCTGATTAATAGTTATTTCATGTAACACTTAATCTGGGGAACACTAAAGCGCATTTTTGGTCTCCAAGCGAAACCGGTCAGATCATCATCCATATATTCAAATACCACATAAATGCTTCCATTGTACTTATTACATATGATTTCCCGTGTTCATCCTTCTTATTGGTTATATCCAATTCACTTGCCAAAGGATAATAATATTTTGATTGGATCTTCATGTATCCTTCATATATGTCATTGTCCCCCTCATCTTCTTGTTGTTTGTGTGACTATAGAAGCTCCCCCTAATATTATTCTTCTCTTGTATGCTCCTTTTTTAAGTTAAATTAATGAGAAGAAGGAGAAGGAAAAGGTATTATTCCCAATTTTTGTGTTTGATATTCAAAGGGATCCCTTGTGAAAGGCTTGGTGAATATATCATCTATTTGTTCTTTAGTTGATATATACTCTAGCTATGCAATTTTTTAGCAACTTTCTCTCTGGGGAAATGATACTTGATGGAAATGTGTTAAGCTTTAGAGTGAAGGACTAGATTCTTTGATATGCTCATTGCACTTGTATTATCACATTTGATAGAGATTGGTTCATTGTATGTTACTTTCATGTCTTGAAGATTTTGTTTCATCTTAATTACTTGTGTGCAACAAGATGTCGCAGCTATGTATTCAGCTTCAAAAATAGATAATGAAACTGAGGTTTACTTCTTACATAGCCAAGCAACCAATGATTCTGTTGACGGGAAAATTTGTCCGGCCAACAACAGGGGATCTCCCCAGTAAAAGGTCCCAATTAGACCTTGAATCGTTTGGAATAGGGATCCCGTCCGGGGTGTGGGTCCGGCTACCACTGAATTCTCCTTTGCTTTGGGTCTCGCTTAAACTCTATAAAACAATGGGTATACACCTAATCGACTGATACAAGACATATGATTGATGCATAAAATGTACATGCAACACTATGAGTAGCAAGAGGAAATCATAAAGCATGAAGACCGAAGGAAGTGTCGTTAGCAACACTTCATTAGGGTCATGCTTGCAAACTGTTCTGGCCACAAAGGAAACTGTTCCTCACGGAAAGATCATCCTTCACTTCCTAAAAGTTTAAATGATAGCACGAACACAGATAAATAGTCATCAACATTCGCTAAGAAAGTGAAATAAACTCAACCACCATTAACATACTCAGAAAACTGTTATGCAACTGTGATGTGAATTGAAAATACAATTCCCTTAATATTAGGATGTTCAGAAACTGAAAATATAATACTCGACAGTGCTAATACATAAGACCACATCAGATCTACAAAGAGATTTTTCAGAATGCTTGTATTTATCATTAAGTGTATAATCTACTAGTAATACAATGTACTCATCTCGAGTCCCAAACAAAAGAACTGTTTCCAAGCTCCCGAAGGAGTATTTATAATATAAAACCTGCCCTTTGGGCTTCCTTGACTTTTTATCTTCCTGACCGTTGGGCTGCCTTGCGACCCAGTCTTTTCTGCGACCTGCAACCTGGGCTGTTGTTGCGACCTGCGACCTGACTGGGTCGCGGGGTCGCAGGTTGTAAGAAAATGGCCAAGATGTGACCTTGCGACCTTGCGACTAGGTCGCTGGGTCGCGAGGTCGCAAAAGGTGAAAAAATCGAAGAGATGCGACCTTTCAACCTTGCGACTATGTCGCTGGGTCGCGGGGTCACAAAAGGCGGAAAAACCAAAGAGATGTGACCTTGCGACCTTGCGACTAGGTCGCTGGGTCGCGGGGTCGCAAAAGGGAGGAAAACCGAAGAAATGCGACCGTGCGACCTTGCGACTAGGTCGCTGGGTCGCAAGATCGCAAAAGGCGGAAAATCAAAGATATGCGACCTGCGACCTTGGGTGGATCAGTGAGTTCTTTTGCCTTTTCTTTCAGAGGTCTCATGACCTTGTTCTCTGAAGCTAGCTTTAGCCCTCGTCATGAAACGACAGCTGTTATTTGCTGGTGATGTCATTTCCACACTAAGGGACTTTGCAAGTGATGATAAGTGAGCAGAATGGTTTCTGCTTTGAGTAAGATACTGAGCATCTACATAACACGTAATTTTGAGTTTGATCTGAAACCCAGATCTGCATCCTCCGGAGTTCGCTAGCAGTTTTTCGATTTGAGTAGACATAGCTGCTCCAGCATCTTCTCATATAACCTGCAGATAAGTGAATTTAAATCAGCCATATGTATATATGCAGACACATGTTAGGGAATCAACAAAAACAATACAATAACTTTAGCACAATAAAATTAGTTGGACCCCTGTATGGTCAGGCGCTGTGTCACTATATCATCAGAGAGAATGGTGTAGGCTCTCCCTGCGTCTCTCCAACTACTGCAGATGCATATTAGTATGGTTGTAGACTGAGTTCGACATGCAAACTTAATTGATGGGAAGTGTTGGCCTGGGCAACATGCTCCTTATGTCCTCCGTGACATCCATTATGATATGTACTAACGATACATTTTCCAATTCTTGAGACGCGCTCACGATACTCTTGGGATGAGACTGCGGAGAACCCAAGCGTAGCCATGACTTGCAGAGATTAGCCGCGCACGGAAATTCACTTTGAGGCAACGCCTTCATCAGAAATAATTCCTTGGGCTGCTGGTAAGGCCTGCAAATTACGTGTAACTGTTCCCACTCTGCATGTAGCCCAGCGCTGACCTTCAGCATACATGGGCTATATTCGTAACTTCGCTGGCGCCTTGGAGACGCATTAAAGGTATTTCAGACTTACAGGTCGTGGAGGTTGTGCTGGACGACATGGCAGGCTCAAAAAAAATCGAATAGGCTGGGATAGGAGCATAATGATTTGACACTGAACGCCAGGCCTCCTCGAGTCAGCAACTTTGCTGTAGTTTTGAAAACGGAGCTTTTATCCTGTAATAGAACATCTACGGTAATGGAGGGATTTGTCGCTCTGGAAACAATACTCCACATCCATTCCTGCGTTGGTTCGATGGGACGTTTCGCTCTTCCCTGGCGGATCTGTATCCTACTGCAAATGAAAAAACCAATACAGGTGAATCTGTGTGCATGTATTCAGGATGGAATCGCATGCCATTTTCCACGCTGTCATAGCTAACTGTACGCTGGGTAATGGCAAACACTGCCATTGTTTTAACTGGATCAAAACGCATCCTTTCACACGCGGCGGAGAGCCCAGACAATATGCTATGGACTGCCTTATGCGTGTTGTGACTGCGCTGCAGTAGGATGAAATGTCGAACATAAATTTTGACCATCATTATCTCCGCTTTAACGTTCATCATAATTCGAGTCTTCACCGGCGCCATGCTCGCATGTTATCATATATTTATTACGATGTTGGGCTTCACAAAATCTGGCCGTTATATGTATATGCTGCGCATGTTTATTATAGATTGAACACCTGGCATCGGACGTGTGGCTCCATGCAATGCTTTATATGGTTCTGCTTGCCACCTCACATGGTTTTGAAAACGTATGTTCCAACGTAAGTTGTTTGACCGTCAACCCTTCCCTGTTTTAACCATAAATATCACAATGCAGTGGTGGGTTAGTTATGATGTTTCGCTCCCATATATCCATTCCAACGTTGAAACCTAAACATACACTATGGTTTTGAAAGCATATGGGTTTGTGCCTTGGTGTAAATTTGCAATGCAACCTTGGCCCATGAATGCGCGCCCACTTGCAACGGTCTCTCATAGTTCTGCTCCCACGATCTTCAATGTAGAGTCGACCAACGTGTCCATGCAGCTCCGTTCCACCTTTTATCGTGAGGTTGGACCGCTATATAATATACGTTATCGAACATTTGCGCCTTAATTATAAAGTTGGACCACAACATATGTATATATTTGCACTCAAATAAAAACCTGCCATCGAAAATTTATCCCCATGCAACGTGTGCATGTAGTTTTGCGTTGGGTTTCAAACGTAAGGTTGACTGCTCCATGCAATGTAAATATGGTACGTTTGACTCCATGCAATGCTGTTGGACCATTGAAAACATATATATATCTACTCCTAAATACTTACCATAGGCGGAAAAACTGTCTTTGACCTTTTCGCCCATGGGTAACGCACCATAGTCATTACAACACGTTACTATGGGTTTGTTACGATGCTTGCTCCACGTTAAAACGCAAATTTCGACCAAACCTTATATATCTGTTTTCAAAGAATAAAACTCGGCCATAGGAATGGCCACGTCGAATCATAATGCATTTTCATATAATCTTGACCCGCGTTTTAGTTGTAACGTTGACCACCATATATATATATATATGCCTCAAACATTCTAACATACGAATTAGGCATAAAGGTATTTGAGCCTAACTGTAATGTTCCTTTCGATGGTCTTATATGGTTTTGAGATCACATGTGATTGCGCCTAAGCTTGAATATACAACGTCACCTTAGTCCACGGGTGAGCGCCCACTTATAATGCTTGCACATAGTTTTCTCCACGATTTCCTATGGTTTTGAAACCATATGATTTCTTTGCCTTGGTTTAATCACATCATACTTCAAACCATAACCTTGGTTCATACATTTGCGCCCACCTTGTAGCTCGGGTTCAATAGATATTGTTTCTCAAAGGTGTGGTTGATATTCGAAACTCTGTCGTTGGCTTGCCAGCACCACCATGTGTGTTTTCGCACCGCTGCTCAACACGAAAACACCTTGACTGAGATCGTTGTTCAATGTGAGTCTTCTAAGTCCACTTTGTTCACCGGGATATACTTTGGGCTAGATTGGTCGGGGTGGTGAAATATGTCCCTTTGTGTGCGCCCATCGACATTTAGATGGTATGGTACAGGATCTGGACATTTCCAAACGGAGCGCTTTTAAGCATCTGGTGTGCACTAGTGAAGAAAGCTTTCTTTTGCATCAGTGACATAGAAGGTTCTCTCTGATAAACATGTATCACACTATCCCTCTTTTAAGAGTACTGATCGTTTGCTCCTGCTCCTCCCCTGTTCCGCAACTTTGACCTCGTCGTTGAGCCCAATTTTATTTCCCTTGATGTCGTGACACGACTAAGGAGTTTTTCACCCGTGGGGTCAACCTGCGTGGAATATTACAACATCATAATTACTCTTCAATAATGATGACCACAAATAAAACACATGAAACTAACAAGCTTAAGGGAAGTATTCAAACAACATGCTTAATGACCTACAGCAGGAGGGATTTTACTCGTCAATACACAAAAGGTTTCCATTCAAACGTATGTGGAAATCTCATTACACATGGCGCGACTGCGGTAAGAATGTTCGAGCGTACGCTAGATGATCCCTCCCACATATGGCGTGATTGTAGCGACAGCATCAAGTCATGGTGATGAGACAACTCGTGAGGGGTTGGGGATAGGTCGGCGGGATGTCGTTGACTGCAGTTCAGGTGAAAGACTTTAACGCCTAGGCGAGCAGAGGGGGAACCCGAAATTTTAAATATACCCAAAATTTTGGGTGGTGTTGTAGCGGCTACAACAAATGGCGAACCACTGGTAGAATCCAACATCTCTGTCAATATCACCACAATAGTCTGAGTCCGGATAATGATGCAAGGGAATATTGAACAAGTTCCGTGGGTACCCTTTGTATTACTTTGGCCCTTTACAGGTATGCCTAATCCTTGTGCCTCAACTAAGTCCCGCTAATCAGAAACACATCAAAGAGAAATATCACAGACGCCAGTAGCTTGTTGATGATGTGAAGAGCAAGGCACTGGGTTTATTATTCTCAGGATTTTTAAAGTAAGCTTCTGGTGTTGCTCCGCTGCCAGCAGGCCTAGACAGTACCCCGGAGGAGTCACTTCAAGAAATCACAAACATTGCTCCGCTGCCAGCGAGCCTGGTCAGTACCCTGGCGGAGTCGTTGCATTACCTCTCTGCACAGGAAGCCTTTCTCGATCCTTTACCCTGATTTGTTTCATGTGCTTACAGCACTTATTTTCATGTGCTCATGGCACTTATTTTCATGTGCTCATGGCACTTATTTTTCATGGGCGGATGAGGGATCTCGACTTATTTTACGAGCAAGAGAGGTTGTTTCTCGTGTTACAGAAACTGAAAGATATATTGATTTGGGTTTGCCCTTGTGCCAAACCTTCACATCCCATCTACCACAATAGGTGAAGCGTGCAAAACAGATCATTAAGATGTCCAAGATTATGCTGCGCACAAGGCTTAGGCTACGGGTATGGGTCATTCGAACTCATTAGGTCTCCCATAAGCAACCGGCTCGTATCTCCCTAGCTAAATGAGTTTAGACTCATAGGCATCTTGTTGAGAAAGCGACTTCAATGACTCGTCCTAAGAGAAAGATGCCTCTTAAGATAGCCACCACAACCTCACGCCAAAACAATGGAGTTACTGTTTCAACAATCGGGGCAAAACAAGACTGCAAGGTGATAAGGTCGCAATAAGGGCTCGTCCAGTGGCAGGTGACATGACAGAAATGATGTGAGGAAGAGAGAGTACGACGCAATGTAAAAGGCGAGGCTCAAGATGCAATGCACTGCCATGTGCGGGAACGATCAACCAGTTGTAGGTGGAAAAGAGGCGTAATACAAGCAATGATTATTTATGCAACAACAAGCAACTGAAAAGGAAATGAAAGAAAATACTTGTAACATGATGTTTCCTAAGATATTAATCATAAACAAAAACAACAAACACATTTTTAAACTATGAAGTAAAAAATTTGGCAAGTAAACCTAATTAACTTGAAACTAAAAATTTTATTGCAGGTCCTAGCTAGCCTACACCTAAACCCTAGTTTAACCAATGATGCGGTCGGGTTATGTAAAATCAGTTTTCCAGTGCACCCACCGCATTAATTTGCATCCTGCAACGAAAAAAATGATCAGGATCAGAGCCAGTATCTGAAAAAGTGCAGCAGCAACAAAACTTCTCTGAGGAGCAAGTGTCATGGCAAGATGATCAGAGATACTTACCAAAAAACATGCCAGAACAGATTGTGCAAGATGAGTCCCATTCTCATCTTGATAACCAGCAATATGTTCTTGAAACCCAAAATTTATACATGACACAGGTTCATCCATGCATAATCCTAGGTCTAATGGGCGCCGGGTAAGCCATTGCCTATTTGCAGGCACATCAACCGGGTAAGGTTCATCGAGTTGACTGGGAATCTCCTCATGGTGCTGCAGACCATCCGTTTAATGGAATGGAAGAAATAAGCAAGTGCCAGGTGAATTATGGATGCACGCGCATCCAAGCGTAGGAACCTTAGTCTCGAAAACCCTAGTTCGGGGTTGCTCTTGGGTTTGGTCAAGGATGTGAGGATCTGAACCCACTTTTAGTGGGGGCTGCAATTCCTTGCCGTTTTGAACAAAATCCAGACCTTCGAGCGGGGGGTTTCCCAACGTCGATTGCTTGGCGAGATAAACAGGCAAAAGGGTGTGATCATCAATTGTAATGATTGGAAAGATATCAGTGAGCTCTATATCAATTCGGCGAAATGTTTGTGTGCTGACAGATTGATGATCTGATGTATCAGATTCTTTAGATTCGCCAGGATGGGGAGGATTTACCGTAAGGTTTCTGGGCAGTTGAGGGATTTGGGAAAAATCACATGATAATGTCTGATTGCAAGTGGTACTGGCTGGGCAACCACTGGAAAGATTAGAGACAATGGTTGGCATTTTCTTGTCAGTGAATAAATCAGTGTATATCAGTTGTTGCACACCAGATGTTGGGGGACAAGAATATGTGCTCAGGGAAACTTCATGAGAATGAAAAATAAACCCAGACGAAATGATATCAGACGTGGTTATGCTAGGAGAAGCATGGTACTTGGGAGTCACTATTTCAGAAACCCTAACTTGAGAAACCTTGGTTGGAGTTATTTGAGGGGCCTCATCAGGGTCTAAAGAACTAGGAATGACAGCCAGCAAGAGCGGGAATGCTTCAATTCCCTGATGGGTACTCGAATCTTCATTAAGTGGATTATCAAATTCAGGTGTCTTCATATGGTCAACCAAGAGATCCGAGTGACAATCCTCAGTGGTATGATTGAATATGTTTTCAGATAAGGAATGATCGCTGCAACCATCGATTTGACCAAGTTGGGTACCTGGCATGTCGGGTTTCCCGGGAGTTACCGACTAGGAGGAATCAATAGAGGGGACGTATTGAGATTGCCCAGATAGGAAACTTCTCCTATGGTTGTCTAAATATTCCGAGTGAGAATGATCAGATCTAAAAGATTCATCGATTTTGAACTGTGATTGTGAAACACCATCTGTGTGCTTATGATTGTCGCCAATACCAGTATAAGGAAATTTTGAATGTCTCGAAGAAATTACTGGTGTGGCGGGATCGGGAAACCAACCGGGGAATAATGAACGAATAGATTGAGTCGCAGGGGCGTTAACCATACGAGGCTTTTCAACACGCGCATCCGTGTCAATCATAGAAAACGATGATCTGGAAGGCCTTGCAAGGGAATCAACTTTATGCGGGGTAGGAGTCGATTCATAATCCGAATGTGAACCAGATTTAGGACTAAGTCCAGGGAGACATCGAGTGGGCTCGGGGTAGGTTTCATGAGCCAAAAGAGATAATGAACCACTGGGGTGTTCAGATTCATAGTCCGAATGTGAACCAGATTCATAATCCGAATGTGAACCAGATTTAGGACTAAGCCCAGGGAGACATCGAGTGGGCTCGAGGTAGGTTTCATGAACCGAGAGAGATAATGAGCCACTGTGGTCTTCAAATTTGGATTCGACATGGTGCGTGAAAGATTCAAAGGTAGTGCGATAGGCTTTATCCTCTTGCCAGTGTCTATCCTTGCTCAGGACTTCCAAAGTCAACTCCACTCCCAAACAACTCAGGAGGAGGGGCGAGAATATCACAAATAGAAACACTCTCTTTGGACGCCTGAATGTGGTCTGGACTCGGGGAGATGGACAAGGAAGCATTAGGGACAAATTCTAAACAGCCGGTATAGGGAACACTAGGATCTAACTAAAATTGCTCAAGGGAAATCACATACTTGAACTGTTCACCTAAACATTTCCAATCAACATCCCTCTCAGGGAACTCAAAACAATAATGAACGAATCTGATAAAGAACTCACCTAAAGATTCCTAAGGTTCCATTCTGATGTCATGTAACTTTATTACGACATTATGAGGATCATACCTGTGAAAAGCTTGTTGTAATTTATGGGCGAGTTGTTCAAACGAATGGATGGAAGCTTCTGGCAATGTGCGGCACCATTGCTTAGCGCGCCCTTCGAGGGTGAGGAAGAAAAGAAAACAAATCAAACCCTCATCGTCAATTTCATAGCACTCACCAAAGTCACAAAAATCTGAACAGTGTTGGGTTATGGACACCCCATTTTCACCATCAAATTTTAACTGGGGCAAGTGATACATAAGTTCATCGGAGATGTAGTATACAGGCTCATAAAACTCCGAAAAACATCTCGGGAGAATGATTTGGGAACGAGCCATTACAGATATGAGATTAACTGCAAGCTCTAAGGGCTCAGCTTTTCATCTGGCCCTACGGCTGTTAACCACAAGGTCGGAGGTTCAGGCCCTCCTTCTAGCGCCAATTCTGTTGACGGGAAAATATGTCCGGCCAACAGCAGGGGATCTCCCCGGTAAAAGGTCCCAATTAGATCTTGAATCGTTTGGAATAGGGATCCTGTCCGAGGTGTGGGTCCGGCTACCACTGAATTCTCCTTTGCTTTGGGTCTCGCTTAAACTCTATAAAATAGTGGGTATACACCTAATCGACTGATACAAGACATATGATTGATGCATAAAATGTACATGCAACACTATGAGTAGCAAGAGAAAATCATAAAGCATGAAGACCGAAGGAAGTGTCTTTAGCAACACTTCATTAGGGTCATGCTTGCAAATTGTTCTGGCCACAAAGGAAACAGTTCCTCACGAAAAGAACACCCTTCACTTCCTAAAAGTTTAAATGATAGCACGAACGTAGATAAATAGTCATCAACATTCGCTAAGAAAGTGAAATAAACTCAACCACCATTAACATACTCAGCAAATTGTTATGCAACTGTGATGTGAATTGAAAATACAGTTCCCTTAATCTTAGGATGTTCAGAAACTGAAAATATAATACTCGACAGTGATGATACATAAGACCACATTAGATCTACAAAGAGATTTTTCAAAATGCTTGTATTTATCATTAAGTGTATAATCTACTAGTAATACAATGTACTCATCTCGAGTCCCAAACAAAAGAACTGTTTCCAAGCTCCTGAAGGAGTATTTATAATATAAAACCTGCCCTTTGGGCTTCCTTGAATTTTCATCTTCCTGACCGTTGGGCTGCCTTGCGACCCAGTCTTTTCTGCGACTTGTGACCTGGGTTGTTGTTGCGACCTGCGACCTGACTGGGTCGCGAGGTCGCAGGTTGTAAGAACATGGCCAAGATGCGACCTTGCGACCTTGCGACTAGGTCGCTGGGTCGCGGGGTCGCAAAAGGTGAAAAAATCGAAGAGATGCGACCTTGCGACTAGTTCGTTGGGTCGCAGGGTCGCAAAAGGCGGAAAAACCAAAGAGATGCGACCTTGCGACTAGGCCGCTGGGTCGCGGGGTCGCAAAAGGGAGGAAAACCAAAGAAATGCGACCATGCGACCTTGCGACTAGGTCGCTGGGTCGCAAAAGACGAAAAATCGAAGATATGCGACCTGCAACCTTGGGCGGATCAGTGAGTTCTTTTGCCTTTTCTTTCAGAGGTCTCATGACCTTGTTCTCTGAAGCTAGCTTTAGCCCTCGTCATGAAACTACAGTTGTTATTTGCTGGTGATGTCATTTCCGCACTAAGGGACTTTACAAGTGATGATAAGTGAGCAGAATGGTTTCTGCTTCGAGTAAGATACTGAGCATCTACATAACACGTAATTTTGAGTTTGATCTGAAACCCAGATCTGCATCCTCCAGAGTTCGCTAGCAGTTTTTCGATTTGAGTAGACATAGCTGCTCCAGCATCTTCTCATATAACCTACAGATAAGTGAATTTAAATCAGCCATATGTATATATGCAGACACATGTTAGGGAATCAACAAAAACAATACAATAACTTTATCACAATAAAATTAGTTGGACCCCTGTATGGTCAGGCACTGTGTCACTATATCATCAGAGAGAATGGTGTAGGCTCTCCCTGCGCCTCTCCAACTACTACAGATGCATATTAGTATGGTTGTAGACTGAGTTCGACATGCAAACTCAATTGATGGGAAGTGTCGGCCTGGGCAACATGCTCCTTATGTCCTCCGTGACATCCATTATGATATGTACTAACGATACATTTTCCAATTCTTGAGATGCGCTCACGATACTCTTGGGATGAGACTGCGGAGAACCCAAGCGTAGCCATGACTTGCAGAGATTAGCTGCGCACGGAAATTCACTTTGAGGCAACGCCTTCATCAGAAATAATTCCTTGGGCTGCTGGTAAGGCCTGCAAATTATGTGTAACTGTTCCCACTCTGCATGTAGCCCAACGCTGACCTTCAGCATACATGGGTTGCATTCGTAACTTCGCTCGCACCTTGGAGACGCAGTTAAAGGTATTTCAGACTTACAGGTCCTGGAGGTTGTGCTGGACGACATGGCAGGCTCAGAAAACATCGAACAGGCTGGGATAGGAGCATAATGATTTGACACCGAACGCCAGGCCTCCTCGAGTCAGCAACTTTGCTGTAATTTTGAAAACGGAGCTTTTATCCTGTAATATAACATCTACTGTAATGGAGGGATTTGTCGCTCTGGAAACAATACTCCACATCCATTCCTGCGTTGGTTCGATGGGACGTTTCGCTCTTCCCTGGCAGATCTGTATCCTACTCTAAATGAAAAAACCAATACATGTGAATCTGTGTGCATGTATTCAGGATGGAATCACATGCCATTTTCCATGCTGTCACAGCTAACTGTATGCTGGGTAATGGAAAACACTGTCGTTGTTTTAACTGGATCAAAACACATCCTTTCACACGTGGCAGAGAGCCCAGACAATATGTCGTGGACTGCCTTATGCGTGCTGTGACTGCGCTGCAGTAGGATGAAATGTCGAACGTAAATTTTGACCATCATTATCTCCGCTTTAACGTTCATCATAATTCCAGTCTTCACCGGCGCCATGCTCGCATGTTATCATATATTTATTACGATGTTGGGCTTCACAAAATCTGGCCGTTATATGTATATGCTGTGCATGTTTATTATAGATTGAACACTTGGCATCAGACATGTGGCTCCATGCAATGATTTATATGGTTCTTCTTGCCACCTCACATGGTTTTGAAAACGTATGTTCCAACGTAAGTTGTTTGACCGTCAACCCTGCCCTGTTTTAACCGTAAATGTCACAATGCCGTGGTGGGTCAGTTATCATGTTTCGCTCCCATATATCCATTCAAACGTTGAAACCTCAACATACACTATGGTTTTGAAAGCATATGGGTTTGTGCCTTGGTGTAAATTTGCAATGCAACCTTGGCCCATGAATGCACGCCCACTTGCAACGGTTTCTCATAGTTCTGCTCCCACAATCTTCAACGTAGAGTCGACCAACGTGTCCATGCAACTCCATTCCACCTTTTATCGTGAGGTTGGACCGCTATATAATATACGTTATCAAACATTTGCGCCTTAATTATAAAGTTGGACCGCAGCATACGTATATATTTGCACTCAAACAAAAACCTGCCATCGAACATTTATCCCCATGCAACGTGTGCATGTAGTTTTGCGTTGGGTTTCAAACGTAAGGTTGACCGCTCAATGCAACATTAATATGGTACGTTTGACTCCATGCAATGCCGTTGGACCATTGAAAACATATATATATATATATATATATATATATATATATATATATATATATTTGCTCCCAAATACTTACCATAGGCGGAAAAACTGCCTTTACTATGGGTTTGTTACGATGCTTGCTCCACGTTCAAACGCAAATTTCGACCAAACATTATATATCTGTTTTCAAAGAATAAAATTCGGCCATAGGAATGGCCACGTCGAATCATAATGCATTTTCATATAATCTTGACCCGCGTTTTAGTTGTAACGTTGACCACCATATATATATATGCCTCAAACATTCTAACATACGACTTAGGCATAAAGGTATTTGATCCTAACTGTAATGTTCCTTTTGGCGGTCTTATATGGTTTTGAGATCACATGTGATTGCGCCTAAGCTTGAATATACAACGTCACCTTAGTCCACGGATGAGCGCCCACTTATAATGCTTGCACATAGTTTTCTCCACGATTTCCTATGGTTTTGAAACCATATGAATTATTTGCCTTGGTTTAATCACATCATACTTCAAACCATAACCTTGGTTCATACATTTGTGCCCACCTTGTAGCTCGGGTTCAATAGATATTGTTTCTCAAAGGTGTGGTTGATATTCGAAACTCTGTCGTTGGCTTGCCAGCACCACCATGTGTGTTTTCGCACCGCTGCTCGACACGAAAACACCTTGACTGAGATCGTTGTTCAATGTGAGTCTTCTGAGTCCACTTTGTTCACCGGGCTATACTTTGGGCTAAACTGGTCGGGGTGGTGAAATATGTCCCTTTGCGTGCGCCCATCGACATTTAGATGGTATGGTGCAGGATCTGGACATTTCCAAATGGAGCGCTTTTAAGCATCTGGTGCGCACTAGTGAAGAAAGATTTTTTTGCATCAGTGACATAGAAGGTTCTCTCTGATCAACATGTATCACACTATCCCCCTTTTAACAGTACTGATCATTTTCTCCTTCTCCTCCCCTGTTCCGCAACTTTGACCTCATCGTTGAGCCCAATTTTATTTCCCTTGATGTCGTGACACGACTGAGGAGTTTGTCACCCGTGGGGTCAACCTGCGTGGAATATTACAACATCATAATTAATCTTCAATAATGATGACCACAAATAAAACACATGAAACTAAAAAGCTTAAGGGAATTATTCAAACAACATGCTTAATGACCTACAGCAGGAGGGCTTTTATTCGTCAATACACAAAAGGTTTCCATTCAAACGTATGCATGGCAATCTCATTACACATGGCGCGACTGTGGTAAGAATGTTCAAGCGTACGCTAGATGATCCCTCCCACATATGGCGTGATTGTAGCGACAGCATCAAGTCATGGTGATGAGACAACTCGTGAGGGGTTGGGGATAGATCGGCGGGATGTCGTTGACTGCAGGTCAGATGAAAGACTTTAACGCCTAAGCAAGCAGAGGGGGAACCCAAAATTTTGGGTGGTGTTGTAGCGGCTACAACAAATGGCGAACCACTGGTAGAATCCAGCATCTCTCTCAATATCACCACAATAGTCTGAGTCCGGATAATGATGCAAGGGAATATTGAACAAGTTCTGTGGGTACCCTTTGTATTAATTTGGACCTTTACAGGTATGCCTAATCCTTGTGCCTCAACTAAGTCCCGCTAATCAGAAACACATCAAAGAGAAAGCTCACAGACGCCAGTAGCTTGTTAATGATGTGAAGAGCAAGGCACTGGGTTTATTATTCTCAGGATTTTTAAAGTAAGCTTCTGGTGTTTCTCCGCTGCCAGCAGGCCTGGACAGTACCCCGACGGAGTCACTTCAAGAAATCACAAACGTTGCTCCGCTGCCAACGAGCCTGGTCAGTACCCCGACGGAGTCGTTGCATTACCTCTCTGCGCAGGAAGCCTTTCTCGATCCTTTACCCTTATTTGTTTCATGTGCTTACAACACTTATTTTCATGTGCTTGTGGCACTTATTTTCATGTGCTCATGGCACTTATTTTTCATGGGCGGATGAGGGATCTCGATTTATTTTACGAGCAAGAGAGGTTGTTTCTCGTGTTACAGAAACTGAAAGATATCCTGATTTGGGTTTGCCCTTGTGCCGAACCTTCACATCCCATCTACCACAATAGGTGAAGCATGCAAAATAGATCATTAAGATGTCCAAGACTATGCTGGGCATAAGGCTTAGGCTACGGGTATGGGTCATTCGAACTCATTAGGTCTCCCATAAGCAACCGACTCGTATCTCCCTAGCTAAATGAGTTTAGACTCATAGGCATCTTGTTGAGAAAGCGACTTCAATGACTCGTCCTAAGAGAAATCTGCCTCTTGAGATAGCCACCACCACCTCACGCCAAAACAATGGAGTTATTGTTTCAGCAATCGGGGCAAAACAAGACTGCAAGGTGATAGGGTCGCAATGAGGGCTTATGCAGTGGCAGGTGACATGACAGAAATGATGTGAGGAAGAGAGAGTACGACGCAATGTAAAAGGCGAGGCTCAAGATGCAATGCACTGCCATGTGCGGGAACGATCAACCAGTTGTAGGTGGCAAAGAGGCGTAATACAAGCAATGATTATTTATGCAACAACAAGCAACTAAAAAGGAAATGAAAGAAAATACTTGTAACATGATGTTGCCTAAGATATTAATCGTAAACAAAAACAACAAACACATTTTTAAATTATGAAGTAAAAAAATTGGCAAGTAAACCTAATTAACTTGAAACTAAAAAATTTATTGCAGGTCCTAGCTAGCCTACACCTAAACCCTAGTTTAACCAATGATGCGGTCGGGTTATGTAAAATCAGTTTTCCAGTGCACCCACCGCATTAATTTGCATCCTGCAACGACAAAAATGATCAGGATCAGAGCCAGTATCTGAAAAAGTGCAGCAGCAACAAAACTTCTCTGAGGAGCAGGTGTCATGGCAAGATGATCAGAGATACTTACCAAAAAACATGCCAGAACATATTGTGCAAGATGAGTCCCATTCTCATCTTGATAACCTGCAATATGTTCTTGAAACCTAACATTTATACATGACACAGGTTCATCCATGCATAATCCTAGGTCTAATGGGCGCCGGGTAAGCCATTGCCTATTTACAGGCACATCAACCGGGTAAGGTTCATCGAGTTGACTGGGAATCTCCTCATGGTGTTGCAGACCATCCGTTTTATGGAATGGAAGAAATAAGCAAGTGCCAGGTGAATTATGGATGCACGCGCATCCAAGCGTAGGAACCCTAGTCTCGAAAACCCTAGTTTGGGGTTGCTCTTGGGTTTGGTCAAGGATGTGAGGATCAGAACCCACTTTTAGTGGGGGCTGCAATTCCTTGCCGTTTTGAACAAAATCCAGACCTTCGAGCGGGGGGTTTCCCAACGTCGATTGCTTGGCGAGATAAACAGGCGAAAGGGTGTGATCATCAATTGTAATGATTGAAAAGATATCAGTGAGCTCTATATCAGTTCGGCAAAATGTTTGCGTGCTGAAAGATTGATGATCCGATGTATCATATTCTTTAGATTCGCCAGGATGGGGAGGATTTACCGTAAGGTTTCCGGGCAGTTGAGGGATTTGGGAAAAATCACATGTTAGTGTCTGATTGCAAGTGGTACTGGCTGGGCAACCACTGGAAAAATTAGAGACAATGGCTGGCATTTTCTTGCCAGTGAATAAATCAGGGTATATCGGTTGTTGCACACCAGATGTTGGGGGACAAGAATATGTGCTCAGGGAAACTTCATGAGAATGAAAAATACACCCAGACGAAATGATATCATACGTGGTTATGCTAGGAGAAGCATGGTACTTGGGAGTCATTATTTTAGAAACCCTAACTTGAGAAACCTTTGTTGGAGTTATTTGAGGGGCCTCATCAGGGTCTAAAGAACCAGGAATGACAGCCGGCAAGAGCGGGAGTGCTTCGATTCCCTGATGGGTACTCGAATCTTCATTAAGTGGATTATCGAATTCAGGTGTCTTCACATGGTCAACCAAGAGATACGAGTGACAATCCTCAGCGGTATGATTGAATATGTTTTCAGATAAGGAATGATCGCTGCAACCATCGATTTGACCAAGTTGGGTACCTGGCATGTCAGGTTCACCGGGAGTTACCGACTGGGAGGAATCAATAGAGGGGACGTATTGAGTTTTCCCAGATAGGAAACTGCTCCTATGGCTGTCTAAATATTCCGAGTGAGAATGATCAGATCTAAAATATTCATCGATTTTGAACTGTGATTGTGAAACACCATCTGTGTGCTTATGATTGTCGCCAATACCAGTATAAAGAAATTTTGAATGTCTCGAAGAAATTACTGGTGTGGCGGGATCGGGAAACCAACCGGGGAATAATGAATGAATAGATTGAGTCGCAGGGGTGTTAACCATACGAGGCTTTTCAACACGTGCATCCGTGTCAATCAGAGAAAACGATGATCTGGCAGGCCTTGCAAGGGAATCAACTTTATGCGGGGTAGGAGTCGATTCATAATTCGAATGTGAACCAGATTTAGGACTAAGTCCAGGGAGACATCGAGTGGGCTCGGGATAGGTTTCATGAGCCAAAAGAGATAATGAGCCACTGGTGTGTTCAGATTCATAATCTGAATGTGAACCAGATTTAGGACTAAGTCCAGGGAGACATCGAGTGGGCTCGAGGTAGGTTTCATGAACCGAGAGAGAGAATGAGCCACTGTGGTCTTCAAATTCGGATTCGACATGGTGCATGAAAGATTCAAAGGTATTGCGATAGGCTTTATCCTCTTGCCAGTGTCTATCCTTGCTCAGGACTTCCAAAGTCACAACTCCACTCCCAAACAACTCAGGAGGAGGGGCGAGAATATCACAAATATCAACACTCTCTTTGGAGGCCTGAATGTGGTCTGGACTCGGGGAGATGGACAAGGAAGCATTAGGGACAAAGTCTGAACAGCCGGTATAGGGAACACTAGGATCTAACTAAAATTGCTCAAGGGAAATCACATACTTGAACTATTCACCTAAACATTTCCAATCAACATCGCTCTCAGGGAACTCAAAACAATAATGAACGAATCTGATAAAGAACTCACCTAAAGATTCCTGAGGTTCCATTCTGATGTCATGTAACTTTATTACGACGTTATGAGGATCATACCTGTGAAAATCTTGTTGTAATTTATGGGCGAGTTGTTCAAATGAATGGATGGAAGCTTCTGGCAATGTGCGGCACCATTGATTAGCGTGCCCTTCGAGGGTGAGGAAGAAAAGAAAACAAATCAAACCCTCATCGTCAATTTCATAGCACTCACCAAAGTCACAAAAATCTGAATAGTGTTGGGTTATGGACACCCCATTTTCACCATCAAATTTTAACTGGGAAAAGTGATACATAAGTTCATCGGAGATGTAGTATACAGGCTCATAAAACTCCGACAAACATCTCGAGAGAATGATTTGGGAACGAGCCATTACAGATATGAGATTAACTGCAGGCTCTAAGGGCTCATCTTGTCATCTGGCCCTGTGGCTGTTAACCACAAGGTCAGAGGTTCAGGCACTCCTTCTAGCACCAATTATGTTGATGGGAAAATCTGTCCGGCCAACAACAGGGGATCTCCCCATTAAAAGGTCCCAATTAGACCTTGAACCGTTTGGAATAGGGATCCCATCCGGGGTGTGGGTCCGGCTACCACTGAATTCTCCTTTGCTTTGGGTCTCGCTTAAACTCTATAAAACAGTGGGTATACACCTAATCAACTGATACAAGACATATGATTGATGCATAAAATGTACATGCAACACTATGAGTAGCAAGAGGAAATCATAAAGCATGAAGACCGAAGGAAGTGTCATTAGCAACACTTCATTAGGGTCATGCTTGTAAACTGTTCTGGCCGCAAAGGAAACAGTTCCTCACTGCAAGAACACCCTTCACTTCCTAAAATTTTAAACGATAGCACGAACACAGATAAATAGTCATCAACATTCGCTAAGAAAGTGAAATAAACTCAACCACCATTAACATACTCAGCAAACTGTTATGCAACTGTGATGTGAATTGAAAATACAGTTCCCTTAATCTTAGGATGTTCAAAAACTGAAAATATAATACTCGACAGTGCTGATACATAAGACCACATCAGATCTACAAAGAGATTTTTCAAAATGCTTGTATTTATCATTGAGTGTATAATCTACTAGTAATACAATGTACTCAGCTCGAGTCCCAAACAAAAGAACTGTTTCCAAGCTCTCGAAGGAGTATTTATAATATAAAACCTGCCCTTTGGGCTTCCTTGAATTTCCATCTTCCTGACTGTTGGGTTGCCTTGCGACCCAGTCTTTTCTGCGACCTGCGACCTGGGCTGTTGTTGCGACCTGCGACCTGGCTGGGTCGCGGGGTTGCAGGTTGTAAGAAAATGGCCAAGATGTGACCTTGCGACCTTGCGACTAGGTCGCTGGGTCGCGGGGTCGCAAAAGGCGAAAAAACCGAAGAGATGCGACCTTGCGACCTTGCGACTATGTCGCTGGGTCGCGGGGTCACCAAAGGCAGAAAAACCAAAGAGATGCAACCATGCGACCTTGCGAAGGTCGCTGGGTCGCGGGGTCGCAAAAGGGAGGAAAACCAAAGAAATGCGACCGTGCGACCTTGCGACTAGGTCGCTGGGTCGCAGGATCGCAAAAGGCGGAAAATCGAAGATATGCAACCTGCGACCTTGGGCAGATCAGTGAGTTCTTTTGCCTTTTCTTTCAGAGGTCTCATGACCTTGTTCTCTGAAGCTAGCTTTAGCCCTCGTCATGAAACGACAGCTGTTATTTGCTGGTGATGTCATTTCCGCACTAAGGGACTTTGCAAGTGATGATAAGTGAGCAGAATGGTTTCTGCTTTGAGTAAGATACTGAGCATCTACATAACACGTAATTTTGAGTTTGATCTGAAACCCAGATCTACATCCTCCGGAGTTTGCTAGCAGTTTTTCGATTTGAGTAGACATAGCTGCTCCAGCATCTTCTCATATAACCTGCAGATAAGTGAATTTAAATCAGCCATATGTATATATGCAGACACATGTTAGGGAATCAACAAAAACAATACAATAACTTTATCATAGTAAAATTAGTTGGACCCCTGTATGGTCAGGAGCTGTGTCACTATATCATCAGAGAGAATAGTGTAGGCTCTCCCTGCGCCTCTCCAACTACTGCAGATGCATATTAGTATGGTTGCAGACTGAGTTCATCATGCAAACTCAATTGATGGGAAGTGTCGGCCTGGGCAACATGCTCCTTATATCTTCCGTGACATCCATTATGATATGTACTAACGATACATTTTCCAATTCTTGAGACGCGCTCACGATACTCTTGGGATGAGACTGCGGAGAACCCAAGCATAGCCATGACTTGCAGAGATTAGCCGCGCACGGAAATTCACTTTGAGGCAACGCCTTCATCAGAAATAATTCCTTGGGCTGCTGGTAAGGCCTGCAAATTATGTGTAACTGTTCCCACTCTGCATGTAGCCCAGCGCTGACCTTCAGCATACATGGGCTGTATTCGTAACTTCTCTGGCACCTTGGAGACGCAGTTAAAGGTATTTCAAACTTACAGGTCATGGAGGTTGTGCTGGATGACATGGCAGGCTCAGAAAACATCGAACAGGCTGGGATAGGAGCATAATGATTTGACACCGAACGCCAGGCCTCCTCGAGTCAGCAACTTTGTTGTAATTTTGAAAACGGAGCTTTTATCCTGTAATAGAACATCTACTGTAATGGAGGGATTTGTTGCTCTAGAAACAATACTCCACATCCATTCCTGCGTTGGTTCGATGGGACGTTTCGCTCTTCCCTGGCGGATCTGTATCCTACTGCAAATGACAAAACCAATACAGGTGAATCTTTGTGCATGTATTCAGGATGGAATCGCATGCCATTTTCCACGCTGTCACAGCTAACTATACGCTGGGTAATGGCAAACACTGTCGTTGTTTTAACTGGATCAAAACGCATCCTTTCACATGCGGCGGAGAGCCCAGACAATATGCCGTGGACTGCCTTATGCGTGCTGTGACTGCACTGCAGCAGGATGAAATGTCGAACGTAAATTTTGACCATCATTATCTCTGCTTTAACGTTCATCATAATTCCAGTCTTCACCAGCGCCATGCTCGCATGTTATCATATATTTATTACGATGTTGGGCTTCACAAAATCTGGCCGTTATATGTATATGCTGCGCATGTTTATTATAGATTGAACACCTGGCATCGGACGTGTGGCTCCATGCAATGCTTTATATGGTTCTGCTTGCCACCTCACATGGTTTTGAAAACGTATGTTCCAACGTAAGTTGTTTGACCGTCAACCCTGCCCTGTTTTAACCATAAATTTCACAATGCCGTGGTGGGTTAGTTATGATGTTTCGCTCCCATATATCCATTCCAACGTTGAAACCTCAACATACACTATGGTTTTGAAATCATATGGGTTTGTGCCTTGGTGTAAATTTGCAATTCAACCTTGGCCCATGAATGCGCGCCCACTTGCAACGGTTTCTCATAGTTCTGCTCCCACGATCTTCAAGGTAGAGTCGACCAACGTGTCCATGCAGCTCCATTCCACCTTTTATCGTGAGGTTGGACCGCTATATAATATACGTTATCGAACATTTGCACCTTAATTATAAAGTTGGACCGCAGCATACGTATATATTTGCACTCAAACAAAAACCTGCCATCGAACATTTATCCCCATGCAACGTGTGCATGTAGTTTTGCGTTGGGTTTCAAACGTAAGGTTGACCGCTCAATGCAACGTAAATATGGTACGTTTGACTCCATGCAATGCTGTTGGACCATTGAAAACATATATATATATCTGCTCCTAAATACTTACCATAGGCAGAAAAACTACCTTCGACCTTTTCGCCCATGGGTAACACACCACAGTAATTACAACACGTTACTATGGGTTTGTTACGATGCTTGCTCCATGTTAAAACACAAATTTCGACCAAACCTTATATATCTATTTTCAAAGAATAAAACTCGGCCATAGGAATGGCCACGTCGAATCATAATGCATTTTCATATAATCTTGACCCACATTTTAGTTGTAACGTTGACCACCATATATATATATGCCTCAAACATTCTAACATACGACTTAGGCATAAAGGTATTTGATCCTAACTGTAATGTTCCTTTCGATGGTCTTATATGGTTTTGAGATCACATGTGATTGCGCCTAAGCTTGAATATACAACATCACCTTAGTCCATGAATGTGCGCCCACTTATAATGCTTGCACATAGTTTTCTCCACGATTTCCTATGGTTTTGAAACCATATGATTTCTTTGCCTTGGTTTAATCACATCATACTTCAAACCATAACCTTGGTTCATACATTTGCACCCACCTTATAGCTCGGGTTCAATAGATATTGTTTCTCAAAGGTGTGGTTGATATTCGAAACTCTGTCGTTGGCTTGCCAGCACCACCATGTGTGTTTTCGCACCGCTGCTCGACACGAAAACACCTTGATTGAGATCGTTGTTCAATGTGAGTCTTCTGAGTCCACTTTTTTCACCGGGCTATACTTTGGGCTAGACTGGTCGGGGTGGTGAAATATGTCCCTTTTCGTGTGCCCATCGACATTTAGATGGTATGGTGCAGGATCTGGACATTTCCAAACGGAGCGCTTTTAAGCATCTGGTGCGCACTAGTGAAGAAAGCTTTTTTTTGCATCAGTGACATAGAAGGTTCTCTCTGATCAACATGTATCACACTATCCCCCTTTTAACATTACTGATCGTTTGCTCCTGATCCTCCCCTGTTCTGCAACTTTGACCTCGTCGTTGAGCCCAATTTTATTTCCCTTGATGTCGTGACACGACTGAGGAGTTTGTCACCCGTGGGGTCAACCTGCGTGTAATATTACAACATCATAATTACTCTTCAATAATGATGATAACAAATAAAACACATGAAACTAACAAGCTTAAGGGAAGTATTCAAACAGCATGCTTAATGACCTACAGCAGGAGGGCTTTTACTCGTCAATACACAAAAGGTTTCCATTCAAACGTATGCATGGAAATCTCATTACACATGGCACGACTACGGTAAGAATGTTCGAGCGTACGCTAGATGATCCCTCCCACGTATGGCGTGATTGTAGCGACAACATCAAGTCATGGTGATGAGACAACTCGTGAGGGGTTGGAGATAGGTCAGCGGGGTGTCGTTGACTGCAGGTCAGGTGAAATACTTTAACGCCTAGGCGAGCAGAGGGGGAACCCGAAATTTTAAATATACCCAATATTTTGGGTGGTGTTGTAGCGGCTACAACAGATTCTCCTAAGAAAAAAGCATCACTACTTGTATTTTTTCTATCATCTATGCAGTTGGACCAATCTGCATCTGTGTAAGCTAATAATGAAAATTATTTTCCATTTGGATCCCACAGTCCATAATGCATTGTTCCTTTTATATATCTGAAGATTTTTTTTGTTGCTAAGAGATCGATTTTCTTTGGATCTGATTGATATCTTGAAATTAACCCAACTGTTAGCATTTTTCTGGTCTTGAAGTTGTTAGGTATAATAGGTTTCCAATCATAGTTTTGTACAACTTTTGATCAACTTCTGGTGATTCATCATCCATGCTTAGCTTGCATCCAACAACCATGGGAGTGGTGAAAGGTGAACAATCCTCCATTCTTAACTTTTTCAACATTTCTTTTAAATATTTCCTTTGAGAGATGACCATGACTTCTGAGTTTCGTATGATTTACAGACCAATGAAGAAATAAAGTTCTCTAATAATTTACATTTCAAACTCTGAATTCATTTTATTAGAAAACTATTGGACTAGATAGTTTTTGTTGCTTCCAAATATTATGTCATCAATATATACAACTACAATCAAGAGTTATTTATCATCATATTTAATGTACAAATTGTTGTCAGATGTATCTCTCATGAAACCATGCTTTTGAGGATATTTGTCTAAACGTGAATACCATGCTCGTGGTGTGTGTTTGAGACCATAAATTTCCTTCTTTAATCTATAAATTTCATTAGGACTATCTGATATTTGGATGCCCTCAAGTTGTTCTATATATACTTCTTCTTCAAACTCTCCATTAAGGAAGGAAAACTTCACATCCATTTGATATACTTTGAATTTGTTGTGACATGTAAAGGAAAGAAACATCCTAATTGCTTCTAACCTTGCCATTGGAGAAAAATTTCATTCTTTTTTATCTGGTCTAGAATTTGTTATAGCGCTAGGATTGTATGGGCCAGAAGTTAGTGTGTATATGAATAAATTGTAGTTTGATTGTCATGTTTGACAAATACCTCAAGAAAAATAATTAGGGAAGTACTATCGTATATGGAAGTTGTTGGAATGACGGACTTGGAATGATAGTCTTTAGTGGTTTCAAGAAAATCCCCGCATCTTCAACAAAACTCAAAGGGTATTGGGTAAGTTACAATATGGAACAAATCTATTGGTTACATAGTTGAGATTGTATGGGCCAAAAGTTAGCTTGTATATGAAGAAGTTACAATTTGCTTGGAAAATGTTTGACAAATACCTCAAGAAGAATCATTGGCGATTTTTTTTTAAATTATAATTGTTGGTATAACAGCTCAAATTTCAAAATTGGATTCCTATTAAAACATATAGAGGTGAAATTTGTGTAATTCCTAGTTGTGGAGTTTTACTCCATGGAAAATTGAATAGAAATGTGACTAATAGCATATTTGTTTGACAAAATGTCCATTAGGAATAATTGTATAGAGTTGTAATCGAGAATACCTAGTTTTATTAATGTCACTTGGTGTAACTCCTAAATGAAAAAGCTTAGTGCCATTGGAAATTGGGTGAACTATGATTACAGAGTTTGACATTATGGAAGAATTGGGAAAAATTGAAAATTTGAAAAAAAAATCCCAAATTATAATGTTGAAATAAGGTTGAATTCATTAGAATTTATATCAAAATCGATTTTGGGATTAAATAAATGCATAGGGGGTCGAATAATAGAATCCATGTTTAAAATTATTGATGTTTGTGTGTTAATCAGGCATATGTATGACCTTGGAGAAAGTGTATAAATTTAACAAGAGTGGCAACTTCAGAGAGACTTAACTTTTATCTTATATATAAATATTGAGCATGGTTATATTTGTTGGAAGGTAATTCAGAGGAGAACATGATAGAAGGTTTATATCTTCAAAAAATGTAGACAGTTGTTTCAAAAAGTTGTAGAAAGAGGTCCTTTGAGCTTGAGAGAAGAATGCAATTGGAAATGTCTTAAAGATTTCCGAACAAGTTTTAATTTTGAAAAAAGAGCTCAAGATGATATATTTGCATACCATATATGAATATTCAACAAGGAAGACTATTGATACCTCATGATGGTGCTTGTGTAATGGTGTAAAGACTCATTTGGAGGTGCAAAATCATGAAATTAAAAATGTTTGTTTATTCATAGGTTGAATATTAGAGCAAGGAGCATGGATAATCTAGCTAATGGCAATATTGTGATTTTAATATTAAGATGGATGAGTGCGAAGAATGAAGATTGTTAAGGAATTTTATAGATCAATTCCCAAATCAATCATGAAGAATGACGGGACAAAGACATGGATATATTAATTAAGGATGCATCTAAGTACTTATTTTAAGTTTTAAGGGAAATCGAAATTTTCAAAAAAAGAGTTATTGAAGGATTTGGCTATGGTAGTTGAATATTATATGAATTAGAGAACAATGACAAGTATAAGGAGCCATAGGAAATATTGGTTATTGATTTGTGTGTCAAAGGAGAATAATTAGTAGAGTATGGAAGATACAAACATGTAAAGAAGCATTGTAAGATTCATTAACATTGCAATTGGTTATTTTGTGTGGCCAAGTAATAATGAAAAATAAATAAGCATAGAACAAGCAAGCAAGTTTTTCAGGAAAAAAAAAATAAGAGGTGAGCAAGCAAAGAATGATATGCACATGCTTAAGAAGGGGATAAGAGTTTCTCATTTTTTAATATAAAGAGAAAAATAAGTAATAATCACTAGAAAGCACACTTACAAATAATAAAATGATGGAATTTTTCTATGGCAAAGGAAATTTGTCTAGGAAAAAGAGAACAAGGACTTCTTGAGGTAATGGGTAAACCATCTCTATAGGTACTTGTATATATTCCTAGAAGAGTTTTAGGCTATGAATCAACAACTTAGGTGTAAATCACATTGTGAAAATTAGTTTCCATTCACTTTAAAAGGGACAATGGAGGAATAAAGCACTCCATTGTGTATGGATTGGTCTTGAGTATCAAATTTCACAAAGATTATCCAATAAAGTGAAGATAATTCTAGAATGGAATAAGTCTATAGAAAACTCAAGATAAGGGTGGTATATGTCATCATGTGACTACTTGAGTTAGTTGGAAGATATTGCGGTGATATGGTAATTCTTCTAATAAGGAAATGGAAATTATGGATGAGTGATGAAGGTAGGAAGTGTTGATTGCATTCCAACTGTAAAAATGGATAATAAATCAAAGAAGAGTAGTTATTTCTAGAAGTGAATTATTTAGGTGACATGTGAAAGGGGAAAGCATATATATGTTGATTAGTAAATTAAAAACATAGTGGAGTCTGGAGGAGTCTACATGAAACTAAAGAAACATAAATGCAACATTATAGTGTTGGAATGTTGATCAATGAAGTCAAGGCAGAAGCTAAATTTATCAATGAATAAGAGAGTGGTAAATAAGACTATAATATCAATGTAAAGTAGGATCGATATAATTGGAAACACTACGAGTGCTGGAAAAAAATAATGCAAGGTAAAATTGGGTAATTTCACTGAAAAAGAGAGCATACGCTGATAATGTAACACCATTATGGTATTTTTATTGAAAATGTGGAGTGGAAAAATTTGGCCTTGGCCATGGAGTAGCAATGCAAGGATGGTTAGAATAATAGTGCTAATTATTGTTAGGAAATGATAAAGAATGCTACAGGATGTTGACAAAGGTGTTGAAATAGTAAATTGTGAGGATGGTAAGCAAGACGACCATGATGATGAGGGATAATTCATTTTATTTTCTTTTGTTGCACTGATGCAGTTATAATATTTAGAGACCCATTAAGCATTGTTAGTTGTACAGCATAAGATTGTTAAGAAATAAAATATTAGATAGCTATAATGCATATGCACTAGTAGCCATGCTAAGAGCTAATGCAGATGGAAATGTATGAACATGTATGATATTATTATAAAATAAAAGTAGCTTACTGATATAGATGAAATAAAGATATCATAATGATTAGATGTGGCTAATAATTAATGGATTATTCAACCAAGAAAATGTTTACATCATGTCTAAAAATGTTGATGATGATGATGCATCTGACACTCAATCTTATGAAGAAAATATGAGGATAATAAAATGTTGATTAGGAGGTTGGAAAAGGAATATGAAAGCCTATATAACACACCAATCAACCAAGTGGTCTCAGATAAGATGATGGTATTCATGCATGTATGAATTTAGTGTGCCTATGTTATATATATTTGAATGAAATTTTGGTAAGAATTCTTTCAGTCGTGACTTGATATCTTGAATTGTATGCTTGTGTGATTTGAATTCACTTAGGTGAATGCACGTAGAATGATATCCCACTTGGTGTGGTACAGGTAGAATTTTTTTATATATAAAAGTTATTAAATCTTTTGAATGCACTCATATGAGATAAAATGGCATATCAAGTTATGTTGGTTATGATTTAATAACTAAGGTAGATCAAGAGTTATAATTATGTTATAGAAGTGAATTCTAGGAGAGTTAGTCATGTGTAAAGGAATAATGGTGTTGGATGTGGAAAGCCTATAATGCTACACAAGTTTTCAACCGTCTCCATACTTATATTGGTGCCTTGGACTATAACCTTTTTTCCAACACTAAGAACGCATTCAGAGGGGAAGGATTTCCCAAGAGATTACATAGTAGAGAATAGAAATATTCTTTATTACACTTGAGGGATTATTTATCAAAGAAGGTTATATTATCAGTGTTGTGTTGGGATAAAGAGGAACGTGTCTAGATTTTTGAGAAATTATTGGGGATGTGGTTGGATGATGTGTTGAGGCATTGGCTAAATATTTTGTCTCATCATAATGCAATCCTATATCATAGGAATATATTATTATTGAATTAATGCAAGGATGCATTGAATAGATGTGCATGAATAAATTTTATAAGTGTGCAAGTTGTGGTTATAAACACATATCATGGCATATATTCTTGAATGTATTTTGTGAGTACATGCTTGTTATGTTTCCTTGCATATAATATGATTATCGCTAAAATGATGGAATTATTGATAAATTAATGAATTTTGAAATTATTTAAGGAGTTTTGAATGTTGTATTGAAGAGATGGTATGCTAAAGTAGTCATATTTTGATGGACCACAAGAATTTTTTGTTAGGAGAACAAAGTTACATTAAGAGATGCCCTGTGTAAGTACTAAAATCTACTTATATTGAAGATATGGACTATTGTCTACATAAGTGAAAGCTAATCATTATGTGGAATTTTTTATGTATTTTGGAAAGCTAATTATATGGTAATAACTATTTTAAAATTTTATGGAAAGATAGAGAGATGAATCATAATATTTGTATGTTTATCATATGGTATAATTTGATGGTGGATCTACCTAGTAAGGGAAAATGATGAATATTTTAAAGTTGTAAATCCTGAGAAGAAGTCCACTCTGATGACACTATAACCCTTTGATTACCATAAATTATTGATTGAGTGGACATTGCCAATTATAGGATGCCTATGAATAATACTATATAATTTGACGCTCTTCTTGCACATGAAATCCTTAGCAATATGGATCAACTTAGGTATTTTTTAGTAGAGAAGGGGATGCTTGAGCCTAATAGAATGAGTGCAACAAGGAAGAAGGATATTAAATGAATTTTCTATGTGAAAATATTGTGGAATTATTTTTGGAATCGAGGGTGTGTTAGAAATGACAATGAATTGAAATCTTGCATATGATAGACTTGTGAAGTAAAGGAATACTCATACCAAAAAGAATTGAATTAAAATTGCATACTTAATTTTGCATTATAAATATATATTTTTTCTTTGTGGAGTTGAAAACTCATGTGAAATGAGTAACTCTTGCATAAAAGATGCTATAAAAAGCATATTTCTAAATGGTTTTTATATGAGTAGTAAGACATGGTTTTATTTATGAAAAGAAGAACATCAAGGATGGTGTTATTTCAAAGTGGAGAAGAGGGGGAATATAATACCCACTATGTGCATGAATATAAAGAGTAATTATGCGGTAATTGCGTAAGTGGTTTACATTTGATTACTTTGTAATTTATATGAAAAAATAATAATAGTATAAAACACTAAACTTGGGGTTATATATTCCTGGGAGCACCATGGGGCACTGAAACATTGTGAGGGGAAATAAGGTGTTTAGTAAAATAATATTTTATTAAGGTGTCTAGATTCAATATCCTTCACATCTATTTATATTATTTGTCTTGTGTTTAATTCCCAAGATTTATGGAGCATGTGGTCTCCATGCATGCCATATATTCATACAAGACTTGGGAAAGGATTCATTCATCCTTTGGGAAAAATAATTAATTTTTTCTCTCCTTGGGGTTGAGAACCATGGAGGGTGTTGTAATTTGGTGCGTTGAGAGAGGAATTGGTAGGCCAAGACACTAGTATGCTAAGTCATGGAGGAGAATGCTAACATGACGGTTTGTTGTGAGACCATTCACATACATTGAGATGTCATTGATATGTTGTTTGTTAGTGCTAAGATTATATTGTTTATCTAGGTATGTTGCTATGGTAACTCAAGTTATTATTCATGTATAAGGAAATTGGTTGTGAGTGTTTGTAATTGTTACAACAAATATTTATTGGGTTACAACATTTGATATTTTCCTAGCCAACTCGCATCACATCATTGAAGGGGAGTGGGATAGCCAGAGGGACTAATTAGTAGTAAAAGGGATGTTAATTTTTATGTTATTCTCTATGCTTGCAACAATTACTTAAATGTATTATCATCATTGACAATAATTGTAGATATAATATCAAAAATATGTACAAGAATATATGAGTTCATTTGATTACAACTAAGGGTCCCAATTATATACCTAGATAGGTACCCATTCACAAATGGTCATGTCCTTGGAGGCATGACTCTTCAACGCTAGTTATTAGTTAATTATTCATTATTTTTTATTGTTATATATATGTGTGTGTGTGTGTGTGTGTGTGTGTGTGTGTGTGTATTATTAATAACAGACTTCTAGGAATAGGAATTAGCCCTTAGTTGCACTCTTTAACACTCCCTCTCAGCTAGGGAGGAATTCCAACTGTCAACATCCATCCATTATTATTCCATTGTGTCCAACATGTGCCATCTATGAAACTTGTTTCCTCTCTTATAAATATTGAAAACATAGTCCACTAAGAAAGGATTGAAAGAGGGTGGGTAAGAATACCCTGCCATCCTCGCCAAAGTGATAGAGGAAAGTCCTCATGTACAGGGATAGAAACCCTACCAATATTTATCCTTTAGTGATAAATTTGTTGAACATCATGCATCCTAGTAATAGGGAATAGAGTAGTACATGATGCATCAGTCAGTACTACTAATTAACCCTAACCACTTTTCCTCATTAGAAATATGAGAGGCACTTCCCAAGAGTCTCATACTACACTGGTAGGATGTATGATGCGGTATCCATAGGGGAAGCTGAACCACTCACCCTGTTCTCATATAGCGTACTCCATAGGGGAAGGTGGACCACTCACCTTGTTCTCATATAGTGTACTCCATAGGGGAAGGTGAACCACTCACCCTATGTTCACATACTGGGATATGTACTCCACAGGGGAAGGTGAACCACTCACCCTGTGCTCATATAACTCCAATAATTATCCTAGGCCCCAGGAGCCCAGAGCTAATAATTTTTCCTTCCCAAAGGTTTTTTGAGGATATCAGCAACCTGACCATCCATCCATGGGAGCCTCATTGCTCCTCCAAACAGCATATATATTAGGGCACACAAATCACTAAAGATATTCTTCAAAACACATTGTCTTACAACTAGCCATTCTAACAGTTGTGATTTTAGCAATCCTTTTTTTCTTGTACATCCAGGATACTAAATAAAAAATCGTGTTAAATAAAATATTTAACTAACCTTACTCCCTCTCACTCGGGGAGACTAGAAGCCTAAGCTTTTCCAATTCATAAAGGTGTCCCAGTGGTTGTTCTACACAATTTCCTTTCATACAACCAGACTCTCTTTGGTTTAAGGTGCATGTTTTAATACAAAGGATCCACCTGGTAGCCTGCTCATCGTGGGATCCAATAACCTGAATAATTTCCAATCAACGTGTCATGCTTCTGACAACTCACTTCCATAGGTAATTCCTTTTCTATAATTACCAGGAGGTTTCAACAGACAACTCCCTTTGCAACTGATGAGATGAAACATTCTTCAATTTGTAACCATGAGTCCTACTCATATTATTCAAGACCTAAAGGTAGCTTCAGAGTATGTGTTTCTTAATTATAAACATCAACAATTCATGCGAGCATCTTATCTTCCCTCTAAAGCCTCTTCATCAATCAGGGAGACTTCAATTACATCCCACTCAATGAAAAATTGAACTAATTCATCTCTCTGGTGTAATTGTTGTTCCAGTCAATGTAAGATCACACTTATCGTATTTCAAAATATTATGATTCAAGTCTTCAGACTTCTCACAAAGCTTCTCTTATGATGATAAGAGATTATCTAAGAATACTTCAAGCAAGATTGTAGTGATGATGCATATCTCTCATTCCAATGATTCGAGAAGTCATCAATCTTTAAACTTAGTTCTCACATTATATTATATTATGCATGGAAAAATTTATCAAACTAGGAACCAAGTAATATGTTAAGTTGAAATCTCTTCAATCTTGTCACCTCTGTATTGCCAATGCCACTTAAGATTTATGAAAGAAATTCTTAACCAATCTTATTTGAGAAAACTGACTTCAAAAGACATATGCTTGAATCATAAACTTTAAATTATGCCTTATTCCATATTGACATATATAGTCTTCAAGAGCATTAAAAAAAAATACTATTAGAAGATACATACTTTATACTTTTGGTAATTAGGCATATTTACCAGTAGTTACTACCCACCATAATTCATGGAATTCTTTGCATTATTTATAGTTTGGTAGTTAGACATATTTACGAGGAATTATTGTCCACCATAATTTATGGAATTCTTTGCATTATTTAGGTAGGAGTAAAAAATTAAATATGTTGTATGCAAAGATTGTAACAACCCCAAGGCCTTTCTCCACCAAAGCTCTGATACCATGTTAATTTTTATGGCATGTTCTATGCTTTCAATAATTACTTCAATGTCTTATCATCATCATTGACAATAATTGTAGATATAACATCAACAATACATACAAGAAGATATGATATCATTTTATTACAACTAAGGGTTCCATTTATATACCTAGGTAGGTACCCATTCACAAATGTTCATGTCCTTGGAGACAGGACTCTTCAACATTAATTATTAGTTAATTATTCCCCTACTTGCACTCTTTAACAGGTATCCCATTCCTTATGGTGTGCAAGATTGAGCATGAAAGAGACGCTGGAAAATAGCATTGTGTAGAATTAATGTTTTGAAAGGTAAGTTCCCTAGCTATAAACATTGTTATAACCATGGCATATGAGGTATAATTCCATGGCTTTAGTAAATGTTTGGGATGAGTGAGGTAACCATAGCATTAGTGAATTCCCCATTATTTCATTTCTTGGAATGGGGATGGAACCTACTTGAGTTGGTGCCTATGGTTAGGTGGAAAAATGCTCCCATGGAACTACTCAAATTTCAATTAATAATAGTTAAAATATTGATTTGTATTATTTATATTTTGGATACTATTGCTTGTGGTGAGTATCATGTTGGTGATTATGCAATAACTATGGATACTGCAAGTTTGGGAATGAGTGTTACAGCTCACGAGTTCTTGTTGAGATACTTAGTAATGATTCATATGTACAATTGGGAAGCTATCACAACCACATATGGTAATTCCAATGGTTTAAATCTATCTCTATCCTGTATATTAATTTTCATCCATGTCAATTTAAGGTTAATAACATTTTGGTTAGGCTACAAAGGACCATAATCATGCATAGAATGTACTTATATGTATTTGAAAGGATTGTGTATGAATGTTGTTGTAATTTCCCATGTACTACCTATTATTATTTAACATATAAACAAAAATATTTTTATGTGATAAGATCATTAAATGTGCTCATGGGTTGTAGAACAATTTTATATGGGAAATGTATTTCCATTGCAATATTTTTATTTTTTGTAAATTATATGCAGGGATATTGGTTACAACATGATCATGTAATGTGTACATTATGATGTGGCGTTAAAGAAAGAAGTTAATGAAAATTGGTGGTTTCAAGAAGTATATTGTATCCTCAATAGAGCATAGAGGGTATTGGTACATTACAATAATTATATTATACGACATCTATTATAGATTTTCTTACAATCATTCTTATGATCCTACAATATCATTTTCTAGTAATGAAATGAGTTGTGAAACTAATGTACAAATTATTGTGGCCTCCAACTAATTATTTCTCTTGAGGAAACAAAAGGACATATTTTTTATGTTATAGGATAGTAATGGATTTTTCCTAATGTCGAAGAGGTTTAGTAATATGTTTATTCTTATAAATATATGTCAAACCATGTTTTAATTTTTCTTATACCTTAAATTTGTAAATATGAAAATTGTCTATGTTATTCATATCTTAAAGGAATAGTGAGCTTCTATTGTGCAACATTAGTTCTAATGTATTGTCCAATTTTGGATTTATTTTATTTTATTTATTTTTTCAGGGAGTCCAACTTTGTATATTCCATTAAAGGAACATATGTACTCTATAAATGTTGTATACATCCATCACGTCACTTGTGGGAATTGAACTTGGGTGGGGAAGATTCCATTCCTACCTCCCAACCACCCGAGATCTGCCCAGTTGACAAATTTGGATGGATTTATCATTGGAATGTTTCAAAATTAATCTCTTGTTCCTTTTCCTACTCTGTAGGTTTTGGAAGAATTCTAAGTGTTTTATATGTTATCTTTAGACAAAAATAAGTAGGGAGGGAAGTAGACCTTCCTTAACGGATATCTACCTCTTAGTGAGCACACTATGAACCCTCCACTCCAAACCATGGAAACATAAATGCATGATTAGTTGTATTCTTTACGATTTTGAAAGGTAATGCACTTGCATGTATGACCTTAAGTAAATATGTTTATTGTTTCTTGGTTTTTATTTTAAAAATATTAGCTCTTTCAAAATCCTATTACATATATTTTCCATGAATTCATCCCAAGTGGCTTGGTTTATATTTGTGTTTGAATTTGGTGACAGCAACATTTAGGAAAAAAATATTATTAAAGTGAGATTTTGTAATTTTATATTTTTAGAAAAAAATACAAAGTAATGTTCAAAATTTTATGAAAAAATTGTATATATAATAAAAACAATATATTGTTACATGAATATTTTAAAAACTTATCTGTGACAACTAAATTTGTAGATTTGGAAAATTTAATTACTATTCTCAAGATCTCAAGATTTGACAATTTTTGTTTTTTCATAAAGAAAATAACTATGATGACCATGCAACGTATTTTACTACCTCATTATCATGTATTTTAGCATATATAAGATCATCACCTTTTATCATCACTTGAAACATGATGAGATTTTCCTTATTAAGATAAAATCATTAATGTCTCTAGGATGTTATATTAAATCTTAATTTTATTTTCATCCATCTTAGTGGTAAGAATTTGTAATAGGTGTCAAAAATGTTAAGAATTTTTAATTGATGTAGACTAGTGTGCCTTAACACATGGGGATTCGAATTGGGTATTTGCTCACATAGAGCTAGTTAATTATCTAACAACATTGGCAACAATTAATTGATCCAATCACTTGGACTTTCCAAATAATTAATTTAATATGTATAATGTTGTCATTTGGCATATATTAACTAAATAAAATCATCCACTTGTCCAAGGTTTCAGAAATGGGAAAACATTCAAACTATTGGTTTTAACCATATACAATTATTTGTTGGAAACATATTATCAATGAAAAGATCTAAAATATGCAATGGTGCACACTCACATATTTATAATAGATATTTTACCTTAGAAACCAAAACTAGGAAAACTAGAAAGAATGTTTAGAGTCCACACCTCCTATTTTTCCTTGTACTATATTTCTTTACAATGTTATAATAAAATATAAGCCCCCAATCCATTAACCATGAATTAGAATACAATTGTAGTTACTTAACCAAAACATTAACATGGACAATACATTCGTGTAATGAAATCACCAAAAGGCAAAAATTGTAACGAGAAAAATCGCTCTATAAAATCCTGTTGTTTATTTTTCACATAGAATTTATGTCCTAATCCCACACTATTGATCATACTCATTGCTTCTTCCATCAACATCATGTTCACTTTTTTTTCAACTCCATACTGTTGAGGTATGTATGGTCTAGTATTTTGCCTTGCTATATTGCATTTCATATAGAATTCTCCACCATTATTCATCCTCAACACCTTAATTTTCTCCTCTACTTGATTCTCCATAGGAGTCTTAAACTCCTTAAATTTTTCAAGGACTTTAGACTTCTTTTCGAGGAAATATATCCATGTATTCCTCTAGAATTCATCTATAAATGAGACATAGTAAACATTTACCAAGTGATAGAACTGATACAACTCTAAACACATCATTGTGCACTAGTTATAATATTCCCTCTGCCCTTGTAACACCAAACGAGAATATTACTTGATTCTACTTTCCATATAAGAAATTTTCATAGTTTTTAAAATCCAAAAAGAAATTATACATAACTTCGACCATACATTTTCTATGTAGTACTCTAAGCCCCTTATCTGTGATATGTCCTAGTATTTGATCCCATCATATAGTATTTTTTCCAAATACTGTAGGAGTATTTCCTTTTTCAAAACAACGCTTAAGAACAATGGAATTTTTGCACCCATCACTAATACTGCTTCCTAGCAGCTTAGACATAGTTCCAATCCTAGCTCCCCTATGCAATTCCATTTCTCCTCGAACCATCCTACAAGTTTCAATTTCAAAAATTGTTTTTACACTTGAATCACTCACCATACTTATAGAAATCAAATTTCTAGCAAATCCTAAGATGTGTAGAACACCAAGGAGTATTCCTTCAGTCCACAAGCTTCAACTTGTATTTTCCTCATCCTACGATTCTGGCTAGCAAGTGATCTCCTAGGAAAACATCACTTCCATCATACATTTCATACTTGCAAAAGCACTCCTTATGAGGAGTCATATAAAATAGGTATCTTAGCCAACTAGCCAAGCCTCATGATATATATGTGTGCTTGAAGAAGACAAGTACACATCTCCTCCTTCATTCGAAGAGGTTTTTGATTATGTAGAAGGATCATCATTATATCCCTTTCCTCTCTCAAATCTTTTGGATCTATAATGTTTTTTGTAATGCTCTATTTTTCCACATTTTTATCATAATTTTACGAATTTTCCTAGAGATTTAAAACTTCCTCTATATTTAGAGCTCCTGCTTGAGGACTTATATTTGTTTATATCATGGAAGCCTCCTCTTACATATATTGAAATTGTGCTATAACTTTGCATATTTTTCCATCTCGTCTCCTCTGATAGAAAGGATGAGACTATTTCATGAAAAAATTAAAGTAGCATTACTACCTATGGTGACAACCAGACCACCCAACAAGTCAGGTAAAGAACACAACAAATCGATACACATATCTTCATCTAAAAATTTAATATCAAGAAATAATAACTAACTTACCACAATATTGAAGGTGTTTAGATGGTTTATCACCAAGTCTTCATCCTTCATCCTCAGGTCATAAAACTTCTTCTACGAGAATAATTTGTTCGTCGGGGACTTAGATTGGTATAAATCCCCTAAATTACTCCATAAGGCCTTCATTTTAGCTTCTCCCAAAACATTCAGTAATATCGAATCTAAGATACACAATTGTATTGTTCTCGTTTCCTACCAATCCAAGTTGGTCCAATATTCTATCAACATTCCCATTGGTCTAGTACCCAAATCAACCATGATCCATTAATCATTTTCCACCTAAATATATTCAATTTTGAGATTCAACTGTACAAAAATCTATCCATTGAGTCTCTCAATCTCTATATTTGAATTTTTCACCATTTTCTTTCATCACAAGAATTAATATTTCATATCTCCATTGTAACAAAGTTTTCCTTAGGCCTGAGCCAAAACCATTAGCCACAAATGGATCCCCTTGATGCCAAACTTATATAATACCAAATGTTTTTTTAATGCTATATAATTAACTGTTATGAATAGATTCTTAACAAAATACCAAAAATATGCAATGGCGCACAGACACACATTTAACATAGATATTTCACCCTATAAACACAAACCAAGAAAACTAGAAAGAATGGGCAGTCTACAACTCCTATTTTTCCTTATATTGTATTTCTTTACAATGTTACAAGATAAATAAACTCTCGATATATTAGCCTTGGATTAGAATAAAACTATAGTTCCTTAATCAAAATTACAATAACATGGACCAAAAAATCATGTGTCATGAAACCACCAAAAGGATAAAATCATACTGAGAAAAATACTCGATGAAAACCTCTCAATAAAAAGATATTGATGGTTTTTCACCATGGGGACTACCACCCCCCCACCATGTGACCCCCAATGTGGCCTCCACTCCAAAGAAACCATGTGCAAAGAAGATAATGCATACCCAACACACACTACCACTTGAAATCCATACCATCGACCAACTAGTAGATGAAGGTGCTCAAGGGAGAAGGATGTAGGTAAGAGTGGAATCCATACAACCACCCCCTCATTCAATGCTCACATGTAGGGAATCCATGAGGAAATGAGCCCTGGAATTGCATCAAGGATGTTGCAACACCCAAGACACTCAACTTAAATTATCAACTCGGATTGCGTACAAGCTTAGAGGTGACAGTGTTATATACACAGTGGGTCAAGTTCTACTCATGTCACCTGCGGTTATTGGATCAAGTCAAGGCAAGAAAAGACAACTGATTCAACTAAATATTAAGATAATTTCTATGGAAAGACAAAAAAACATACCCTAATTGCAATGAAAGGAGCATTAGCGTAATTTCATCAATGAAAGTACCATTCATTTGATGTAAAAGACTAATTGTAATGAAATGAGGGAAAGAGACTATACTAGTTGCAGAAATAAACCATGCTCCTCTATTTGCAAACAAATCAAATCATTATCCTATTTGTAGAATGGAAATTATTAATATAATTTCAAATTTCTTGGAAAGAATAAATTTAATCTACAACACACAACTAGTAAATTCAGAAACTAAGTCTAATTCACTTGCATTGAAGAGTTTCAAATGTGAAATTTTACTTCCTAACTCTATTTGTTTTTTTGTGCTTGCAGTGGAGGAAGGAGGGGTATATAATGGTCCTTGGGTATACCTAATCATGGATTCAAAGCTTGGATTTTGTTATTCAATCTCAAGATACAAAAATCAAGATCCTAGGGAAAACCTAGTTGCGTTTGGCTAGTGTTACGGGACTAGTACAGGGTGCTACACGAAACTTTGTTTTGCTACAGTAACGGGTCACAGAGATTCATGAGGGAAAGGAAGGTGTTATGAAGGTGGAGGAAAGTGGGTGAAGGTGGATGAAGGATGTGTGAGGCCTTTTTCCAAGCTTAGCAACCCTTAGAGGCCTATCTTGCACAAAAATGCATGCCCATGGTGTCCTTCATTGGCCCAAAAAGGGTGATCACGGTGGAAAATATTGAGAAAAGTATGAAGTGTCCAGGAGGAGGATGGAAATGTATAAGTGGATGTAGATGAGTGTGAAAACCATGCAAGTCACTGGCGGCTCATGCAGAGTAGTAATCAAGGACATACATCTACCAAACAATATTGCAGTAAAATTAACCAAAACGAAAAGAATGATTTGAATTTTATTTCTTCAAGATCTATTCTATCCTACAACATGCATCCAATGGATTTTACAAATCATGATATTAACTTCTAACTTGAAGAAACCAAACACGCAAAATAATTTCAATCCAAAGCATAGAAATTTCCCAGGAATCATAAACACATATTTTTGGTTTGTTGTTGTAGACTCTTCACCCACACTTTCCACAAGAGAGGTGGTGATTAGACCTCCAAATACAATTTTTGCAATCTAATTCCTACTTAAATAAATAAATAAATACAACAACTTGAACCATAAATAAAAAGAAAGAATACATGAGAGGGGATAAATCCTTTGGGTTGGGCCCTAACCCAAGAGTTCCAACCCTCTTAAGCAAACTCACATGTAGATTACCAAAATACCTTTCATTAATAGAAGATAGAGTGAAAATACATAATATATAAATGGAAATAATAGTCTCAAGTACTTGTCCTTCACTAACTCTTCCCAACTCTCAAAATTTCAAATCCTAATGAGCCCTTAGTTCTATTTATTTATAAAAAAAAAGTGACTAAGGTGCAACTCCCTTGAGGGGACTACTTCCCTCAAAAATATAGAAATTGGTGGATTTGGTTCCCTTAGATCTCCACATGCACTTTAGTTCCTCAGTTGTCAGTGGACTTCGAGTTTTTGGTGAGGAATCTTGGGACTCAAGTCAAGTTGGAGAGTTAATGTAGTAAACAAGCCTCCTATATTCTCTCTAGATGCCTCCAATGAGCCCCTACATAGTAAATATCTATAAAAAATATTATTTTGCCTGCATATTAACCTCATTAGTACATGAAATATGACATGCACCCTTTAGTCTCCCTACTAAGCACATCATGGCTAAAGATCTAAATTAATGTGATAAAAATAAATTTAAGGGTTGGAGGATAGCACAATGGGCCTCAAAATATACCTTTGATGGTACCCACCATCACACCCCTACTGAATCTATTTCTCACCCTATGATAAATTCACTCATTGATATGAAGTTCATTCATGGCCCTAATGGCCTCTCTAACATCCCAAGGCATCTCAGATAGTGTGCCTTCTTGTGGATAGAACTCTGCATTTGCTTATATGTCTTCCCACTCCTTTTCTCTTATGCATGGTCTCTTCTCTCCTGTAGGCCCAACAGTAAGGGAGGATTGAGTTTTAGACCTCTCCAATTGATCTTCAACCTTTTAATGATCCTTTTTTAAAGTGGCTTTCTCTCCAGGGAATTCCTTAGTATTTTAGGAGAGCGATACTCTCTTATTTGCAATTTGTGAGCCAGAGCATGACATCTCCTTTGGAAAGCCTAAAATATTTCAGTCCCCAACAACCTAAAGCTTTCCTCTAAGTGGAGGATAGCTTGTTCATGTGTTTTCATGTATCGAGGGGCCAATTGGGGATCTATGGAGATGATTTTGTGGTTACAGATGACAGTCTTGGGGCTCACTATCTCTGTGTTGATGTACAAGGGCTCATTTTCTTCTTTGTTCATCACTCTCTTCACTTCCTCAACCCTTGCTTCTTCATGGGTCAACCAAGAGGCTCCATATAACCTTCAAGACCCCCACATATGTAAAAAAAAATTCAAATTAATGAACTTCATGACCTTATTTCACCCTAATGACCTGACCTAACTTACCTAAGACCAACCTAGAAAAGCCTAGTTGTTATCAAGGATAACAGTGGCTCTAATGGAGATGTTGCGCCCCTATGGTGCAGTAAAGAACCAGCAACTCTAGTTCCTTATTGAAAACTGAAAATTATGAACGTGATGAAAACTTCTTCAAGCTTTTATGGCCTTCTCCTTAGGATCAAACTTGTTGAAAACTGCAATCCAAGCTTAAAACTAAATATGTACATGTTGAAAAGATGCTCAGAATACTTGAGCTTATTCACACACACACCTACCTACCCTATAATACTGAGAAACTACTAAATCATATGATACAAAAATTCTAGTGAAGCCATTGACTATGCACCAAAATCGAAACTAGAAAATATAATGGCAAGTGACAATGGATTTTTTTCTCACAGTGAAGACATGGTTGAAAATTCAAGCTGAAAAAATCTCCATGTAGTCTATTATAGGATCAATAATGATTTGATATTTTTTATGAATATTTTCAAAATCTTGAGCAAAGAAATCCTCATAGTTGAACACTTCACACTTATTTTTCATATCATCATATATTTTCAGTTGTGTCATTAGATCTATTTTTTAAAATAAAGCATTTCTCCATCTTGATGTCAAAAGACAATAGCTCATATCCTTGTTTTAGCTGAAAAAATTTCAATGGGTTGCATATGATATTGAAAATGATAAGACTAAATTTGAGCTTCAACATCTGTAATATCTTTTTCAAGCTCACAAGCCAATTCATATAAAAATCTAATCTTATTTTCAAGATTTCCTTTATGTGACTTTAAATAAAAAGGCAGTGATGAAGAAAATTTCTCACCAACTTCTACATCAAAACACTATTTTCTAAACTGCTAATTGGAAATACATACTGCCACAAACTTTTTCTTCTCCATCCATGTTTCCAAGAAAATAAGCCAGAAGACTGAAAAATGATTTAATAGATCTAACAGGTAACCTTTCCACCCATATTTTACACTTTCCTTGGAATGAATCATATAAAATCCTAATGAATACATCTTCTTGTTTGACTCTAAGGAGCTCAGTAAAGTCACGAAAATTTTATACATGCCCTAAATTCAAGCTTAAATCTTCTCCATAAAACATAGGGCCAATACTTAAAATATGTGCATCCTTGAGAAAAATATTTGGAAATCCATAAATTTTTTAAAATTCCACACATGCATACCTTGAAGAAATTGTAGCTGCATATAAATCTCTCATTTCCTAGTAGTGTTACCATAAAGCTATGAATTTCTGAATTCTTCAAGAATGGAGTTGCCAAGGTAGAAGTACAGCCTTCGAGTTTTCTGATCTCATGCTACCTTCAAGAGCTCAGTTCCTTTGACAAGAATCACCCAGGATGATATGACTTTCAGTCTCCCGGCAGACGTACCAAATTGTTATCACCAAACTGAGACTAACTAGGCTGCTCAACAATCAATTTAGTGTAACAATTTCAAGCCACTTAGGGTTGGAAGTTAGCCCTTCCAACCAGAGAGGGCTCTCTCAAGAAAAGATATTATATTCAATAAAAAAGCTTTAAAACGAAGATGGAAAACTTTTGGATGTTTTTTAGATGATTTTTTGTAGGTGGAAGATGAGTGAGGGCTAACATTGGGCATGGAGTTAGCATGAAAACTCAATTACAAACAAGCATCATTCATGGAAGTTGAGGCACATGAGCTCTTACAAAAATTATTATGACAGCAAACATAATGCATAAAAAAAGTTGGAGCATAAGATTTATGAATTCCAAGTAATTATGTATGAGTAAGCTGAATTAACATTGAAATGATAAAGGAGACAAACACATAAGAGCCCAATCAAAATCTCAGGTCTGAACAAAGTCTTCTGCAACTATGTATTAGCTATGTAAAGGAAAGTTACATGATAACATATTCATCTACATCGATCAAGCCCTATCTAAATCTAAAACTCCTTTATTTATAGAGTGAGGACTCATACAAATGGTTTTCCACCTTCCTAGCTTTGAATTCCTACCTTAGAGACCTATTTCAAATAGGATTACTTCACTTGGAGACTTCCTAGGGATATTTTTTGTTTGGCGGAGTTTGAATACAAAAATGACTCTTCTTTCATTAAATAGTTCAACAAATCCATTTAATAACCCTTATCAAATGTAAAAATTAATTTTCTGAGTGTAATGGACTGTTGATGTGTCACTATGCCACGTGGATGCTGAGTTGGACCTCTTCCAAGTCGAATTTTACATTTTTTGCACAAATATGTTTAGTGAAAATTCGGAAAAGTAAGCCTCAAATATGAGTGCATAATCTCCAAATCGTGGTGAATTTGAAAAAAATGAGAGAGGTTTTTGTAGATGGGATTTTTCTGAAGAAATACTTCCTTTAGATTTCCAAAATTATTTTTCATTTGGTCATAAATATAACTTCAATTTGACTTTTAAAACAGTAATGTACAGGAAATTTCGTAGCGCTCATCCCGTAGCGAACTACAAAATCTATCTTTTTCATAACCTTTGACCTTTCTGACTATTGGAGGGACTTCCTTAGGTAAAATAAGGTAAACACATTCCTTCATTCACCCCCGTCATGATATTTTTTAGGATTTTCTACCTTAAAACATTCTACAGCGAGTTTGTAGCGAAAACTCAACTTCAAGCCTGGAGCACGCTACGAGCTTGCCTAACTTTTCCAGATTTTTCAATTTTTACTCTTTATCTCCAAAAATCATGCGTGCAACTCTATAACTAATTTTATAGAGTATCCCAAGACAAAATTGGTCAAAAAGTGTGTCTTACCATCTTTCAAGGGGCAACAAGTTCATCCACTACAATCGTCTTCGAGCACTTTTTTATTCAATTCTACTTGCACCATCTCCATTAAACCAAAGTGACATGATGAGGTGTCAACAACCATGATCAGATGGCAAATTTTCATACTATATTTCAAGTCCTTATATTCTAAATTTGAATATGAGATGTGTATTTGTGAGGTGGCAAAAATGGTGTGTTGGCAGCCATGTCATCCTTTCGTTAAGTGATCTTCATCAACAGGTGTCTCAATGAAACTCCTCAACTCTTTTGATGACTCATTTGCTCTCTGAAATACATTAAATTCTTCAAAAATACCAAAACCTCAACTCATTGTAAAAATAGACTTTTTAGGCAAGTTCGTAGTGAATTCTGAGTGTTTTACACTGATTTCGCTACGAACTTGCGTAGAAGTGCCAAATTTACATGAAATGACCAATTTCACTTATGCACGAGATATTTTGGGGATTTTTATTTGACATTGACACCTATCACCTTAATGATGACGTTTAAGACCCCCACATATGTACATTTTTCTAAAATTAATGAACTTCATGACCTTATATCACCCTAATGACATAACCTAACTTACCTAAGACCAACCTAGACAAACCTAGTTGTTATAAAGGATAATAGTTTCCATGGTGGAAAGTTGTAACTATTTTTCCTACAGTTGCTCCCTTAGCTTCTTGTTCTCTGATTACAGTTGTTCCCTCATGATTGACTCTCTTAATCTTAGGTCAACCATTTCTCTGCCCATTTGTTCCAATTTCTCCTCCATAAGACCCACATCCTCTACCTTATTTTATTTTCCAATCTACATCCATCTGTGATTTTTTCCCGTCTCTCTTTCCAAATATGGTTTCACTTGGCTAGTGCTATAGGGCTGCTACAAATTACTACAGGAAACTTGATTTTGCTACAGGAGTGGGTCTGAGAGCTTTCTGAGCGAAAGGAAGGTGTTTTGAAGGTGTGGGAAGGTGTATGAGGTTGAATTAAGGATGTGTGAGGCCTTTCGCCAAGATCAGCACCCCTCAAAGTCCTATATTGCACAAAAATTCATGCCCGTGATGTCCTTCATTGGCCCTGAAATGGTGGTCTTGATGGCAGAGATTGAGAGTAGTATGATGTTTCCAGGAAGAGGATAAAAATTTCTAAGTGGATGTAGATGAGTGTGTGTTTTCTTGATTTGGGAAAGCCTAGGTTCAATATATACTATGCACCAACAAAACCCTTGATTATTGTCCCTTTCGGCAACGATCTGCAAGCATATTGCAGTCTCAACCGAAGTGACTATGGGAGGATGTAGAACCAGGTTTAGCCTTGAAGGACTAGGCGATGTGGTATTATTATGTTATCTTATTCTTATCACTTATAAATCACTTCATCGCATTATATTAATCACTTAAACATGCCATATAAAACCATAAATCATCACTACGCTAAAGTAAAAAGCAACTGTAATAATTTCTACTCTACAACAGATAATACGAAAATATACACATAAATCACACAAGAACACTATATTTTCATGGTTCACTCCAGCGTGGGGCTACATCCATAAAAAATGTTGCTTAATATAAATAATCTTTGAACACCAACAAGTTCTTGGCATGCGCACTAAGTTGCAGGTTGTCTGCGCACTCATCTGCGGACTCTTCTCCAGGCCTCTGCACACTTAGCTGCAGAGCCTCTCCTTCGTTACCTATAACTATGATCTAGATGATCAATTTGATGATTCTCTTCTTATTATTTTACCCTATATATCTTATTACATTGTAGGGTTACATCACCAAAATACCATGTTCCAAACACCATGGTCAAAATACCATAGACTCCTTAAAACAAGCAACTATGGCACCAAAACCATTGATGCCTTACAAAATCATGCGCTTTTACAAACATGAGGGGCTTCAACCCACCCTGAAGCTACTATGACACCATGCGGTATATTTAATACCTCAAAATTTTCTCCGCTACATGCTCCACTCCACAAAATGCGAAGTTTTTGCCAAAATATATGCCAAGTTGGGTTGCACCAAAAAGGCCCCAAACACTCGCATGTGACTCGTCCTGAGTCACTTAGTCAATTTTCCCCTGATCTTCATTGCAATTTTGTTGTAGATTTTTCTGAATTGTTGTAGAATTTTTGTGACTTGCTTCTCTTCGCTACACATTTCCTCCAGCAGTGCTTCTGTTGTCGGTCTCGTAGCCTTATGCATTACTGCCTTCTCTCTTTGTCGAAGCTCTTGAAGCTTCTCAGCCACTGCTTGGGACAGTTGGAGAGCCTCATCTTTCCATAGATGAATTCTCTTTTTCAGAGTCTTCTCTTCCTTCTTCATCTCCTCTATCTTCTTCTGGAGGGAATTCCCCTCATTGATCTGTATGAGATTCTCTGAGATTGATAAGGTTCTCACAGGTTCTTGAATCTCCTCCAACTACTGATGCTTTTGGTAAGTATCCTCTGTAGTCTCTACACATTTGGATCTTCGTACAACAAATTCCACATCTGTAATCTCTCATCGAATATCTTCCCAAAATCTGCCACTACTGTGGAGATGTTGGCCATTGTAGCCTTTGGGTTGGCCTCCCTCTACTCTCTCACTTCCTCTGGTGTGTTTGGTTGTAGCTTCATTTTTAGCTCGTTGATCTTTATCTCATATGTGTTGAAAAGTGTAAGTAGGATCGGTCTTCATATTGACTATGTAATTATGAAAATAAGCAGACAAATATTATAAAATGTATTTATTGTACTTGCTTCATGGGTTTCATGAGCAAGAATTTTATTATAGGTTAATATAATTCTTCTTGATGTCTATTTAGGGTTTGTCTTATGTTTATAAGTGTAATTATAATCATATATATGAAGATAATTGTCATCATTAAAATCTCCAAGACCTTGTCATGAACCTTGTAGAAGAAAGGCTCTAACAACCCTCAAGACAGCTCTCTTTCAAACGCTGGAAAATATGTAATAAAGATGGTTGATAAACAGTGATGAAGTCAGCCTTCATGTCGGCCTAGAATTTTACTATGTGGTCAGCCTAAAAGGAGGAACAAATGCTCTATAAATACCCTGACTTGTGGCTTAGTTGACATAAGAAATTGTGGATCTTTTTGTGGTTCTTATAGTGAAAATTGGTAAAGTGTAGATTTAAGATGATAACAGAAGTGGATTTCACGAGGAAAAGGAGTATAGATATAAGTTCAAATTGATGGGATTAAGTACAGGGTTTTACCGCGGACTCATTTGAGATATCTCAGCCTCCATTTTCTGATCCTAACTCAGGAATAATTTGTGGACATTACACTGAAGTTTTTGCATACCGAGTTATGCAAATAACCTGAATCACAAGCAACATTAAGGGCAGTTGACAAAGACTATAAGTTTGGAACTTTGTAAAGAAGGACTTGTTAATCGTGCCAAGGTTGGTTTTCATATCATATTACGTCTACCATATGTGAAGTTAATACAGTGACATAAAAGGAGAAAGAATTCTTAAAGGTTGGAGCAGAAGAGAATGATGAGTGTTGAAGGCAGTCAAATACATAATGAAAAGGTCTTGGAGACTCTCATAGGTCAAGGGTCTAAGTCTTGGTCATGGTACTTTTCATTTGAATATCTGTAAGAAGAATTTCTCGTGGGTTTTCCTCTCCAAGAGGGAGAGGTTTTTCCCTGCCTCTATGAGCCTAATTCTTGTGTCTCGTGTATTTTGATAATTGGCTTGATGAAAGAGTAAATAAGCTAAGGAAGAAAAGACATAAGTAACTCAAGTAAACTCACAAGTAATTATCAAGAAGAGAATTTGTATTAATCACTAGCCCTCAAAATTCTCAACAATATGTAAGTTGCACATCTGCGATCTTATTCTTGTATCCTTTTACTGCAAGGTCGAGCTTCATGACCTTATCCTCCACTGGTTCCTCTTCTCGGACATCAATGTCTGGAACCTTGCAGCATGTTGCCTAAACCACCTCCTTCAGCTTATGTTTCTTCGGTACTGTCTGATCCCTCTCCTGGATCGCCTAGTCAGGCTTCTGCTTCAGCAAAGCTCACTCTCTCTCTACCTGAATGTTTAACTGCGAAGTGATTTGTTCATGTTGCTTCATCTCATCTATGATCTCTTGATGTAGCTTGTGTAATATTTTAAGTGGCACTGTTGTGATATTCATGCTCACTTACCTCCACTCTTTGGCCTGTTGTTGTACCTCGATGGAGTCAAACTGTAGGTTTCCGATAGGTATTGGCACTATCCATGCCCCAAGTGTAGGCTCTACTGGTATTTCCTCTTCAATATTGTCCTCTTCCTGCACTAGTTGTCTAATTATTTGTGCCAATATATTTAGTTCTGAAAAGCGCTCCTCAACACTTGTCAGAAGTGCGGCATGGTGATCCTCTAGCTTGTCCCATGATTCTGTTGTTTCTTCGTGAATTATTTCCCCAATCTGGTCCAATTCCTCATCAGTGAGGACCAATGGTATTATGTCCATTGTCTTGTCTACCTTCTGCTTATTTTTGCTTCTTGTGGAAGCTTCAGCACATGCCTTCCTCTTCTCTGCGACAGATGGGTTTGACTTTGTCTTTTTGAACTCTTTGTTCTTCTCATCACCTCTAGGAGGATCCTGGAGACCCTTGTCGTATTAATATTGTTGTTATGACTCTTACCCATCCTTATCCTTCCCACTCACTTCCCCGATTTTCATTGTGTCCTTCTCTGTCGGAGTATCCTTCGTTTGTGTCTCCAACGCAGTGATCTACTCCGTATTTTGTCACTAAATATGGCATGGGATGCAATGTCTTACTTGTGTCGCTGCAAACCTGTATGTAAATTTTGTGGAAGTCAGCCTTAAACTTCGAAACAGAGCTATAATTCTAGAATAGGCTTGGTGAAAGGAGAGGGTGTTGGTTCACCAACATGTGTAAGCTCATATGGTATAAAACGAAAAAAAATTTGTTATATTGTGCTCATGTTGGATCATTTTTATACCACATCGAGGCATATCACGCGACTTCACAAACTTCTGGGGATAGCGGATGGAACTACAAACCTTCCAGCTCTCTCCATGTAAGCATCACAATTATCAGAATTAACAGTGTATAGTGAAATGGAGTACCTTTCTCCTGAACCTCGTAGCAGCCATCTAGAAACTCTTGGCATAGTAATGTGGACCAGTTGTACTACACCCCATTAGTGCACTGCATAGCTAATGAAACCATCGATGCAGGGACTTCATTAGTCGGGCACTTCCTCATGATTTTTCCGGCCAATATATGCATTGTGAAGCGAACTTTCTGGTCATTGATCGATTTTATATCATAACCTCACTTCCATTTTGTTAGTCCAAACTTCTCCTTCATGTTGTCTTCTATGGATATGTCCCGATATTTCCCAATAAAATCCTCTATGGAGCTCATCCATTGATAAGGCAGTCTCGTTATTCTCCATATTAACATTGGGTCAATAGGGATCCTCTTCCCCATCCACATACATACACTGTGCACCAACACGAGAAGTTGTCTCACAGAAGTTGTGCTTCCTGGACTTCTACCGAAGTGCGACACATTCAACGTATTCAACAAGCCTGACTGTGCCAATCCGGCCACCCACTACTATGGTTCTAACCTTGTCACGCCACTCTCAAGGTAGTGTACTTGTTTTAAATATTTGTCTAGTGTGAACTATGGATATTTATTTTTTTCATTGAAATCATTGTCATCGAACTTCAGCTGCGAAATATTTCCAAGGTTTTCTCTAATAAATCGCACTGACTCCGACAATAAAGGTGTGAAGGTGACATACTTTGTGTCCTTCAACTTTGTCATTGGTTTTTCATCTGGTTTTCTTGGTGGAATATACAGTGGGAGAGGCGACAGGAACGTTGCGCCATTTGTTTCCATTCACACTTGCTCTGCTTCTTCCTCACTATTTTTCACATGTTCGGGCTCTTTCTGAGGCACAACAGGTCTCTTTTCTTGTTTCCTCTTTGGTATTTTCTCTTTGGTAATTTTCTTTCACGAAGATCTCTACTGCGTGCATCTAGGTTGTGGTGATGTTGCTATGGGAATATCAGATGATGCTTCCATGACTCCGGTTAAGCCCTTCTCACTAAATCGACAAATGAATTATTCAAAGGAATACTCAAGCGACATACGCCAATGAAAATTTATGCAACTTCTTCGCAATAGAAATATTCGAACTCTCAGGACAACAAAGTGCCAAATCTAGGCAGGACGCGGCTTTTATAACAAATATGAATTCATATCCCCATAATTAGCTCAGATTGTGTTCATTAATTGCATATATGTTTCCAGATCCGATCAATATTCCCTCATAAATGCATCTTTCCGCGTGTTTCAACAGAAACTTTCCTTTTTAGTGGTCATATTTTCCCGGTGAACTTCGACGCATCCCATATTGTAGCAAAGCAACACCTTGTACGCCTAGGCTCCTACGTCGAAGCTCTCTATATAGCGTAGTTTATAGTCCATTGACCACTTTCAACTACATGTGGCACTAAGACTTTTCTCCTTTCTTTAGAGTGAAGTTGTAGGGGTAGGTTTGTCCCGATACATCTTCAACCTGCTTCCATTTACTCTTCCTTGAAACAATTCTCCATTTAACTTGCTAATTGAATTACGCCTCCATCGGTAATGTGCTTAATAATGTATGGGCCCAACCAATGCATCTTTAATTTTCATGGAAACTTTACAAACTTATTGTTATAAAGGAGAACAAGGTCACCTACTTGGAACTTCTTATGTTTAATATGTTTTTCATGCGAGGCCTTACCTCTTGCTTTTGGTACATGCTGATGGAATCTTGTTATAAATCTATCTTCCTCCAAAGCAATCAACTGTGACATTATTTCCTCTATTATATCAAGGTCTGCCATATCTATAAAATTTGCAATCCTCAAGCTAGGCACAATGTAATCCATGGGCATCACAGCTTCTTGCCCATAAACTAACTTGAAGGGTGTATGACCTGTCAACTTATTACATGTGGTCCTATAATCCCATAAAACTGTTGGAATTTTTAGGTCCTAATCATCTCTATTCACATTGCATACCTTAGTAAGTGCTTCACCCAAAATCTTATTAAATGTTTCTATTTTACCATTGGCGTGAGATTGATAAGGGGTACTCTTCTGATGATAAACTTGGAACTCCTTAGTCAATGCTTCAATAGTCTTATTTAGGAAGTGTGAACCTTGGTCACTCATCAAAATCTTTGGACATCCAAATCTAGACAATATGTACTTAAAAATAAACGTCGAAGAAGTCTCTATGCTGCAGTCCCTTACTGGCTGTGCTTCATCCCATATTGTCAAGTAATTAGTCGTTGTAATTATGTATCTTGCACCAATCCTCTTTCTAGGTGGGTTGATGGGTCCAACAAAATAAATGGCCTGCTTATCAAAGGCCTGCAATGTAACTTGTGGTATCAATGGTATCTCATCTCTTCTGGAAGGTTTTCATGTTTTTTGACACACATCACATGCTCAGCAGTACTCCTTCGCACCTTGATGCAATGTAGGCCACCACAATCATGCTCTCAAAATCTTATGCGCAATATTTTTTCCTGCATAGTTTCCACCATCTGTGCCCCCATGATCCTCTGCTAGAATCATTTGTATTTCATGTTCAGGAACATATCTGCATAGTATCTCATCTCGTCCCATGTTATATAATTGTCTTGCTATTAATGAAAATTCAATTGCCTTAACCACTAAGTATTTCTTTTTTCATGTAGTATACTTTGAAGGAGCCATTCTTGTGCTCAAAAACTGAATGATACCTGAAAAATGGTCATCTGTCACTCTGACTACAAATAATTGTGCATTAGAGAGATTATCCTCTATGTTGGTTGGTTCTTCCCCTATTTCCAGTCTTGACAGATGGTTAGGTCCTGCATTTAGTCTCCCTGGTTTAACAATGATCTCAAAGTCATATTCCTGGAACAATAGTAACCATCTGCAAATATTTCCTCCTAAGGAAGGATTATTAACCAGATACTTTAGTGCACAATGATCTATAAACATTTTAAAGTGTGACCTCAGCAAATAGTGTCTAAACATTTGCAAAGCATACACCGTGGCCGATCCTTCCCTTTCTGTAGTGGTGTAATTATTTTCTTCTTTAGATGCCTTTCTACTTGCAAAATATTTAGGATGATCAATATCTCCTGCACCAAGTTGTGCCAGTACCAATCCCAAAGCTATACAAGAGGCATACACATGGACATGGAATTCCTTATTCCAATCAGGGAACACTAGCATAGGTATAGCTACCATTTTTTATTTCAATATGTCGAGGCTCTTCTAACATTCTTCATTCCACTGAAAAGTTACATCCTTCTTCAACGATTTCTCCATAGGCACAGAGATCTGAGCATACCCCTTGATGAATTTCTTGTAATACCCAGTATGTCCCAACATAGTGAAAATTTGTCTTACTATCTTAGGTGGAGGCAAGTTCAAAATGATAGAAATATTAGTAGGGTCCACCATTATTCCTTACTTACAGACAATATGTCCCAACAATATGTCGAAAGGTACACAAAATATGAACTTCTTTAGGTTCAAATATATTTGATATTTTCTACATGTGTCAAGCATAATTCTTAAACTTCCAACATGTTTTCTCAACAATCCAAAGATTTTCCAATCATCAAAATATACTTCTAAAAACTTGTGGATGTATTCCTTAAAATTTGTGACCACCACCCTAGAAAATATAGCAATGGAATTTTTTGATCCAAGAGGCATTACTATGTATTGATATGAGCTCCATTCTGTAGCAAATGTGGTCTTATGTTGATCTTCAGGTGCAATCTTAATCTGATGATAACCTGAGAATCCATCTGTAAATGAGTAAGCTTCCTGACCTCCTACATTGTCTAGCACTTCATCTATGAAAGGGGTAGGGAAGGGATCATGTAAACATGCATCATTCAACTTTCTTAGATCAAAATAGATCCTAATTTCTCCTTGAGTCTTCTTCTCTTGCACCACCATAGGACTCACCCATTCTGATTCTTCTACATGTTCAATAATTCCTATTGATATCATCTTATCAAGCTCTACTTTCACTTTCTCCTTATACTTCATGTTAAACCTGTCAGGTCTTTGTTTGACCGACTTCAAATTAGGCTTAAGGGGAATCTTCATGACTCCTAGATCTCCTAGTATATATTTCATATCTGAAAACTTGGTGGGAAATAGATCTTGATATTCATGAAGTAACTCTGTAACTTTACTGACTGTCTCCTCATCCCAGTAGTCTCCTATTGTTGAAAACTTGGGTTCTTTCTCTGATCCTATGTTTACCTTCTTGGTATTCATTGGCTTTGTTATGTCTAGTCTCTCTAACTCAGGTTCAATTACTTCGTGGTATCCTTCTGACTCTGTTATGTCAATGTTGCGAGGATATTCTTCTTCATCTGTAGTAATTTTATAGCACTCCAATTCATTTTCCATCTTCACAACCCAATCAGGTTGATCCATGTCAGTGGGGTTACATTCTCAAATATCCTCTTCTTGACTAACTGAAGGAAAAAATATATGTATGGTAAATCGTCCTCAAATTTGAATGTTAATATGAAGCCATGAACCATGTCTGCCTAGTTCACGGTACCATGTCGAAGCCCCATTTCTAGGTACTAGTTCTTAGGGATTGTCTCTAATGTATGAATGAATCCATGTACCCATTCTTGTTGTGGAATATCCTTCCATGTAATAGTGCATAGCTGGATATGCTTCCAAGGATTAGTTACACCATCATATTTTATCTCCATCTCAGTATCTACCTGTACAAACCTTATCCACATCAGTCTTCAGCATTCCTACCAACTTCCTATATTCTTCTTGTGTGCATTTCACCATTGTTACACGTTATTTTTTCACCATGACATTTAATAGTCAATATGGATCTATCACCATCCATACTCTTGCTTTTTGGCAAGTCAAACATTTATATTCCTTGACACAATTTCTAAATTTGGGGAAAATGAATTTAAAATTCTTAAAAGTGACTTGCGCACTTTTCACTTCCATTTCCAGCGCATGCGTGGATATTACAAAGGTTCCCTATGGAACTTTGCACTTTGTTTACCATTAAAACCTACACACCTTTACTTCACGAATAGTAAAAGATAAAAGTAACATATAGAAGCATAGTCGGGTGCATATTCTCCAAATAAAAAGCCTTTGATTCATATCAATTCAATCCAAATCCCTCCAATGATGGAACTAATTAAGGGATCCTCATCCCCTCACTTGTGGATCTCACTCCTCTTTGGTGGATCTGAAACCTCCTCAGCCTCTCCTATAAATTGAGTTGAAGCTTCAAGTTTAACGGGGTTGACATATAGTAAGCTTATGATGGTCATTTTAGAGTGGAGAGCTTGTTAACCAAGGAGGAATATTGGAGGCATATGGGAGGAAAATGTATGACATCAAGGCTTGGTTGTAAGATTTCTCTTCTATTCGTGAATAATACATTTTGATACTTTTTGTCACTGTATTGATTTATTGGAATTGTGATGGTTAACATTCATAAATTCATTGAAGAAATTTTGTTTCATAATCTCCTTGATCATTAGTTTAAGTTGGTTTTTGGATTATTATTATGCTATAGGTGATTTTGATCCCTTGTACGTTTTTGTTTGCATGTTTCTTCTAAGCATTGAGGAGTTGCATCAAAACAAAGCGCAAGATCTTCAACAGGAATTTTGTTTGAAAGGTAGGAGCATCATCCTCTATTTTCTAGTTTTGATCATATAAATGCTAATATCTTAGGGAAAGAGATATTCTTATGTTTGTTTGTTTCTAGTTATTCATCAGAATACTAGGTAGATCGCTCTTGTCCGCAAAAGGGATTTATCAGAGTAACAACCATCTAGCAGGGGTAGCTTTCAGGACTATATCCAAGGCTGAAAATGTTTGATTTTCTGGAACTTGTTCTTCATAAACATTAAGAAAAGTATTTACATCACCTAAGCCATCATAACAAGGTAGGTTACATACCTCATATATCATTCACTGAACTAATTTGGTAATTCTTGCACAATGCCTTATGGATACTTCATGCAGGTTATTTTTCCAGTTATCCAACTCTTCTTCTAAGTCCGAGGTACAAGAACTATCACGCCCCCAACTCAACTTTCCCTCTACAATAGGGTTAACGCAATCATGTTCCTTCTATGTCATTTGATAGATATTTTCTATTTCAGCTACGCAGTATTCTTCTTTGACTAGTTCTGTGTATCTTACTCCTTCTGATGGATCCAAGGGAACAATTACTCTTGTATTGTTTCTTCAAATTAACTATGGCCATATTTTCAAATTCCCAGCCAAGTTCAAGCAATTCAGGATAAGGGTTACTGTCATCGACGATCTTTATTACTTCAAAATTAGCAATAGTGTGAACTCCTTCAATTTCCACTATGACACCTGGTATTATTCCAATAGGGAAGATATTTTTTTGATTTTCCATCCTTAACTGAATAGGTGACCATTGTATATTTGGCTTACCCATTAATTCCCATGTCTGCTTCATCAATACATTAGCATCATATCTCAGATATATAATAATTTTATCCATCTCATACTCTCATATCTCAGCACTAAGCCTCATCTCTCTTTTGTATCTCTTCTGTCGATGAAAATTATTGGCCGCGTGCATCTCACTTCGCATTGTTTCTTTGTATGCACAGGAATCTATAAACTCCTAAAGCCCTTCTACAACCTTTTTATCTTTTAACAATTTTATACAAGTTTGTAAAAAAGAATTTAAAATACTTACTTGATTTTTTGAATCATGGTCTTTTGTCAGAGCTCAGTTCTGTATCGAAGTTGATGACACATCGTAGTTAATTTTTTGATTGAGATTTGGTTTTGTACTAGAGATTGAAGCTCTAACATCCATAAAACTTCATTTTTCTTCCATAAATACTTGTTTTTATTTCTTAATATAAAAAATAGGAACTCTCCCAACAGTATTTCTGACCCATGCACTTTCATATTCTTTCTTTTCATCTGCTTTATCACTACCATTCACAGCTCCACTTCTAGTGACAATACTAACTCGAGGTTCGTCGGTCCTCCTCTTAGCAGTCATCATTTGAATATTTTATGTCAGCTATTGATTCCTCTTTTCTTGCATGTTTTCCATTAGTACAAGACATTCTTCAATTACATGGTAAAAGGATTAACAATACTTACATGTCATTTTGGGGTTCTGACAGTCTCTCGCAAAATGACCTAGATGGCCACAGTTATAGAAAATGATATGTCCACATCCTCGACCAACTCTAGAACCTCGACCTCTTCCTTAGTAAACTCCTCGACCACCACACTATCCATTTTCCTCATGTTTGTAGTCTTCTTATTGCATTCTATAAGCGTCAACAGAGCCCTCCATAATTAGGTCATAAGCCCGACAATTATTCTCATCGTGTCCTACTGATTTACAAAATTTGCAATATATATTCCTCGGAGTCTGTACATGTTTCTATAACAAGTAACATTCTTCTGAATGATTTTGGCCTCTATTATTAAATATTTCACACCACAGGATGGATCCTACATTCAAGGGATTCAATGCCCCACCAGCCACGTAATCCCTGAAGATAGGGCATTGTTCATTAGAATGGCCCTCTAATTTTCACTTCGTACACCATACTTCTTCTCTAACTTATTTTCTTTTCTTGATGTCTTGTATCCATAGGGTTAGGTTTTTGAGTTGATTATGAATCTGTTACATGCCTGAATTAGTATCTTTTATAGGCGAAGGTTCCAATTTCATCGCAATATCTAGAGCTTCGGCTTGACTTTCTATCTTTTGTTACATTAATGGAAATTTGATATGCGGTAGCAGCGCAGCTATAAACCATTCTTGAAGTTGTTGCGGAGATATATCAAAGCTTACATGATTAAATAACACCTTAAATATCTGATCAGACTCCCAAACAGACTTAGTAGGTTTCTATTTGACCTCTTTGACATCATTGATGCACTGTGACTCACACTTCGACTTCATAAACTCTCTTATCAATGTTGTTTTAATATTTGCAAACGTTATGTTTTGATTATTTGAATACTTCATCTACCATGTAAATTCTCAATCTCTCAACATTGTAACAAGCTACATTTTATTTATATTCTCATCGTTGATTTGCTTTGATGTCCATACAGCTTTACATAGAAACAAAAAATGTTTCAAATCCTCCAATCATGTTCCTTTGAAAATGGGTAGCTTAATATTTTCAACCATACTTCTTCTTGGATGGGGAGAGGGAGGGGGAGGGGGAGGGGGGGTATGAGGGATAGAGAGAGCGGGAAATCAAAAAACACCTTGGCTATTACTAGATACTGGCTTCTGCGAACTCTCAAGCTAGGAGGGAGAATACTGCGAAGTTACTTTCAGGTTATCAGGGTGGATTTCTTCTCTTTCACTTTTAGATCCACTCAAAAGGGGACTATAATTAGTCTTTATAAAGGTCTTCGGGTCTTGTCCCTGAGATGTCTTTCTAGTATCTATTCTATATATCTTTTCACTTCATGTTACTCTAATCTCTTGCTTATATTTATTCTCTCTTCTTCCAAACATAAGTAAACTAGAAATCTGATCGCATCTGTAAAACTCCCTTTTCGCACATATTAATCCAAAGTTTCAGATATCTTAAATACTTACCTCGTAGTCCTTTGAAGAATATTCGTTCCACTTCGATGTAGGAAATGGTTCAGTCTACAACAAACTCAGTAATGAATCCTCCCAAGATGTTATCAATCCAAAACTTGACAGCCCTTGAAATTGTATTGTTAGTGCTCTTGAGTCGTTGTATCAGTTCTGGAGTCCACACCATAGGTTCTCCACTGTTAAAAAAATTCTTCCTTTCATTCAACCTCAATATCCACTCACATAGCTCAATAGGAAAAGAACCGAAGAAAATATTGTATTTATTTGTAAAAATATACCTTTGTAACCAAACTTCGAATGTTAGATGAGGGTTTCTATTTTCTTGATCTGCAAATTCTTTCAATTTCAGGTCTATCCAATCTTGAATCTCCTTCTTCAACCAGTAACACATCCACATATTCCTTAAACAAATCCTGGTCTTGGAAACAGAACCATTTTTTGGCTTGATTTGGGCTGACCCAAGTTCAATCTATACTGCGCATGAACAAAACCCTTGATCATTGGCCCTTTCGGCAACGACCTACAAGTAGATCGTAGTCTCACCCGAAGTGACTATGGGAGGATGTAGAACCAGGTTTCTAAAGCCTTTAAGGACTAGAGGATGTGGTATCATTATGTTATCTTATTCTTATCACTTATAAATCACTTCACCACATTATATTAATCACTTAAACATGACATAAAAAACCATAAAATATCATTGCATTGAAGTAAAATGCAACTGTAATAATTGATACTCTAAAACAGATAATAATAAAACATACACATCAATCACACAAGAAGACCAGTTTACTGAATGTAGGGCTACGTCCATAAGAACCATTGCTTAATATAAATATTCTTGAACAACAACCAGTTTTTGGCATGCACACTAAGTTGCAGGTTTTCTGCGCACTCAGCTGCAGACTCTTCTCAAGGTCTTTTCTCACTTAGCTGTAAAGCCTATCCTTCACTACCAAATTAAAGATCACAATAATAATTCACCCATAACTCTGATATGGATCAAAAAAAATTATTCTGATCGATTTGATGATTCCCTTCTTATTATTTTTACCTACATATACTATTACAATGTAGGCTTACATCATCAAAATACCATGGTCCAAATACCATGGACTCCTTAAAAAAAGTAACTATGGCCCAAAATCCATTGATCCCTTACAAAATCGCACAATTTTAGAAAATGGACAAGCTTCAACCCACCCTGAAGCCCTTATGACACCACGCAATATATTTAATTCCTCAAAATGTGCTCTTCTCCACAAAATGCAGAGTTTTTTCCAAAAGCTAGGCCAAGTTGGGTTGCGCCCAACAGTGTTGAGATTTTGGGGTGTTGGGGTAGCATCGAATGTGCTCTAGCTCTCAAATTTTGTGGAGGGACTAGAGTGCATAATATCTCCAAGACCCGGAAAGAGTTTGAATAAATTCCATTAGTTTTAAGAGATATTTAATTAATTAATCTTTTTAATTAAGGACCCTAAGTCTAACTTAGGAAAATTAAAATATTAAAGGTAATTAAATTAAACATCTAACGACAATGACTTAAGTGATGCGGATCAAGCAGCTTCTAATCTTAGTCATCCATTAGATATTAGATCACAGCCATTGGTTTTCCAACGAGAAAAGTATAAAAGAAGGGCTTGGGGTCAGTTGGAGAACACACACACTGGTAGAGCACTGAAGTTAAGTTGATCAGATTCTAGAGCGTGGTTTGCTAAGAATTTCAGAAGTGTTTCAGCTACAATGAGGGGAAGTATTGGCGAGGGGGATGGCCTAGTTCCAGGCCAAGAGTACAACGAGGGCAGAGAAGGAGAATTCCAGAGCATCGTAGAGGCAACATCTAGCAGTCCAGCCAAAATCCCATTAGGGGTTGCGCAGAGGCAGCAAGAGCCAAGCAAGGTTGACGCAGACCCAATTAGGGCAGCGCAGGGCCAGCGTAACCCCTTCTAGGGTGACGCAGGCCCTTCCTGAGTAGTGCATAGGCTGACACAGGCCAGTTAGGCTGACGCAAAGGGCTTCAGAGTAGCACTAGGGTTTCCAGAGGCTAGAAAGGGGCTGAGATATGTAAATCTATTTTGAGGGTGTGAATCATTCATATTCTTCTTTCTCCGGGATAGAAGTATTGTTTCCAATTATATTTCTCTGTCAGGTTAACCAGTTTGGTGCCCAAATTTGTTGTACTTAGAGTCTGCATAATAATAAAAACCTTCTAGAAGCTAGCAACACCGATTTTCCCACATTGAGTTTTTCTGGGGACATTTGTCCAGAAAATCCTTGTGTGTCACTTTATCTATGAGCATGTTATTCAGTATTTGATCGGTATGTGTAGGTTGTTAACTGTAGTTACTTCGATGTTAATTCTAAATATTAATATTAATAACTTATGTAAGTAGGAGAAGTAAATCAATATTTAACAGTAGGTTTTCTTAAGTTTAAGAAATTTTCACATGGTATCAGAGTGATTGCATATCAATTTAGATCTCTAGCAAGAAGGCTAAAGAAATTTTTGTTGTAGAAAGAAGAATCAGCAGCAGATAAACCAGAGAAGGCAACGCAACAATAGAAGGAAGCAGAGGCAATAAGAACCATGCAAGGGCTGACGTTGTTCCAGTTGGGTGACGCATAGATAGCATAGTGCCTTCCATAGGGACACAGGAGCAACCTATACTACACAGAGGCTACGCTGAGCTAGTATTCTCATGCAAAGGTGAGCCAGGGTGACGTAATCCAGAAATTGATTATTGTGCAAAGTATCATGAACCAGAATTTGAGCTGCATATCTTCAGCAGTTGTTGGTGGGGTGAATATTCTGCCGGTGTAGAATTAAGACTAAGCTAAGTTGACAAAGAGTGGGAGGAGAATAAATACTCACCAGATTTCATTGCCAAAGAAATATGAAGATCGATCGTAGGTTGATCGAAGGGAGCAGATTCGTTGTGTTTGACAGAATTCCAAGGGATAAATTCAGTTGTCATAGGGAGCAAAGGGTGCCTTTCTCGCCAAGGACCCTAGATCTGAGTCTCTAGCAGAGAGAGGAGGATATGTTCCAACAAAATTTTTAGCAGATGGCGCCACACCGACTACGTCATCAGGTTAGGTTGGACAGCCTGTCCAACTTTTCTATCTGGAAGGACAGAATCCTGGTAGTATTGGAGGCATACGGCTTGAGGGAGCATGTAACGAAAGTCTTGGCTACACCAATCGATGTGAAACTCCTTGCAGAGCATAATGAAGACTCGGCACATGCCAAGCGCTTCATCATGGATGGGGTTAAAGATCATGTGGTACCACACATAGCTGAGAAGATGACGGCTCATGAGATGTGGGAAGCTTTAACCACATTATATAAAGGGAAGTTTGTCCAGAGGAAGATGCTTCTTGAGAACAAAATGAGGTTATTTATGATGTCCAAGGGAGAGGAAATCGATCCTTTCCTATTCAGACTGCAGTTGATCCAGGAACAGTTGAATGACATGGGGATCAAGGTGGAGGATGATTTCATGGTGAGGACTGCTCTAAATGTTGTCACGGAGGACTGGGAAACATTTGTCCAAATTCGTTTGGGTAGAGTGGATATTCCTAACTGAGACAATATTTGGGCTATCCTCCGACAAGAATAAATCTGTCGAATGACCAAGAGGAATACCAGCTCTGGAGCAGGAAAGGTGAGGAAGAAGGAAGAGGAATATGCAGCCCTGGCATCAAAGAAGCAGCAAGGGAAAAAGAAGTGTGATATTTCAAAGATAAAATGTTTCCAATGCGGCAAACTTAGACACTTCTCCAGCAATTGTCCTCAAAGGCAGAAGGACAAGGAAGCTTCTAGTTCCAAGGCTGTTGTAGCAAATGATGTCTCTGATGATGGCGTAGTCATGAGCGATCATAAACCACATAAGTGGGGCGATAATGATCTGTAGAGGAGCTAAATAGTGTTGGCGGGATCCTTGAGTAGCCCAACTCTTGGATCACATACGAGCTACGGGAGCCTTAAGATGGTAGCGGGACAAGTGGACCAGTGGTTGCAGAAGATCACGGATGAAGCAGAGGCAGAGGTTGACACGTTGAAGAGGGAGCAGTGCAATGCAGATGCAATAGCAACGTAGGGGCAGCAATGCAAAGGAGGTCTACTTATGCAGTGCAGAGCTACAACAGCACAGTAGCCTCAGGAGGACAGTGCAGAATAGTAGCCTATGGAGCTTCAGTGATGAGATGCATCCCAACTGACTTATATTTCAAATATTGGGTGATGGTCCTTTAGTTTCTTACTCTAAGAAATTGATTTTCAGTGTAGCAATTTTAAGTCACAGTTCTATGGGCAGCACGATGCAACGATTTGAGAGGGAGTTGCAGTACGGATATAGCAGTGACGATGGCAGAGTCATGGGCAGCAGTACAAAAGAGTAGCAACAGTGCAGTGATGAAGGGAAATAGGCCAAGCATCAGTGTGGAGACCAACACTAGATATCAAAGCAGTACTTCGGGGTGAAGTGTATTGCTAGAGCACATTCCTCGCTAAGAGGGAGCGTTGAGATTTTGGGGTGTTGGGGTAGCATCGGATGTGCTCTAACTCTGAAAATTTGTGGAGGGACTAGAGTACATAAGATCTCTAGACTGAGAAAGAGTTTGAAGAAATTCCATCAGGTTTAAGAGATATTTAATTAATCAATATTTTCAATTAAGGACCGTAAGTCTAACTTAGGAAAATTAAAAAATTAAAGGTAATTGAATTAAACATGTGATGAGAATGACTTAAGTGACGTGGATCAGGCAGCTTCTAATCTTAGTCATCGATTAGAGATTAGATCATGCCCATTGGTTTTCAAATGAGAAAAGTATAAGAGAAGGGCTCGGGATCAGTTAGAGAACACACACATTGGCAGAGCACTAAATCTAAGCTAAGATTCTAGGATGTGGTTTGCTAATAATTTCAAAATTATTACAGCTGCAGCGAGGGGCAGTATTGGCGAGGGGGATGGTCTAGTCCCAGGCCAAGAGTACAATGAGGGCAGAGAAGGATCATTCTAGAGCAGCGCAGAGGCAGCAGCTACACATTGCAGCCAAGAGCCCAGTAGGAGTGGTGCAAAGGCAGCTAGAGCCAAGCAAGGATGACAAAGGCCTAGTTACGGCAGTGTAACCCCTTCTAGGGTGACGCAGGCCCTTCCTGAGCAGCATAGAGGCTAACGTAGGCCATTCAGGCTAACGCAGAGGGCTTCAGAGTATTGTTGGGGTTTCCATAGGCTGGAAAGGGGCTGAGTTCTATAAATCATGTTTGAGGATGTGAATAAGTCATATTTTTCTATCTCCAGGATAGAGGTATTTATATTTCTCTATCAGGTTAACCAGTTTGGTGCCCAGATTTGTTGTACTTAGAATCTGCATAATAATAAAAACCCTTCAAAAGCTAGCAGCATCGGTTTTCCCGCATTGGATTTTTTGGGGGAAATTTGTCCAGAAAATCCTTTTGTGTCGCTTTGTCTATGAGCATGTTATTCAGTATTTGATCTGTATGTGTAGGTTGTTAACTGTATTTACTTCGATATTATTTCTGAATATTCATATTAATAACTTATTTAAGTAGGAGAAGTAAATCAAGATTTAACAGTAGGGTTTACTAAGTTTAAGAATTTTTCACAAATAGTGTGTAACCCCTACAAGTCATTAGCAGCTCTTGCAGACTAGCTATCAAGGGAATACATCTACCAATCAATATTACAGTAAAATTAACCAAACTGAAAGAGAGTTGAATTTTATTTCTTCAAGATCTATTCTATCCTACAATATGCATCTAATGTGTTTTCCAAATCATGATATTAACTTCTAAGGTGCAAGAACCAAGCATGAAAAATAATTTCAATCCAAAGCCTAGAAATTTCCACTGGGAATCATAAACACATATTTTTGGTTTGTTGTTGTAGACTCTTCACTCACAATTCCCAAAAGAGCAGTGGTGATCAGACCTACAACTACATTTTTTGCAATCTAATTCCTACTTAAACAATGAAAGAAATACAACAACTTGAATCAAAAATAAAGAGGAAGAATACATGAGAGGCGTTAAAGCCCCTAGGTTGGGCCTTAACCCAACAGTTCTAACCCTCTTAAGCTAATTCATATGTAGATCAGCAAAATACCTTTCATTAACATAAGATTGAGTCCAAATAAATAATATCAAAATGGAAATAAAAGTCTCAAGTACTTAGCCTTCAATAGCTCTTCCTAGCTCCCAAAATTTTGAATCCCAATGAGCCCTTGGGCCTTTTTATTTATACAAAAAGAGACTGAGGGGCATCTCCCTTGAGAGGAGCACTAATTCCCTCCAAAATCTTGAAATTGGTGGATTTGGTTCCCCTATATCTCCACGTGCACTTCAATTCCTCAGTTACCAGTGGAATTCAATTTGTTTGTGAGGAATCTTGGGACTCAAATCGAGTTGGAGAGTTAATATAGTGGACAAACCTCCTAAATTCTATCTAGATGCCTCCAACGATCCCCTGCATAGTAAATGTCTCCAAATTTGATTATTTTTCCTGCATATTAACCACATAAGACCATGAAATATGACATGCACCCTTTAGTATCCCTACTAAGCACATTATGGCTAAAAATGTAATTCAATGTGATAAAAAGAGAGTTTGAGAGTTGGAGGATAGCACAATGGGCCTCAAAATATACCTATTGATGGGACTCATCATCACCCCCATGTTTAAGGTGTTTCTAACCCTACAAATAACTCACTCAATGATGTGAAGTTCATTCATAGCCCTAGTGGCCTCTCTAACATCCCAAGGCTTCTCAAATGGTGTGCATTCCTGTGGATAGAACCTTGCATTTCTAGACAAAGCAATTGATATGGTAGATGAGGTATGTGCAAATGTGTCGAGGACTTGATTCGTTATTCAAAAGTCTCTAGGATGGCATCCTGGGAGCTTTGAAAATATTGAAAGTCAACAATGTCACCAGTTATGAAGTCTAATTTCAAACATAGGTAGAAATGACTAGTTTGACTATGCATAAGGACTTGTTATGGTTATATGGATTTTGCATTGCTGGAAATAAAGGAAGATAAGAATTTGGTGGCACAACTTATTCATATGCTAGTAAATGAAGACCGGGAGGTAGCAAAGATTAAAGGAAGAAATAATACCTTTTAAGAATATAGTCGAGCAAAAGGGTTCAGATTTCATTTTTATGATTCACATATCTTGTAGTGGAAACACCCTTGGAGATATATGCTGACATATATGGAAAACATTCAAGGCACCAAGGATACCTTGGCTAAAATAAACCCTACAGTCATTGGTATGGTTAATTTTGAGATTTGGCATCTGCTAATCCGGAAAATTGATTTGGAAAATGAGCTAGAACTTGAAAACATTTAAGTTTCACAATGGATAATGCATACGACATTCACACTTGTAACTAAACTTCCAATCACATCTCTAGTCACATACAGGTAGATCTTTAAACATACAATAGCCCTATATAATCTCTTATTAGAGTAAGGTTGTCATTGATGTATTTTGAACATGCTTATGAAGATTGTATCTTCAAAGTGGCAATTTGTGCTAGGTTTGGGTAATACTTTTGCATTAAGAACTATACTTACTACCACACTTTCTCAAAATGGAATCATTATATCCAAATATAAAGCAAGCACAAATAAATAAGGTGTCAAAGAGGTTCAAGTTATTTATGAGGATTTCTCTTCCATTGAAGGTGAAGGTGATAGAAAAGGAACATCAATTTTTGGATTGATAATGTGTAAAGTGGCTTTGGTATTGTTTAAATCTTGGTTACTTCTGGACTATTTTTCTCTACTTCTTTCTAGAAATCCAAAAACTCTTCACTTTGGTAAAATCCACACAATACTCTCCTAAAATTTTACAAGGATATCGCAGTGTGACTGTTTTAGACTGAACTTGGCGTGATGAAACTGAGACTGAAAAACCATTTCTAACGAGGAGAAAGATGTCTTAAAAATTATGTATAATAGATTTCAGTTTTTTTTTATTCAATCGCATAAAGTAATTCATTCATCTATGACCATTTCCATGAGAGGTAGTCGTAACTGACTAATTTCTCATGATTTTTGAATATTCCACTTAGCACTCATTGCATTGGGTAATGCTCACAGGGTGAAAGAGTGGGATTGAAACTAGTGAAATGAATCACATAGTGTAAATCATCACTTCCGAGGCATTCACCCGGTAACTAGGACTTCCTGGGATGTCACCCATCCCAGATCGCCTTTGGCTCAAGCACACTTAACTGTGGATTTTTCCCCACAAACAAGCCCACTTAGCTTGCTACCCCATTATGAAAGTATTTTGTGTAATGCTAGATAATTGGAGACTCAACTATGGACATGCTTTTAAACAAAAGAAGTGGAATTTGTTAACATTTATGATCATTATAACTTACACTCAGTGGTTGATTCTAGAAGATTTGGCATTCGATGACCTAGAGAATCTTATTGACAACAAGGTTTTGTTGTGGCAACAATAAAAGTACAATGGTTGCATATATATTCCTTACAACGTGATACAATTAACTTTAAAAAGGGCCAAGGGATGAGTGTTGTGTGGAGTCGACAATCATTTGAACTTGACTTCATTAAAGCATATCAACAAAGATACGCAATTCTAGCACTGGTCAACAATCCATGCAACAACACAATAGATAGGTTAAATACAAGCTTCAACAATCATCTCAAGATTTTCAACAAAATTCTTGTCTCCCCTAATGTAGAAGTGATCTACATTTTCTCAACATTGAAACCATATATCTCTAGGACCCTATAAAACTCATAAACTCATGAATATTCATCAACTATATTTATCTCTCATTCAATAATCAATCTCTTTTCACAAGTCACATTATTCATTAATTTTATAATGTTTAACCATCAAATATAAATCATGGTGATCTATGATTATTTAAAAAGCATTGTAATTGTATGCTACTAGAGACAGTAGATCAAATGAATCATTCATCATTATGGTGTTTATATGCCAATCCATTACGAATTTTCAAATTTCCTTAATTAAAACTACAATGGTAATTATTATTGTGATAATATTTTAGAAATTTATTTATTTTATGTTATAATAATTGCGTCTATATACTTAGGTGATAGAGTTGCATTATTAGTTAGGAAAGACATGATGGCACTAACAAGAGAAATAATTAGAAAATGTCCCACACTCATTGTCTTGAGACGCATGTTCACTCCTTCAAAATTTTGTCCTCCAAAGGCAGTATTATTTATGGTAGAAAAACAAGTTCTTATAATAATTGATTCATTGTTTGGATCAAGGATGCTAGTAATTAAATTTGGGATGGACCATTGGTTCAATTGAAAAAATAAGCACATTATTGTGTCAATGGACAAACCATTAGGGAGAAAGATTCTATCTATTTTTTTAATTTCCCTTCCAAGTTTAATACATTAGGGAAAATGGACTACATGAGAAAGTACTGCAATGTTTGATACAATAAGGGTGGAAATACATAGGGCAGTTAAGCAACAACTCAATATTAAAGTTTCTAGTATGATTATGTGAGGGTGGCCAACACTATCACCCATTATTTCAATCCTTCCTTTAGTAATGGAAACAAATAAATTATGACAAGAGATTGTATTATTTGGATTCACATTATCTAATATCGTACCACTTATAGGTGGAACATGATACTTTTAATAGATTTTGGTCATCCATATGACCTATCACATTATTTTCACACTAATTAGAGGTCAATATTTTCTTGTGCATTTTTTTTGTGTTTCTTTTTAAATATATTTCCCACCACTTGGCCTTATGTTACTTCACTCCCTTACATTAAATCAATCACCAACCTTCTAATGAATTTGGGGATTTTGATACCCAATGTGAGGAAATCGATAAGGCCATGTAAATCCATATGTTAATTAGTGATTGATATGTTTGCAAAGAAACTAGAGGATCCTCACTTAAAAAATTTACCATATCCCTATGAAATAATGGTGATGTAGCTAGGGCACAAAATGTAACATCCCCATGCTCAGGCATTCAAAAAATTTGTTCTTGGAAAAATTGGAGCTCTATGACCATTCCTTTAAAATGGAAAATTAAAGCAACTATGCATGCTACTAACTAGCTCACTCAAATTCCAAGAAAAATAATTAATTATGTAGTTCCATTACTTAAGATACAAAACATATACACTTATATAACCATTAAATAACACATTGAAATATAATACATAAGAACATAGAAATATTCACCATCTCACTACAAACATTGGACATTCCACCCAACTATAAGATGTATTTCACATTCACTCTCTATAGTAGGCCACTCCTTAGATGAAGCTATCATACCACAAATATGGGTTCATAGGTAAACTATATCTCTTAGAGGTATTAATATCTAAATATTTCTCTATTCACACATTTTTGTATAGGAGTAATAACTGCTAAATATACTCAACCAGTCCCAAGGCAATCTCAACTTATATTTTAATAAAAAAATCCACAAAATCACTACAGAAATCAAACATGTTGGAAACTAGGAAAATATTGAGAGGGGGGGGATGGGCGTAAATCAATATTTTATGGGTTTTAACAATTATTTAACCAATCAAACACAATTAATGATATAAAAATGCACCATACGCACATCGCTTGAACACAAGATATTTACATGGAAATCCATTGTTGGTGGGAAATATTCTCGAGAGCCAGGGCTTGAAAGCCCCAAATGACTAGAGTAGGATAAAAGAAAAGAAAAATTATGCAAGCATATTAAACATTTGAATTCACAAATTTTGGATAGAATATGTACCTGGTAATCCTACATTTGAGGTTGATCTTGTAGGGTCCAAACCCTCTACTTCCTCCAAAATTTACAAACCTGCAAATCAATCACATAAGCATAGGTAGATAATATAATTCAAATTATATGCATATAAATATGTTACATCACCATAAACAACATATTAAGATAACATTCATAAGATGACAACATATTTCAGGAACAAGACATGAGCTTCTTTATTGATGAAAAACAACTAGTGTATGAAATATATAACCTGATCCAAGCCAAAGGAACTAAAGAAAAATTCCTCCGGATCCATTTATCCCAAGACAACATGGATTTCCTCTATAATAAGTACAAAGGAGATGCTAGATAAGAGGATTGAACATCTGGAGGAAACAAGGGTTTCTTATAAACCGGTAGTGCAGGAAGCACAGGAAAATTCATACTTGATCTGGGGGAATTTGGGTATAATATTGATACCTCTCATATCATGTATTTTAGGCCTACCCAAGGGGTGTAAATATATACCACATAAAATTAATTATTTCGGTTAGATCACAGGCTCTTGTAGGTGGGATTTCGATAAAAACCGTAAACCCCTCCTGAATTTTTTTTTTTATTTTTATTCAATTTAAAAATGTTGTACGCAGATGTAATTCATAGGGACTATGTATGTACGTGATTTTTTAGTGGGCAGAGTCACTTATGGATTTTAAAAATAGGATTTTGAGATCAAGTTAATTCTGTAAGGGAAATGGAGTTTCCCAAGCCACACAAGAGCATCTAGTCTATGAGAGTGTTAAAAGAGGTTATAACACCCATATGGGAGAAAGCCACAAATATTATTTTGTAAATGCAAGCACAAAATTCAATTTACATTATATTTTGTATGAACCAACCTACAAGAGGCAAAAATCCCCTATATTTTTAAGCACCCATGTGTTGGGAGCACAACTCCTATTGTTTGCACACACCAACCCCTTGACCAGTATAAGCGCTAATCTAAAGGAAACTCCAATCCCCTGATCTCTAAGAACCAATTTTCTTCAACCACTCATATCCCTCTTTCATTCATTTTCATACTCAAATATATGGATCCCTTATCATAAAATCACTCTTACACAAACTTTATCTTTGGATACAAAACTCGGAATATCCATAGTCTTCATTTTATAGTCTACGTTTCGAGTCTAAATCAAGACTCATCTTCAGGACAAACCTGCAAATAAGAGAATAGATTAGGATGAATAAATAGAGGGAAAAAATGATGGGAAAAAGAGCCAACCAAATTTTTCCTCTATTTATTCACCCTAATCTATTCTCTTCTTTGCAGGTTTATCCTGAAGATGAGCGTTGATTTAGACTCGAAACGTAGACTAAAAAATGAAGACTATGGAGATTCTGAGTTTTGTATCTAAATATCTACACCAAAAAAACCTACAATCTATCACAAACTTTATCCTCAAACATATTTCATTTCTATGATCTTTTCTCCTTTTATATCTCAACCATTCAAATTTGAAACATCTCTTTTGCACAATAGTTTCAGTTCTAAGCCAATCTTCACTCTTTATATCTGCTCAATGTTCACCTGCACTCTCTAGATCATATCCGTAGTAATTCACACATTTTCTCTTAAGATATATGTTTCCTCTAATATGCAACAACTTTAGAATGCACACTTCAACTACACTTACACATTCCGCACTTAATCTTAGTTTGGTCTCGCTCCCTCCATTATAGTTTGGCGTTTAGATCTATCTCATTGCCACAATACAACTTCCTCTTATTAATTAACTTCCAATACTCTTGAGTTTCTACTACAGTCTCACACCATGATTTTCATGGGAATAATACACATCTCACATCGTTTTGTTTCCTTTTATAGATGCATAGCTCCAGGTAGCTTGTTTAGATCAAAACTGATTCTATTTTGACCCCCTTTAAATATTGGTGTCATGAATACCAAAATTTTAGGCCCTTTCAGTTGCATTGATAATTTACACCTAGCCCCACATTACCTATGGTAAGAACCATAGCCTTAAAAGGTATCTCAAATCTCAAACATTGGGGATCCCACTTCCCTCTACACATTGTGTGGCTTGATGAATGTTGGTTGGATGGGTGTAGTTTCTATGCACTTAACCTTCATAACCCTATGACCTACACTAAGAACCATAGGCTTAATTATTCTATCTCAGATATCAAAGGTTGAGAATATCATCCAACACTTTTAAATTTTGTTAAAATCAAGCATGGTAAACACACAGAAATAGGAAAGAATAGACATCAATGGAAAATATAAGCATGAGTTGCATTATTATTCACAAAGATGCATATATATAATACATTGGAGAGACCCTTGGTTTCACATTCCAAGTGGTCTCTTGGACTCCTTTTTTCCATTCACCTTATACACCTGCCCATAGAGGCTTAGGTGTCCAACATCCCCCCCCCCCTTATCCGAAGGGGTATTAGTGAGTCCAAGAAGAGAGTTGTAATACAAATCTACAAAGTATGCATGGCAGCACTAGTTTGAATGAGCTCTCTAAAATGTTGGCATAAAGAGGTGGTTTAAGGATGACCACCAACAATGGAACGCTTAGTGTAGTTCCTAGAACTCTTCCAAATCTGGAAATAAGTTGAGGTCTTCTGATAGAGGAAGTGCTCCTCATATTTTGAAGAGGGATACCTTCAACCTAGAATAAGGGAGGTCTACAACCTGCGATGGTTCTAAGGATGACCACCAACTCTGAAATTATTAATGCATTTCCTGGAACTCTACCAAAACTGGAAAGAATCTAAAGTTTTCTCCTAGAGGAAGTGTCCTGAATTCTTTGAAGAGGGAGAAGCTCAACCTCGCATAGCTGGTTTAAGGCTGACCACCAACCAAAGGCATGCTCATGGGCATCTGTGTCTCTGACTACAACTCTGAATCTAGAATGATAGGTTGTGGCTCAGGCTCGCTTGATGTGGCTTTGAAGCTTGTAGATGACCATCATTTCCCCCCCTGTCAAGTACAAGGTGAGATGATGGCGAAAACTCAACTGCAAGACCTTTTAATATTCTAGAAGAAATTTTGGCATATGACTAAAACATCTTCTTGGCTATTGATTCCCATTGCCAAGAAGCGGTCCATCCAAGATGCATCTTCGTTCTTGTAGGAGGCTTGTTTCCGAAACATCTGTGTGAAAAATGGGTGTGTTTACCATAGTGCTTGCACGAGTGAAGATCGAAACAATGATATTTCATATGTCCAACTCGATCACAGTCTTGTCATTTTACAATATATTGTGGAAGAGGAGAAGAATCTAGAACAGATGTAGGTGAGTTATCATGAAGAAATCCGACACTCTGAAATTTGATGGGCTTGGAGTAGTTCGGAATATGAAAGGACAACTCCTTGTCATATCCAAGACCATTTTTGTGCTTGTTATGGACAGGCTCTACCTAAGGTATGATGATGGGCTTGGGAGGTGAAGCGTGAGCTTCTGCATCTACATACAAATCTTCTCTTGTACGGGGGTCGGTGATCTAACCAATATCTTGTTGCTGATGGGATTTTTTCTCCATGCTCTGAACAAAAACAAGTTCAGAATGACAACTCTTTTGTTGTAACTCGTCTTGTTGTAGCTCTAACTTAAGTTCCAAAAAATCAATATTGTCGAGTGCATCATGTAAACAAGTTCTAATATCAGATAGACAATTATTTCTTATTATTTTAACTGTATCATAATCAGTGGAATGTCTTAGAGTTTTAATGAACTATAATACCTCAGTAATTCTCGTCAATTTCTCTATCAAATAAGACTTCTCTATGGACAAAATTTTCTCACAACAATCTTAATATAAAAGGAAATCATTCTTGTATAATATTTTGAACCTTGTGAAAATACTCGTAAAATACCTCTCTTCCCTAGAAAACAAAACAATATCAATCTCTTAATCTCTTCTTCTCCTCCTTGAATGAATCTAAACTGCTTTTTTATTTATTTATTTAATGGGAAGAAGAAATAATTTTTTGAAAAAAATAGTTGGTTCCTGCACAGGAAAGAAAGAAAAGGCTTCTATAGCTTCTATGATAAATACAATAGATGAACCTGAGAACTTGCCACAATCAGGAAGCCTCAGAATATTAATCAAATATGAGTTTGAATCAACTTTTTGATACAGAATTATCAGCTCCAATAAATGCTACAATATCATTGTTGAGAGAGGGATAAAGACTCCATGTTGGTATGAAATAATGTGTAACTCAGCCACTCGTTCCAACTCAAATACTCCCTTTTTTCAGGAAAGAAAGAGTCCACACAAAGGTATATTTACTCCAGCAAACTGACTGTGGTATGATTCCAGCACCCACGCAGTGAATAGAGAAATATTGTGATGTCAATACAGATGGAACTCAGTCTTTGAGTCTCCCATAGTCCCACGCACAACATAGGTGATTCATACGCAGCCCAGGGAATGAATAATCAGCTTGATAATATAACTGAATAGAACTCACATTCATCACATTAGCTCTGCTACCAAAACGAAGCCCAAGTAACAAGGAAACTCATGTAGCATTGAGATAAAGGAAGGATGATCGACTGCATAAGAGGAAGAAAAACTCGAAATTTCTTTATATCATCACTATTCATATGCATGCATGAACTAGATTATGAGAAATGATCACTTAATTTATTAGCTAAGGTTCTTGCCATCATCTTCTGCATCAAAAAATGGAAGACTAGTGGCCCTCAAGAAAACCCCCTTTCACTAGGAAGAAGGCGCTCCTCCCTCACCTCCCCTCTCAATGTTTTTTTTGAGATCATAATTTGCATATTCAAATACCATAAATAGTGTGTGCTTTCCTTTTCCATTAAATGAAGCCTTTACATCCAACAACTTGACAATTTAAATGCATTGCGAGAGGATTTTGAGAAGAGAAATAACTCTAATGGTAGTGGGAGGAGCAGAGGGAGGTCGAGTTAGCCGGAAGGAAGGCAAGCGGACGGGAGTGCAGAAGGGAGGAGATGAGCCTACGGGAGTAGTGTGGAGTAGGCGGGGAGGTGAGCGGAGGGAGTAGCGTTGGGTGCAGGCAATGAGGTGAGTTGTGGAGAGGAGCTGCAGTGGCATGAAGTACAAAAAGTGAGAGGGAGCGTCAGAGCCGCAGGTGCGTCTGATGCAACAAGTAGAGGAGGGACCATAGGTGTTGTGGGATCATAGTTGCAATTGGATGCCAAATGAGAGAAGTCGATATGGAGGGAGCCAAGTATATTCAAACACCACTGTGCATAAGAATTCGATTACTACGGTGCCTAACCTCGGCCTTCAGAAATATTCAATGTAAGAATATACAATGCATGGTTTGAACTCAATTTTTTTTTCATACCAATCATAATTGTAGCACACCAATTTGTAGTTCGATTTTTCATGGAGGCACCATTTTGTAGTTCGATTCTGCGTGGAGGAATATCTAATTTACCTATAGGAACAACACATTGATGAACACCACACACCAAGGATGTTGGTATGAGAAAGAAGGGCTCTAGAGATCTCTCGGCAGCGACTACAATTATAGGAAATACATTTTTATTTAGTGTTTTAAAGACACAAATCAAGATTTTGTTGTGGGGGTAGGCGAAGCGTTAGCAGGAGGGTAGGCAAAGCGGTAGGTTAAGGTTACCAAAAATCCATAGGCCAATGCAGACCCAAGCGTAATTTAGGTTGACATTGCAGTCATTAGAATCACAAATACAACGCATATATATGAACTAGCACTCATAACAGAAGGAGTTTCAACGCTTCTATAAAGCACATAAGAGAAGGAGAAACTTCACTGCTTAGTTACATAGGCACACTGAGGTAAGGAATTATGGTAACGCTGACTAGTCAATTAACCCAACAATGAGACACTCAAGGTAATAACAATGCACAGAAACAACTACCCTGAGAAACCTAGATCATAGGAAAATCAATCCTTCAAAACCTGGGAGCTCTGATACCATGTTAAATTCAAGCATGGTAAACACACAGAAATAGGAAAGAATAGAAAACAATGGAAAATATAAGTGTGAGTTGCATTATTATTCACAAAGATACATATATATAATACATTGGAGTGACCCTTGGTTTCACATTCCAAGTGGTCCCTTGGAATCCTTTTGTCCATTCGCCTTCTACACCTACCCATAGAGGATTAGGTGTCCAACATTCCCCCCCTTAATCTAAAGGGGTATGTGTGAGTCCGAGAAGAGAGTTGTAATACAAATCTGCAAAGTGTGCATGTTAGCACTAGGCTGAATGAGCTCTCTAAAATTTTGGCATAAAGAGGTGGTTTAAGGATGACTACCAACACTGGAATGCTTAGTGCAGTTCCTGGGACTCTTCCAAATATAGCAAGAAGTTGAGGTCTTCTTCTAGATGAAGTGCTCCTCATATTTTGAAGAGGGATACCTTCAACCTAGAAGAAGGTAGGTCTACAAACTGTGATGGTTTTAAGGATGATCACCAACTCTAAAATGCTTAATGCATTTCTTGGAACTCTACCAAAATTGGCAAGAAGATGAAATATTCTCCTAGAGGAAGTGTCCCGAATTCTTTGAAGAGGGAGAAGCTCAACCTCACATATATGGTTTAAGGTTGACCACCAACCAAAGGCATGCTCATGGGCATCTATGTCTCTCGCTACAGCTCTGAATCTGGAATTATAGGTTGTGGCTCAGGCTCGCTTGATGTGGCTTTGAAGCTTGTAGATGACCATCATTTCCCCCCCTGTCAGGTACAAGGTGAGATGATGGTGAAAACTCAACTGCAAGATGTTTTAATATTCTATAATAAATTATGTCATATGACTTAAACATATTCTTGGTTGTTGATTCCCATTTCCAAGAAGCGATCCATCCAAGATGAATCTTCGTTCTTGTAGGAGACTTGTTTCTGAAGCATTTGTGTGAATAATTGGTGGTGAAGATCAAAACAGTGACCTTTCATATGGCCAAATCGATCATAGTGTTGTAATTTTACAATCTATTGTGGAAGAGGAGCAGAATCTAGAACATCTGTACGTGAGCTATCATGAAGAAATCTGTTACTATGAAATTTGATGGGCTTGGAGTAGTCCAGAATATGAAAGGACAACTCCTTGTCATATCCAAGACTATGTTTGTGCTTGTTATGGACAAGCTCTACCCAAGGTATGATGATGGGCTTGGGAGGTGAAGCGTGAGTGTCTGCATCTGCATACAAATCTTCTCTTGTACCGGGCTCGGTGATCTGACCAATATTTTGTTGCTGATGGGATTTTTTCTCTATGTTCTGAAAAAAAACAAGTTCAGAATGACAACTATTTTTTTGTAACTCCTCTTGTTGTAGCTCTGACTCAAGCTACAAAAATTCAATCTTTTCGAGTGCATCATGTAAACAAGTTCTAATATCTGATAAACAATTCTTGCTTATTTTCAATGTATCATAATCAATGGAATGTATTAGAGTTTTGAGAAACTATAATACCTCAATAATTCTCGTCATTTTCTCTATCAAATAAGACTTCTCTATGAACAAAATTTTCTCACAATAATCTTAATACAAAAGTAAAGTGTTCTTGTATAATATTTTGAACCTTTTCAAAATACTCACAAAATACCTCTCTTCCCCAACAAATAAAACAAGATTGATCTCTTAATCTATTCTTCTCCTCCTTGAATGAAGTTGAACTACTTTTTTTTGTTTTTTTCTAATGGGGAGAAGAAAGCAATTTTTGTACAAAATAGTTGGTTCCTACACAGGACAGAAAGAAAAGGATTCTATGGCTTCTATGATAAATGGAACAGATGAACCTGCGAACTTTCCACAATGAGACAGCCTTAGAATATCAGTCAAATATGAGTTTGAATCAAATGTTTCATACAAGATTATTAGCTCCAATAAATGCTACAATATCAATGTTGGGAGAGGGATAAAGACTCCATGCCGGTATGAAACAATGTGTAACTCAACCACTAGTTCCAAATTATATACTCCCTTCATTCAGCCAAGAAAGAGTCCACACAAAGATATATTTACTCCAACAAATTTATTGTGGTATGAGTCCAACACCCACGTAGTGAATAGAGAAGTATTGTGATTTCAATACAAAGTGAACTCAGCCTTTGATTCTCCCACAGTCCCACGCACGACATAGGTGATTCATACGCAGCCCAGGGAATGAATACTCAACCTGATAATATCACTTAATAGGACTCACAGTCATCACATTAGCTTTGCTACCAATACGCAGCCTAGGTAACAAGGAAACTCATCTAGCATTGAGATAAAAGAAGGATGACCAACTGCATAAGAGGCAGAAAAAATAAAAATTTGTTTATATCATCGCTATTCATATGCATGTATGCACTAGCTTAGGAGAAATGATATCTTAATTTATTAGCTCTGGTTCTTTCCATCGTCGTCTGCATCAACAAATGGAAGACTAGTAATTCTCAAGAAAACCCCCTTTCACCAGGAAGAAGGTGCTCCTCCCTCACCTCCCTGCTCAATTTTTTTTTTGAGATCATAATATTCATATCCAAATACCATAAACAGTACGTGCTTTCCTTTTCCATTAAATGAATCCTTTACATCCAACAACTTGACAATGTAAATGCATTGCAAGAGGATTTTGAGAAGAGAAATATTCTGAATGGCAAGGGGAGGAGCAGAGGGAGGTCGAGTTGGTCAAAAGGAAGGTGAGTCGGCAGGAGTGTTGAGGGGAGGAGATGAGTCGACGGGAGCAGCGTGGAGTAGGCGGGGAGGTGAGAAAAGGGAGCAGTGTTGGGAGAAATCAGGGAGGTGAGTTTTGGAGATGAGAAGTGGCGCGAAGGCTGGAAAGTGAGAGGGAGCACCAGAGGCACAAGTGTGGTTGATGCAACAAGTGAAGGAGGAAGCGTAGGTGTTGTGGGAGCGTAGCTTCATTCGAGTTCCAAATGGGAGAAGTCAGTATGGAGGGAACCAAGTATATTCAAACACCAGTGAGCATAATAAGTCGACTACTACGGCGCCAAACCTTGGCCTTCAAAAATATTCAATGTAATAATATAAAATACATGGTTTGAACTAAAAAAAAGATTCATACCAATTATAATTGTGGCACACCAGTAAGTATTTTGATTCTACATGGAGGCACCATTTTTTAGTTCGATTCTGCATAGAGGAATATCTAGTTCACCCATAAGAACAACACATTGATGAACACCACACAGCAAGGACGTTGTTGTGAGAAAGGAGGGCTCTAGAGATCTTTGGGCAGCGACTACAATTACAGTATATGCATTTTTATTTAGTGTTGTAAAGGCACAAATCAAGATTTTTTTGTTGGGGTAGGTGAAGCGAAAGCAGGAGGGTAGGCAGAGCGGTAGGCAAAGGTTACCAAAAAGCCACAGTCCAATACAGATCCAAGTGTAATTTATGTTGACATTGCAATCATTAGAATCACAAATACAATGCATCGATATGAACTAGCACTCATAACATAAGGAGTTTCAACACTTCTATAAAGCACATAAGAGAAGGAGAAACTTCACTGCTTAGTTACATAGGCGCATTGAGGTAAGGAATTATGGTAACACAAAATAGTCAATTAACCCAACAATTAGAAATTCAAGGTAACAACAATGCACAAAAAAAACTACCCTGAGAAATCTAGATCATAGGAAAATGAGTCCTGCAAAACCTGGGAGATCTGATACCATGTTAAACTCAAGCATGGTAAACACAAAGAAATAGGAAAGAATAGATAGAAATGGAAAAGATAAGTGTGAGTTGCATTGTTATTCACAAATATGCATATATATAATACATTGGAGTGACCCTTGGTTTCACATTCCAAGTGGTCTCTTGGACTCCTTTGGTCCATTCGCCTTCTACACCTACCCATAGAGGATTAGGTGTCCAACAAATGCCAAAAACTGAGATCAAACATTCGATGTTCGATGAGCTCTTGAGCACTTACCCTTAGCATTCAAAATTGAGGGTTATGACCTCAGTCTTAAATTTCTTGAAGGATCGATGGATTGACTTATGTCAATGCTTGATCACTAAGATACGATACTGAGGTTCCAGCAGTTGATAGGCCTTTAGGTTCTTACATAAAATCCCTTTGAAACCAAGTGCTATGATCATAGCCTTATCCTTCTCATCTTTAGCTATCGAGGATACTTTCAATGTTTTAAACAACAGACTCTCAGACCGAGGTTCTGAGACCCAGTTCCATAATATGGGATCTATTGTCACATCAATTAATGTTGGATCAATTGAGACTTTCCACACTGTTGGTGTGGGACCTACCCCTTCAATGCCATATCGAATATCAATTGATTTATGAAGGAGTGCATAAATATGACATCTGATGCATGATAACCTGGTGTGTCTTGATATGGGATCCACTATGTCCATGTCACCTACCATCATTTTTAACACGTCATTTTTTTATTCCAATAAAAGCTTGCCATGTTTGTGCCTAACATATCTCATTCACAAATTGCCCATTTGGCCTGTCAAAAAAATGCCAAAATAGCTTTCCATGTATCACATGTTCAAGTTTCCAAGTTAAATTTTTCAACCACATAATCATGGTACCATGAGGATGATAAGCCACCAAAAATTTCCAATTATTCCTACCACATGTCATTACCTTAGCCTCCCATATCACCTAATTTTTCACTGAGTATCCTCATCATCTGGGGTCCACCTGCAATGTTTCATTAAGAAAACCATTGGTATCATAGGGGGGCCTTCTTGATTTTGGTACATAGCAAGGATGGGGGCTACAATTAATCATATGTTGCCACTTAACATAACAGAGGTAAACCATGATCATTTCCACCATAAAGGGAATACCCTCGTATTAACCTTGGGATGAGCGTAAGAACCCTTATGTTTTCGATCTTCCTAAGATTCTTGATTTGATAGTGCTCAAACTTCTTGATCATTTCAATCTACAAGTACTTCTATGCTCATGTTTCTCTCCTAATCTTTTCTTATATGCTTATGATGGCCAATGGGATTCCCATTATAGGCCATTTTGTCACATTCGATCAATGAGTGTCCTAATGGAATCAATCAACATCTTATTTCCCCTTTTCATCATCTTACACAAAGCCATAAGAATGTACCTTTCATTCCCCATAGTTTCAGCCTTAAATTGCATCATCTGAGTAAGTTTTAGGATGAACACCCCCTGTATGCCTATTGGGGTGTGACCACCTATTTTTTTCTCCACTATGGCCAGTGTTGGTCACCAGCAGGTTGCTCCCCTTTTCACCAGTTTTGGTTCTGTTAGGGTCATATAAGTATAGGATTCATAATTTGGAATTGGCTTATGATAGTCTTGTAAAATATGTACATACCTTGCTTTCTACAAGTTGTTTTCCCATATTTTGTAAAAAAATAAAAAAATAGAAAATCAAAAAGAGGGTAAAAGTCCTCAAATAAATATCAAAGGACTTAAAAAATATAGACCTCAAAAGAAAAAAGATGAAAATAAAACATGAAAGTGTGAGGTCCAAATGCTACTACTTTTTACTTTTTGCAAATGATTATGGCAGAGTGTCAATAAATGCCATAATCCATGATGATTTAAACTGTCTAAACTTGACTTGTCATGTTTTCAATTTACATGTTTTAGATAGTGAATAAAGATTGTTCAAACAATTTAATCCTGACTAATCAGTAGATAGGTAGAGAATAAAGAGGAGCTCATCAGTTTAATCTGAGCCCTCGGATGAAATAAGGTAGAATTAGATAGTTTACGCTTTCAAAACAATAAAAATTTTCAAGGTAGCAAGCTCAAATGCACCTACAAAAAGGGAAAAAAAAATGTTAGATTAATGTTGAGTAGGTAGAAAGAAGTGGGAAAAATCATGTAATATTTATCACCGGGCATAAAATCACTAATTTCCCTTCCCTTGTGAGTCTTTAATATTATATACTTCTAGTCAAAGAGGCTCAGAGCATTTCTCTTACTTCTATTGGGACTGGACCCAAGGCTCAATGACTGGATAGTGGAAAATGTTGAATTCTTCTAATAAATTCCCCTTCACCAATATTCATTCATCATTCATACATTTAATTCGTTTTCATAAGTAAAAAATCATTTTTTACTTAATGATACATAAGAGCCCATTTGATTAACTCCCTTCATTCATAAAGCATACAAACCCTCAGAAAACACTCTATCCTGAGTAAAAGTGGTGAATTTATATATTAAGCTTTGCTTTAAAAAAAATCACTTTACTTAGTCATATAAGTGAATTTTTGTATATTCCTTTCCCCTTGTCATATTAATTCCTAGCTTATGCTATTAAATCCCTAAAATTACCTTGTCCTACCTATATAATTCCCTTTATGTAAATATCCCCCTAAAACCCACTATTATATATTTTTTAGACCAAAGTTAATATGCGCATGCTGAATTAAAATCCCAAGTTATACCCCCTTTGTTCTAAAACTAACATTAATCAAATAACCCGCCCCCTATAGTTATTAAACCCACCATGGTTTAAAATAACTATATAATATAACAAAACAAATATATATATATGGATAAGTTTCAGGCGTATCCTGTGTATTTGAAAATAAAACATACTCCCCGCCTATTATAAAGTTTAGTTTAAACCGAACTTTAAACCCAAAAGCCTTTGCAATATATATATTAACCCTGCTCCATGTGATCCCGCTCATATACTTTTAAACCTTTTTTTAAGCCCCTCTTATATATAACCTCTTGTTGATATAAAATTTTGGTTATACTGTATACAATACAAAGGTTTTATTACATTATCAATAACCCAGCGCATAAGTACCTCGGTCCCACATCCATTCGACCGCAACTTCCCATCAAATCTCAGTTGTTCACTGCCTTCCCAATGATCCGACGGTGCAAGATCCATATCATGCAGAAAAATCAAATGCCCATTCCAACACCAATCGAGCGCGAAATAGGTTGTTTTGTAAATTCCGCCCCCAGCGACGTGTCAATTTTTTGTTGGATCGCGTTCGTTTGGGTAAAAACATCTTACCACCAAAAATGAATGCGAAAACTATTGTTGGTTTTGCATTTGAAAATCCAAACTATCTCCCGCCTGTGATAAGACTGGCATTAAATACATTAATGGTGATTAGTTTCAAAGGTTAAAAACTTTGAAACATCATTTATGTTTAATTGTGTATTCCTAACTAAAAAAAGAGCTTTGCCCGACTGTATTGAAGCCTCCCGACTGTGCTAAAGTTCATGAAACACGATTTTATCCCTGGAAACTCCCCATTTTCATCGCAAATCCCCTATTTGAAGACTGAAAGAGTTATTCTCTACTCCAAAAAAGTCGGACCAGACCTTCATTTGGCCTCAAAATTTCAGAAACCCTTTCAAGCATTCAAATACCTGCAATTAAAGGTATTTTTTCGACAGTTTAAAACCTTGTACAGTCAATTCTGAACTATATTTAAGCAAAACAAACCGTCAAATTAAAAGAATTCATAGAAGAGAAATTGCCCAAAAATGCCCAAAACAGGCTAAACCCTCACAAATTTTCCCCAGAAATTGTTGTGTCCATAAAAACCCGTGTAAAAACTAAAATTCCTTAGCTTACGACCTCTAAAGATCAATTCTTACACCAGAAAAGGGTTTTAGGCCTACAGATCTCTTGAAAACGCCTTTTTACAGTTCAAATCATTCATAAAACCCTCATTTTCGGTCTTAAACCAATTTGCATATCCCAGAAGCCCAATTGATCAAAGAAATCACCTGAGACTATCTTTGGCCTACAAATTTATAAATTTACCATCTGTTTAAAGCAATACAACTTTTGCAAACAGTTGAAGCTTGCATTAGTTATTTAAAAATGACTAAGAAGCAGATGACAGCTAAAGCTGGGGGTTCTAAGCCTATTAAACCTGGTGGATCCATGCCTCCCAAATCTGAAGCATCAAAAGCCATCAAATCTACTACTGTACTTACTGCTAAAACCGTTGAGTCTATAAATCCACTTCAGCCACCAGTACCTACTGTAGAAACCCTTCCATTGACTAATATGGATTACAAAATTGTTGACCCTGTGGTAGAATTTAACCTTTTTGAAATACATAATTAGTGCTATGATAAATACCTTGATAAAGATGAAATACCTATTTGGGAAACTCACTTTCCCCAATATGTAGTTCCTTTAACTCATCCTGGACAGGATCTTGTTAGATTGTGTCAATAGCATTATATACCAGACCAAAGAGCTATTGTAAATGCAGACAGAGAGGTCCTTTTTACAATCACAGCAGAATCCATAAATCAAATGTTGCAATTACCATTTGTTCCTCATTTAGTCCCCCTTTATATTGAATATTTAACCCAGTTGTACTTAAGCTTGGATTTCCCAAAAAAGTTTATGATATTTCAGGACTTCATGCCTTCTCATGTTGACATCTCTAAGTTGAACCCTCCTTATTCAACTGCCAAATTTCCAAAAGGGTCAAGGCATATCATTTCCATGTTATCTTTTATACTAGGATATTTCACAGATGGATTCACTGATGAATCCATTCTTGGTTTGTTATCCACATTATCTCCAGGTCAACCCCCTGCACTCATTTTTTATTATGCCAGTTTTATAGCTGATAGCATTCATCACCAATTGACCAGAATACCCACTAAAGGGGTGTTTAGGTACTCATCATACTTATTTCATTTGTTTATGTTCTTCCAAGCTGACAATTTTCCAATTTCATTGCAAAAAATGGACTTAGAGGGCCAACCTCTGTCCATTATCTTCTGGACTTCCTTGTTGAGGAAAGAAAGCAATGAATTCACTTATACATACTTCTCAGACCTTTTCCTCCATATAGCAATGAATATATTATATAAAGCAGAGAAACCTAGAGTGAATTAAGATATGAAGAGGATATTGCAATTATCATAACAGAGAAAAATGGGAGATTGGTTCCTTTATGAAAAACACATAGAGATAAGAATTTTTGGCTCAAACTTATTACCTTATAAGTTGCCAAAATACATGTGCATGAGAGTTTTTGCATTGGAATACTTAAGGCAAACTCTAAACTCTGACTCCATCAACTTCTTAGCTGCCAATAAAAAGACCCAATTCAAGCTTAAAAATCAAGTTGGGCCTTTCATCATAAATAGCAAAGAAGCAGAAAAGGAAATCACCAAGATAGTAGTAGGGTTTAAATTTTAGGAGAGCTTTCCTTGGAACTATGATCCTCAAGGGATCTTCAGTGATTTAAGGATTAAATGAAAACTTACACCATTTATACATGACCCTAAGCCATAAATTGAGAAGTTTTCAAATCAGACAGAATGGGTGGAAAACACATTGATAGATACAGTCATCAATGCAAAACCAGCAGGACAGATGGATACTACACAAGCTATGGCAGTTTCAAAACAGTTTGAAACTTCAACAAAAAGAAGCAGAGATGAAGGAACCTATACAGCTGAGACCACCACAGATACTAAATTCAAGTTGATTTACAATAAAAGGCTCAAATTCAGTTCCACAGGGAAATAAAAGGTAATTGATGTTGAGGATACAAATGAGCCTGAGGTAAACAATGATGAAGCCGCAGTGATAATCAATGAGACTCTTGCAGATATTGGAAAAGATCAAACAACAGGTAAACATGATACCCAGATGATTGAAAAACAAAATATGGATGCTTCTTCCTCACAGACAGCTAAGGAAAAAGACTTAGATATCAAAGAAAAGTACAAGAAAATCAAGCAAAAGAATGAAGAAATCAAGTCTGAGATTTACTCTCAATTTCTTAAACAAACCAGGGAATCAAAACAGGCTACTGACAGCCTTTGGCTATTCCATAAATAAAATTATTATGTCATATCTGCAACCAACTACTTCAACACCTAAGATAGTGGCAGACTATAAAAAGGTTGAGTTTGAAGTAGATACTGAAAATGTGCATGAGCTAGATCAAATCGAATTCCACAGACATAGCTCAGAAATGTTAAATTCAACTATGGTGACAAAGGCTATGAGCACTACTAAGTTGCAGAATACCATTATCAATATGCAGGATCAAATGAAGCTAGACAAAGGCTCTTTGTATGCTAAAGACCTAAGGATTAAAGCCTTATAATATTTGATTATACAGGTGGGATATGATCCCTCAAATGTGCAGGCAGCTGAATTATTGATTAAGAAAAAGAATGAAGATATTGTAGCTTTGAGGAAACAGCTGAAGCTTCCTCAAAGTGAACACCCATAGACCAAAGAAATACTTCGGGATCAAACAGAAAAAGAAGAAATGATGTAGTTGATCCTCAAACTAACTGCTCAGATTAAAAATATGGAGACCCAAATGGATCAACATGTTAAGGAGAAAGAGACTACGAATGAAAATAATGCTCCTATTATTCCTACAGTGATACCAGTTATTACCACATCTGTGGCTTCCACTCTGGGATAAAAATTAGCACCTAATGAGCCATTGGCAACTGTAGTGCCAGTGCATTCAGCTACTACATCAGCCACAGATTCTTCAACAACACTAGTATAGCAAACAGATGGAGCAGGTCAAATAGTGAAAGTTATGGAAGAATTGTCATTGAAAACTAATGAGATAAATAACTTGAAAGAGATGATTAAAAATCTTGAAGCCACCAACAAAATAGCCTTGATAACTGCTAAAAACCATGAACAGAAAGCTATCAGACTTGAAGAACAAATGAAGAATTTACAAAAGGAGTTAGCATTTACTGAATAGATTTCCTACATCAAGAATCATCTTTGGACAAATATTATTGAGGCCATACATTCTCAATGGCCTTAAATTCAGGTCATCTATGAATAGAGAGACTTACTGTTAGCAGCCCAAACTGATATTCAGAGAACCAAGGATGAGTTAGCAGATAAGCCATCACATGCTTTAAAACTCATCACTTTCTTGAACAGTAAGAATAAAGAAGAGTTGGAATAGTTACAGGTACAGGATAGAACTAAAACAATATTACAAATCAAGAAGGTTGTGACCAAGAGAAATTTGATGAACAACCTAGAGGGAAAATGTGATGCTATGAACATTTCCATTACTAAGTTTTTGGCAAAATACACTATTTTGAGGTAGAAAGGCCTACCAGATATTCATGTCTTCAATGACAAACTAATGGCCCAAAAAGAGTATGATAAGAAGATAAGGGACTTTGCAAAAGAACAAGTCAATAAACCACTTCCATTGGGCACTCCTATAGGAAAGGTCATCCTTGAATATTTTGAAGACTTTTTTTTCCTACAGCATGAGATTAGTCGTCTTTTTGTTTTCAAACCTACCTTTTCCAAGTACACAAATGCTAATGAAAACTTTAGAAAGCTAAAAAGTGTGAAAATTCCAAATGCAGAGCAATGGAAAGCATTCACTAATTTAATGTACACAGTGAAAAGGTAAAACAGTGAAGAAGACTACATAAAAAAAAAGTCAAACAGAAAGTGAAACAAAGAAAACAATCAGCTAATTTTTTACTATAGTAATACATATTTTCAGCAGTAAAGAGTGATTTATCAGTCAAAGTGTATCAGTGGTTAAAGAAGCAGCATTAAAGAGTATCAGGAGAAAGTGTGTCAGCCAAGGCAACTCAAACAAAGATATTTCCTAATCAGCTAGCAAGCAGGACAGCTATTCAATAAAAATATCCTTGATAGATAAAGTTGTTCTATATATTTTGGATAAGAGGACAGCTTGCTGATTTGTGAAGCAGTTGTCCCTCTTATTTTGTAAAGATAATTTATATTCCCTAAAGATATTCCTACAATTCTATAGGATATTTGTAAACAATATTTTGTATAAATACTTCTGTATTAGAAGTGTTAAGGGTGGAATAAAATTGCTAAGATTATTATAGACTTTTACTGATACATTGGAGGCTCTCATGTGTTTAATTCAAAGTAGCAGACTGGATAAAGCTAAAGTGGCATCATAATTCAGGATTCTTGTGATAAGGTGAAGAGTGAAGTACATCTCTTCTTGTCATTTGTCTTTTTTGAGTTTCATGCAATTCATTATATATTTGTTCTATCTTAATGTGTAACTAGGAATATTATTACAGGACTAGCCTTTTGCTCCCTGTTTTTAACTAAGTTACCATTTAAATGTTTTCTGCTGATTTTCGATGTTAGGAATTCTTCATTGATCCTACTCCCGTTTGACCCCTGCCTCCTTCTTCCATTTTTCTTGATCAAAGGATTCTTTATTTCCCTTTATCCCGATCATACCATTTCATCAAAAACCTTTCCCCAAAACTCTGAGGGTTATCTATCTTGCCCTTAATACATTTGTACCCTTTTGGCCTTGCCTTCTAGTACTGCTATCTAGACTTTGACTCCATAGCCCAATGGACAAGTAGATCTCTCTCTAGGTTAATCCTAAGTGATTTTTACCCACCAAAACCTTTAAAACAAAACCAATTGTTCTATCATAACTTGCCTAAAAACATAAATCTAAACAAAGATGAATCTTAAAGAGAGAGCCCTCTCTGAATTCTAGGAAGGCTAAATCCTAGGATTTGAAGTAGGTTTGTGGTTACCCCTAGTGTTCTTTGACTAAAAACTCAAATCCCACAACTTAAGAAATTACTAGGTTGATAACAGGTTCTAGAAATCTAAGAGAATAATCGGGATTCCAGAAGCTTCACTTTCTAGGAGTTTCCAAAAGTTGTTTCAACTGCTTCCCTTATATTAAATATTTGGATGCTATCCTGCCCTAGTTTGGATTTTTCATCACTTATCATTTCATCCTATCCCTCCATCAAATGTGGATATAAAACCTTAGAATGGTAATTGGATAACAACTCCCAACTTACCCCACTCTCCCATATATTTATCATCTTGCCTATGCAAAGGTTAGAGAATGGGTGAATGGTTGGCTTTTGGAGAGATTCAGCCATTACGCTACTATAGTGAGTGGTTATTATCTCATGCATTAGGGTGATTGAAGTTTCATATTGTGACAAGGAAAGGATAATTCAACAACTTAGAGGAGCTCTTATACAAGATCAACTGCTATTTATGGTTCTAATCTCCTTCTATTTATATTAATGAAAAGAATTATTTGTTTTCCTATATGTGATGTTATTTCTTGTATTTCAATACCATGTTGATCTATTGAATATATTATTTATATGATACTGCATAGATATCATAGTTTCTTGGCTTTCACTGTCCAGGTTCTAATTTTGGAAATTTGAGCTCGAATTGGAGATTCCAAGCTTAAGAAGGAGTGAAGCATGTGATGGGTTCCAGGTAGGCCTCACTCCATCATCTAATTAATTTAAGGAAAATCATTGGATTCCTTATCTCTCTGTTGTTCTAGGTTAAAAACAAAACCTAGGGGAGATACTTTTTTTCCGCAATCGTAAATCATGTATAAAAAATTGGAAATTGTACTGGGGAACAAAGTATTCCCTTGGTGATTTTCCTTGTCCATTGTGTTTTATTACCTCCTTAACAAACATTTATTGTATCATCCAACCAAGAATAGAACTAGGAAGTGGTTTCATTCAACCTTTTTTTTCAATTTCTGTGTCGGAATCCTTTTTCCCAGGCCCAAATCTCCCCTAGTGCCTCTAACAGAGCACTACACCTCACTCAGACCCACTCTGATGCAGGAGCATCCAAACCAAATTTTCATTATTTAATTATGTAATAAGGGGGGTGAGATATTTTAATTATTTTATTATTAAATTGCTTATTTTTAATAAATTAGGAGGAAAATGTAAAGGTGAGGATTGTTGTATATATATTCTTTAATAATTAAAGGATATGAGTGGAATGGAATTAGGTAGATAATCTAGGGAGTAGGAATTCCATATACGGGACTTTGTTGAGTCCAAAACTAGAATAAATCTAAATTAGATTTAAAGTTGAGATTTGTGTGGAGGAATTTATGGAGTGAAATAAATTCATTATTTATGTATATATAGGAGGGTTTTGTGAGGATGAAGGACAGTTGAGAGCAGTAAGGAGTACAGTGAGAGTGAGAGATGGTTTGAAGGGCCGAGAGCCAAGAGGCCGCCCAACGTAATATTTGGCCAAAGATGTTTTATGTTTTTATATCAGTATTTCATTTGAATGGCTCTCCTTCCTTCATATGTATTTTTCGCTGAATATTTTTATGGTTAAAATGAAGAATTACTGAGAGTTTTCATGCTGAGTGAAAGATTGTGTGTTTTATATGCTCGGATCTGTTCTATGGAGAATCCCTGCTTCATTTGGTATCAAAGCCTGACTTAGGCTTGAAATTTTGCCACATTCATATTAAGCATTGTGTGTGGTTGAATTTTTTGTGTGAATGCGTAAGCACTGAGCGCTAGGTATCCATGAACATTGCTACATCGTGATTAGAGTGTTTTTGAAGAAGGCCGCTAGCTGCATGTTGGAGAAAAGTACCAAAATTTATAGATCCGCAGATTGTAAAATTGAATCGAGTGTTATTCTCAGTCAAATCTATCTGGTTGACGATTTATTACATAGCTTGTAGACATTATTTTCTATGTCGAGTTCCCTCTTTGGTCAATTTAATCTGAAGATTTGTGTTGATATCTATTGCAATTAAATCCAACTCACAGGTAGTTCCGAGCATTATGAAAGAAGTGGTTACATCTTTTGTGTTTGGATGGATTTGTGGTGGATTTTGGGCTTCGTAAGAAGATGCGCGTGAGAGAGAAGTGTTTGTCATTTTCCAATTCCAATATTCACTCTGTGAAGCCAAAATTGCGTAAAGAAATACCATGGAGCATGGATCATTGTTCAATGTTGGAGAGTGTTGTTTGAATTATAGACACTATGTAGAATATTGGTTGTGTGTTGATGGAGATCTGATGCATTTCTGCCACATAACTAGACTACGCAGAAGATGAAATAGTTTGGGTAAAGATGAGTTGTTGAATCAATTGTGTGTTAATTCGTCGTGGAGAGGCACATAAGTTGGTTGGTCGCGGAGTGTGATTGTTGCTTGAGGATGCCACTGTAGAAAACGTGGTTTACTATGTTTGGAGTGCGATGGTAATAATATAAGCACATTTTCTTTGGTATGCATATGTTGTTATTTGCGCTACAGATTGAAAGGAAGTGTGTTTTGTCTCTAACAAAGTTCTAGCAAGTAAAGTCAACAAAGTTTCAAGGGAGAGAGCCCTGCAAACGGTTGCTACAGTCCATGCAAATCTTATTCTATGGTAGCTGATGGAGCATTAGTCAACTTATGGCTTGATCTTGCATGGATTGGAGACGTACAAGTTTGAAGGTTGTTCGAAAGGAAGCATATGTGTTGCGTGAGAGCAGTGGTAACGTTTTGGTAAGGTGTGGTGGATTTATGCATCGATTTTTTGTGTTTGGAGAGTCGATCTATCACAGATCAATCAATGTTCTATTCCAGTTGATTGTGGAGCTATTCCGTTGGATATTGTATAATCTACCTTTGCGTAGAGCCACAAATCCGTTGGGAAGATGCATATAATCCTTGGCACCTATTTCATTCTCTGTAATTCCACTCTTAGAGCTGCACATAGGCGAGCTTGCAGTGTCTTTTAGCAGATACAGATCTTTCTCAATAGATGTATTTGATTCCAGTCTTCTGCGTTTGGATTTCCTAATCTCATCAACATCAATTTTCATCACAACTTGATCAACTTTGTTCTTTGAAATGTTACTGCAATTACATTTGGGGTGGAATTTGACCATGGTGTGGCACAGTGGAATAATGCCGCAGGGTTCTAAGCAAGACTTAGTAAACAGCAAGTGAAACCGAGGGTTAAAACGCTATTGTTGTTGGATCAAACAAATGTGGATAGCATGCGAAAAAGGTATGTTTGAATTAACTGTGGGTCCAATATATAAATATTGATACTTTTCGTTTTGTCCAAAGTCAAATGTGTAGATAGGAATTATATTGGAGTAAAGATAGTAAACAAAGGCTTCTGCTTGTGAATAAATTAAAGAAGAAACCCTTGGATAAAGGAATTTATTTAAAGCAAAGAATTTGTAGATGAGGTGAAGTTCTTAAAGACATAATATGTGTGCTTTATTATAGTTCAAATAAAACTGATATGGAATTCAAATAAACTTCCGCATAAGGGACCATCAATATTTGGGATTATGCATTTTTATGCATAATATGTGGGTTTAAGCAGCTTTGGCTTCAAATGCATATCAATTTTGTGCTAATACTCGGTGATATGAAGGAAAACATGCATGCTTATATGAAGAGGTTTATTATGCATAGTGTGATGATTTATTATGCATAATGTGGATTTTTCACAATTTTGGTTAAGCTATTTTGGACCAAAGCTTGTAGTTGGGAAAAGAAGAATTCTTTTGATTGGTGATTGAAAACATAATTGCTTGATGTTGTAAAATCTTTGTTTTACCATTATGTGGCGGTATCTAAGAGGTGATATTCAGGGTGGACACAATGTACGGGTTGTACATCGAAGAGGTTGAAATATGAATAACATGTTCTCTGTACACATGTGAAGAGATGTGAATTAATGTTGTATGGCGCATAAAAGTGCAGGGAAATGGTTGCATTAAGATGATGAGCTCGTGAGCATGCAAGTATTGACAGTGACAAAGATGGTACAGAAGAGGGGAAATCAAAGAATTGAAACTGCAAAGAGAAAGGTTTGTTAACAACCTTAACAGGACATGAGGTATGATCATTTAGGAAGGTATTTTTGAACATTGAAGATTGAATGGTTTATTTATTTTCACCTTAAAATAAATCTTGAAAAACCTGAATTTCATTTCGATTAAAGACTTTAGCATCATGTGAAATGATAATGTGAAACTGATGATCTTTCATAAAAAATGAAGTATGAAATAAAGTGAAGATTTTACATCCTAAAAATTTATTAGGGGTGTATGTTCATTGGAGGATTGTATAAACTTGAAATATCCATTGCCATAATTATTGGGTCGAATCTTGAAGTGAAAACAGATGTTAGAGTCAAATGAAATTTTGGATATTTTGAGTTGAGATTGAGTCTTTTCATTCAAGATGAAAAATTATAGTAAGTCTAAAGTCAAAGATTCGTAAGCTAAGTTAAGAGTTTGAATGTAATGGGGTGCATGATCGGCAGAGCCTGACACCCAAAGAATTGGTCATTATAACACATGTGTTACTAAAGTGCTTTTTGCAGCAAAGTGAAACAAGAGGGTTTCCAGATATTGGTTCCAATACAGAGAACCAAGAGAAGCCACGCGCAGGAGGAGAACTTGCATTTTGATGAATGGAAAGTGTGAAGGATTTTTGAGAAGTGGATTAAATGAAATCCACACGTGAACAGATGAAGTTCACAAAGGAGGGGAAGGTGATTGCTGATAGTCATTTTCGAAGATCTAATGAATACCACAGCAGAAGGAAGAAGAAGGAAAATGCCAAGGCAAGTGGCATATGTGAGCAATTGACAGATGAAGATTATGAGCTGGAGAAGGTTGAGATAAAAATTCACCTTGAATTGTTAATGGAATTGTTGCAGGAAAATGTGAAAGACCAGACACATGGTTGGACCATGAGAAAGAAGGTAAAGTGGCAAAGACTACACGCAAAGAGGGAAAAGCAGGTAAACATACAGTTGGCAGAAGAGCTAAGGAAGCTCGAACAAATGTTGAGTTGTGAAGAACTCATAGAGGTTGAGTTAAAAATGGAGGTTTCCATTTGTGGCCCAGAACAGGGTGAAATTCTGGGTGAAGAGATCAATGAGGAAGATCTCATGAACTATTGGGATAGTTCAGAAGCATCTGAAGATGTGTTGTTGAGAGAAGCAGATGAGGATATGAAGCCTTGCAATTTTTCTCATGGTTTATGTATGTTTGCACGATGTGCGAAAGACGGTGAGAAGTCTGATGGAACTGTCACAAAGGAGAATGAAACTCTTGAGGTGGAGTCTGATGAAGGATGCCTTTCAGAGGAGAAAGGTATTGATTTTTTACAACAGGAAGAAATCATAAATAAATTCTTTTTTGCGGTAAGACAACAAGTTGAAGTTTTTATGGAGCAAAAGCAAAATGGAAATGCCGAAGAGATATTCCAAGGAGGTAAACAAATGTATTTGTTTAGTGAATTTGCTGACAAGAGTTTACAATGTAATGATGTTGAAACCAGGACAACTTAGAAATATTTCCAGAGGAAGTATGAAGCTGGAAAGGAAAGTTGTGATGAAGTGCTAAAAATATTTCACATGGAAATCGAATTCTTAGAACAGTGGCTTAAGGAACCTGATGGGGAAGTAAAACTTGCAAGACCTGATCCATAAGAAATTACAATTACTATGCATGATAGAGATGAAATTTTTATAGAGTTTAATGAATGTTATAACTTTTTAGATAATTATTTAAGTGTATGTACATAAAGCGAAATTAACAGATATGATGTCGAAGTCAGAGAAGTTGAGCGGAAATTATTTGGAGTTGAGATGAAATATCAGGAGCAGTAGGGGAGTTGAGTCCATAGAGACATAAAGAAGACAGAAATATTGATCCAGCAGGATGAAGACGGGAGCAGCCAGCAATTCGAAACAGAATCTATTGAAGTCCAGAAATTTGATGATGGGAGATTGATGCCTGAAGCATCAAAAGAGACCGAAAGGTCTTATCTTTTTAAAACTAACAGTTTTTTGGTGAGTGCAGGTACGGCACTGGACGAGAGAGTTGTTGCTATAAAATCAATCAATGACTATATTTGTAATCAAGGAGTTATTGATTATTTTCCATTATAGAAAGTTGAGTATTCAGCTTAGTTGGAGACGATAGAGTTCGACAAAGAGGAATTACTCCGAGGAATTGGCGAAAGAAATTTTTGGAGAAGCTGATGGAATCTGATCAACAAAGTGAGTGATGAGTTATCAAATCGAGTTGATACCCCGAAGGACCAGCGGAAGAACAGAGTTTGGAATCCTAGAGGGAGAAAGTCATCAGGACTTGTCGCTGTCGCGATATTACAGAAAAGCGACGGACCTCGTAGACAGGAGTCTATGGAAACTTCTCTACATGAGGAGTCTGATGCAGGAGCATCCAAGCCAAATTTTCATTATTTAATTATGTAATAAGGGGGGTGAGATATTTTAATTATTTTGTTAATTAAATTGCTTATTTTTAATAAATTAGGAGGAAAATGTAAAGGTGAGAATTATTGTATATATATTCTTTAATAATTAAAGGATATGAGTGGAATGGAATTAGGTAGATAATCTAGGGAGTAAGAATGCCATATATGGGACTTTGTTGAGTCCAAAACTAGAATAAATCTAAATTAGATTTTAAGTTGAGATTTGTGTGGAGGAATTTATGGAGTGAAATAAATTCATTATTTATGTATATATAGGAGGGTTTTGTGAGGATGAAGGACAGCTGAGAGCAGTAAGGAGTACAGTGAGAGTGAGAGATGGTTTGAAGGGCCGAGAGCCAAGAGGCCGCCCAATGTAATATTTTGCCAAAGAGGTTTTATGTTTTTATATCAGTATTTCATTTGAATGGCTCTCCTTCCTTCATATGTATTTTTAGCTGAATATTTTTATAGTTAAAAAGAAGAATTATTGAGATTTTTCATGTTGAGTGAAAGATTGTGTGTTTTATATGCTCGGATCTGTTCTATAGTAGAATCCCTGCATCACACTCTATACCATCATTGCAAAGAACTATTGCCTCCATTGTACCAGCATTGGCCCATGTTTTTGCACAAATTTTTCCTTGGTTTTTGAGCCTCTCTTTCATCATCCTGCTTCCAGTTGAACTTCCCTGAGCCTTGAGTGTCTTGTGGTATCTCTAAAACCTCCATTTGGTTTGCATTTGTCTTTGTTTTCCTTTGGTAATAATTGGTTTTGATTTTCTTTTTTCTTATCATTTAGTCACTTGCAAACTGATTTTGTTTGGTTGATGGTCACTTCGATGAATTTATGTTTGATTCCTCATTCTGAAAAGTGTGATTGAATTAGTAATTGAACATTTTCATCTTAGTTTTCTTCATTCTCAAAAATTAAGTGTGGTGAAAGGAAATTTGTGCATTGGAATTTAGGGTTTTGTATGTGCATTAGTATATGATTAGTTGGATCAAAAGAGAAATTGCATCTTGCATCTTGTTTGATGCATATTATGTGTTGCATCTTGGATGTTTCTTCCCTTCCTTAGATATATTTTCATTGAAAGAGATCAGATTCCTATTTTCTCATGCTAGATTTTCATTTTAGGATATTCAGGTGACATTCGTGGTGAGCCCCAAAACTATAACTTAATCAAATATAAACAGTAAAATTTATTGAATCAACCTAAGTAGCATTTGTAACATTAACACAAACATTTAGAGGTCTATTCTAGATATGTGTTCCGGTGTCGTTAAACGTAGGAGTTGTTGTTTTTTTCCAGTTTTGCATCCTAGGGGTGAAATCTCGTTCCACGTACATAAGTGTATAGGATCGTTCTCAACGTACCTTCAGGTATATCTGATGGTTCTCCACGTATGAAAATTATATGGGAATCCTCTCATCAAACGATTACGCATTAGAAAAAACTACTACAAACTGCACTCCCACGTGTCATCGAATATATTTTGGGACTCCCCTATAGGTTTCTATCCATCCTTAAGTAAACAATTTTTCCACCTTGTATACAGTGATACACTGAACACAACATTTGGGGAGATTGGATTCCATATGTTAAGTCCTTGGTTCGCCAAGGTGTATATCATAGTTCATGGTTGCTTGGTAATCCTTTATGCCTAGATTACCCTCTTTTTTATTTATTTCTTTTTATGTTAATAAACTTTATTATACAACGTGGAAAAAAAAAAAATCCCCCTCCCCATTGTCCATGTAAAATGAAAAATAGGCCTCTTATTCCTCTAGAGGCTACTCCTAACTTACGTCAAAAAAATAAGAAAATGCAAACTACCGAATTAGGAACTTCGGACACTACTTCTAGCTCACCTCTTGATACTAATCAGCCAAAATCATTTGTACCTTTGAGTTTCAAACCCGATATTACATCTACTCCTATTGGTGACACTGACACAATTGAAACATAAGTCCCTGAAACTTTGTTTCTTGAGACTGTTGAACCTGAGGAGCCTTAGTCATATTCACCTTGTTGTAACATTTTTGGTTTTGATAAGGTAGCATTTTAGAAAAAAAATGAAAAATTTTAAAAATGTTAAGTTTGGATATGGATAGATAAAACAAAAAAAATCTTAGGACTCATGACCAATAAATTATTCATATCATAAAATGTTAGGATTAGTTTGCTCTAAAAGATGAAGCCAAAGATATAAAAAATGTTAGGGATGGTTTGAAAAGCAATAAAATAAATATTTGCTTAGTTTGAATAAAAAGAAAAGAAAATAGTGGCAGCTTGTTTAAATGCGGCCAAAAATTTTGATTAAAGGTTAAATTGTATTTAATGTAGTTACTCGCTTTCATTTAGCAGTTAATTAATCTTGTAATAAATAACACTTTTCCTTTTATCCAAAGTCCTCAAGTGACAAGAATTTTTTGTCGTATTATGATTAAGGATCGAGCAAGTTCCGAAGGTTGATCTATTCCCTGCCCAAATCAACAGCGGGGAAGCCTTTTCACACCCCCCTTGCCCATTTCTTGTTAATGGCTAGGGGGGAAGGGAGGGGGGTCTGAAAATTATTATTCTAATGGCGGGCTCTCATCGACATGTCACCTCCACAACACTTCACACCCCCCCAGTCAAAACCATTTACCGTATCCTACCCCCTCTGAAATCTACTTTCCTCCCATCACCAGTTTTGACTCCCGCCAACGGTCTTTGAATTTTTTCCACTGACGGTTTCCCAATGCCGAATAAAATGATGACACCTATACATCTCATTAAAACTCCGCTCCCTTACCGTTGTCCTTCCCGTCCCGTTAGGCCCGCTCCATAACCGTTGTCTATATGTTTCATCGCCCATCAACTCCTGTACCATTAGCATTAAACCTCCACGGTCATATTTTCCTAACATTCACCCATAACAGTAATCCAAGCAACATTATATATAAAACCTCGACATACCTTATGCCACCTTTGATTCATTTACCATTTGTTGTTATATTGCAGGTTTTACAGGAGATACATTGCATTAATAGTTTAGTTATTTTTCATCTTGTCAGATAAAGGTTTCTTTTGCAAATACTGTCTTACATATGTTATCAGCATAACAAAAATATTCCTCTTCTTTTCCTCTGTAGATCACATGGCTCCCAAGGGAAAAATCTGAAAACCAGTCTCTGAGGAAAACCCTGTTGTTTCTACCACAGTCGATCTTGACCATATCCCTTTAGTTGATTCATACTTCAAAATCACTGACACAGAGTGCGAATTTGAACATCATGAATTGCACCTGTGGCTAAAACAGAAGTATCTATATCAGTAAGATGATATTAAACTTTGGGAGTCCCTATTACCTATGTTTTCATTCCCTCAAACCCATGAATTCCCAGATCTATTCACATGATTGCAAACCAGATATGATCCCATTAAAAGGGCAGTGGTAGCTCAAAATGGAAACATTCTGATATCTATCACTCTACAGACCATTAACAATATGTTGTCGATCGCACAGAGTGATTCTGTCAAATTTTTCTCCCAAGCCACTCTAATAGAGTTATATCATAAGCTTACTTTCCCTCAGAGAGCACAAATTTTTGAAACCTTCCTTCCTAATGATGTTGAATTTCCAATGAATCTAATGGAGCTACCAAATCTATCCAGTGGCTTCACGACATATTTTCCTTAAGAAATGAAAATCTCGCCTGGCCTCTACTAGACCTCCAAGCCTATGAAGTAATGCATTAGTCCTAGGTATTTCATCTCAAACTCAGAAGCTATCTCCCTCTTACACTAATGAATGATAGGTTCAACACCTGTAAGGAATAGATCATCCACATAGAGAACTAGAATAAGAGGTCTTTCTCTATCAACCTTAAAATAAAGGTTTGGATCAACATTACTTCGATTGAAGCCCAAATTCATTAAGTAGCTATCTATCCTCTCATACCAAGCCCTGGGGGCTTGCTTAAAACCATAGAGGGATTTCTTCAACCTGCATACATAGGAGTTGTTATAGCTCCTAGAGATAGCCTCGAGTTGAAAAATACTAGTGCTTAGGAAATCTTAAAATCAAAGGTTAAAAGTGGTCAACGGTATAAATACCTCTAACAGGATATAGTTCAAGAGAATAATGGTTTCGGTGGTTCATGGATTGAGAAGACCTTGGAGTCGATTCATGTGAATTCCTTATACTGTGAGAGGACTCAAGAGGCTGCGAGGCTTGGTGGATTTTAAATGGGCCAAGAATAAAACAATGAACAGAAATCTTAAAATGTGTAGAGGTGTTGAGAGAGAATGTAGGAGGAACCCACGAGAGACAGGCTTAAGATATTTAAGAATCTGTCCCCTATCAACTCAAAGGAAAAGAATATGAATGAGATATATAAAACAATAGAGATTCGTGGAGCACGAATTAAGGGAGTGCAGCAAGCTTAATACATCATCATTAACACCTAAGTATTATACAGATACGAATTCATGAATAAAATTGCAGATCACCGGCAGCTACATTACACGGACCATCAAAGCAGAATAGCATGAAATATGATTACACATGAAGAGGAGATTAATGATAACAAAGAAAACAAACACATACTTCTCATTACTCCATATATAATCCAAATATCATCTCTATATTATATTGAGTTAAAAAAACTCTCCCAAATATGTATCTAAGAGCACAAGGAGCACAGTCATACAAAACTACAGCAAAATTCTTCAAAATTCCAGAGCCTGTCTTCCATCTTAGAACTCACTACATATAGAGTTCTCCTTAGGGGTTTACGATTGAATATTCTATTATGATCGACCCACACAATTGAAAACCAAAATATCCTAACAAAATATCATAGCGTGCATCAAGAAATCACTCCTACAACAGGAAAATCAAAACAGAATTTGGTAAATTCGGGATTTTACCAGCGAAACATCACTATATAATAGTAAAAAGAACAAAATAGTTGGCCAGGGAGGCCCAATTCCAGAATATTCAAAGGAGTGGCGAGAAGTGGCTAAGAACAAGTGGGTGGTCTCGCCTTTATCATATAATTCTCTCTGCTGTTTGGAATCCTCCACTCTCTAAATTTCATGATTTCCACTCAGCAACTGTGAAATGACCAGTCGTAATACGCATGCTTGGCTCTTTAGTGGAGCTTTCTTGAGAAAACTAAATAAACCATACTTTCATGCTCCACCCAAAATCCCATGTTGTGTTTTGAATTGCAAACCGGGAACCAGATTTCGGAGGGGGGCATGGATGGCGGAAGCGAAAATGGAGTTAGAGGGGATTATTAACACTGAGAATATCGGAAAAGAGGCTAGGGAAGGGATTTGATGATGTGGCGTGGAGGTGGGGTCCCAAATCCATATCATAAATCTCGGATCGAAAGCCTTTGTTATAAACGGTGGGAATTGAGTGATAAAATATGTGATGGGAGGAAGTGACGTGGCAGACAGAGGTAGGGCCCAAGCTTCATCGCAAATCGCAATCAGAAGAGTTTAGTTATGAGGAGCGGGAGCTAAGGGTTAAACTTCGTGAAGTGAAATATGTGATGGGGCCCCACTCATATCACAAATCACAAGATTTTAAAGTTATCGCACATTGCAGAATTTAGCAGTTACCGCATATCGCAATATTTAGGATATATCGCACATCGTATAATTTAGATTATCGCATCACATATTGAATTATTTAACCTGCGATGTATTTAAAGTGTAAACATAAAAAATACCGATTGCAAAGTGCGATGGGCGGCGAGGAAATGGGTCCCACTATATTACATCGGCGGGGTTTTAAGGTGGCAAACTTAGCTGCGAAAAGATAAAGAGTGCAAATGCGAAAAGGTAAGGAGGGGGTAAGGTTCTTTGTGGTTTATGATAAGTATGATATATATGTATCGAGCAACCTAAAGTGGGGGGGTGGAGCTTGTTTCTTCAACTATAAAAAAACAAGTTTTAATAGTTCAAGAAGCGGGTTTGAAATAAATGACGCATGGGACTTTAGAAAAATGGAAAGATGAAGGGAAAAAAAGGGTAAATGAAGGGTAGGAAGGGGGTAGATGGAATGAATGAGGGCATTATGGATTTTTCTCACCATCACACTTAATTAGCAACACTTTCCTCTTTCTATTGAATTAAAAGGCAGATAGATTCATTTGAATCTCTTTGACAGTTAGGATTTCCCTTCCTTTCTCCTTCTCCACTTTATGTGTGGTCACAAGTCAACATTGGCTCCATCTGGGGACAACGTGTTGTTCTAAGTGCGTTGAGAACCTACAAAAATGAATGCATGTGCCTTATTGGGCTCATGGAGTCACAAATTCATAATGTAAGCCTGAAGTGAAACTACAACCGAGTTGTACACTGCCAACAATATAAAACAAAAATCATTGTCGCACCTTGAAAATTTTGAATGTTGAAATCTGAACTATGTTGAAACTAGAAACTGAAACACACTTGAACTAAAAACTGCAAATCAATCTGAAACTAAACTGGAAATATTCTCATAGTGCTGAGCTTATTGGCACTCCTACCTACACCTAGTCTGATAAAAAATTATCCCATCAAATAATAATCAGACTTCCAATGTAACCAGTTAAGCAAATGAGTGCTTAACTGAAATTGGCATCCCATTCCTGTAGGTAGAGAAATGGGTTTAAAACATGGAAACTTATCTCTTCCACTGAATTCCATAGCTTCATTGATGAACCTGACAAATTCTTCCTTCACTGATTGCTGCAATATACTAACCAAAGGATCATGGTAAACATGCAATATGAGTTTTTCTGGAGGATTTGTAACGAGAAAACAAAACTCATTCCAAACTGTTGCTTTGCTTCCATGTTCCCACTAATTGTCTTCAAATAGCAAGGATGACTCTTGTTTCTTCTCCTTTTCCATTATAATCAACTGCTTTGTGTGTTCTTCATCATTTCCTTTGTCATACGGAGGCTTGCAGGGGAGCTACAAACTCTCAATCATCTCGGGTAAAGGATCTTGAATAATGACAATATGTTGTGTTTCCTCCTTAACATCCCATGAAGAACTTAATGATGAAGAACCTTTATGATCTTATTCAAGGTATGCACACTCAGAAAAAATATATGAGTGGTCTTCAATCAGCGAACCTGGTTGGTCTTATTTTGGCAAGCTTTCTTGGATTTTATAGGGCACACTTGATTAGTGTTCAGTCTCTGAATACAACACTATTGGCTGAAGTTTCTCTTGTGGATCTATACAATTAAACTATGTTGCCCCTACTTCCAGATCACTAGACTGATGTTGATTTTTATTGTTTTCCCCTGGGAAACACTCCAGCTCTTCCCCTTATTCATAGAGGGTAAGCTCACCTCCCTCTTCTTCAACATAAGCCAGAGGTTGATTCTCTACATTCGGTCCAAAAACCTCCATGGGTTGTTCTTGATGGAGATTGAAGGGTGTGGAACCTTCTTCTGCAATGGCTTCTTCGAACTTCTCTTCAGGAGGGTCGGGCAGTTTCAATGTTATAGATGTGGGCTTCTTATCCTTGGGATGGTTAGCTTATTTCTTTGTGAAAGTGGATGAAGTGGCCTTATGAGGGGCTGACTCTTCTAAGAGCTCCTTCCCTTCGCTAGCAGGACTAGGAAGGATTTGTCCTCTTGATATTAACCCTTCATTTTTTTCTTGCCCTCGGGTTCTCTTTATGGAGGACCTGAGGTCATACTTCTGGTGAATTTGAGCCTTCATGAAATCCACAAACTGTCTGCATTAATTTTTAATATATTTATCTTCTATAGGGATCTCCTTCTCCTTGTGCTCCTCTTGCAGGATGAGTTCACCCTTCTCATCATCAGAGTAGTTGAGGAATTGATCTTCTTGGTTTTCTGTGACTTCCTTGGTCTGTTGCAAAAGCTGCAGAGGGGGCCTCTGATATTGAGGATTAAACCCTCGATTAGGAATTATTTGGTTGGAACAAGGAGGGGCATTCCTGGCCTCCTATTCAAGCTTAACCAACTTATTTGAGAGGTTATTTATCATCTTGTTCATTTATTCAAGTCTATCCTCCTATGATTCCCTCTCCTGATTTAATGTAGAAGCCTCCTTCCCCTTCTTTCTTCTAGATTCATGTTATATCTTCCCCTTGAACTTACCAGTAGAATCAAAGTTTTCTTCTACCTCCAATGCATCAGTCTGGATTTAATCTAGATATGTAGATCTTATTTCTCTTAAGGTGAACCCAAACTCTGGTTCAAAAGCTCCTATGAAGACCACCTTAGCAGCTGCTTGGGGAGGCTTTATTTCAGTAGTAATATTATTATAGAGATTATTAAACCTCTCTATAAATTTTTTTACATCCTCATTTTGTCTCTTTTTAAGAGCATTGAACTATGTGAGGACATATCCATGGTCCCTCTTCTCTCCCCATTTTAGTGTGAATAAATTCTTCGTTTCTTCCCAAGTGGTGCCTACATTATTAGCAAGAGATTTGAACCATTTTTGTGCCTCTCCATTCAAGGAATGGATGAAAATCCTCAACACCACATCTATGTGCTCTACATTTACATTCTCAGCAAAAGCGCAGAATTTTTCAATATGCTTCTGCGCAAAATTACTTATATCTTCCCTGGTGAACCGAGGCAACCGCCTAGATAGTCTTGTGGCATATCATTTAGAGGCCGAGGGAGGGCCAAGGGGGCATACTTTTTAAAAATGAAACTCTTCATAGCCATATGATTTAGAGGTAGAGGTAGATGATGGATTTGAATCTGGTGTGAATCCTAGTGAAAGCCAAGATTACTTTATATTAGGACCATTTTACAGTGGAGTCGCCAAGGTGAGGAATATGAAACTCTCAACCCTTTGTGCTCACCTGATTGAAGGGTGTAGATAATGTCGTATCCCAGGGAAAGGTTTTCTAATTCGTTCCCCGACAGTGGCACCAAAAAGATGTTGTAGCTCCTAGAGACGGCCTCGAGTTGCAAAATACCAGTGCCTATGACATCTTAAAATCAGAGGTTAAAAGTATAAATACCTCTGACAGGAAATAGTTTAAGAGAATAATGGTTTTGGTGGTTCATGGATTGAGAAGACCTTGGAGTTTATTCATGTGAATTCCTTATACTGTGAGAGGGCTCAAGAGGCTTCGTGGCTTTTAAATGGGCCAAGTATAAAACAATGAACAGAAATCTTAAAATGTGTAGAGGTGTTGAGAGAGAACGAAGGAGGAACCCATGAGAGACAAGCTTGAGATATTTAAAAATATGTCCCCTATGAACTCAAAGGAAACGAATATGAATGAGATATGGAAAACAATATAGGTTCGTGGAGGACAAATTAAGGGAGTGTAGCAAGCTTAATACATAAGCGTTAACACCTAAGCGTGATATAGATATGAATTCATGAATAAAATCAATGATCACCAGCAGCTACATTACACGAACCATCAAAGCATAATAGCATGAAATATGATTACACATGAAGAGGAGATTACTGATAACAAAAGAAAACAAATACATACTACTCATTACTCCATATGGAATCCAAATATCAGCTCTGTATTATATTGAGTTCAAACAGCTCTCCCAAATATGTATCTCAGAGCACAGGGAGCACAGTCATACAAAACTACAGCAAAATTCCAGAACCTGTCTTTCATCTTAGAACTCACTACATATAGAGTTCTCCTTGAGGGTTTACGATCAAATATTTTGTCATGATCGACCCACACAGGTGAAACCAAAATATCCTAACAAACTATCAGAGCATGCATCAAGCAATCACTCTTGCAACAGAAAAATCAAAACATAATTGGGTAAAATCGAGATTTTACCAATGAAACATCACTATCTAATAGTAAAAAAACAAACAATTGACCAGGGAGGCCCAATTCCAGAATCTTCAAAGGAGTGGCGAGAAGTGGCTGAGAAGAGGTGGGCGGTCTGGCCTTTATCATATAATTCTATCTACTGTTTGGAATCCTCCACTCTCTAACTTTCATGACTTCTACTCAGCAACTGTGAAATGACTAGTCATACTGTGTGTGCTTGGCTCTTTAGCGGAGATTTCCTAAGAAAACTAAATAAACCATACTTGCATGCTCCACCCAAAAGCCCATGTTGTGTTTTGAATTGTAAACCGGGAACCGGATTTCAAAGGGGGGCATGCATGGCAAAAGCGAAAGTGGAGTTAGCAGGGCTTATTAACACTAAAAATATCGGAACAGAGGCTAGGGAAGGGACTTGATGATGTGGCGCGGAGGTGGGGTCCTAAATCCATATCGTAAATCGCGAATAGGGAGCCTTTTTTATAAACGACGGGAGGTGACTGATAAAATATGTGATGGGCGGAAGTGACGTGGCAGACGGAGGTAGGGTCCAAGCTTAATCGTAAATTTCAAACATAAGAGTTTAGTTATGAGGAGTGGGAGCTAAGGGTTAAACTTCACGAAGTGTGATATGCGATGGGGCCCCACTAATATCGCAAATCGCAAGATTTTAAAGTTATCGCACATCGCAGAATTTAGAAGTTACTGCATATCGCAATATTTAAAATATATTGCACATCGCAGAATTTAGGTTATTGCATCACAACTTGAATTATTTAACCTGCGGTATATTTAAAGTGTAAACATAAAAAACACCAATTGCGAAGTGCGATGGGTGGCAAGGAATTGGGTCCCACTATATCGCATCGGCGAGGTTTTAAGGTGGCAAACTTAGCTGCAAAAATGTAAAGAGTGTGAATGTGAAAAGGTAAGGAGGGGTTAAGGTTCATTGCGGTTTATGATAAGTATGATATATATGTATGGAGCGGCCTAAAGTGGGGGGGCGGAGCTTGTTTCTTCAACTATAAAAATCTTTTTTTAATATTTCAAGAAGGGGGTTTGAAAGAAATGATGCATGGGACTTTAGAAAAATGGAAAGATGAAGGGAAAAAGAGGTTAAATGAAGGGTAGGAAGGGGGTAGATGAAATGAATGAGGGAAGTATGGATTTTTCTCACCATCACACTTAATCAGTGACACTTTCCTCTTGCAATTGAATTAAAAGGCAGACATATTCATTTGAAACTCTTTGACAGCTAGGATTTCCCTTCCTTTCTCCTTCTCCACTTTGTGTGCAGTCACAGGCCAACAGGTGTCTCTATCTTGGACTTCAAACCCCATAGGTTTCTACACATACACCTCTTCCTTTATAGAACCATGCAAAAAATATATCTTCACATACATCTTATGGAGACTCCATCCTTGCATTGCAACAAGGGTGATGATAGATTGAATGGGGTGTTAGCACTCAAATCTACCTCAGGCTGAAATGAAGTAAAACTCGAGGCTACATCAAACCACGCTCAGCCTCGTAGCTAGCCCTACGAGGACAGGAGAGGGCTCTCTCCGTCAATCTCGAGAAAATAAGCAATAGAATGCGAGATGACTTACAATAAGAACTGATTTTAGGCTAGTAAAGAGATAGGTATGTTTGATTTTTGGTTTTTTGGGTTTTCGCTGGAGTAATGGGAAAACAAATTTTGGGTCCGGGGATAAGGTCAAACCTTTGCAGAGTTCAAGATGGGGCGAGGTAGGTGATGATCCTGATGCTTTAAATTGGATTTATGGATAGATTAGACCGACGAGGAGCTGAAGAGGGCAAAGAAGAACTTGGATCCTCTCCAAACAGCTGAAAACATATAGAACTAACTGAATTCAAAGGCTAAGCACTGTAAACAATGGATTCAACCTTATTTCACTCATTCAACTTAGTTCAGAAGCATATTGAAAGGATGGCATACATTAAACATGAAGAAACTTACAGTAAACAAAGAAGAAACACCATCAAGAACAGAACACCACAAGGATCCCAACAAGTGCCGCAAAACCCCTGATCTTTCCTTAGCCAAAATATGAAAAGTATGTACAATAGTATCAAAAGTATCCCAAGAGTCCAACCTGTAGAATGCCTTAGAAATTACAATATATAGATCACTCTAACCCCTTTCCCCACCTCTAGGGGTCGAATTCCCTCTTCAGGGATCAGTTTCAACCAATTCTAATCATGGAACTACAATCTAGGCAGCTAACAACTTGCCTCTAAAAGAGTGGAAACTGATCCATTACATGATTTTTTACTCATTTGAGAATGAATCTTCTAGAAGAGATAAAAACAAGCCAAAGTTACACATCAAACATGAATTTACATCATAAAAACCCAAGAATTCTATCCATAGGCAAAACTGGTCCAAAATAGGCGAAATACTGAGCTGGCAGCTGAAAACTCAAAAAAATCTCTAGGTGGGTCGCTCCTGAACTGCGTGGGTCGCTCATGTTCCAGGCTGATTTTGAGGTAGCTCCCGTCATCCAAATTGAGCTCATGATAGCTCGTTGGAAAGCCACGGATGTCTAGTTTCCAACCCAAGTGGAATTTCTGAATTTGGAGTTGATTTGACCCTTCAAAACCTCATTCTCCCAGAGGTACTTCCTGCTGGTGCAAAAGGTGGCAGCAAGGTGTTTTTTATGGTGTTTTTGAGCTGTTTGCCCATCCAAATTTTGTTGAAATGCTAAGTTGACTTCAGAGGATGCATATTTAACCATGAAAAATCCAAAAATGTAAAAATCTCCTCCAGCAAGTGCCCCAAAAAAATGCGAGCGCATGAGCGCGCGACCCACCTAGCTACAAAACCTGTTTTTAAGACCAAAAATTTGGAAATGACAAAATTTTCTCCGAATTTTCCCAAATTCGGAGCGGAGGTCCTCCATCATGTGTCTTGCCCAGTCAATGAAGCCTCGGCCAAAATCCGAAGTGGATTAGGCCTTTTCCGCCGTTGAAGTGCCTTGCGCAACCTCCTCTTCATGATCTTCATCCTCGCTTTGCAAACATGCATGCGAGCCCAGTAATGGCCTTTCATGTGGCGAAGCATGTCTTTGTCTCGATTGGCCTTCGCCAACAACTTCTCCAGATGTATATTCACCCGCGTGAGTATAGTATCTCTGTCATCTGGTGTCATGTCACCGGGTCTCTTTCGATTCCACTGTCTGTCCTCACGGATTTGGCGCACCTCATAAAATGTGAGCTCATCCTCGAGCTGTTTGTTGCGCTGCTCCAAATAGTTAATCACCCACTGAGCCTTCTGCAATTTGGTCTTTCAGCTGGTCATTCTCGGCCCTTTGCTTCTGGATAACTTCCCTTAGCTTCGAGCTAGGAGAGCCCGTATCAATATCAATGACTGTCATATCGGTGTCCCGGCCTCCTGATGGGCCCTCATCATGCATGTGCCTCTTGCCCCTGTCTTGTACCTGTACCTGCACTGGAGAAGAAAGCGAGACCCTTTCCACATCACGTGGAGATAGTACTCGCCGTGTCGATGAAGTCGGCAGGACCCCTTCCACCTCACGTGGAGATAGTACCCGCCGTGTCGCTGCAAATAAGGCCCTGTGGCCTCGCTGATATGTCCGAACCAAAGGAGTAATGATATGCCCAACCTCAAGCATGTCCGGCTGGTATGAGGGCTCTCCTGCATCATAAACTGCCTCGGGAGGCTGCTGTGGCACTCTGAAAAAGTCTCTAGAAATGAAATCCTCCCAAGTGATGCCCTGCTCTGCCAACTGATGTGACACCAAGATTTTGATTAAAGCGAAATGATATATACTCCTGTACTGCTGCACTGGGCTCGTCTTCTTCTGCACAAATGTAACCATCTTCTCTATGTTGCGGTATATGAAATAAGGAATATTCATCATACGCACCCTTGTGAAGTGCATCAGCAAACGAACATGATATGAGAAAAGACGAGCATACCTGCCCTCACAACTAAAATACTGAATGATGAGCCTCATGAGTGGTGCATACTCATCTCTCAAGAATCTGAATGGAAAAACTCTGCTCAAGTATGCCACATATCCAGTTTTAATGTATGGCTCATAATGAAATTTCTCTAACTGCTTACCCTTGTTCCATTCCTCGCCTATGTTCGGTATGCCAGTGGCTTGAGCAATAGTCAAAGGCGATACAATGAAATCAACCCCAGCAAGGTTTACCCGATCACCCCGCAAATGAAGAACAAACAGACGTGCTAATTCACGATGAGGTCGGTTTTGTACAACCATCTCACAAAATCTGAAACATGACAAGAATCGAAAACAATCCATAGCTAATGGACATGCCTGCAACCGAGCCAAAGAAGTAGGCTCCTCTCTGCGATGATCACCACTTCTGTTTTCTCTGCGGGAACTCCGTGGCACATTACCTCCAGCCACCGAATCACTCCCTGACCCTGGCTCATATTCTGACTCTGTCTCTGACATATCTCTGATTAAACTTTTGGCAATGTGTATGCTGATATGAATGCAGTGAAAGCAAAATTAGGATGTATGTTTAACACTCAACCAATATCCCACCGCCAAAGCACTATCAAGGAATCAAATTATGGATAAAATCTCTGCTTCAAATGGACTGAAAAGGCACCATCTCTATTTTGAATGCAAATGAAATTTTGACCAAATAGGAGCAGGCAACCTTCAAAAGTTTGAACACATCTAGTCAAAGGAGAGCATGGTATTAACAGTGATATGTTTGTCTACGAGTTATGACCATAAAGGTTTCAATGGGCCATTCGAAACAAAGACATGAGCATATGCTAACATTGGGCAATGTGACTCATTACAAACATGAGGAATGTGACTCAAAGGGTTTAAACATGGCATAACACTAACAATGGTAGCAGTGGTATTATGGGTATGATAACAAATTGATTTTAATGTTATATGAAAGGCTGACCATATCACTGTTTAAGATAGCAAACACACTCTTTACACCATTTATTTTCATTTCAAACCCTGAAAACAATAATCTTATAACTGTGGGGTTTTAAATCCTTCATTTGCATATTGGAAACCACCCATGATGTCACAAATGTGTTTAAAAACCCAAGCAATTGATGAAAACCTGTTTTGAAGGCAGCTGGAGTCGTTTCCAAGGCAATCTGGGTGCTCAAATTAAATTCCAAAACTCTGTGTCTGCGTGGGTCGCGCAGGCTCTGCGTGAGTCGCGCAGCCCAGGTGGGTCGCGCACCTGCAAACCCACAGTGCTGAACTGACTCTGCGTGGGTCGCGCAGCCCAGGTGGGTCGCTCTCCCTCAACGTGGGTCGCGCACCCTCTTGCCACATAGTGCATTTTTCGAGAAGCTTTTCGAGGCCTTCCCGGTGTCCAAATCGGGCGTGTGATGGCTCGTTGGAAAGCTATTGGAGTCTACTTTCCAACACAAGTGGAATTATGCAATTTGGATTCCATTTACCCTGTCAAAAATCAAATCTCCCAACACTTGTCAAAATGATCAGAATGAGGCTGCCTCAAGGCAGAGCGCTGTTGCAATCAACTTTTGAAGGTCTTCCTCAACTCCAAATTGAGCTCATGATAGCTCATTGGAAAGGTATTTCTGTCTAGTTATCATTTGACTCATCAAGAAAGTCATTTGGCCAAACATGCTAGGAGAAAAATTGATTTTCCCAAGGTCACTTCAGAGGTGCATTCAATTCTCCTGAGGCAACGGAAGTTTTGACATTTCTCTAAAACCATGATACCTGTGTAAAAATTGAAGGAGGTTTTCCTTCCTTGGGATGTTTTTGACAAAAACCTCTCTCCGTTTCCCAAAATTCATCTTTGATTGCTCTGAAACCTCTTTTGAGTGAAACTTATCCCGATGTGTGAAACAAGGAATTTTGTCGAAATGAAGCGAAATGAAGGGGATAGGGGGCTTCTAAATTCTTGGGGAAATTTTGGGAAGTAGGGAGGGATGTTAGGAAGCAGGGGGAAGTGGAATCACAGAGATTGAGTGAGGGGAAGGGGTCCAAAAGGGCGAAACACAGGCCTAGCCTAGAAAATTGCCAAGTTTTGGCAAGAAACTAGGGTTTGTGGGAAAATGAGGAATTTGGGGGATCTCAGTGATGGGAAGTGTTTAATGAGGTATATTAAGGATAGGGGAAGGTGTATGAACATCAAGATACAAGTTTTTAGATGATTTGACCGTCCAAGAGAAATTACCTCCAAAACCCTAGGAGAGGGAAATGGACCTTACCTAGGCACAACTGAAGCATGAACGAGATGTAAAATGACTCTTTGGAACCTGACATGACGATGAAAACCCTCTGAATGATGGTACACTCAGCTGAATGGTGACATGGACTGACATTTGGACAAGTTTGGAGGAAGTGAAAGCAAACCCTAGACCTAATGCCTAGTGACCAAATTTTGCTTGAAGACTCTTTGAAATGAAAAAATTTGACCTTGACACTTTAAAATGACTTTGAAAGAGCATGTTTGATCACTGGAGGAAGGTACCAAAGTAGAGCTCCTAGCAGTTGGTATAGTGGGCCACAGGTGCAAATATATCATCATAATTTATGCCTTCCTTTTGAGAGAAATATCGAGCAACAAATATTTCCTTGTAATTTTCAACACTTCCATCAGATCCATGCTTGATATTATAGAGCCATTTCAATGTGACAACAGACTTGTCCTCCGGTCTCGGGACCACTTCCCAGACATCATTTTTCATAATGTACGCATATTCTTCGTGCATAGAATCTTTCCAAACTTGATGATTTATTGATTTTTCAAATGATCTAGGCTCAGATTGAATAATTGTACTCATGGTTGCTAGATACCCTTGGTATCTATTCGGGCTTCTTGATTTCATGAAATGTCCCACTTGGGGAAATATGTCTCTCGGAATCTGTGAGAGTATCCCTGAGCCATGAGGGTCTTCCCTTATTTGAAGGACTTGGATCAATAGGATCCATAGGTCCTTCAACATCGGACATTAGTTCATCCTTTAGCTCTTCTTGCTTCTCTGCTTCTTCATATTCTTCTTTGGAGCTAGGAACATTTCTTAATTTCTTGAGTGAAGCATCTTCATTGAACGTGACATCGTGGCATATCTCCAATTCTCTTTGACCAGGCACATAGATTCTATATGCCTTTGAAGTTTCACTGTAGCCCAAAAACACTACCCTCTTTCTAGAAGCATCCATCTTGCTTCTCTTTTCTTTTGGCACATGAAAGTAAACAAGACAACCAAAAACTCTAAAATGAGAAACATCGGGTTTCTTACCATAGAAGACTTCTTCAGGAGTTTTGGAGTCCAGAATGGAATGTGGGCATTTATTTTGAACGTACACAGCAGTGTTCGTAGCTTCTCCCCATAGAAACTTTGGAAGACCTTGGTCACATATCATGGCGCAGGAAGCTTCCACAATGGTCCTGTTATTTCTTTCAGTAACACCATTTTTCTCAGGAATATACGTAGTTGATGTCTCCCTCTTAATGCCAGCTTCTTTGCAAAAATTATTGAACTCATTTGACTCATATTAGGTCCCATTTTCGGTCCTCAAAACTTTGATTCTCTTCTCGGTTTGATTTTCGACCCAAGGCCTTGAAGGTACGAAACCATTTGAATGCTTCGTCCTTATTCTTTAAGAAATATATCCAATTCTTGTGGGAGAAGTCATATGTAAATGTCATGTAAAGGAACATCCTCCCAAGGATTTCATGGGAAGCATACCAAATAAATTAGAATGTGTCAACTGCAAGATATCAGTTGTCTTTGTGACGCTTGAGGGGAATGGTCCCCTTGTATGCTTCCCTTCGGCAAAACCCTGACATACACCTTCATGATCATCTTTAAAATCAGGCATCCCTGTCACCACCTTGCTTTGGGAAGGGATTTGTAATGAAGGCGTCCAAACCTTCAATGCCATAACTTTGTTTGAAGAGTTGTATCACATGACATAGCCCCCAATGGACTTCCTCCAACCTGGTAGAGTGTATCAACTCTAAAACCAATAGTGAGAGCTTCCTTGAAGTTCTTCTTCCAGATACGTACATTTCCATCAAAAAATGCCACCTTGAACCCTTTTTATTCCATTACCGAAATAGACAGAATGTTCTTCTTAAAATCAGGTACATACAACACTCTTGTAAACAGAGGACTTGAACTTGAGATAAATGAAGGGTCACAGTCCCTGTCCCTTTCACGGGATAGGTGGCATTATCTCCAAGGATCATTTCTAAATTAGTATCCTTCTCAATTAAATCAACATGGATTATTTATAACCAGTGAGGTGCCTTGAAGCACCACTATCATTAATCAACCAGGCATCCAGGGTATCGGGATGAGATGCAATAGAGAGGCCAGATACAAGAATAAATTCATTTATCTTATTATCAACAACATTAGACTCGGCATACCTAGAATTTCTTGACCTCTTGAAAGGTTGACCATTTCCACTACGATTAGAGGGAGCCTTCCTTTTTCCTTTGAACTTGTTGTTCATTTGATTTCCATTCCCCCTGGAGTTGTTTTTGTCATCATCCCTGGGAGAGTCCATTCTATTAGGGCACTCTCTTGCATAGTGACCAAACTTGTTACAAGTGTAATATCTTCCCTTCCTTCCTTTGGGCCCTGCCCTTCCATGGTTTTGATTTCTCGGACCACCATTGTTCCTCTTCTTTGCATGAGTAGTGAAGACAGTAGAGCCGCCTCCATTTCCATTAGAGGGATGATCTCTCTCCATTATTCTTATCTCCTCTTGAGTGAATATCGTCAATATTTCATCAAAATAAGGAATCACATTATTACTAAGAATAGTGGTATTGAATACATACCAATCACGGCGGAGACCTCCAAGCACAATTAGAACCACATCTCGATCCGCTATTTCTTCTAAAATAGCTAGAATATTGTTCTTGATTTCAATGAGCCTCATAAAATAGGATTGAATGAATTCACCCTTTCCCTTCATGACATTCTTCAATTAATTCTTGAAGAAAAGAACCTGATTAGCATTATTATCCCTGAACATCCTAACCAGCTCATCATACATCTCTTTACATGTGCGTAGCTCGGAAATGTAAGCAACCAAGTACTTATGAATAGAATCTCTGATAATAATATTTTCTTTGATTTTTAATTTTCTATACTTCGTCTTTGTGGCAGCAGGTGCATTTGATGGAGGCTCTTGAATCATCCCCTGCACATAGTCCATGACATATTGATCATCTAATGCCAAATCCAAGGACATCTTCCATGCATGACAATCGGACTTATTAGTCAATTTATCATCGGACTTGAAACCAGTATAGGTTGAGGAGGCCATTGGTCCTTGATAGGATTTCTTCTTCGGTGATTGCTTCTCACACTAGCTTGGGCTTTGTTTTCACCTCAACTCTGATACCATGTTAAATTCAGATAGACATGGAGTGTTTTATGCTTAATGAAAATTTACTTCAATATTTCTTAAGCCCAATTCAATTTAGAAATCACATAAACATGAAAGTAAAATGTTGATAGAACAAAATAATAGATCAACAGAAGACAAGCCAATAATATAGATCAGATTTACAATTCTTCTTGTCCAGCAAAGATATAGGATAGTGTGCGTTACGACAGTCAACAAGATGCATCAACTAGCAAATTCTTTCTTAGATCAACCAACCCTCCAAGTTTCACACCCATATCCCTCAAATACAACTCATCAAAATTCAACAATGTTCAACCAAAGTCAACGCAGAAAATCAATGCTGCAAATCTAGGGCTTCGGTCAAACTGCTCCTTTTTCCTTGATTTTTGTGCCCAGCTGTATGGCCTACAAAAATTGGATTTTCAGCAAATATTTGAGTTCAAACGGTCAAGGGTTGACTACAATCAACATTGATCAACACACAGCAGACAACCCTAAAACAGATCCGCGGATTTTCCCCAACTTCAGCTCCGCACGTGTGAAGGAAAGAGGCTTCCAAAGGCTATCGAACCAATTAGATCACAATGAGAGAATGTGTGATGAGTTGATGAACAAACAACCTCCAAGTCTCTACAATTTATATCCATCAGTGAGGGTGTGTGACACATATATTAGGCTTGTGAGCTTACATTACAAATATGGCCGACCTTTCACATGTGTGGAAAATAAAATCAAAATATATGTTCTCCTCATCCAAACAAGATGATATTTAGATCAATATTGCACCTCTCCGAAAGAAGAATCCAAAAAAAATATGATCATCATCATATGAGCAATGCAACATGGTGTTTGGACCTAGTTGTCCAAAATTAACATAAATATACACAAAAGTGTATGAAGTTTTTAGAAGACTAGTAAATCTGGAAATTCCAAGTCAGGACAAATGGGATCACTTGTGTGAAACCATCAAGTAAATTTTTTACTCCAACAACATATCAGCACAGCATCATTTTTGGGCTACATCATCAACTATTTCGTCAAATACAGTGACATATCACTCACCAGTTTTTGTCTTCCTACTATTTGATATTATTTTTGTAAATCAGTTTAGAGACTTCTAAGTGATAGAAATTAGTATAAATAACTCTCCATTCGAGTTATTAAGGGTTGCACCCTTGGATGAGCATTTGTAAGTAGAAGTGTATGATATTTTTTATCATTGATGATAAATAAAAGGACTTTGGATTTATTTCAATTAATTTGTCTCCTTGTAAGATTTTCTAGTATTCATTTCATTTTTTTTTCTGCATATATTTGATTTTTATGAAGATAAGTAGGTAAGAAAAGGTTGTGCTTCAGTCTATTTTAAATCCTCTAAAGTTAAAATCTATTTTAGAGATTGACTTATTGAACTATCTGTTTGCATAAGTCCCTCTATATCAATTAATTGTCCATAATCTTCATTATGTTAAATATATTTTGTTAAGTTGTTAAAAATTGTTTGACAACCTTTCATACTTATGATAAATTAAACATTCAATCTGAATATTTAACTGATCATATTTTCTTACAGCTTCTGCCTTCACATATGAAAAATTAAATCAATGTTTGAAGTAAAGAAACAACCCTTTTCTTAATACTTAATATTATCAAAATTTTAAAGACATCAGTTTCTATTTACTTAATACATTGGTCATCCAAAACCCCAATTTAAAACAAGCAAAACATTATAGATGCTTTGGCATGATTAATTGACCTAGAATTATCTTAGAGGACAACATCAGACTGTCGTCATTGCCGGGGAGACGAAATTTGATCCATTTTCCCTGGGCCAACAATATTCCTATTCCTTTAAAGGTGAATAAAGGTCTAGTAAGGTTAAAATATTTCACATGGTGACTTCACAAAACCGAAATTTGGCTCCTTCGAGACATACCAGGTCTCACTCTGATTCTGAGATTGTTTTACCTTTGTCAGATCCAGAGAGACTAGTAAGACAATCCTCTTCAAGAAGAAGACTTCAAAACCCTTCTTCTCTTATTCCTCCTCAACGGGAGGTCACCTCAGTTCCTGATCCTTTTACATCTGGACCTATTCCTTTAAATTCAAAAGATCTACCACCTAGGGTACATGAATTGATCTCTAAAGGGGTTTATTTCCAATCTGCTCTTTTGGTACATTCATTAGAATCATATCAATTACCTAAAGCACCTTCTGAATGTCCCATATCATAACAGGAAGTGGATTTGCACTTACTTGAATTTAAACCTATTGATTTCATTTTCTCCAACCTCTTGTTCTTTTCCATCTACTTCTGCTCAAGCAGAATATCTCTTTTCCTTATATTCAAACTCTTTATTTGAAAATAAAGAAGGATAATCAGAGGTCCAAAAGTTGGTCATTTATACACCTTTGAGATATTTAAAAAGATATTCAAATTTACTTCTTCCACCGCCTTCTTTTAGCCCTCCATCTTCACCACCATCTTCCACAACTTCATCTTCTACATCTACCTCATCATGTTCTACAACCACTGCCTCAGAATCCTCTTCATATTCATCACAAAGTATGGTTGGTTTTCAACCCATTGTTCAAACAAGATATGTTGCTTTAAAACTTCCAAACATATTAATCAACTTTCCTGATGGATACTTGAAACATTTTCCAAGGTTTAATGGGGAAACGGGTTTATCATTTGAAGATCATTAACCAACATTCTTAGACTTCGCTGAAAATGTGAATATAGAACATGAAAATGTATATATGAGATTGTTTGTGCAATATTTAGAAGGAAATATTAGGATCTAGTTTACATAATTGAGGGCACACTCTATTCGAATTTGGAAAGAATTAACCACTATTTTTAAGAATATTTTCTGTCTATTTTCTGACAGAAATTGAAGAACTTAAGAGAAAATATGGTGAACCAGTATCTGATATCATTAAGAGATTTAAAAAACTTTATCATAAAATGTCTGCTGACTGTAAACCACCAGTGGCAGTAGCAAATGTTAGTTTTTCCAAAGCCTTTAAAGGTGATTTTGCAGTCATGCTAAGGGAAAGAACTTCTCATACCATAGAAGACATGCAAACAAATTTCATTGAAGTTGAAGCTAACATATTTTCTTCAGCTAAGCTTAAATCCAAAGTTCAAAATTCTTAAATAAAAATTAAAGCTAATCAAGAAGATTCTTCTTCTTCCAAATCCAAAAACGAAGATCAAAAGATAGATGAGATTACATCATTACTTAGGAACCTTTCTAATATGATTTCTAAAATTTAAACTCAACCAAGAACAGTCCAACAAACTATTACTAGACCTCAAACACAAACTCAAGATCAATTTAAGAAAGCTCTGCAGCTTCAAATTCTTCAAAGACCTAGAAATGATCAGCAAATACCACCTCCCCTAGTAATTGATGATCAACAGCCTGATGATAATACTCTTTCAATCACAGAAGATATTAAAAATCTTGAAAATACATATGTTAAAACTTTTATTGTCCCTATCCCTCAAAATAAAACATCCCAAGAGAATCAAGAAAATTCTCAAGTGTCTAAATATCTAGCCTTCTCACAATTTTTAATTGTTGAACTAAATAGGAGGTATGATTTAAGACCAAGGGAAGGTCCTGGAAGGCCTACTAATAATCCTGTCATAATTGAACCACAGATAAAATATGTTGCAACTCAAACAACAATCATTCAACCTCTAAATCAGTGAACTGATACTACTTCAATTGATAGAACTGTTTTGACTGATTTTAATGTTGAAAAGGAATTAGAGAGAGTCAAAATTCTCATCCCATTATCAGAACTTTCAAACAACCCTAGATACAACAATCAAGTCACAAAATGGATTCAAAACTCAAGAGTGGATGTTGAAGGGGATGTGATTAGTCTACAAGATGAAAAACCCTCAGTAGTATTTGGTCCAAGATCTAACATGATAGATGAAACAGTGCCACCTTTTTATGTTACCTTTGAAAGCACATGATTCTTTGCTACATAATTGTATGTTAGATTATGGAGCCTCACATAATATTATGCCAAATATTATTATGGATCAGTTAAATTTGGAAATTACTCGATCTTACCATGACCTATATGCCTTTGATTCTAAAAGGGTACCATGTCTAGGACTACTAAAAGACTTAGTGGTAACCTTAGCCCAAATACCTGTGAAAAGTGTAGTTTTGGACATTGTTGTCACTGATATCCCTCCTAAGTTTAGAATGCTTCTATCAATATCTTGTTTTGCTAAGCTATGAGGAAGCCTTCAGATGGATATGTCTATCGCTACAATTCCTGTATATGGGAGTGACAACCTTATGTTATATAGGGAGGTTAGATTCATTCATACTGTTTGTAAATCAGATCAATATAGAAAGCATCCCATATATGCAGTTGACCAAGTTTTTGGTTGTTTCCCATTATCTTTAAATAATTTACAGAATTCTCAACTTAAAATTGCAGATGTTGTAGAAACCCCAAAAACTGTCAAAACTGATATTTGGAAACTATATTTTGATGGGTCTTGTTCTAAATATGGAGTTGGAGCTGGTGTTGTTTTAATTTCACCAAAACAAAAAAACAAAACAAAACAAAACAAAAACAAAAACAAAACAAAACAAAAGCAAAAACAAAACAAAACAAAAACAAAAAACAAAAAAAAACATAACCCAATCCTACAAGCTTGATTTTGATGTTATTAAATTTTTTGCAAAGTATGAAGCTTTTCTTCTAGGTTTAGAGCTAACTAGAAGTCTTAAAGTGCAGAATCTAAGTGTTTTCAATGACTCTGAACTCATAGTTAGAAAAGGTAGGAATATTTTCCAAACAAAGAATCCTAGCCTTAGGTCTTACATAAATGAGGTTTGGGATTCAGTGGAAAATTTATTTCATGCATTTAATATTACAGTGATCTCTAGAAATGAGAACATTCATGCAGACTGATGGAACTCTAAATTAGACATAAATTAAGGCCCATCTAACATTTCTTAGGCCCGTCTACCTTTCTTATGCACATAAAAGATATATTAAATCTCTCCTTCTACACTTAATAATTTTTTCTTACGCTTTAATAGTTTCTTAGGAAGTTTCAAAGGTAAATGCATATTTGTGCCTAATATTGGTTATTTTTGTAGAATGTTGTGAGAATATTGGGCAGATTATGCAGATTTGGAGAAGAATATAATTTAGGGACTTGCTCCCTGCCACTGGAAGATCAAGATTGGAGAATAAATGAGCACAATATCAGGAAATTATTATGAAATATTGGAGAGATTCAAGGGGGTTGTCCACCCTCCTTAACTATCAAAGGAAACCAAGCAAACTGAAGACGAAGTGCACTCAATCTATGGTTTACTTGGATTCAAAGTGGATTCAATCGCTATTTTCTAGGGAGTTGTTGGTAGCTTCCCTTCAGGATAAATAAATTTGATTAAGAGCTAATTAGGGTCAACTCCAGTCCAGTCGATTTTGGTCCATTCGATTCTATTGGGAACTTTTTTCTGCAAGCTATTAAGCTTTTTATTATTTTACGCATTGATTAAAATTTTAGAAATGTAACGAGGATATTCTCTTCCTGAAATGAGCAGACACACTCCATTTTACTGATTTAGTTCCAGAGTGTTGGGCTTGTGGGTTAGGGCCCAACCCATGTTCCTCAGCTTCTCTGTTTTTTTCATTCTTTCATTTCTGTCATTTAGTTAGTCATTAGGGGAATTTTGAGGTCTAAAATGGGCCTCCTAAGGAAATAATAAAATAATAGCTAAACCAATAAAATAATATTTATGAAATTGCAATTCACTTTTTGCACCACAATTTATGTAACCATAGTTAAATTCAATTCAAAAGTTATACCAAAATCAAATTAATAAAAAAAAAATTTGAATTGACTATAAATGAGAATGAGATTTTCAAGAAAAAATCATTATCATTGAACAACTAATGCATTTGTCCTTTGTACTTAAATAACTTACAATAAAATATAAATAAAAATTTATAAATTCTTAATTATATTATATGTTATTAATTAAAATTTATATTATTTAAATTGTATAATAACATGTAATTAATATACTACATAAATATAATATAATATAATAAATGTATAAGGATATGCATTGTTTTTTCAAGAAATATGAAATGACAATAATATATTTTTTTTCAAAAAGTGTGAAATGACATATATTATGAGTACTTAAATTTGACTTTAAAAGTACTTAGAGCACTACCATGGTTAACCATGAGTTTTTATCCACCATTGAGAATGTGACAAGAAAGTACCTTTAACTCAAGCAATGCCACCTCAACCATTAAGGATGATGCCATCCTCTAAAATGTGATTGGTTCTCATAAAGTAAATTTTGATTGTACGTTTTCCTTAGGAGGCCCATTTTAGACCTCAAAATTCCCCTAATGTCTCCTCCTGATAGTTTCATTGATGTTTAGTTTTTCCTTTAGTTTGTTGTTGTAGTTCTTCATTTTCTTACAAGAGTAATACAGTAGAGGAAAAATCCAAAATTTGTGGTCAAGCCTTCCCCTCTCATCTATGTCAATACAGTTCGAGCAGGGTTGACCTTCCCATGGGCCAAAAAATTCTTTTCATTCACTGTTTTTCATCACGCATTTCCTCTATTTTTTCGTGCATGAATCCATAGCTTTGTTTGCAGGAATAAGCATAAAAAGCCCTAAAGAAATTATTAATTTGTTCCGCTTCATTTTCTAGTCCCTATCCATCTCATTGTTACGTTTATGAACCTCACTTTTACGCCTCCATTTCCCTTATTTTCCTCTTATTTGCATCTTGTGCCTTTTCAGTCACAAAACTCTTGAAAAACCATCAAAGTGGACTTCTACCTCCGAAACCTGATTGCGATATTACTATAGCACTCTGCCACGTCACCCATTTCATTTCGCACTTCAAAAAATTCGGCCTTATCGCAATCGCATCGTTGCACCTCCATGTATCGCACTTTGCACTTCGCAACCTTTTCCCTTTTTCCTTTTAAGACTTACCACTCCAAATGTCGATCGCAATAATTCTTCGTACTCCACCACATCGCAAATCACACTTTTATTTGGTTTCCGTTAACACTTACCACTCCAAACATCAATTACAATAACTCTTCATACTCTGCCGCATCGCAAATCACATATTTTAATTGGTTCTCATTAACACTTATCGCTCCAAACTCCGATTGCGATAACTCTTCGTACTTCGTTGCATCGCACATCGAAAATCGCATTTTTATTTTGTTCCCGTTAACACTTACCGCTCCAAATGTTGATTGCAATAATCGTTGTCATACTCTGCCACCAGCCCTACCGCCACGTCATCCCATCGCATTTTGCATTTCAAAATTTTTATCCTATCGCATATCGCGTATGCTCCCGTAAAACACTTACGCTATCCCTCCAGCTTTTCGATATTGCGATTGCAATATCGCATATCGCACTTCCGTCCCTCCCTCGCAATTCCGCCATCGCACTTCCAAAATTCTCCCTCTCCAAAGCATTATCACAATATAATGAGTTTTAATAACCCCCCTTTTCACTTCTCTAAGCCTTGTCACATGTGTTCAAGCCCTCCATTAGCATCTTTAGCCCTTTTTCCTCCAAACTGCAAGCAACACTTTTTCAAGTTTAGTTAGATCATGAATCGTTGCATGGTTAGAAGAATGGTAGCATGGTAGATAGATCATAGGATAAGTAGAGTGCATTTAGCCATTTGGCCAAGTTAAGTGTGGTTTAGAATTAGTTTCCTTTCTTCCATTTCTTTTCAGCTAGTTAAATTAGCTTCCTTTCCTGTCATTTATTTTCAGCAATTTAGTTTAGTTTCCTTTCTGTCATTTCCTTTCTGCAATTTATTTTAGTTTCATTGAAGTGCGATAGAATTCACTGAGAACTCCTAGAAGTAGCACCCTTTCGTAGAGCGGAAGAGGATAACATTAGTAGAATTCATTTGTTGTGTATATATCACTATCACATCCAAGTTTGTACTAACCCCTGGTTGATAAAGTACAGTAGGGTAGCCCCTAGGAGTTGCAGCACTCTTGGTGCAATACTAGGGCTCACCACATTTAGGCGTCGTTTCCGGGGAGGTTTCTAGTAGATGCTTTGATTCTGTTTTAGCATTATTTTATGCTTTCCTTTTTCATGTTGTTTCCGAAATATTGAAAATTACAAAACAAAAATTCATGCCTCATAGGAGTAGAGATACTCAGAATTTTTTTTAAAAATACTTATCCAATACCAACCCCCCACTTGACCATGTGGTGCAGTAATAACCACATCACCATACACTTTTGAAGGTAGAACAGATGGATGGATATGATGCCAATGAAGAATATCTTATTGGGTTTCCCATTCAATTTATGGACATCAGTGTAAATATGAATAACATCCCTCCATTTTTCCTTCCCAAATTCCATGGTATGAGGTCAGAGGATCCAGAAACATTTCTCTTTGAATTTGAGATACTTTTTAGACCTTATGGCTACTTATCATACACTCAAAAATTGAGATTGTTTCCTGCAACATTGAAGGATAAGTCTCTTAAATGGTTCATGAGTCTAGGTACTAATTCAATAAGATCATGCAATGATATGCAAAAGATATTCCTAGGGAAATATAAAAACCATGATCTTAAAGAAGAAATTTTTAGAATGAATCAAAAAGAGGATGAGAGCGTTGAGGATCTCATAGATAGGTTCATGCTTAATGTTAAGAGGGAAAAATTGCATCATTTAGGATTTGACACACTAAAAACCCTCTTACTTAGAACAATTAGGGATGAGTGGATTGATCTACTTAATCTCATGAGTGGAGGAGATGAATACCAATTGTCATTTGAAGAAATTTGTGAATCATGCAAGCGCATATCAAGAGGAATGGAAAGAGTTAGTAAATCTGCCTCAACATTCGTAAGGCAATATGAACTTGGAAATTTTCTTGACAACTTTAAAACTAGAATTCTTAGCAATCTAAGTGAACAAGTAGAAATGTTAAGAATGCAAAATGAGAAAAACAAAGATGCTGATATTTTTGTTATCCGTGCAGAATCATATGCTACTAAATGTTGTACATCATTCCCCAGGTTTAAAGAAGTTTACCAGGAAGACAATGGAGCAAGGCAATCACCAAAGAAGTTATGTTAGTAGCTCCAAGGATACCCTGGCACCCTAGTCAACTTGATATGATACAAGGGCCCACTTCACAATTTCAAGCTTATTCACATCCCTCTCAAACTAATTGGGACACACTCCCTCCTTGGCAACCTCGACCATCTCAACCCAAAACCACTTGTGGCAACATGATTGGAAAGGACCTTATTGGGAAAATCCACAATATTTCCCTCAATATCCTCCATACCCAACTCCATGTTATCCCTACCATCCACCTCCACCACAACCACAACCTCAACCATATCCATCTCATATATCCACCCCCACTCAACTACCTGTACCACCATTTCCAAACCCATACAATGAAGTATCTCAACTCACTTACAATGTTGAGGTACAACACTTCCAAACATATCCTCTTGATCTAGATGGTATTCATCTTAGTTCAAGAAAGATATTGCAAAGAAGAGATTTTCTTAATGTCATTGAAGGACAACATCAAGAAGAAGAAGATCCAAATGTGGAAATCAAAAGATCAAGGGCTGCAGTTGATGAAGAGCCAGCATCAGAATCAGACGTTGAGAGATTTTCCTCATGTTTACCTACATTTCCTCCATGTGTTTAAGAGAACAATCAGCAAGAACAGGAATATTTGAATGTCGTAATAGAAGAGGAAATCCAAGGTGATCCAACTCAGCAAGTGGACTAGAGGCTTCACAACTATATTGACATATGGTTCCAACAAACATTAAGTTGCAACAACACACTTTTCTCCAACAGTACTTGATATAATCCCAATCAAAGCAATTCATCTCTCATATTCAGGTACATGTCAAAGCATGTATTCCAAGTGTGCACATGATTTTATCTGTCATCTTGATGTGTACATGGATCCATTGGAAGTATTCCTATACTTGAAAAGTTTTTTTTTTCCAAGTAGAGTAGGAAAGTGAAAAAAAGGGAAAAAGAATAAAATCTCAGGTGAAAACCTCTTTTGAAGAGTTTGAGATTGACTCGTTGATTGAAAACCTCCATGAGGCAGTCATTGGGTTGAAAAAAAAAGGAAAAAAGAGAAAAATAAAAGATCCTAGGTTAAAACCTCCTTTGAGGCGCCTAGGGAGACCTACCAGTTGAAAACCTCATTAAGGCAGCTAGTAGGCCTTAAAAAAAATAAAAATAAAAATAAATGCATTTCTCCATGTATCTCTCTCTAATGAATGCAGGTGATCTCCGACCTTTGCAATCAATAAAACAACAAGTTGGCACAAAAATAAAATTTGGTCAACACCCTGGTCAAAGGTAGTCAAACTTGGACTTCCTCCTCCTGTGCTTAGAAGCTCCAAAAGGACCTCAAGCAGATTATCACATGCAGCTTCAGAACCACCGAAGACAACTTCAACAGCCATATCAACAGCTTCAATATCACCTGCAAAAACAAATCAATGGTAAGGCTCAGGTATGCAATCATCTAACCCTTTATTCAAATCTATTTTAGCTTAAAAAAACATTAAAAAGTGTGAGAAGGAAAGTTTTTTTATATAGCCAGAATCAGTAGCGTAGCAACCTCATCCTTATCTAGTGACTAGCCTCACTTTTTCCACCAAGAAGAGGAACAATAAAAAGGTAAAAAGGACTTGATAAAGTGGGTAGTAAGCATTTCATTGTAATGAAAGACGAGGAGTGCCAAGGGATAACCAAGGGTGAACTAAGTTCATAGAAAAAATAACAGTGAGTTTATTCTGCATGCAATTAAAATAATAATAATAATAATAATAAATAAAATAAAATAAATATAAAAGGTGGATCCACCACCTCTTGGCATGAAAAACAGATTTTCTTTGTTGGCAATATGATGCTAAATGGTGTCCTTGATGGCAACCCACTTGATGAAGATGATGGCAACCTACTTGATGAAGTTATTCCTGACTTGATGGACTTGGTAATGATGTAAATATGATGTGATATGATGTGTCTACAGAGCAACTCAGATGTAATGATGAAAGGAATTTCAATATGTGCTAGAACAATGATGCAAAGTGTATGTCACAAGGCATACGCGGGTTTGCTTAAGGTAAGTCGCGTATGTACGCGGAAAAGGACGTGCCAAGTCGCGTATGGTCAATTGCAGTCTAAATGTATAAAACCAAGGGTTACTGCCATGGTATTGACCCATTGTATTGAGCGATGGGTTGTCTATTTGATCCCGTCCAGGAATACCATCGGAAGTGATGTGGTTTTGGCTCATGGTATTGAAAAAGGATAAACCTATATAAGGAGAAGAAAATCATTGTGCAAAGTGTGTGCATAAGTCTGGGCTTGAATGAATACTTCACTCTGAAGTATGTCTGAATGGAAAGGGTAACAGTTTGATGATAGATCTGAATCTGTGGTGCACCTATGAAGAAATTGATGAAGAAGGTTATCTAGATCTGAAATGTATTTGTATCTTCTAGATCTATTTGTGGAATGTTTAAATCTGAGATGAGGCGAACATCTGTCTGAAAGTAAAGGGTTAAATCTGAACTGAATATTTGATCTGAAGAAGTATGCTGCTCTATAATGTCTGAAGTTCTATACGCTAGTTTTTCACAGCAGAAGCGCGTATATACGCGGGTTTGATGAAGAGAAAGTGCGTATGGGCTGTTCTGTAATGTGCAGATGTATACGCAGGTTGATGTGAATGGAAGCGTGTATATACGCGGTATCAGTAAAAGGAAAGCGTGTATGAAAAACTAGGGTTTAATGAAGTTTGTGGTATGAGATGTCTGATCTGTTCTGTTGGTTTACTGCTATCTATTGATGAAGTTATAAGTTTCAGTTTGATGTATGATTGAGCTTAAATGTGTGGAGTGGGTCCAGTCTAAAAATATGATGAAAAGTGGCCTGCAAGTTGTGTTCTAAAGAAAGCTTTTGGATCCAGTATGAAAATTGATGAAACGTGGTCCATGGTGGTGCTGAGGGTTGTAGCCTTCAACCAGGGGGTTGTAGCTCCCTTCCAAGTGAGGCTGGTAAACGAGAGCACGGGGTCGTAGCTCCCTTCTAGGAGAGGCTGGTAAACGAGAGCAGGGGGTCGTAGCTCCCTTCCAGGAGATATTGGTAAACGAGCGCAGGTGGGTGCCTGCGTACTGGTATAAGTCTGCGCCAGTACATAAGTTGTAAGATGTTTTCTTTATAATAAAATATTGAAGGCTGAGAAACGGCAGCGGTGGTTTTCTCCCAACTTGGGTTTCCACCTAAAATCCTGGTGTTCATGTGTGATACTTATGTGTGATGGTTTATTCTGTTATTACTGCACATGTTTACTATTAACTAAACATCAGAAGAATGAATGTTGCATAGATCTAAGTAAAGATTTAATTGCATAATAAGATCTCTGTGTATACGCAAGTTTAATGAAGGAGATCCGCGTGTATACGCTAGTTGGCTTCAGCAAAGTAGCATATGGGTTTTGAAGTAAGAAAAAGTAAAAATAATTGAGTATGCCCTAAATATTGATTCACCCCCCCCCTCTCAGTATTTTTCCCAACAATTGGTATCAGAGGAGGTCCTTCTGCAGAAGCTTGATCGCTTGAAGGAGATCCGTCGCAATGGGAATTCATGAAGGAGTAATGTCTATAAGGCCACCTCTATTCAATGGAGACAATCTGTTATTCTGGAAGATACGAACAAAAGCATATCTGCAAAGTCTTGGTGCAGAAGTATGGGCAATCGTGGAAGAAGGTTATCAGTATCCCGCAAGTATTCCAACTGATGCAGCAGAAAGGAAGAAATATGAAGTCAATGCCAAAGAAGTCAATGTTTTGCTAGGAAGCATGTCTGAACCAGAATTTTCTAAAGTGATGCAGCTAAATTCAACAAAATAAATATGGGACAAAATCATTTTGAGCTATGAAGGAGATACAAAGGTAAAAAGTGCAAAACTCCAAACTCTCATAATTGAATATGAAAATTTAAGGATGCATAGTAATGAGAGTATTTCCAGTTTATTTTCACGTCTAGATGATATTGTAAATCGTATGAGAAGTTTGGGTGAAACCATAACCGATACTACTCTAGTGGAAAAAGTCTTAAGATCTTTGACTTCAAAATTTGAGTCAAAAATATCAGCTATTGAAGAAAGGCAGGATCTGCAAACTCTTACTATTGTTCAACTACATGGTATTCTGACTGCTTATGAAATGAGACAAGGAGGTCCCTCTCAAATCAAAGAAGCTGCTTTTAAGGCGTGTGCAAAAGGAAAAGAAAAGGAAGTTGTCAAGGAATCAAGTTATATATCAGAAGAAGAAGAAGCAAACTTTGTGAGAAGACTCCAACCAAGTACTGGAAGATTCAAAGGTAAGCTTCCCTTCAAATGTTTTGATTGTGGAAGAGTGGGTCATTATGCTGCTAAATGTCCTTATAAAGAAAATCATGATAAAGGGAAACAATTTGAAAAGGGAAAGAGTTATTATGCAAATGAAGATAATGATGAAATGTCAAGTGAAGATGAAGAAGATTCTGACCAAGATCTGCTAGTGCTCATGGAAAAGAAGCAAAAGAAGAAGGCTACTCAAGGAAAGGAGATATCTCAGAAAACATATGCAGCAGAAAATGAAGAAGATAAAATAGGTACTAATTGTTGTTCTTGTTATTCACCTTCTTGTGCATGTAATAGTGAAGATAGTGAAAGGAATGTTATGGATCTAGAAGAAGCTCTCAAGATTAAAGTTGAAGAACTACAAAGATCATCTAATAAGCGAGAATCTATCTAAAAAGAGATGATCTCTCAAATGAAAGGACAGATAGAAATACTGAATGGACAGGTAGACAAGTATCAAAGGTTGTACAATTATGGAAGCAATCGAAATAAAAGACTTGAAGTAGAAATCAACGATCTAAATGAAGATCTAGAAAAATCAAACAAAATGAATGAAGTACTTGAAGCAGAAATCATCTCTCTGAAAGAAGATCTCGAAGCATCGAATAAGAAGAATGAATAACCCCTACCATTTGAAAAGGAAGAACAAGAAAATTGGTTGAAGGAAGAAATTTTAAAATTAAATGATCAAGTAGAAGAAGGAAAAAGGGTCGAAGAAAGCATGAAGAAGCAGTGCCAAAAATTGGAGGTTGAGGTAAACATTCTCAAAGGTAAATTAGAAGAAAAGGATAAACTCTTGAGGTTTCAAGATAGTACTAAGATTCTGGACAATATTCTTAGTAATCAAAGATCACCTGCTATTAAACTTGGTCTTGGTTTTCATGAAATTGTTAAAGGAGAATCTAGTTCACAAGGAAGTGCTAAAGAATCAAAGGGTATCAATGCAAAGCATGAAGTGTTGAAAGAAGCAAAAAATCAACCGAAAATCATGAATTCTCAAAAGAAATCATTCAATAATGTTGAATGCTTTAAATGTCATAATTATTGGCATATTGTAGCAAATTGCAGAAGAAGATCATTTCAGTCACAATCAAACAGATTCTATTCAGAAAGGTACTCTGGTTACTTCAAGGGATATTGTTTTTCATGCAACAAGTATGGTCATAAAGCAGCTGATTGCAATAGAAGGAAGAATAGAGAAACACACTATGATCCTTATGCTTACTTCTCTGGTCATATAAGATGCTATGCTTGTAACAAGTATGGACATATGGAAAAAGAATGCAGGATGAATAGATATGAGAAATTGGATAACTTCCATCACACAATTAGAAAGTGCAAGAAAATTTGGAAAAAGAAGGAGAACCGGTCAGAAACGTAGGGAATACTGACCATACAGCAGTCATCCACTTCTAAAGCTTACTTCTCTGAATGACTGCAAGAGTGATGTGAGATACATTATAGAGATCAGGAATGTATTGTCACAGGGGGAGCAATGTCTGGTGATTTTCATGATTGTTTTGGTGATTCTGGTTATGATTATTTCTGACAGAGCATCTGATATGCAGAAGACAGGTACAGGTGGTACAAACTCAGGGGGAGATGAAGGAATGTGAAATTTTCTATGTTTCACTTTCCATACGCGGGTTCTGTGAACAAAAGCCGCGTATACACGCGAGTTACAGTGGAGACAGTCGCGTATGCACTTCTGATAAGAAAATTTGTATGACAACTGAAGATCAGGAGCATAGGTTCAGGGGGAGCATCAGTCTGACTACTAATGATTGTATTATTGGCACTGTATCTGTTTATTTCTCAGTTCTAAATGATGATGACATGTTACATGGTTTCTTATGATTGTGGATGAGCCTTGCTTGCTTTTTGCTGAAGGATATTCTTTGCTTTCACACATGGATGAGATGGAAGTCTTATGATTCAGAGATAAGGACAGATCATGCAGAGATTGTTGCTGATGACTTGTTGTTGAAGGTGTTCAGGTTGCAGAAGCTAAGGAGGAGCCTTGGGCATATGGAAAGAATACTTGGATGCAGATATTCAGGGAGAGCATTAGCCTTGCTTAGTATAATGCATTGTTGGCATTATGATGATTCTGAAATATGATCTCTCTTGAGGTCCTTCCGGTATTGGTCATGAAAAGTCATATTTGTAATTTGATGAAAAGGTCATGTTGAGACCTATGATGTAAAATTGTAATATTCAGTCATGTAAGGACTTGATCAAATATGTAAACCCACTTGGTTGGGTACTTGAGTCAAAATGGGTAAATCCTCTTGGTTGGGTAGTTGAGTCAAATTGTGTAAACCCACTTGGTTGGGTATTTGAGTCTCATATGTAAATCCACTTGGTTGGATCTTTGATGTAAGTATGAGTCCTTGGTGATAGGAAGGTCATAGAGTCATGTACTTCATTGTAGAATATGTTTGAAGACTCAGCATGAATTCAGGGGGAGCATGGTAACTTCAGTGCACATCAGATCTATAGTGCTCTACATGAGGAGAAAAACCTTGTGTTGGTTTTTGATCTGCCCTTTGCCACTTGATTTCAAAGGGGGAGAGTGACATGGTGTTTTAATAAGGGGGAATAATGTCATGGTATTTGAATAATGGTTATGCTTCATGTATCTATCTGTTGTGTTGATCAAACACCATCGTGGTTTCCATCAAGTCCAAAGGGGGAGATTGTTGGCAATATGATGCTAAATGTTGTCCTTGATGGCAACCCACTTGATGAAGATGATGGCAACCTACTTGATGAAGTTATTCCTAACTTGATGGACTTGGTAATGATGTAAATCTGATGTGATATGATGTGTCTACAGAGCAACTCAGATGTAATGATGAAAGGAATTTTAGTATGTGCTAGAAGAATGATGAAAAGTGTATGTCACAAGGCATACGCGGGTTTGCTTAAGGTAAGTCGCTAATGTACGCGGAAAAGGACGTGCCAAGTTGTGTATGGTCAATTGCGCTCTAAATGTATAAAACCAAGGGTTACTACCATGGTATTGACCCATTGTATTGAGCATTGGGTTGTCTATTTGATCCCGTCCAAGAATACCATCGGAAGTGATGTGGTTTTGGATCATGGTATTGAAAAAGGATAAACCTATATAAGGAGAAGAAAATCATTGTGCAAAGTGTGTGCATAAGTCTGGGCTTGAATGAATACTTCACTCTGAAGTATGTCTGAATGGAAAGGGTAACAATTTGATGATAGATCTGAATTTGTGGTGCACCTATGAAGAAATTGATGAAGAAGGTTATCTAGATCTGAAATGTATTTGTATCTTCTAGATCTGTTTGTGGAATGTTTAAATCTGAGATGAGGCGAACATCTGTCTGAAAGTAAAGGGTTAAATCTGAACTGAATATCTGATCTGAAGAAGTATGCTACTCTATAACGTCTGAAGTTCTATACGCTAGTTTGTCGCAGCAGAAGCGCGTATATACGCGGGTTTGATGAAGAGAAAGCGCGTATGGGCTGTTCTGTAATGTGCAGATGTATTCGCGGGTTGATGTGAATGGAAGCGCGTATATACGCGGTATCAATAAAAGGAAAGCGCGTATGAAAAACTAGGGTTTGCTGAAGTTTGTGGTATGAGATGTCTGATCTGTTCTGTTGGTTTACTACTATCTATTGATGAAATTATAAGTTTCAGTTTGATGTATGATTGAGCTTAAATGTGTGGAGTGGGTCCAGTCTGAAAATATGATGAAAAGTGGCCTGCAAGTTGTGTTCTAAAGAAAGATTTTGGATCCAGTATGAAAATTGATGAAACGTGGTCCATGGTGGTGTTGAGGGCTGTAGCCTTCAGCCAGGGGGTTGTAGCTCCCTTCCAGGTGAGGCTCGTAAATGAGAGCAGGGGGTCGTAGCTCCCTTCTAGGAGAGGCTGGTAAATGAGAGCAGGGGGTCATAGCTCCCTTCCAGGAGATACTGGTAAACGAGCGCAGGTGGGTGCCTACGTACTGGTATAAGTCTGCGCCGGTACATAAGTTGTAAGGTGTTTTCTTTATAATAAAATATTGAAGGTTGAGCAACGGCAGCGGTGGTTTTCTCCCGACTTGGGTTTCCACCTAAAATCCTGGTGTTCATGTGTGATGCTTATGTGTGATGGTTTATTCAGTTATTACTGCACATGTTTACTGTTAACTAAACATCAGAAGAATGAATGTTGCATAGATCTAAGTAAAGATTTAATTGCATAATAAGATCTCTGTGTATACGCAAGTTTAATGAAGGAGATTCGCGTGTATACGCTAGTTAGCTTCAGCAAAGTAGCGTATGGGTTTTGAAGTAAGAAAAAGTAAAAAGAATTGAGTATGCCCTAAATACTGATTCACCCCCCCCCCCCCCCCTCTCAGTATTTTTCCCAACATTCTTAAGGCATCTGAGGACCTCCATGAAGCACCTACGAGAAGAAATGCAAGAATATTAGCAGGAGGAGTAGTGCATGGGCCAATAAATAGAAAATGAAATAAGCCAGCATGCAGGAAGAACCATAAGTCAGGGAGGATGAATAGGTTGCTCAAAAGATGAGAAACAGTTTCAGTATGGGGGGTGATGATGGACCTCTAAATTAGACACAAATTAAGGCCCATCTGACCTTTCTTAGGCCCATCTACCTTTCTTATGCACATAAAAAGATATATTAAATCTCTCCTTATGAACTTAAAAATGTTTTCTTATGCTTTAATATTTTCTTAGGAAGGTTCAAAGGTAATTGCATATTTGTGCCTAATATTGGTCATATTTGTAGAATATTGTGAGAATATTGGGAAAATTATGCAGATTTGGAGAAGGAGATAATTTAGGGACTTTCTCCCTGCCACTGGAAGATTAATATTGGAGAATAAATGAGCACAATATCAGGAAATTATTGAGATATATTGGAGATATTCAAGGGGGTTGTCCACCCTCCTTAACTATCAAAGGCAACCAAGCAAACCGAAGACGAAGTGCACTCAATCTATGGTGTACTTGGAGTCAAAGTGGACTCAATCACTATTTTCTAGGGAGTTGTTGGTAGCTGCCCTTGAGGATAAATAAAGTTGATCAAGAGCTAATTACGGTCGATTCCGGTATGGTTGATTTCAGTCCATTTGATTCTATTGGGAAAATTTTCTGCAAGTTATTAAGCTTTTTATTATTATACTCAGTGATTAAACTTTTAGAAATGTAACAAGCCTATTCTCTTCCTGAAATGAGTAGACATTGTTAGTATGAATCATTTTTCGAAGTGTACGAAAAAAGACCACTTTAGCTACGCATAACTAATAGCCCTAACATCAAATATGGCTGCTAATATCTTCAGATCTGTAGTTAGTTGATCAAGACAAGAGCTGCAAAAAACCAGATCTATGCATAGAAAGACATTAAGCAGTAAAAAGAAGGGTTTGCTCCATATATCCAATAGACAAGACAAGAACAATTTTTGAAAGAATTTTTTGTATTAAGGGCAAAAAAAAAAAAAAAAACAAGAAAATGTATCCAATTCTCCTCAATGGGATGGGTTCTTGGAAGTCCTCAGCACTTCAGATCTAGAATCTCTCTCTCTTGTTGGTATAGAAAACCCAGACAAAGATAGAACTCAAAGGGAACTCACACAGCAAATAATGTAGAATGCGACCAAGTGTATAGATCCAGAGTGATCTAATAGGCAACAAAAGGTGAGGAATGGTAGGGAAAACCCTCCTATTTATAACAAAATATTGGGTCATTCTAGATCTTGGTGCATGATTAAAATAACGTTAACCAAATCTAGATCCACCTTTTATGGAATATTTTATTATATTTGTTGGAGGGAAAAGGTATTTGACTTGGGTCAAATCTCTTTATTTGTAAATAATAAATAAATAAATGATTTATTTATCATTTTAAGGAAGTGGTTGAATGATAATCAAATAAATAATGATTTATTTAATTATTTGTGGGTGATTTAGTCATATTTAACAAGGAATATTATTTAAATAGGATTTAAATAATTATTCCTAGAAAATAATAAGATAAATAGAGATTTATCTAATTAATTTCTTTGTTTTGGGTTAAACATGATGAGGAATAATAATTAAATTATTGTTTAATTAATTATTCCATGAGGAAGATTAAACAAATATAGATTTGTTTAATATTTCCTTTTGGGGTTTCCTGTTTAGACCATAAACAACCTAATAAATGTGGTTTATTAAGTTATTTGACATAATGAAAGCAATTTTACTTAGGGTAAAATTGGTCTTACATGGTGTACTTGGGTCCATCTAATGATAATAGGTTAGATGACCAAAAAATGGTGTAACAAATTGCCCCCCACTGTGCGAATGTTAGGAGCAAATCGTATGACCAAAGTACGTTGTAAGAACTCAATCACCAAACATCAAAAGGGAAGTCAGAGAGAGAAATGTAAGGTAGACTAATGTGCTGAAGAACTAGACCCTGAGGAGACGAGACTTGCAGGTGCAACAAGTCTCTTTTTATGAGAGGGTACCTGTGCTAAAGGCGGCGGGGGAGGCATACCTATGCCCGCCAAGACAAAGTACAAAAGAATAGTGTGTCCAGTAAACAAGGGACCAAACCATAAAGTACATCCGGCATAAACATGAGCCAGATAAAAATACAATGAGGGATCCCACATACATGTTGTGCCTGGGATAACAGCAAGGACTTATACAATAATATCTGAGTACATGAGATAAAAATACAACCCAAATGCCCCCTATAAGTGGGGAAGGGCTCACAAAATCTAACTTATACATGAAAATCAAAGAGGCGCTGCAAGCGGCTAAGGCCGACATCATCAAATATATGGAGCTACATCGAGGGCTGCAATGAAGAGGTCATCCGGGCATGTGGGGGGCTACCTGTAGGTCCACCCCCTCATGAGGGCTGAGACATCTCACACACACCCGGGAATCACCAAGAGCTACTGCTACATCACTGAACCATCAAGTATACGGATCTCGATCATGCTGAAAGGAGCTGGAGAAACAATCAAGTCAAAGGGACATGAGAGATCCCTTTGCCTGATCTGAGGCACCGAACAAGAGTGGAAGCTGGAACCAAGGTACACCGCCCTCTAGACCTGTCTTCTGGAATGAAGGAGCTGATGTCGACAGAAGGAGGTCCGCCATAGGTGAGGCAATGAGAGATCCTCAACTGAGGCACGAGAGAAAATAGTAGAGCGACGGACAGACTAATACCAATGATGATGGTGGAATGGAGGGGACTGAGTAGAAAATGGACAACTTCCCTTGCTAGAGCATAAAGGGCATGAATGACATGGCAGCAACTGACACAATATCATCAGGGATAAGGGACAGTGGGACTGAAGGCCATAATGTGCGGCACAAGAGAGAAACCAAGCAATGAGGGATGGAGGACTATAGCGGGGTACAAAGGGACTCGGGATAGACTCCATGAATGCGATGATGACTCCACTTGGATGCTCTAAACAAGGGTGACTCGATGGTGATGCCACACAGTAAAGGTCCAATGGGGGACCATGAAAACATGAGTACAAGATGGTAACTCACGACGAAAATCAACACGAACAAAGACAAGTAAGGAGGCAAAGTGGTGCCCCAAGTACAAGTGTTGTAAGTGAAGAAATGTGATTTTAATGAGAGGGGAAGTGACCCATCTTGGACAAAAGGTGTCCTGGTGAAGTATCAAATCACAAAAACGAAAAAAATGCTGGCTATCTAAAAGAAAATAAAACATGCATGTCAGAAGGGAAATGCTAAGGGTAATATTTCTTAAGATAGAGTGCATTGCGAGGATTAGGAAGGGGATTGCCTTCGAAATCCTCTAAGAGGTATGCCCCCTTACCGAGATCCTTACTGATGATGTAAGGGCCTAGCCATAATGAGTCAAACTTCCCATGACCAAGGACATCATGGGCCTGGTCATAAACTAGAACAAGGTCGCCTTCGTGAAAAGTACGAGGTTGGACTTTTCTGTCATACTGAGCTTTGGTGCGTTTCTTGGCCGCTTCCATGGTTTGAAAGGCAACACGACGGTCTTCGAAGGCACGCTCAAGCATGATAAGTCGTTGTTCTAAAGGTTAGGTGTCAGGGAGAAGTTCAATGGCCAGATGCAGGGAAGGAATTTCACACTTGATCAGAAAGACTACCTCCTCTCCAAAAACGAGGTGGAAAGGAGTAAACCCGGTGGTGGTTTTAACAGAAGTTTGATAGGCCCACAAAGTAGGGAAGAGCATAAGATGCCAGTTGGTTTTGTGCTTATTCACCGTTCGTTGAAGCATAGTCTTGAGGATTTTTTTGACTGCTTCAACTTGGCCATTACCTTGGGGGTAATAGGAGGAGGAATATTGGTGCTCAAAACCCAACAGTGAGGATAGCTCATGCCATATCTCATCTTCAAAATGTCGGTCGTGGTCAGAGACCAGTTTTTTCGGAACCCCGAATCGAGCGATAACATGGTTAAATAAAAACAGGGCTGCGGTAGCTGCCGTGTTGTTAAATGTTGGCACACCCTCGGCCCATTTTATGAAATATTCAACTACCACGATGATATATTTATGGTTACCAGCGGATGGCGGGCGACACTCCATAAATTCGATGGCCCATTTACAAAAGGGACCAGTTGAGACGACCGGATGGAGGGGAGCTGGGGGAGCTCGCGCCTTAGGGGCGAAATGTTGGCAATTGGAACAGTGTTTGACTGCTTCAATGCAATCACTGAAGAGGGAAGGCCAGAAATACCCAGCGCGCATGATTTTTTGGGCAGTAGCAAGACCGGAGAGGTGGCCACCGCAAGCGCCGCTATGGTAGGCATTGAGGACTTGTTCAGCTTCAGTGTGCATGAGACAACGACGAAGGACAGTATCTATACCGCGATGATAGAGGTCGTCACCGATAAGAAGGTAGCGAGGAGCCTGGTGTCGGATACAGTGTCGAGCGTCACGATCAAGGTGAAGAGCGAACTTTTGGGTTCGCAAGTAAGTGAGGATATTGCCGTACCAAGGATCATCCGAAGTAATGGTGAATAAGTGCTCATAAGGAAAATCATCATTAACTGGAGGATCTTGTGTTCCGGTAGGTAATTCAGAAATGATTTCAGCAAGGGCTAAACCTTTCTTACTTTTTGGTGTGACAAATTCGAGGTCGAATTCTTGAAGGATGACGACCCAACGGGCGTACTTCCCAGTGAGGATGTGGAGACTCAATAGGAAAGCCATGGGGTTGGAATTAGTCACAACCTTGGTGGAACGCATGAGGATGTAATGACGAAGTTTTTGGACTGAGAACACAACAGCCAGCGCTAGTTTTTCTTCATGTGAGTAGGAAACAGGAGGCCCTACTAGGTTCTTACTGACGTAGTAGATCACATGCTCGATACCATTGTCATCTTCCTGGATAAGAACTCCAGCGACCGAATAGGTGGAAGCGGAGATGTACAGGATGAAGTCCCTATCAAAGTCGGGAGGGCGGATCAAGGGAGCGGATGTGAGAGCCTGCTTGAGGGCATCGAAAGACTCATGAGCATAGGTATCCCAAACAAATGGGATATTGGATCGGAGGAGTCTAAGGAACCCATGTGCGGTGGTGGCATAGTCAGGGACGAACCGACGAAGAAAATTAGCTTTTCCTTGGAGACTTTGGAGCTGGCATAGGATACATGGGATGGGAATTTCAAGAATGGCTTGAACTTTCAAAGGGTCAAGAGTGATACCATCCTTAGACACTATGAAGCCTAAGAGACGGCCGACGGGAATGCAAAAGACGCATTTTAACGGGTTAAGGCGGATATTATACTTGCGACATCGGAGAAAATTGGTACGCAGATCGTGGAGGTGCTGCGCCCGATGCTTAGAACGCGCAGTGAGGTCGTCTAAATAAGCAAGGATAACATGAGCTAAGTCATGGAAATAATAAGACATGGCCCACTGAAAAGTGGTGCCGGCGTTTTTAAGGCCGAATGGCATGACCCGGTAAGCAAAAGTTCCCCACGGATTGATGAACGCAGTTTTAAGTTGGTCAGCAGGACGGATAACAATTTGGTTGTATCCGGAGAAACCATCCATAAAGGATATAACCTCATGCCCCGCACACTCATCAATGATTTGGTCAATAAATGGTGTGGGGAAGTTGTCTTTGGGACAAGCTTTGTTCAAGTCGCGAAAGTCCGTGCAGACACGGATGGTGCCTTGTTTCTTGAGGACGGGAACTGGGTTGGACACCCAAGTGGTGTATTCAATAGGATAAATGAAACCAGCCTGTTTGAGCTTATCGATTTCGGCTTTGATAGCATCACGTCTGGAAGGATTAATGGGTCTTAACTTTTTTCGGACTGGGTTGGCATTGGGCCACGTGTCGATATGATGCTCGACGATGGTGGGATTGAGTCCAGGCATTTCGGAGTAGGACCAGGCGAAGATATCACGGAATTCTTTGAAAAGCTTAGTGTAAGCTTCGATTTCTTCCGGGGTGCATTCGGCGCCCAAGGTGATATATTCTTCGATGCCTGGTTTGACCGAAATGTCAATTTTAATGGTAGGAGAGATGTTGGCCATGTTTCCTTCTTTGAAAGCATCAGGTGTAGGGATGGGATTTTTGAACCAATCGACTGCATTGTCCTCGCAAAGTGGCTTGAGACTCCCACATCTGCCGCATCTGTGGTAAGAGGGGACAATCGTGGGTGTAATGACCATAAACACTGCAACACAAACAAGGCTTATTTGTGCGAAGAGGCCTGTCCGGCTTGGGCTGAGTGCCCTGTTGCTGGTTAGCAGTGTAGGGTCAATACCTTGAGGATTGGGTCCACAAGTACCAGGGGCAGATTATTTTGGATTGCCTCTCCGCCTTCTTTGAGAAGAAGGGGGATTAGTCGCGCCCTGCTGCGCAAATACTTGCCCTGGAGGGGGTTGTAGGTTCTGTTGCGGGGTTGGAGGAGGCAAGGGAGATGGAAGCGCATATGCTGGAGGAGCTGACGCACCAGGCTGTGGATAAGGGTAATGGTGAGGTTGGGTAAAATTGAGGTAAGCAGGAGGTTGGGCAAAAGGATGAGGCATGACGTATCCTGGATACATGCTACCTGGAGGGGGAAAAGTGCTAGAGGTGGTGGCCCCTCCCTGAGGGAGACCATAGCCCATAGGAGGTTGAGCATATGGATGAGAAAGGGCTCCAACGATACCGTCGGCGGAATGAGATGCCCCCGGGACGTTAGCACCACCGGGCCTGGGGAGGTCAGGGAGGACGGTATAAACATAACCAGACTGAGCGTAGATCATGTCATATTTCAGGGCTATTTGGAGGGCGGCTTCTTCTGTTTGAGGGAAGTGGGAGGCTACATCTTTGCCAATGGGAGCTAAGAGAGTGCAAAGGAACCAGTCCATATAAACCCGATCTTCAAAGGGGGGAGCTCGACATAAGCTTCGTCTTCTTCGCCATTCCTGAACATGAGTGGAAAGGCGGGTTGAAGAGGTTTGCTTGAAAGAAGTCAAGAGTTTCGTACCAGTATCATATCGGAGAGGGAGCTGGAAATAAGATAAAAAGGCTTGGGAAATGGTCGCAAAGGTGGTATGGGAAGAGGTGGCTAGGTCAACATACCATTTAGAAGCTTCGCTTGTAAGCGTGTGTTGGAACAACCGAAGATGGATGGAATCATCGATAATGGAATTGGAGGAACACCACATGTGGAAAGATCGGATATGGTTGGTTGGATCTTCTCCAGCAAGGCCTTCGAACTTAGGGATGTTGGGGGGGAGCTTGGTTGGCATAGAAGTCCAACCAACATCGTGGCGGATAGGGAGAAGAGTTGATTAGAAGAGGTCTGAAAAGGAGGTATCAAATCTGGAAAAAGGGGGGCTGAAACTCTGAAAAAACATACCTGAAACAGATAAAAAGTCTTCCACCAAAAGTGGAGGGTATTGAAGCCCTAGGGGGCTATGTTCCCACTTAGATGAGAAAAACAAATCAGAAACAGGTTGAAACGGGCTGAGACAGAGGCTGGAAAACCCTGACAGAAGCTTCAGAAAAACCCAGAAAAACTGCAGAAAAATTGGCAGGTCGCAGGTTCTGACCTGTTTTATGTGCAAGTCACAGAAAATGGGCTGAAAAGTGCGACCTGGAGGTCCAGGTTGCAGTTTATGGGCTGAAAATTGCGACCTGAAGCTCCGGGTCTCCCGGCGGCAGAGTTCCGGAAAAGTTGTCGTCTCAGTTGCGGCTGATGTCTGTCACCTGCGCAATAGGGCCAGAAACATGCGGAAGTTAGAAATTTTAATGTTTTAGGGTTTTATAGGGGAAAAACAACATGAAAATAGGAAAAACAAAAAGCTGAAAAGAAACCCTAGGGTCTGAAGTAGCTGGATATGCAGGAATATGAAAAACGACAACGGTCGTAATTGAAAACCCGTGTGGAGTCACCAATTGTTAGTATGAATCCTTTGTCGAAGTGTACGAAAAAAGACCACTTTAGCTACGCATAACTAATAGCCCTAACATCAAATATGGCTGCCAATATCTTCAGATCTGCAGTTAGTTGATCAAGACAAGAGCCGCAAAAAACCAGATCTATGCATAGAAAGACATTAAGCAGTAAAAAGAAGGGTTTGCTCCATATATCCAATAGACAAGACAAGAACAATTTTTGAAAGAATTTTTTGTATTAAGGGCACCTGGGAGGAAAACAAGAAAATGTTTCCAATTCTCCTCAATGGGATGGGTTCTTGGAAGTCCTCAGCACTTCAGATCTAGCATTTCTCTCTCCTGTTGGTGTAGAAAACCCAGACAAAGATAGAACTCAAAGGGAGCTCACACAACAAATAATAGAAAATATGACAATGATAATGGCTCAAAGTCAGACAAAGAGTTTAGATCCAGAGTGATCCAATAGGCAACAAAAGGTGAAGAATGGTAGGGAAAACCCTCCTATTTATAACAAAATATTGGGTCACTCTAGATCTTGGTGCATGATTAAAATAACGTTAACCAAATCTAGATCCACCTTTTATGGAATATTTTATTATATTTGTTGGAGGGAAAAGGTATTTGACTTGGTCAAATCCCTTTATTTGTAAATAATAAATAAATAAATGATTTATTTATCATTTTAAGGAAGTGGTTGAATGATAATCAAATAAATAATTATTTATTTAATTATTTGTGGGTGATTTAGACATATTTAACAAGGAATATTATTTAAATAAGATTTAAATAATTATTCCTAGAAAATAATAAGATAAATAGAGATTTATCTAATTAATTTCTTTGTTTTGGGTTAAACATGATGAGGAATAATAATTAGATTATTTTTTAATTAATTATTCCATGAGGAAAATCAAACAAATTTAGATTTGTTTAATATTTCCTTTTGGGGTTTCCTGTTTAGCCCATAAACAACCTAATAAATGTGGTTTATTAAGTTATTTGACATAGTGAAAGCAATTTTACTTAGGGTAAAATTGGTCTTACATGGTGTACTTGGGTCCATCTAATGATAGTAGGTTAGATGACCAAAAAATGGTGTAACAGACATACTCCATTTTATTGATTTATCTATAGAGAGCTAGGCTCATGGGTTAGGGACCAACCCATGTTCCTTAGCTTCTCTGTTGTTTTCATTCGTTCCTCTCTGTCATTTAGCTAGTTTTGTTTCTGTCATTTAGTTAGTTCTGCTTCTGGTAGTTTCATTAATGTTTAGTTTTTCCTTCAGTTTGCTGCTATAGTTCTTCATTTGCTTACAAGATTAATAGAGTAGAGGAAAAATCCAAAATTTTTGGTCAAGACTTCCCCTCTCATCTCTATCAATAGAGTTCGAGCAGGGTTGACCTTCTCACAGGCCAAACAATCTTTTCGTTCACTATTTTTCGTCACGCATTTCCTCTATTTTTCGTGCATGAATCCACAGGTTTTTTTGCAGGAATAAGCATCAAAATCCCCAGAGAAATTATTAATTCATTCCGCTTCATTTTCCAGTCCCTATTCATCCCTGTGTTATGCTTCTGAACCTCAATTTTACACCTCCATTTCCCTTCTTTTCCTCTTATTTGCATTCTATGCCTTTTCATTCAAAAAACGCTTGAAAAACCATCAAAGTGGACTTCCACCTCCGAACCCTGATTGCAATATTACTGTAGCACTTTGCCACGTCACCCATCGCATTTCACACTTCACAAATTTCAGCCTTATCGCAATCGCATCACTACACCTCCCCGTATCGCACTTCGCACTTCGCAACCTTTTCCCTTTTTCCTTTTAAGACTTACCGCTCCAAACGCCAAACGCGATAATTCTTTGTACTCCCTAAAATTGCAAATCACACTTTTCTTTGGTTCCCGTTAATACTTACCGCTCCAAATTTCGTTTGCGATAACTCTTCGTACTCCACTGCATCGCACATTGAAAATCACATATTTTATTTGGTTCTCGTTAACACTTACCACTCCAAACGCCGATTTCGATAACTCTCCATACTCTGCCACATCGCACATCGCAAATCACATTTTTTATTTTGTTCTCGTTAACACTTACCGCTCCAAACACTGATTGCGATAATCATTGTCATACTCTGCCACCGGCCCTACCACCACTTCATCCCGTCACATTTCGCATTTCACATTTTTTATCCCATTGCATTTTGTATTTCGTAGTGTTTATCTTATCGCATATCGTGCCCGCTCTCGAACAACACTTACGCTATCCCTTTGGCTTTGCGATATTGCGATTGTGATATCGCATATCGCACTTTCATCCCTCCCTCGCAGTTTCGCCATCGCACTTCTAAAAGCATCCCTCTCCAAAGCATTATCGTGATATAATGAGTTTTAATAAATTCTAACGCCCCTTTTCACTTCTCTAAGCCTCTTTCCATGTGTTCAAGCCCTCCATTAGCATATTTAGCCCTTTTTCCTCCAAAATGCAAGCAACACTTTTTCAAGTTTAGTTAGATCATGAATAATTGCATGGTTAGAAGCATGGTAGCATGGTAGATAGATCATAGGATAAGTAGGAGTGAATTTATCCATTTGGCCAAGTTAAGTGTGGTTTCGAACTGGTTTCCTTTCTTCCATTTCTTTTCAGCAATTTAAATTAGTTTCATTTCGTGTCATTTCTTTTTAGCAATTTATTTTAGTTTCCTTTTTGTTATTTCCTTTCTACAATTTATTTTATTTTCATTGAAGTGTGGCAGACTCCACTAAGAACCCCTAGAGGTAGCACCCTTTTGTAGAGCGGAAGAGGATGACGTGAGTAGAATGCATCTGCTGTGTATATAGCACTGTCACCTCCAAGTTTGTACGAACCCCGGGTTGATAAAGTAAAGTAGGGCAGCCCCTGGGATTTGCAGCACTCTTGGTGCAATACCAAGGCTCACCATAGACTCCCTAGATGTTTTAGCTAGTTCTTTTAAAATTTCAGATAAAATGCAAGTACAATATCAAATTCAATTCAAATATAGGCCATATATTCCTGACAATCTAAAATACTAGAAAATATTTGAAGATGATGAACAGCTAAAATATTTTCTACAGGTTATTGATGAATTCTCTATTTTGAAAATTGAAGAAGATCAATTAAATATGAATGAAATTAATAAAGAAAAATAAACCTTTGATTTAATTTCAAAGATAGCTGACCATAATATCATTCAATTGTCAAACAATTGTGTTCCTAAAGGTCTAGTCCCTCTAGAAAAGTTATTTGACCAAATTGATGTTCCCAAGAATCCACTATCACATTCACCTCAAGAGGATATTGAAGAAACTAACATTGGAACACCTGACGATATCAAGAACATCAAAATATGTGCATCTCTGCCTTAGGAAGTAAAAACTAAATATTTGAAACTTCTTAAAATTTATAAGGGTGTTTTTTCTTGGTCTTATGCTGAATTAAAAACTTATGATACATCTCTCATTGAGCATAAAATTCCATTAAAACCTGAAGCAAAACCCTATAAGCAAAAATTAAGAAGAATCAATCCAGTCTTGCTCCCTACCATAGAGAAAGAACTTAATAAGTTACTTGAAGCTCAAATCATAGTTCCATTAAGATACTCATATTGGGTAGCTAATTTAGTTCCTCTTAGGAAAAAGAATGTGGAAATCAGACTTTGTGTAGACTTCAGGAACTTAAACAAGTCATCCTTAAAATACAACTACCCATTACCCAAAATGGATCAGTTGCTTCAAAAATTTTAAGGTGCAAATATGCTTTCAATGCTTGATGGTTTCTCCGGATATAACCAAATAATGGTGAGTCCAGAAGACAGAGAGAAGACTGCTTTTACCACTCCCTGGTGTACATTTATGTATGCCAAGATGCCCTTTGGATTAACAAACGCTGGAGAAACATTTCAGAGAGCTATGGACTTAGTTTTTGTGGGTAAGAAAAACAAATTTGTTGTTATATATCTTGAAGACCTTACTGTCTTTTCTAACTCAGATTATAAACATTTAAAACACTTGATGAAATTTTTTGACAGGTGTAGAAAATTTGGGATATCACTCAATCCAAAGAAGTCTTTATTTGCTATCAAAGAAGAAAAATTACTCGGTCACATAATTTCTAAGGAAGGAGTGGTGATTGATCCTAAAAGGGTATCAGCAATCCAAGCACTTTCGTTGCCAAGGAATAAGAAGGAGATCTAAGTTTTTCTTGTAAATATTAACTTCATGAGGAGATTCATTCCTAACTATGCTGAAATAGTTAAGGATATCACTAATATGCTAAATAAGAATCATGAAGTTAAATGGACCATACCTACCATATATGATTTTGACTAGATTAAAAATGCAATCTCTAAGGCTCCAACTTTAGCTAGCCCTAATTATTCTGAACCCTTTAGTATATTTTCCTTTGCCTCTGAAACCACTCTAGTTTTTGTCCTTTTATAGAAGAATGAAGATGGTGATGATCAACCTATATCATTTTTTAGTAAAGTCGTGAGAGACGCAAAACTTAAGTATGAAATTATTGAAAAACAAGATTACTCCCTAGTCCAAGCTTTAAAGTCCTTCAAAATTTATGTCCTTCACTCAACCATTACTGCTTATGTTCCTAACAGTGCTATAAAAATTGTCCTTACTCAACCAAACACTGATGGGAGAAGAGGAAGATGGATTACCCAAATCCTTGAATTTTATCTTAGTATCAAAACTACCAAGTTAGTAAAGGGTCAAGGTTTGGAAAAATTGTTAGTTGAATCTAATTGTAAAGTTTTGGGGATAAATTCTGTTTTTGAAGTTTCAGAGAAGAATACACAAGAACCTTCTCCAAAATCTCAAGGGGAAAATCCACAAGAACCTTCTCTAAATGCAGAAGGGGAGAATCCTCAAGAACCTTCCCAAGATTCAAAAGGGAATAACATACAAGAACTTTCATCTTCAAACCAATTAGTCCCCGTTGATATTGATGAAAAATTATTGCTGTCAAAAAGGTATTCTAATATTGTACATTTTCTTATTAACTTTGAGTGTCCTAGTCAATTTTCAAGGAATCAATTTAAGACGCTAAAGTTAAAAGTTGTAAAGTATTGTATCATCATTGCAAATTTATACTTGAAGGATCCACTCAATATCCTTTTGCTTTTCTTGACAGAAAGTGAAACAGAAGGAATTATTGAGCAGTTCCATGCAGGTATATGTGGTGGAAACTATGCCTTCAGAGCTACAACATATAAAATATTGAAAGCAAGATTCTATTGGCCTACTATGTTTTCACAAGCAAGAGCAAAGGTTAGAAGCTGCATTCCATGTCAAATGTTTGTTGGAAAGCAAAAACTTGCAGCACTTCCTTTGGTTCCAGTACTAGTTTCAGCACCTTTCTTATAGTGGTGATTGGATTCATAAGGGAAATTCATCCAGCATCAAGCAACCAGCATAGATGGATACTAACTGCAACATATTACTTCACCAAATGGGTAGAGGCCATTCCAGTTAGAAATTCCACAAACTTTGTAGTGATCAAGTTCATTTAAGAAAACGTTCTTTCCAAATTTGGATGTCCTCAACAGATAGTGATTTATAATGCAACAACATTAGTAGTGTGAAAATGATTGAATTATGTCAAAAGTATAAAATATTATTACATCATTCTACTCCTTACTATCCACAGGGAAATGGTCTAGCAGAGTCATCAAATAAGAGTTTGGTCAAGGTAATCTAGAATACATTAGAAGGTCATAAGAAGAATTGGGACATTCACCTCATCTATGCAGTTTGGGTTAACAAAATATCTACAGGAAAATCCCCATTTCAGTTGGTTTATGGTAAAGAAGCAATTTTTCCTACAAATCTAGATTTTCCTGTTTTGAAGTTTTTACAAGAAGTTAATGAAGAACTTGATGATTTTCTAGTAGGATCAATCAGATCATTGAACTAAATGAAAACGAGGATAAAATTCAATATAATCTTAGGAAATATCAGAAAAAAATGAAAAGTCTCTTTGATAGAAAAATTAGAGAAAGATATTTCAGGGAAGAAGATTGGTATTGAGATGGGATGCTAGGAGGGAAGAAAGAGGAAAACATGGAAAATATGACAACCTCTGGTTTGGACCTTTTAGTATTGCATAAGTCAATGGTAACAATACTTTCATATTACAAAACTTGGAAGGACAATTTTCTTAATTACCAGTCAACTGAAGATACTTGAAGCACTACATCCAGTACTGAAGATGTAGAAGAGTCATTCACATTCATCATTATGCATATACCGCTTTGTTTAAATTTTCTAGTATGTTTGTTTTCTCAGCAAATAATCCATTAGCTTGAGAAGAAGGCACTTGTATCCACTTGTTCTCTACATCCTATAGTAGGAATCAGTCCTCAGTTAGAGTTGATATTGTAACATTTTTGGTTTTGATAAGGTAACATTTTAGAAAAAAAAATAAAAATTAAAAAAATGTGAAGTTTGGATATGAAAATATAAAACAAAAAAAATGTTAGGACTCATGACCAATAAATTATTCATATCATAAAATGTTAGGATTAGTTTGCTCTAAAAAATGAAGGCAAAGATCTAAAAAATGGTAGGAATAGTTTGAAAATAAATAAAAGAAAAATTTGCTCAGTTTGAATAAAAAGAAAAGAAAATAGTGGCAGCTTGTTTAAATGCGCCCAAAAAAATTGATTAAAGGTTAAATTATTTAAATTAGTTAATCGCTTTAATTTAGCGATTAATTAATATTGTAATAAAGAACATTTTTCCTTTTATCCAAATTCTACAAGCAACAATAATTTTTTGTTGTATTATGATTAAGTATCGAGCAAGTTGTGACAGTTGATCTCTTCCCCACCTAGATCAAAGGTGGGGAATCCTTTTCACAGCCCCCTTCCCATTTCTTGTTAACGGTGGGGGGGGCGGGGGGGCTGGGGGGGGGGGGATTTCCGAAAAGTAGTATTCTAATGGTGGGCCCTCATCGACGTGTCACCTCCATAACATTTCGCACCCCCCCCCCTCCACTCAAAACCATTTACCGCCACCTACCCCCTCCAAAATCTACTTTCCTCCCATCACCGGTTTTAACTCTCGCCAACGAACTTTGTATTTTTTCCACTGACCATTTCTTGATGCCAAATAAAAATTTGACACATGTACATCCCGTTAAAACTCCACTCCCTTACCATTGTCCTTCCCATCCCGTTAGGCCCGCTCTATAACCGTTGTCTAGACATTTCATCGTCTGCCAGCTCTTGTACCGTTAGCATTAAACCTCCACAGTCATATTTTCCTAACATTCACCCATAATGGTAATCCGAGCAACATTATAATTAAAACCTCTCAATACCTTCTACCACCATTGATTCATTTACCATTTGTTGTCGTATTGAAAGTTTTACACAAGATAAATTGCGTTAACAATTCAGATATTTTTCATCTTGTTAGATAGAGATTTATTTTATAGAGACTGACTTACATTTGTTATCAACATAATAATCATATTCCTCTTATTTTCCGCTGCATATCACATGGCTCCCAAGGGAAAAAGTTTGAAAACCAGTCTCTGAGGAAAACCCTGTTGTTTCTATCCCGGTCGATCTTGACCATATCCCCTAAGTTGATTCATACTTCAAAATAACTAACACAGAGTGTGAATTTGAACATCATGAATTGCATATATGGCTAAAACATAAGTATATGGATTAACAAGATGATATTTAATTCTGGGAGTCCCTATTACCTCTGTTTTCATTCCCTCAAACCCATGAATTCCTAGATCTAGTCACTTGGTGTCAAACCAAATATGATCCCATAAAAAGAGAAGTGGTAGCTCAAAATGGAAACATTCTGATATCTATCACTCTAGAGACCATTACCAATATGTTGTTGATCCCACAAAGTGATTATCTCAGCCTTGTCTCCAAAGCTGCTCTCATGGAGTTATCTCATAAACTTACTTTCCTTAAGAGAGCGCAAATTTTTGAAACCTTCCTTCCTAATGATGTTGAATTGCCAATGAAAAAGCCTCCTTATCTCTCCTCCATGTTTCCTAAGGATACCAGACACATCATCTCATTAATTTTTTATTTATTAGGTTATCCAAATGAAAGAACAGTGAATGAACCCATCCTTGGTTATCTTTCAAACTTTTCTAAAGATTATCAACCTGCATTCATGTACAATTACATCCAATTTTTGGCTTATAATATGCATGAAAAATTGATGAATTTAACAACCCAAGGAATGTTTAAGTACACCTCTGTACTTATTCATATGTTTCTATTTCAACAGGGGGATTCATTACCCATCACGTTGTACAAGCAGTATGATCAGGGAACTAATCAGTCAGTGATTCATTGGAAAGAATTGGTTAGATCTATTTCAAAAAAGTTTTCTTTTGCATACTTTATTGATTCATTCATCCATCCAGTTCCCCAACTTCTTAGCAGTCAGAATGAGCCCAGAATTGGCCAAGACATCAAAATAATTCTTCATTTGAGTGATCAAGTTAAAAGTGGAGGCTGGTATTTATACCAGAATTACACAGAGATTCGAGTATATGGTTGTGAGTTGGCACCATATAAATTGTCCAAATATGTTCCAATGAGAATTTTCTCTTTGGAATATATTAGGTAGATGATTAACATGGATGAATTACATTTTGTTTCAGGGAAGAGAAAATCATAGTTAAAGATCAAATCAAAGATAGGCTCCTTTATATGCAATACCATATCAGCAAGGATTGAGGCAGATGATATTCTTAAAATAATGAATTTCTAGCCAAGCTTCACTTGGTCTTATGATCCTTTCAGCATAATTTCAAACCTAAGGGTTGAGTTGAAGATAACTCCATACAATCATACACCTATGCCTGAGATTGAAAAGTTAATGAATCAATATCAGTGGACAAAGAGTACATTCCAGGAGGCAGAGGAGCAGATCATTTCCACATCTACTCTGAAGACTCCAATTTCCTAGGACAAACAAAAAAAAAGGCCCAGAGAATAAACATCAACTTCTGTAAATATTGTCAAAGAATTCATAATTCATCAAAACAAGCAGAAGACTGACTTTACTATTTCCACAGAGCAAATCCAAAAAGAACCAGAAATTATAGACTTGGGAGATGCAAAGGTGTCTACAGCAGCTGAAGGGAGTGCTCCAAATACTCCATCATATTCTTCAACTTCTCAAGAGCCAATGTAGATCATTCAATCAATTGGAACCAGTACATCAGATGATCAGAACATATTCTCTAAATTCTTGGAGATTAAACAGAAGAATGAAACCTCGAAGGCCAGTGTTTATAGTCAGTTTTGGAAGCAGACTTCTACATCACAACACAGGCTACTGACTTCTTTTGATAGTGAAAATGGAAGGATGCAAATGGATTTTCTACAAGACCGAGTCCCTTTTCCCAAAGCTCCATCTGATTATATGAAGACAATTTTCTCATTTGATGCAAACCAGATTCATCCCATAGACCAGATGGGCATGCATAGGCAGTCTGGAGATATGCTCTTCTCTACCATGACTAATACAGCTATGAAATTGTCTAAGTTGAGAACAAAATTTTCAAATGTACAGTCACATCTCAAAATAGAAAAATTTTCCTCTTTAGTGAAAGATAATAAGTTAAATTCTTTAGAAGACATTGTGGTCAAGAATGGGTATGACCTAAAGGATTGTAAAGTCGTAGAAGTGAATTTAAAGAAGAAGAATGCAGACATTGCAACTCTTCGAAAGCAACTAAATTTTCCTTCCATTGAATACCTCTAGACAAAGGAAATAGAGGAGAGTGAATAGAATAGATAAGAGATGATCAAACTCATCATTGAGCATAACATTCATGTAAATAATATGGAGGAACAAATTGAAGGATTGTTTAAGGAAAAAGAACAGTCAACTCAGCTTGTTATGATCTCAGTTTCAGTAGTGCCTATTGTATTTGTAGGTATAGGGCCAAGCTCTTCATCAACAGCAGTGGAATCTACATCAACAATAGGTGATTCAACTAAAATTGTGAAGGATTTGACCTTACAGAAATAAGAGAATGAAAATATTCTAGAGAAGTTAAAAACCTTGGAAACCCATAATATAAAAAAATGACACCATGTACATGGAAGAGATGCAAAAGTCTCACAAATTAGCATTAAAGGCTCAAAAGCTAGAAAGTGAGCTTCTAATGGCAGACACCTTGGCCCAGGCCAAGGAGAGCATTTGGACTGAAATAAATGAATCTATGACAAAAGTACGGCCATCCATAATAATATTTTTTTAGCATGAGGTATTAATCAACAAGTGAAAAATAGTCATTGAACAAGAGAAAGCAAAACTCAAGCAGAAACCAACGGAGGCATCGGACATGATTAAAGTACTTAATTCTGTAATATTCCCAATTTTTGTAGCTAATGGGAATATTGCATTTTAATTTCAGTTTTCTTAAATCATGAATAAAAGTGTAAAGGAGGAACTCTAAAACTCCTAATCAGCAAAATAAATCAATGCCCAATGTGAACATGGAAAAATCTGGGTCATTTCAATAAAATACACTTAGGTGTGAAAAGGAATGAAGAAGGCTCCGGATGCGGATGGTTGTGAGGCCTGATGGGACTTCGGTCCCCGGACACATCCCGAGGAGGCTCGCATGGGGTGGCCATATGGCCCCCTGCGGCTCCATTAAACTCGCCATTAATCAGCCAGATCTATTGGCATTTACTCTCCCTCACCAGCACTCGCTTCTTCTCGGCTTGCTCAATTGGTTAACTATGGCCTTCGTCTCAAGCTCTCCAGATTGTTCATGCTCTATTCACCTCCATCTGCATTTCCTGTGGAGCGCTCGCCCTGCTGCTTGTGCCGAGCAAGGTGCTTGCACACAGACAGGGCGACGCTGCTCTTTGCTAAGTTGTTTGGAAACCACGCCTGGTAGTCATTTTTCTCAAAGTGCCTTCTGCTATTTCAATTCTTGTCTGTAGGATCCTTTTGGCATTCACTGTGGGTCTCCTTCGGCCCCTTGCTGCTCTCATTGTCTCAGGAAATTTCAAGCTATTGCACCCGCCATGCCAAGACTTCGTCACCGAATGCGGTGTCGCCGGGGTGCAAGTCGTGGCCAGTCTCCTCGCTCTCGTCCTTCCGCCAGTTCAGACGCAGAGACCTCTTCTGAGGATGTTGAGTGGGGGCATTACCCAGACACCTGTAGCCACAGAGGTTGCGTTAGCCATCCTGGAATTTCTCGCGCAGCTCAGCCCTCCTCGCCTCCTTTTGCTGCTCCGACCAGACTTGTCTCCCCTGCCTCTCATGCTTCTGACAGTCACGCTCTGCGTCAAACCTCTCAAAGGGAAAAATTCCACTTTGAATGCTCCTTCAACCATCCCATTGTCACTACCTTTGTTACTGTCACCCTGAGAGAAGAAACCCCTCTCTGTCTTCCTCCTATGGCTGGTCCTACTCCCCCTCCCCTTGGTCTTAATCCCGCCCTGGCTGCGAATTCTCCTGAACGACCGGTTGCACCCCCAAATTCTGCCCCTCTTGACCTAGGTAAGCAACCCATGCAGGTGGACGCGAGCATCGCAAGCAAATATGGCGAACAGAAAGAAGCAGTTGAAGATCCGGAAGACGAATACTGGTGTCGCATAGTGGAGAAGCCGCCTTCTCCAGCTCACGAGCAATAATTCCGGTCTGCCTGGTTCAACATGGTACATTCGTTCTACTATTTTGGGAGATACACTGATTTTCTTTGGTTTTCTACAGCAGCTACAGCTGCATGCTACTCTAGTCTTTTTTTTCTTTTTATGTTGTATGCAATGAACAATGCACCGGTTTCCCTCTCAAGGGCGGTGAAACTCAGCTTAAAAGAACTGGTTTCCCACACAGGGCAGTTCGTCACTTTGTTAAAGCATGGACATCAAGCCCAGTCTTCAGGCTCTCATAGCTGAACTGAGGCAACTTTGTAACAGTATGTTTTCATAAATAGAATTAGCATAATTTAGAAAAAAAAAAGGGAATGAAGAAGTATGACTAGGTCAACAGAACCAAATCAAAGCAGTGTCTAGATGCATTGAACCTCCTAATTGATTAGCGCAATTTTAGATGGAGACCCTTCATGTGAAAAGGGTTAACTCATTAGAGGTGGTTTAGGGTTTTCCAAACCCTAATGTTATAAAAGAAAGAGGAAGGCCACAAGGAATGGTTGTTGAAGATAATTCGATTTTGAGATTTCTTGGGCAACTCAAACTCTCTTGGTTGTTTAGCTAGAGAGAGGAATTTCCTGCTTAGGAATTCCTCCTCCTTCATTGAGGAGCTCTTGAAGGAGTATGTTCTGAAATGCCTCACATCTAGGCTTGAGGCCAAGCTTCCTCCATCAATATAGCATTATTTCTGCAGCAGAATAATACTGTGTTGTTGGGTGTTGCAGTGAGGGGTTTTCAACACCACTTCCAGATCTAGTTTTGCAGAAAATGGAGCATTCCTTTCTCTGGAAGATTAGTGAGGAAGAATTGAGCTTCAGTTTCAGATCTTGGAATCAAGCCAAAGGACCTTCCATAATCATCTACGCAGTATACTTCAGAAACTGTGTTATTTTGCGAGTGCATTGCTGCAGCAGGGTTTCTACCCTAGTTTGGTGCTCATTTCCTTGAGGAAGGGCCATCCCTTCTTCCAGAAAGTTTGTATTTCAGTATTATTCTATAATTTTGTATATTTCAGCTCATTTACTTAGATTTTCAGTGATTCTGCATTTTCCAGATCCATATTCTGCAGATCCGATACTTGTATTTTGTTCTTTCATGAAATCCCCTTGTCGGGTGATCTTTTGATGTATAAAAGGAGTTGAATCTCCATTTTTCTTCATGCTCAGTGATAATAAACTTCAGATATTATTTTTCAGACATATTTTGTCTAATGTCTTCAGAAATTACTCTCTGCATGCTTCAGCCATTTTCTGCATACTCAAAGTCATGGGAAATCAGCATTTTTAAGCATATCCGAGGATAGATGAACTGTTTAACATAGCTAGAATGCTTTGTTTGAGCTAAAATTCATAGCATAGGTCCCTCATGACCTAATATAAAATAAAATTTTGTCATTTCCATTAATTTTACGTATATTTCTAAATACATCTATTTTAGGGTCAAAATCACTGCTTTTCCTCACTTTTTGGATCCGAAATTCAGATCTAAGTTGTTGATGTACTTGGAATTACTTGATAAGTGTATATCAGAAAATTTTATGCACTGATAGATCTCTGCACTTCCAGTAGAGCATTTTAATTTGCTGCAGCCCCTCATTGGGTCTTCTCTTGAAGATAACTAGGTGTGGGAGATCTTTTTAACCCACCTAGTCTTATTTGTTTCTGCTGAAATATTGGATTTAGTTTGTTTATTGAATAATATAAAGGATCAAAGAGTAATTTTCCTGTTCCATTGCATATTTTCCTAAAAATTCATTTTTCAATGCATGATTTATGAGCAGTCCTGAAAAGGGAACATTACAGTGGTATCAGAGCATGATATTTGGCTCAGCCTGTGGCTTCAAGCCAAAGTGTTGAATCCCTAAAGTAGGAATATTTCAAGCTCTATAGATAGAGTTTGCAGATGGCCAGGTAGACTCTGGATCTCTTCCTTTTCTCAAAGGTGACATATCAAGTAAATGCCCCTACATTCAATCTCTGGAATAGAATCTTGATACTCCTGAAGAGGGAACTTTACAGCAGTATCAGAGAAGAGAAGAAATAGAGATCAGAATGATGGATAGGATGAGATTATTCTCATCAATATTTAGATCTAATAATAGCCTCTCCAAAGAGGTAAATCAGAAGAGAGAAACAAGATGCACCGAGACTCCTAGAGGGTTTCGAAAAGAAGCAAGCTGCAGTGATAGTTGCATGAGGATTCAAGAAGAAGAAGGAAGATACCAGCGCTAGTATGCTTGAAGAAAGGAGACCATATTTCTTGCCAGCATTTGGAGGCATCATCAATCCGAGTGGAGGAACTCTTGTGTTCTGTCAAGAGGTTCCCACATATCAGTTGATCCAAGGTATGCATGAAATTTCAGCACATATTGTTTCAAGATTAATGCATAGCCAAGGATTAAAACAAAATGTTGATTTGAAGCAAAGACATGTCACAGCGTAGAGGACCCTTGATATAATCAAGGATGATACTGTAAACTATCCCTATGCATCATTGTTGAGCTGCATTCAATCTCTTGGGTTGAGATGTAGGGTCTCAAGAAAGGGGATTAGTACTATCCTATGTTCAATGGCTGATTGTGAGATCAGTAATGAAACTTGATTTGAGACAGTACATGCATCACTTTGCAGATCTACAGCGCTGTCACTTGGTGACTGTGACAAAGAGGCTTCAGCTCTCTTGGAGCATTATAAAGGCGACTTCAACCTTGAAGTAGTGGAGAAGAAGAAGATGAAGAGCAGACATTTTGAGATGAGAAGTGTTTTCTCCCCTCTGGATGACACTCTCTCAATGAGCATGCTATAGCTCAAAGAGAGACTTCTACTTACTATAGATTCAAAGCCTCACTAGTTTTGGAAGGCCATAGATGGAAGAAAGGTCTCTCTAAGAGATCTCAACAGAAATGAATTTCAATAGTTCATGAGATGCAAGGTTCTTCATTGGTTCAAAGGAGATGGTATTCTACAAAGGGAGGATGCCATGATTATGCAGCACATCACTCATCTTCCATATTGGAGTGAGTGGATGAGGAGGATGAGCAAGAGATCACATGATCACTTGCAAACATATATGGGCCAGCAAGCTGGGTTACACTGGTTTCCCTTGGGAGAATCTTTTCACTCTCTAGAGGCACCTATTTTTCTGATCTATGCCTTGAAGAATGGTCATGAAATGAATAAGGAGGCATGGCAATGCTGGTTGCTTTGGGGTAAGCATGATCACTACCCAAAGATTCTCATTCTCTCATCTCATGCTTTATGCATCATTAATAGAATATACGAAAAGGAAGCATGGTTGATGTGGTTGTTAAAAGGATATTTTGGACATCACATGTTAAATATCATGTCCATGTATTCACCCATGTTTGAAATATGTCTCATTTATCCACATGCATTTATGTTGGAGGGATGTTTCATGCATGAACTTTGGCTTGGGAGGAGGAATGACTCCCACATGATGTGGTATGAGGGAGCTTGTTTGTACTATGTTGATGAGACATTTCACAATTCCATGATTGTGTTGTTGCTCCAAGATCCACATGTTGATAAGGCAAGAGGGCTGCAAAAGTCCTTGTTTCTATGGCTGCTTTTGGGTGAGTATGATTACTACCCAATAGCTCATCATTTTCTGAAACATGCCTTGGATTTCAATGATATGTTGCAGCAAGAGAGGGCATGTACAATTTTGACTCACTTGGGAGAGTATGACCACCACATGACATCTCCTATGTCTATGTGTTTTGCATTGTGTAGAATTTGGCATATTGATCTCATGATGTGCATTGATGATGATATTATGTATTGGGCTGATGTGACATATCATATGTCCATTAGTATGGTTTGGTTTCATGATGCACATGAGGAGGAAAGAAGGCTGCAAGACCTCTTGTTGCTTTGGTTGCTTTTAAATGAGTATGGTGACCACCCCATAGCTCATAATTTTCTTATTCATGCTCTATGTAGTAAAGATAAATTGCAGCAAGGGAGGGCATGTACATCATCTTTTGGAAAGCTTGGCTTGCCCATCTTACATGGAGGAGATGGAGGATGGCAGCAAAGGGCCTTGCTTCGGTGGCTATTATTAGGAGAATATGGTTTGACATCTTTGTCCACCCATGTTTCTCCTTCACTTCTTCTTTTTCATAATGCTTGAATGATGGATTTTGGATCCAACAAGGCCAACAGGGCTAAGAATGAAAGCATAACAATGCTTAATCAAGTTCATAAAACATGGATGGAGAAATGTTATTGCATGTTGAAGATTTTCCTTTATGGAAGGAGCTACTTATTTTATATCTCTCATGTGTTTATGAAGATGTTGGACATCATGTAATTGTCATTTTGTACTTCATGTTAAGAAGAGCACATCTAACCTTACAGTTGGGAGTCATCTCATGCATTTGTGGAAGACAACTTTGGAACCAAACATACATAACCTATTGCAGCAAATTGAGGAACCCTTCCTTATGTGGATTCCATTTGGAGTGGAAAAGATGGTTTGCATCTACAATAAGAGTTGCTTGAGGGCAAGCAACATTTTTTTGGGGGAGACTGTAATATTCCCAATTTTTGCAACTAATGGGAATATTGCATTTTAATTTCAGTTTGCTTAACTCATGAATAAAAGTGTAAAGGAGGAACTCTAAAACTCCTAATCAGAAAAATAAATCAATGCCCAATGTGAACATGGAAAAATCTAGTTCATTTCAATAAAATACACTTAGGTGTGAAAAGGAATGAAGAAGGTTGACTAGGTCAACAGGACCAAATCAAAGCAGTGTCTAGATGCATTAAACCTCCTAATTGATCAGCGCAATTTTAGATGGAGACCCTTCATATGAAAAGGGTTAACTCATTGGAGGTGGTTTATGGTTTTCCAAACCCTAATGTTATAAAAGAAAGAGGAAGGCCACAAGGAATGGTTGTTGAAGATAATTCGATTTTGAGATTTCTTGGGCAACTCAAACTCTCTTGGTTGTTTAGCTAGAGAGAGGAATTTCCTGTTTAGGAATTCCTCCTCCTTCATTGAGGAGCTCTTGAAGGAGTATGTTCTGAAATGCCTCACATCTAGGCTTGAGGCCAAGCTTCCTCCATCAATATAGCGTTATTTCTGCAGCAGAATAATACTGTGTTGCTGGGTGTTGTAGTGAGGGGTTTTCAACACCACTTCCAGATCTAGTTTTGCAGAAAAGGGAGCATTCATTTCTCTGGAAGATTAATGAGGAAGCATTGAGCTTTAGTTTCAGATCTTGGCATCAAGCCAAAGGACCTTCCATCATCATCTACACAGTATACTTCAGAAACTGCGTTATTTTTCCAGTGCATTGTTGTAGCAGGGTTTCTACCCTAGTTTGGTGCTCATTTCCTTGAGGAAGGGCCATCCCTTCTTCCAGAAAGTTTGTATTTCAGTATTATTCTATAATTTTGTACATTTCAGCTCATTTACTCAGATTTTTAGTGATTCTGCATTTTCCAGATCAATATTCTGTAGATCTTATACTTGTATTTTGTTCTTTCATGAAATCCCCTTGTCGGGTGATCTTTTGATGTATAAAAGGAGCTGAATCTCAATTTTTCTTCATGCTCAGTGATAAAAAACTTCAGATATGATGTTTCAGACATATTTTGTCTAATTTCTTCAGAAATTATGCTCTGCATTCTTCAGCCATTTTCTGCATACTCCAAGTCATGGGAAATCAGCATTTTTAAGCATATCAGAGGATGGAGGAACTGTTTAACATAGCTAGAATGCTTTGTTTGAGCTGAAATTAGGATAATAAATCCATCATGACCTAATATAAAATAACCTCTCGGAATTTCCATTAATTTTACGCAGATTTCTGAAAACATCTATTTTAGGGTCAAAATCACTGCTTTTCCTCACTTTTTGGATCCTAAATTCAGATCTAAGTTGTTGTTGTACTTGGAATCACTTGCTGAGTGTATATCAGAACCTTTTGTGCACTGATAGCTCTCTTCACTTCCAGTAGAGCATTTTACTTTGATGCAGCCCCTCATTGGGCCTTCTCTTGAAGATAACTAGGTGTGGGAGAACTGTTTAACCCACCTAGTCTTATTTTTTTCTGCTGAAATATTGGATCTAGTTTGTTTATTGGATGATATAAAGGATCCAAGAGTCATTTTTCTGTTCCATTGCATATTTTCATGAAAATTCATTTTTCAATGCATGATTTATGAGCAGTCCTGAAAAAGGAACATTACAAATTCAAAGAGCATGGCAGAATTGGAGGAGATCAACATTACAGACAAAACAACTACTATTCTGGAGATCAAAAAAGTATTGTAGAAGAATAATTTATTCAATCAATTAGAGACTAAATGTCAAACTTTGGACATTGTTGTCCAAATATTTCGCACTAAGTTTAATCTGCTAAAATAGAGGGATTACCTGGATTAGTATCTCCCATTGAAAAACTGATCAACTTGAAGGAGTACTTCAAAAATCTCTACACCATTTCCATTGACAAAGCTAAGTTTCCAGGAATTAAAGGCCATATGATAGGGAAATATTTTCTAGAAGCTTTAGATTTTGATTTGATAATTAAACATCAAATCAAACATATCTTCATGTAAATTTGTGTAGATTTTCTATGCTTGATGCAACTTTACTTTTTATCCCAATATCAGTCAGCAATCACATAAACATGAAAGTAAAATGTTGATAGAACATACTAGTAGATCGACAGAAGACAAGTCAAAATATATAAGTGTGTTGGTGCATTGCGGCGGTCAACAGGATGCTTCAACCAGCAAAGTCTCAATACAGTCAACCAACCAGAAGTGACACACAACCCTATAGGACAGCCAAATCATTCAACCCCAAAACTCAACGAAATTCAACACTGTTAGCCAACGGTCAACACAAACAGCAACAGCAGCAAAGTCAACGCAGCCAAGTCAAAGTCAATTTCTAGCCTCAATATTTGTGCCAAAAATTTGAATTAAGGAAATCGAAGTTTTGGGAGAGTTTCGGGTTAATTTTACCAACCGTTGACCAAATTCAATGTTGGTCAATTTATGCGCTGGAAACCCTAGGCCAAAACAAATTTTTCTCCTTGCTGAAATTTTCCCACATGTAAAGAGAAGAGCCTCCAAGGGGATCGAACAAATCAGATGATGAGAGAGAAATGTGTGAGTATGTGATGAGTGAAAATTTCCTCCAACGTTGACCAATTTATATCCATCAATGAGGGTGTGTGACATAACTGTTGGGGCTCCAAACCTTCAGGCCGAGCTGCATATATTTTGAATAAGTTCAAAATAAATGTTTTGCTCATCATATCAAGATGATCTTTAGATCAATCTTGCACCTCTCTAAAAGAGGAGTCCAATAAAAATATTGGCATCTTCATCCGAGCATCACAACATGGAATTTGGACCTAGTTGTCAAAAATTAACGTTCCCTCTCAACGAGGGAGAACTCCATCCACCTGTGCAATCCAAACATCGTGTGTCATCCCACTGTAACTTGATTTGCTGGCTTATTTATTTCAGAACAAAGGTGGGTCAGTCACAAAGACATCATTCTCGACTGACAGATTCAACCCAGAGGTCTGAAACTTCTATAAGACTCATAGAATCTTATACCAACCCAAAGTTGGTTTATCTGACCCGAAGTCAGTAGGAGGTCTGAAACCTCACTAGACTTGATCCCAGATCAAGTGGTTGGACACGTGCCATCCTAGATAGAGAGTACAACAATCTCTAATGCTTCTAAGAAATTTTCAGAGAAAATCACATAAAAGAAATTTTTGTCGACGCGTTTCGAACTAACCAGTGTGGTTCATCATCAAGACAAGATGAGATAGTGATCAAGAAACCTAAATAAATAGACTAGGACAACTCCAACTAGCCGTTGCAACATAACGGCTAGTTTGACTAAAATAATAAATTAAATAAATTAAAATTAAAAAACCATCAATATTAAATTAAATTCATCATATTAAATTAAATTTTATTATATTTAATTAAAATAATTTTTATTTTTATTTTTATTTTTATTTTTATTTTTTTTATAGAAGAATCTAGTTAAAATTAATTTGACATTAAAGTTAAAATCATTTCAATTATATATATATATATAATTATTACCTCAAACCAGGAAAAAAAAAAAAAAAAAAATAAAAAATAAAAATAAAATAAAATTATATATATATATATATATATATATATATATATATATAATTTTGATTTTGAAAATAATAAAATTAAATAAATGAATGAATAGATGCAATAATACTAATTATATAAATAAATAAATAACTAAGTAAGAATAGTAAAAATGAAAACATAAAAATAACATTAAATAAATATTTATATAATTTACTTCCTAGCTATTAATATAAAAATATAAAAAATATATTAATAATAAAATTAATAAATATATATATATATATATATATATATATATATATAAAATAAAACAAATAGAAATCAATCAATCAATCAATAAATAAATAATATATAAATCAAAATCAAAATTAAAAATAAAACTAAAATTCAATTCTAATAAATAAATACAATGATATAAATGAATAAATACCTAAAAAGTAAAAATGAATGAATAAACAAATTTTTAAAATAATTTACTTCAAAGCTTAGCTAAAATTAATTAATAAAAAATAAAATATATATAAAATATAAAAAATAAAATAAATAAAATAAAATAAAATAAATAAATAAATAAATAAGAAGAAGAAAACGAGAACGAGAGGAAGAAACAAGGAGGAAAAAGGGGGGCACTTAAGAGTGAAGGGCGGGAATCCAACATCTACTAACACTCCACCCATCATCCCTATTAAGGTTGACAGGCCTCTTTTCAATCTCCAAGGCTTCCCTAAACTTGCGATGGTGGAAATGGTCAATCCTTGCAATAACCTCAGCATTCTCAACACAGATGTGATGATTTGTCTTTTCGGCATGCTCTGCTAAGGCATAGGACCGAGATCTACAATGTCTGAGGTCTTCTATATGTTCCTGGATTCTTTGATTAATGGAACGACCAGTTTCACCAATGTATGGCGTCCCACAAGAACAAGGAATCAAGTAAACACCTTTACTATCCTTAGGGCACACTGGGTCCTTAACCGATCTAAGTGAACTCCGAATGGTGCGAAGGGGCTTAAAGTTTGAGGAAACATTATGTTTCTTCAAGATCCTAGCGATTTTATCTGTAGTACCTTGAATAAACGGAAGGTGAACTCCAGATAACCGATCACCAGGATCTATCTTAACACCAGGGCCTTTCTTAGCTTTTTGAAAAGCTCTAACACAATGAGAATTGTTGTAACCGTTCTTAAGGAAAACATTAAAGAGATGAGATTTTTCACTTTCAAAGTGGTGCTCATCTGAGATTCTAAGGGCTCTTGTGGCTAGGGTGCTGAGAACCCCAAACTTCTGAGACGGGAAATGATGAGAATTAGCATGCAAATACTGCTCAGTATGAGTCTTCTTCCTAAAGACTTGATGGGAGAAGGAACCATCAACATTCCTTGAAATAAGGAAATCAAGGAAGGGCAAACTACCATCCACTTCGAATTCCATTGTGAACTTAATGAAGTCGGATTGATCATTAAGATGCTGGAAGAAAAGGTCCAATTTCTCTTTCCCATGGGGCCACACTACACAGGTGTCATCAACAAATCTTTTCCAAAGCCTATGTTGAAAAAGGGATGAGGAAAGGGCCTTAGATTCGAAGTCTTCCATGAAAATATTAGCCACAACAGAGGAGAGAGGAGAACCCATGGCCACCCCACAAGTCTGCTCGTAGAAAACACCTTCAAAACTAAAGAAGGTCAAAGTAAGGCAAATCTCAACAAGATGAGCAGTATCCGGATCAGTAACCTGAGAAATGACCTCGATGGCTTCCTTAATGGGAATGCAAGTGTATAATGAGACAACATCAAAACTTACAAACCTATCCTCAGGATCCAACTTAATGTCTTTTAATTCATTGATAAAGGAAGAAGAGTCTTTTACAAAGGAGCTAGTGCGACCCACAAGAGGTTTCAGTTTACTAGCTAAAAATTTAGCAAGCAGATAAGTCGGACCACCTATGGTGTTGACAATGGGGCGCAGGGGAGCTCCGTCCTTATGAATCTTAGGAATACCATAAATCCTCGGAGTGCAGGGGTTACTTTCAATAAGCTTCTTACTAAGGGAGCTAACAGTGCTACTTGATTTAATCGCCAAAGCAACCGCTTTAGAAATTTTTGTAAGGGGATTCTTATCAAGCTTCTTGTAGCTTCCACTATTAAGAAGGTGATCCAACATCTTATTGCGATAATCATACTTGTTTAAAATAACCATAGCACCTCTCTTATCAGCCTTAAGAACAACAATGTCTTGGTTATTATTTAAGGATTTTAGAGCCTCAAATTCAGGTTTACTAATGTTGCTTTTAGGGGGCTTAGCTTTTCTAAGGATTATGGCACAATCCTGCCTTATGGTGTCTTTAGTAATATCAAGCAGATCTCTAATCCTGTATTCTATATCACAAAAATATCATGAATAGGGATTTTTTTAGGAGCAAGAGCAAAATTAAGGCCCTTCTCCAACAAACTGTAGACGTGATGATCAAAAGAAAAACTAGACAAATTAAAAATAAAAATAAAAATAAAAATTATTTTAATTAAATATAATAAAATTTAATTTAATATGATGAATTTAATTTAATATTGATGGTTTTTTAATCTTAATTTATTTAATTTATTATTTTAGTCAAACTAGTCGTTATGTTGCAACGGCTAGTTGGAGTTTTCCTAGTCTATTTATTTAGGTTTCTTGATCAGATATCTCATCTTGTCTTGATGATGAACCACACTGGTTGGTTCGAAACGTGTCGAAAAAAATTTCTTTTATGTGATTTTCTCCGAAAATTTCTTAGAAACAATTCATGGATCACAGAAGAAAAATTCCTAATAATCTCTAATGCGTCCATCATTATTTGCTACTAGTCTCTAGCTTTTCCCACCTCACTAGCCAAATGAGAGGTACTTCCCATGAGCCCTGAACTCAATTGGTAGGATGAATATGGGGCACAGATCATGAGAGGTGAACCAACTCAATCATCATAACGATGGGGCAGAAGCACACCAACAAGGTTCGGCAAGTCTAACCCGGTGGTTCCTTATACCTCCGAGAAGCTATCCCCAAAGCACCCCAGAGCTCCCAGAGCTCATTGTCCAACAAGACCCTCAGAATAGGGTCATTCCACGATACCAGTATTATCACAAAAGGTTAGGAACTTGACCTTCCCCAAGGGCTTTGTGAGAATATCCGCGACCTGCTCAATTCCTACATGATCAAGTCTTACAGTGCCACGTTGTACCATATCCCAGATAAAGTGGTACCTGATATCAATATGCTTGGATCGATTGTGGAACATAGGATTCTCAGACAACTGAATCCCACTCTAGTTATCATAGAGTATCACAGTGGTATCAAGCACATGCCCGAACAGCTCACTAAAGAGCTTTCACAACCAAACTGCTTCACAAAATTCCATACTCATTACAATGTATTCAGCCTCCACGGTTCTCAAAGCCATCAACTTCTTCTTACTCCTCATCGATGATATCGAAGCAAAACCAAGTGTGAAGCAACATCCCGATGTGCTCTTACGATCCACCACACTGCCAGCCCAATCGGCATCAATATATCCATGGAGTGTCACGCTCCCGACAGTGTATCTCAACCCATGGTTTATCGTGCCCTAAAGATATCTCAATATATTCTTGGCACCAACCCAGTGAAAGTGATGAGGCTCAACCATATGTTGACTCAAAGTGTTCACTACAAAACATACGTCCGTACGGGTGTTCACTAAGAACATCAAGGCCCCTACGAGTTGAAGATACTCAGTAGGATTTGCTAGCATGGACCCAGCAGTGCTACCACTCAACTTCTTAAAGTTGAGCTCCATCGGTGTCGACACAGAATTACAGTCCACCATTCCAAATCTTTCCAGAAGCTTCACAATATATTTTCCTTGAGAAAGGAAAATCTTGCCACGTCTCTGCCAAACCTCCAAGCCTAGGAAGTAGTGCATCAGTCCTAAGTCCTTCCTCTTGAGCTCAGCAATGAGCTCCCTCTTGCCATAATGAATGAAAGGGTCAGCACCCGTCAGGAAGAGGTCATCCACATACAGCACAAGAATGAGAGGCTTCTCTCTATCAACCTTGAAGTAAAGGTTTGGCTCAGCATTACTGAGTGAAGCCCAGCTTCATCAGGTAGCTATCTATCCTCTCATACCAAGCTCTGGGTGCTTGCTTCAACCCATAGAGGGATTTCTTCAACCTACAAACATGGGTGTCCCGATCCTGGATTTTGAACCCCAGAGGTTGCTCCACATACGCCTCTTCCTTTATCGCACCATGTAGAAATGCGGTCTTTACATCCATTTGATGAAGACTCCATCCTTGTGTAGTAGCAAGGGTTATGATAGATCGTCTGGTGGTATATCTGGCCACAGGTGCAAATATATCATCATATTCTATGCCTTCATTTTGACAGAAGCCACGAGCAACGAATCTTGCCTTGAACTTTTCATCACTTCCATCACACTACAAGGAAAAGACCCTCTAGCGGAGGTTATAAAGGAGGTTTTTAGTGTTATAAAATTGGCCAAAAGTGTCAAAAAAACATATGCTACCACATTCGTTTGTGGTTACGGAGGTTTTGGCGGAGATTTTAACATAAATTCAACACAACTAAAAAAAAAGGGCGGCCGAAGGTTATTACGGATGTTTTTTTCATAGGTGCGCTAGTCAGGATTATACGCACCAGTGCGTACATGTAGCCGGAGCCCCGGGGTGGTCGAAGGAGAATGCACCAGGCCGTTAAGGTATAAAACAACACTGGGTGTAGTGTTGGTGATACAACGCACAGGGCCGTTCTAATTGGTCTTCAAATTTGAGCAGTCGTATCAACGCGCTGGTGCGTAGACTTATAGAAACACAGCAGTGCGCAGTATCACACAAATGCACCGAGATTTATAATTGGTATCGGTATTTGTGCAGTTCAAATATGTCATATAAATACACCAGTGTGTATAGACACATAAATTCCCCGGTGCACAATATCACACAAATGCACCGAGATTTATAATTGGTATCGGTATTTGTGCAGTGCTTATAGGTCATCCAGATGCACCGGTGCGTATAGACACAAAAATTCCCTAGTGCATAGTATCACACAAACACACCAAGATTTATAATTGGTATCGGTATTTGTGTGGTGCTCGTAGGTAGTAAAACGGCACCGGTGTGTATATAGACATAAATGCACCGGAGCCTCGTACCGCACAAACGCCTCGATATTTTTAACTGGTTTTGGTATTTGTGCGGTGCCCATAGGTCGTAAAAATGCACCGGTGCGCTTAAGAATACAAGTGCACCAGTATAAGAATACATGCACCGGTTTTAATTTTGTATATTTTAGAAACATCGTCCTGTGACAGTGCAATTATTGTAATTGTTTTAAATTCATTATTCATCAAAAGTCGACACATCTTATAACAATATTCATATTAATTAAATTTTTATTAATGCATTTGAATGTGATGTTTGGATTAATTTGTTATATCATATCATAATTATTGTGGTTTTTAAAATTCATTATTCATCAAAAGTCGACACATATATATCTTATAACAATATTCATATAAATTAAATTTTTATTAGTGCATTTGAGAACGACAATGGAGAACGTAATAGCGACAATAGAAAATGCACAGGTTGTACTCCTTCAAATAACTCGATCCAGAATTTGAGAACGCGCGCGGAGATGGACGCAGCAAGGGTTTCTACAAGGTTTCTGCAATGTCCCGCCGCCGCCAAGCCTGTGGATCAGGGTAGCTCAGGCCCAGCAAGGTTCTCTTACGGTGTTGACTCCGATCCGATTGCATCAGATCTAAACGGCGTGAGAGAGTTTTCTCTGCAGGTATCGCGTGGATCTGGAGGCTGGCTTCGAGCCGCATGGGAGGTTTATCGCAGAACCCAAGCAATGGCTCCAGGCCCAAAGCAATCAGCGTATGATCCGATCCGACCAAGGGCGCACTGCAACCGACCATTGCTGGTTCGTTCCACACCTGTTCAGGAAGGCGCCGCCATAGGTTTTTCCCATGATTTCCCTACGCCAGGCAGAGAGATTTGGCAGTCGTGGTCTAGACTGGATGGGGAACAATGCTATGGAAGAGCAAGAGTCCCTGTTTCTCAGAGCGTTTGGGGGGGGTTTCTTCCTGATCCGAGATCACGGTATCTGAACCCACTGCTGAATCAACAGAGAGGAGAGGCAGAGATGAGGGATCGGCATAAGCAGGAAGCGCTTACCTCTGAACCCCAATCAATCGGTAAGATCTCAGTTCAGCAGAACTCTCTCCCCTTCCAAATATTTATTAAAACCCCTATTGGCAAGTCTCGTGTAGTCTGGGTAACCGATGATACCTCTATTTTACTTCTCAAGCATAAAATATGGGGTTTGATAGGGTACCCAGTATTGATCCAACATCTGGTCAATGGGCATAGTTCCCTCCAGGATTGTAGGCTTTTAAAGGATTACTCCATAAAAGCAGAGATGACTATTACCCTAAACTTGCGTCTGCGAGGGGGTGCTGTGAACCAGAACATGCCAAGATCTGCAGGGGGAGACAAAGGGAAAGCGCCCTTCTTTCAACAGCAATCAAATGGAGGCCCCTCCTACAAAAATATCCTTCAAGGGAAAAAATCAGCAAGCTCACCTCCAGAACAGGCTGGAAATGTGCCGAGACCCTACATTGTAGAACTACAGGACCAAACCCCAGCACTAAAAATCAACAGCTCAGCAACAGAGGACCATATAAAGACATATGAAGCCCAAGCATTAATATGCCGTTTTAACAGTTTCTGGCCCAAACCAATTGATCTATTCCATTGGATTTTCACACAATGGTCTCTGGAATGTGAAATACATCTCTGTTCCAAGGGGTTTTTTATTGTAAAATTCCAAACCTCAGAGGAAAGAGATATTATAATCAGAGAAGGGCCTTGGTTCTGGGGGTCCACGGGGTTGTTTATAACCCCATGGTTTCCAGATTTTGACCCCAACACCATGACAGTTTCCAGGTTACCTGTATGGGTGAGACTACACAACCTGCCCCTTCATTTTTGGAATGAATAGGTTCTCGAAAGCATTGGGAATAGCCTTGGGAGGTATATCAAAACAGACAAGGAAAGGTTGGAACAAAGAATTTTCACCTTTGCCCGGATCTGTGTAGAAGTAGATTTAAGCAAAGGGCTACCGGAGAATATCATGCTGATTTATAAGCAGCAAAACTGGCTGCAAACACTAGATTATGAGAACACTGCTTTCAGATGCAGGATTTGCAGGATGACTGGACACCTACAGAATACATGTCCAGAAGCCAAAAAAGCAAACAGCAAAAGGAAATCAAACAGGAAGCAGAGGAAAGGCTGGCAGTTTCCCCCTCCTGACTCTGAGGAGGACGAGTCAGAAGAAGAAGAGGAACTAGTTCCTCCAGAAAGTAAGCAACCCACACAGGAACCAGAGGTACAAACAGAGGACAAGACCACACTCATGGATCCACCCCAACAGTTGAAACAATCAGACAGGAACGGTGAAGACATGAGCAGCGGAGGGATTAAAAGACATCACACTTCAGAAACTTCAGATTCGGACAAGGATACAGGAACTCATATTGCAGAAAACCAGATTGTCCTGGCCACTTGTGTTCCTTCCCAAGGCGAATGGCGCAAGGTTGAGAAGAAGAAAGGCAGAAAAACCTGATTTGTGGGACACCTTTCCCACGATCTAGTAGCCCTTATTTTTTTCTGTCTCTCGCTCTCTTCCCTTTTCTCTTTCTCTTTCTTTCATTCTTTCTAAATGCAAGGTAGCCTTGCTACGACGCATTGTGTGCCAAAGCACATGAGCCCAATGGGCAATTTCTGAAAATGCTTAAATGCATATGCTATGTGTAACTTTTCTTTTTTATAAATAAAAGTTACCGATTTTTTCTCTGGAAAAAAAAAATGGAAAATGCAATAGAATAAATTAAAACATTTTTTATTATATATATATGAATAAGACATTATTTGTCATACAAAATGGGACAATTATTGGTATCCCTTTATCTTTCAATTGCGACACTATGTCCATTACATTAAAGAAAATGTTTGATTTCACAGACATTTTTCAAAAAATACAATGCCTTGCTTTGATATCCAAACATAGTGATCATCATTCTTCGTTTGAACTGTTGTCACTGCTAGAGCTACTTCTATGACTTGGGTTATTTTCAGGAATGTTTTGCTCACGGTGTTGATTGTTTTCTTCTTCTTCACCTTCCATCTACAAACATAAAAATAAACTGTAATGAGTGTATAGACATTGGTGAGAATAATGAAAATTTCAATATTAAATAATATACATCAATGTAAATCGAAAATAAATGACGTACCAATGCAACAATTGACTCATAAACTATACACATTCTTTCAAAACCATGTAACATGCCATATTTCAAGATTTCATCTGTTGGCGCAATGCCATACTTTGTTTCTTGCAAGTTTTATACCCCATAACAAATCATATATTTAATATAAAAGATTTACTTTTTCTATTAATTATAGACGGAGCTAAGTAAAACAAGATCAATAGATGCTTACAAATTCCACAATTAAGTTCTGATATGCCAACATATACTCACAACCCATATTTAACCCAATTTCAATCAATTCCTCTGATGATTCTTCTTTGTATGTTAGCACGTGTTTGAAGACATTCAATGATGATTTTTATAAAACAACTTAAAAAATACAAAAATGAAATCTAGTTAAGTTGTTATAAGGAAGTAACAATTACTCATAAACTTAGATATCAATCATTTCCTTCCTTGTCGTCTTGTTTTATGTGTTGAATGGGTTCCATTTTCTTTTCTTTTCTTTTTTGCAATAAAATACTTGAAAATTAATATTTAATGCTAAATTGTTTATTTATTATACCTAATGATCGACAAATTCAATGATTACATATTACATTTAAAGCACATTGTTGGTGAGATGGCTTCTCCCGCGATACAATTTTGTCAATTTCTTTGACCATCTCCTTGTACACCTTTTTGGACATTCCTACTGGCATATTTCTGATATCAGCTCGTTCATCTTTTGATATTTTCAAAATCTTTCTGAAAATGTAACATGACAATAAACTATTTAATTTTTATATTGATATATGAAAAGTAAGTATAACAAAAGTGATATTTATAATTAATTCTAGACAAACATCTAAAGAAATATTAATTTTTCATTCCTTCTTTTTTGTTGTTGTATGTTTTTGCTATTAAAAGTCTGACATTTCTCATTGACGAATTCTCTGGAAACTCTTCCTATAGTTTAGATAAAATTTGATTATTGGAATCATTGGATTGGTTTTTGTATTGTGAGTGGAAAGAATGTCTATACGTTCGTTCCACTAGATCCCTCAAACTTTTGTAAAAGTTTTTCCCCCTTTCGTTAACCTCCAACACCACTCTAAATGAGATAAGGAGCAATTCATTTTTATTTGCATGTTCTATTTTTTTCTTTTCTTAGAACAACATTCCTTTTCTGAGTTGTTGGTCCTTATAGAACATTAAAAAAATGTGAATTAATAGACTGTTTCACACATGTTATCTAATAATTTTAATTATATTATTAATGAAAACTAAAAAAGAAACTCATATTGGATCGATAGTATTTTTTCATTCACCCGATTCATCCTTTTGCAATTTTTCCATCAAGCTTTTACGCTCTTCTGATCCTAGATCATAAATAATCTTATCAAGCTTCGTCATTTTTTGGCTCTGCATGATACACAATAAACAATACATATTAGTTAAACTTACATATAGTTCAAAAATAGTATTTTTTGTAAAAAAATTACAAAGAACTTTCATTTTTTGCTTTACTTGATGTGTTATCAGTATTTTTGTTACTTGATCTCTTTTTATTCATTTCTTTATCAATCTCAAACATGTGCCATATCATTCATTAATATATTTATAAATAAACTGTCAACTTTTCAAGTAAAAAAAAATCTCAAGAAACCGATGTGCCATTCATGGTGTAAGCATCGACGTCAGTGTGTGGGTGTCTTCCAAATGCACCACACAAATAGTATAATAGACCGTATGGTGCTCTATGTCAACAAGGAGCACCGGTGCATTACATGTCAATCACTGCACCGGTTAACCATGATAAAATAATAAAAATCATCCAATGTTAGTTTTTGTAGCATAAACCGGGGTCATATTTTACATATGGAGCACCGATAAAAAAAATTTGATTATTATTTTTTTATCACATTACTTATGCAGTGTGCTTGTACAATACAGAGCACCAGTGCGCTATGTTACGCCAAGCGCACCAATAAAAAAAATCAGTTTTTTTTTTTTTTTAAATTCATGTAATGGCTCACATGGATTGGGATTCGACTATGCTAATCGTCCTGTCAGTTGGATGTATTAGGTATATATTTAGCAATAAAAACCCTATAAATCTAAATTGAACAGCCCTAATTCTGAAATCACAGAAAGAGGGAGCAATTTTTTTATTTTTTATATCCTTTTTTTTTTTTTTTAACAAAACGTTCGCAGTGCGCCATTATGAAATAGCGCATCGGCTACATATTTTACAAATGGCGCACTTCGAAAAAATATTTTTTTTTCTAATTTTTTATCACAGTAATTTCACGGTGTGCTGGGATAATAGAGCGCACTAGTGCGCTCAGGTACACAGGGCGCATCGAAAAAAATAATAATAATAATATAAAAATAATATTTTCTTTTTTAATTTACACAAGGGCCAACATGGATTGGGATCCAACTATGCATGTCCTCCCGTGGGTTGGATGTCTTAAGCTTATATTTAGCAATACAAACCCTATAAATATAAATTGAAAAGCCTTAATTCTGAAATCACAGAAAGAGGGAGAAGAAATGGCAGAAACAAACATAATGTAGGGTTTGTTTCTAAAATGGTTTTTTTTTGCAAAACAGCACGTTTACGGTGCGGCATAATTAAATAGTGCACTAGTGCCATATGTTACATATGGCGCACTGAGAAAAACATGTTTTGTTTATTTTTGTTTTTTTATCATTGTACTTTTGCGGTGCGCTTGTATAACAGAGCACACCTGTGCACTATGTTACGCAGGGCGCACCGACGAAAAAAATCTATTTTTTTTAGATTGACACAAGGGCCAACATGGATTGGGATCTGAATATGAAAGTCATCCCATGGGTTGGATGTCTTATGACTATACAAACCCTATAAATCTAAATTGAAAAGCCCTAATTCTGAAATTACAGAAAGAGGGAGAAGAAAGGGCAGAAACAAAAAGAATCTAGGGTTTTTGTTTCTAAAAATGGATTTCTTTTTATTTTGTTTCTGAAAACTGCAGAAAAGGTAAAAAAACTGCAGAAAAAAAAGAAGTCAAAAAAATAATAAACTTTGATTTTGTTATTTTACTTCATAAAAAAAACTACCGAAAAAGTTTAAAAAAAAACAATAGGCTTTGATTTTTTCTTTTACTGCAGAAAAAAGTACAAAAAAACAATAAACTTTACTCACATTGTTTGAAATTCTATGGTACAAGGTTTGAATCACCAGAGGTTTGGAATTCTGATTTTCTGAATACTCTTGTTCGAATGTATTTCTCTGCTCCACAGTGCTCTCGTGCTCTGTTTGCTCCAGGTATGTATCCTACAAATCTCTCACTGAAATTTTTTGCAAAAATAGTGAAATAATGAAAAGTGTTTAGTATTTAAAGAAATTTTTTATGAAATTAGATTTTCGAAAAAAATTTGCCGCCCATTTTTCAATTTACCGTTTTTTTTTTCACTTAAAGAAGATAGGGTTGCATTTTTTTTATTTGCGGTTATTCGTTTACCGGTGCGTCCTTTAATCGAACCGCACCGGTGCGTTGGATTATAAAACGGCACTGGTGTGCAATACCAAAAACATACCGATGCGGTTATCTATACATTACACACTGAAATTACATTTAGGTTTGTGCACCAAAATTTATTTTTGTTTTTCTCAAATGCAGGGAGAAAATATCATATATTATATGGAATGGACAATTCTTCAAAATCCAGCTCGTTCCATAATATTTCTCAAATTCCATCGCGGAGTTCTCCCTATCCATTTGGAGACGTAATATTTACTTCAAATTTGTTTTATTTTTTCACTATCTAATTGAATTTATGTTTTTTTTACCCATGCAGTCAATCATGCACAACTTAATTAAATTTATAATGTATATAAATTTGCAGGTTCATGCAGATTCAACATCGAGTTCAGATGCACAAAACATTCAAACTACTCCAAAACGTCGGAAGTTCTTATCAGGAGCTGCATACCGCAAGGCACATTTGGTAGATAAAAATGGACAGTCACTTCACCCTGCCAAATGTAACAATATTGCATCTTCTAGCCACAATCTCGGGACAATGATGGTAATTATAATTATAATTTTTTGGTATATATATTGATTAATATGTAATTATTTCAACGTCAAACCAATTTATAATCATGCAATATTGTCAACGTGGTTACTAATTGATATCATATATTTTGTACCAATCATGTTCAAATTTTATTTTTATTTTTAAATATTAGGATTCTAGTGATGATGAACGACCTACCTACCATCTTATGTTGCACCTCACGACAATTTCAAATCGAGAGAAGACTGAATTAAGAGAAAAAATCAGAGAGAAACGATACCAAGAATGGTTGAATCTACCACCGATTCAATTCCCGCTACGTCCATATTCACCAATTAGGAATGACTAAAGCAATAGTAGTTCTTCACAAGCTGGCAATGGAGGCAATCAAATAGAGGTTGGTATGTATGATTACTTAAGGGATACGACTGCCATGGAGATAATTTTTTTATATGCATTCCAAAGTGAAGATCAGTTAGGGGACGATGCTCATATCGCTGACACCTTTTTCGAAAGCCTTAAATTTTCTTCCACCACCCCTCTCTTTGGACCTGGCAGTCAGTAAAATTCTACCCAGTTGGGGACAACGATGTTACTTTACAACTTGAAAGCAAATTTTGGCTTGTCGAATGCATGTTTCTCGGAACTTTTTGGGTAAGTTACCATAAAGTACTCCCCTTATATAAATTTGAAATATAATCAATACACTACAATGAACATTACACTTGGTAAATTTTATGAACATTAATAATTATATCGACATTAATGTACATTTATTAATATATTTTTCCATGATCACCAACTACAGGTTATTCAAATATAAGGTTCTTCTCAGTGATAATGTCTTGCCCAGTAGCTGCGAAGAGGCAAAGAAATTGTTGAAAATGTTGGGTGTTGAGTACATATCATATAATGCATGTCCAAATAATTGTATTCTATATAAAGGAGAATAAGCAGACAAAGAGATGTGTCTGAAATGTGGGCATGACCAGTATGATAAATAAAAAAAGAAGGGTAAATCACGTACTGGTCCTCCGTTTAAGATATTGAGGCACATGCCTATAATCCTAAGGATTCAAAGGCTCTTTCGTTGCAAAGAATTAGCTATGTTGCAGGGATGGCATGTCTCACACAGAAGTGAGTTGGGAGTTATGTGAATCCCAACTAACTCAATAGCCATGAAGCATATAGAGGATACATGGCTTGAAAAATTCAAGGATGAAGTAGGAAGTCTACTACTCAGCATAGCCATGGATGGCGTCAACCCATATTCCCTCCAGAACACCAACTATTATGTTTGGCTTGTAGTAGTGATCAATAACAATATCCCCCCATGGCTTTCCGTGAAGAATGAACATCTTATGTTGGCTCTCATAGTCCTTGGTAGAAGACAAGTGAAGAATATGGATGTCTACTTACAACCACTGGTAGATGAATTGAAGGAATTATGGGATGGGATAAATGTATACGATGTATCAAGACCCATTGCAGCAAAGAGGAGTTTTACATTGTATGGAATATGTGCTTACACGACACATGATTATCCAGGCTTAGGATTTTTCTCTGGTAAATTACATGTTTAATTTATTGATTTGTTTATATATGTAACAATATTCTTTCACATATTAGTTATCTAATTTGTTGTAATATTTGTTATGATCTTCATGATATTTTTTAACGTTCCATGCATATTAATTAATGTATATAAATATAATCTCGCAGGTATTGTAACAAAAGGGTATTTTGGATGTAAATGTTGTGGACCTTCTCTGAAAACTAGATGGTCCAAGGACCTACGAAAGCCAATGTATTATTGCTCCAGGGTATTCCTACCCAAAGAACACCCTTACAAAAGAGCATCATCTGCTTTCAATTGTAAACGAGAGAGAAACCAAAGGCCTCCAATAATGACACCAACTGAATGGCTTAGAGCATATGAGAGAGAGAAGGAGAAGGAGTTCATAGAAATGTTTGATTCAAATGGGGAGCCTATGTTCAAAGATCCAGATTTCTTCGACACCTATGTTGAGAAATTTCACATTGGGATGAAAAGGAAATCTATCTTTTATGACCTCCCATATTGGGAGCATCTTAATATTGCCCACTTATTAGATCCCATGCATATATTTTAAAAAAAAAAAGCATCTTCTTTATGGAGGCATATATCATCGAAACAAAGTGACACATTGGCTGTTAGGAAAGATCTTATTACTTCAAAAATGAAAAAGAAACATTGGCCAAGACGATTAGAAATTACGGGATCAGAGGCAGGTGTTGGTCCCTCTAATTCATGGTTTTTCAAATAAGGTGATGTCCCATGGATTTTTAAAAACTATGATATATCTTTGGCAAAGGAAGTTATAATGGATGTGAAGATGCCAACTTCATACGAGTCTTCACTACGGCACTGCTTCACCATGGATGACCATTTGTCGGGGTTGAAATCGCATGACCATTTGAATCTTCTAAGAGTACGTATAATGTCAAAAGCATGATTTTATAATTTTTTATATTAATAAATTTTATCCCATGCGTGGATCATAAAACATAACTAATTTTATATATTATTGCACGTGTTTATAACTTTGCAGTGTCATTATCCTTTGTTCTAGCGTGGGTGTATGAAACATGAATTCCCTCAAGACCTAGGACGTGTCATATCTAAATTATCCGAATTTGTACGATGGATCACGTCAAAGGAGATTCATGTGGCTAGCATTCCATGGTGGCATCAAGAGATAGTTGAGATTTTTTTTATGTTTGAGAAGGAACTGTCGACGAGTTTCATGGACTTACAGGTTCATCTTATAATCCACCTGGTAGATGACGTTGAATTAGTTGGGGTTGTTTATTGTCATTGGATGTTCTTATTAGAGAGTTACATGAAGAAATTGAAGGGTTTTGTTCGACAAAGGGCAAAACCCAATGGGTCTATGGCAGAGGGGTACATATCGTATGAGTCTTTCTATTATACAGAAGAGGATGCGCTAAACGTAAGGATTGGGTGCAACAACTCGGTAATAATATTTTTAATTTATATGTAAATTTGAAACTTATATTAAGACATCTACATTTCATATTTTAACTATTGGATTATTATTTATAAGACACATGACACTATGATTATTTTAAATTTTTTATAATAGGTGCATTTGTTCCCATCTATGTGGGCATATGGACACCATTTTCGCATAGAAAATGTTGATGCTGGAAACATCACACAAGACTGTGGAGTGGAAGTCAAGTTCAATCAATCTAGTTGATCTAGCCACCGTGATCAAAACCTAGTACGAGGGACGTTAGGTTACGTCGAAAAGATACAAGAGATCATTGAAGTGGATTTTTCTTCTTTCCAATGTGTTATTTTTAGGTGCAAGTGGTGGAATACCTTTGATCGGAATAATGTAAAGGAAGATCGCGATAGTAGGCTGATATGTATCAACTCTAGAAAGATGTGGGATGAAGCTAAGGAGCCCTATGTTTTCCCTAAACACTGCAACCAAGTGTTTTTTTACCCAGATGTCTTGGATAGGGATTGGTGGTTCATATTGACACATGACCCTAGACCAAAACATATTTTTTAGAACAATAGTGTTATCATGCCATGCGAGCTAGAAGATAATGAGGGTGATCATGAGAACCGACAGTGATATGGTACATGTGTTATTTCATCAATATTTATACTTTTTAAGATGGGTTTTTCGAAATATTAATATAATATGTATTTTGAATTAATTGGTAATTTGCATTGTGTTAATGTTAAAATCAAGAATTCACTTGATAATTTGCAATTATGTTGATCTCAAAAACAATGGCGTACTGTATAAATTAATTCTTTTTTTTGTATCTAAGATCATAATAAAATAATGGTAATTCTAAAGTACATGAATTTATTTGCATTATTTTCTAAACTTTATTATGTTACAAAAAATCAGATTATTCTAAATTTATTATTTTACAATTATTTAAAATTTACAAATTTACAAATTTTAATAAATTCATTTCATATTAATACAATTAAAATTTTACAGATATTTTACATACAATTACAATTTTACAATTTCACGTACAATTACAATTTTAGGATTTTATATGTATACAATTACAATTTTACAAATTAAAAAATTACAATTACAATTACAATTTTACAAATTTAAAAATTACAATTACAATTACAATTTTACAAATTTACATATATACCATTACAACTACAATTTTCGAATTTTAAATACAATTAGAACTACAAATATTACAATTTTACAATATCATGAACATTTGGTATTAAATTAATTAATAAACATCACGTTCATGATAACCATCGTACAAACATCATATTTGACTAGAAAACACATTCAAAATCGCTAACTGCATCATCGTGATCATGATCATCTAACAAAACTCAATTAACATTATATATGAACATCATCACAACACAAACATCAAATATACATCTCATGTCAAATAAATCATGCTATCACATACACATCTATCTGCAAGCTGCACATTAAATGAACATATCTAACATGACCTAACAACATACACATCATGATGATCACCAACATGTAAATTAAGTACAACTGCAACATGAACATAAAATACATGGACCATATATATATATAACTGAATAATGTTAAAAATATACAACTGTAATATAAATGTCATGGATCAGCTGGTGGTAGTATAACATCAATATCAGTACCAGTGGCCGATGGTCTAGCCTCATCTCCATGATGACTGCTGCTAGATGCTAGTGGAGGCTCATGTTCATCTGGTGTGGCGTGAGGTGAACGATCATGAGATGATGGTACGCTGCGCCTCGCAGACTGTCCATCACGTGTTGCAGCTCAATCGTAACGTGCAACAGTCCTCGTCAGTCACGTAAAAGCTGTCGTAACTCCTAAGACATGTCGCATCAGGCTATACATGTCACGCAACATGCCTCTCCACATCCATAATAGCCTATCATCGGCCTCTATGTCTCTGTAATGAGTGGGCCTGATGCCCGCCTCAATAATAAATGCAATGAGTTGGTCTCCCAACTCCATCCTGTATCTAGCATCACTAAGTTGATCGCGCACTGGCACACCAGCAGGAGTAGGTCTCTGATTTGCACTGGCCTCCTGATGATCCTCAGCATCTGGCATGCCCTCATCGTCATCAGGATCCACACTTGGATCAGGTGGTGGTGGCGGCATCTCCTCGCCATCAAAAGAGCCAAAGTCTGAAAAATATATACAAGTACACAACAATAATTAGACAATTTCATTACACAATTTAATAAAAACAAGTTAAATAACATGTTAGAATAAATTTAAATAAAACAATAATGTTACCTCTATCATCTGGCAGCTCATCAGCTGTGAAGAGGATGTTGGCACACCATCACCAATCCAACCCCTCGTAAGGACAGGAGGCCATAATGAAGGAGCCCATCGCGCATCGGTTATCAACCTGCCAGTCCACCGAGAAAAGAGTCTCCTCTTGGGCATCGCATACGTGCCTCAGTAATTGGCCTACGAGGCTGCCGAAGAAAACTAGGCCTCGTCTCTAGAAACCTCTCAAAAAATAAACAAAAAATCTCTGAAGCAAAAGGGAATTTGACCCTCCCTTGTGCATGAGCACGACATCTATCTAATGTTGTACAGAACTTCCGCAAAAAAATGGCAAACCACCTGACAAGTCGTGGCTATTGTAGTAAAGAATCAACATAATATAAAAGAGAGTAACTAATGTGTTTCCCGTCACTGGTGTTGTGTGACATGGTTGAAATGATAAGTGAGAGACACTGGACCTCCTCACGACCAAACGCACCAATACGTAACTGCCCTCCAGTGACCTGAAAATCTGCAGGAGATGCTAAATTTTCTCCAATGTATCTCTGGGAGTAAACTAACTGACTCCCTGCCACACAGCCAGCTAGAACCTCGAGGAATGAGGGAACATCCACCCCTCTCCTTGATAGCCCTATAATAAAATATACATCCTCCTTAGTGGGCGTGTACCACTGGTTGATACCAACCCATAAAGCCTGTCGTTGGGCATTCCACCTTCGGATAAGATGTCTCAAAAACAAACTATGGGACTTTAGGGAAGTAGCCTCTCATATAACTTGAGGAGGCCTACCTACCTTAGGAGCCCTGTGTCGTTGTTGTAATAGGCGCAGGGTACGCATTCCTCTTCTTCATCTGCCGTGTTCCTCCACAGCAATGTTCCACCACTCCCGTTGTTGTTAAAGGCTCTCTTTCATTTCCCTCCACGATTGACATATTAAACACAATTTTTTTATTAAATGACACATGTATTTAGAAATATACGTATATAAATATTTCTTGAAAATAAATAAAACAATACTGTGCGCCAAAAACACGCCCACCACTGGTCCCCGTGCGTCTTTCAATAGAGCACACCCGATACAAGCACCTAATAACATTCAAATACATCGAGGGCGTGCTCAAAAAAAAAATTAGCGCACCATTCACTCGGTCGAGAGCGTTGCGCCGACTAATAATTATACACCCCAGGGCATATAGTTGCTAGCGCACCACCCTCCTCGCCACCGCATATATTCATCGGCGCATTTTAAAAGGCTGCACCGTTGACGTAGGCCAAATACGGTAAGTTGTGCACTGAAAAAAATAGCCATCCCGGGGCAGCTATTTGGTCAACGCACTGCATCACCACTATTCAACTAGGTCAACGGTGGGGCCAGGTAACTGACCGCACCTCTCTTTTTAAAGAAATTTAAAATAACACTGTGCCCATTTCGTACTGACCTGGAACCATTGCGGATACCCTTAGCACTAGTTTACCAGGCCGAACTGTTGACAATGTCGAATTGCAGGATGCGGGGCGTTGACAACATTACGTGCCTCGAGGCAGATAATTATGTCAACGCACTGAGTTTCCGCGATACCACATTGTCACACCTGCATGACTACCCATAACCTAATTGGCTAATTTCAAATTTTTTTAAAATAACATGAAGGTCTGTGGTAACGCTTCGAACTGCATATCGTTATCCTTCAGTTGTTGCCGCCTGTAAATTTAATAGGCAACATCAAGAAACCGCTGCGAGCTTCTAATCTAATGAGAGTTAATCGCAAAGACAAATTTTTTTTATTTTTTTTAATGGTAATTTTAAGTTTTTTTGAAACGAATCCACTAAAAGGTTTAATTATGGAAAAACAAGAAAAATACCTCGTACATTTACCCATCGAGGAGGCATATTGGTCGTAGAATTTACAAAAGTAAATTTGTCCATCAAAACATAAAAATCGAGGCGTTAGAGATTTGTAGAAATTATATACAAGATGCATGTATTACCGGATTCTCCCGATCTAACAATATTTAGCTTCTTGCTAAATACAGAATCCCTCCACTCTTAAACTTGAGGAAATTTAAAAGTCAATTGAAAACACATGTGAATAAATTCAATCGCACATAACACAATTTTTTAATGGGAAAGCTTAAAGCTAAAACCCCAACTATCATATATTATTTATATCAATGGAATCATGTAATAATCTCATACAAATCTTAGTACATCAAGCTCTCAGTACAATTAGCAATCATTACACACTAATCAGAAGAAATATACAAATCCATGCACCGATTTATTGCCACCTGATAGTCTGCCTCCACTGTGCAATCCCTGCTAAAGAATAGCTCTAAATGAATTTGAATTACCCTTTCCTTGACTGCACAATCCTCATTGGCAACTCCAATGTGTGTGTGGTGAAATCAATGCATCACTATAGTCACAACGGATAGTCCATCTTGCCCTTTCACCTATCTCTCCACTAGGTCTCCACTAGAACTGACATGCACTGTAGTTAACTGCTATATTTGTTCAGTTTATTAATGAGTTATTATTTGTGAATTAATTAACTAATTAATTCACTCCACTCTCACTAGTGTATCATTCAATTAGACTAGATACAACTAGCTCAACTGAGTTTAATTCACTTAACTGAGTTAAACTAAATAACAACTCCCATAACTACTCTTCCAACTCTATCATAACTTTGCCACTTCAGTTCTAACTGAGTCCTCCATGCATGAGTCACCAACCACCCTAGGAATTGCATAATTCCTTCAGCCCACTGATTTTCCAAATCTCTTAACTAAATTAAAGTGCTCCAAGAGAATAAGTTGATATTTAGAGTCTGATTATTATTAAGGGTTAATAATAATCGACACTTCTATTTTTAGATCAATGATCTATAAATAGACTTCGCCCAATCTTCTAAAAATAGAATCTCATCTATTTTTGACATTTGACCAACCATCTACAAATAGCCTCCTGCTACATATAGAATATGCTCACCATGTCTAAAAATATATATATAAAAAATAGACTTGCACCGAAAATAGTCTTAAATTAGTGAAGGCGACTCATTTTCACTAAGCTCATCATCTTGTTGAATCTCAACACTCCCTCTCAACAATATAGGGATTATCCTTCACCCCGATCCTGCCTCTATGGTATTCCAATTTGTTAATAGAGAGTTTAATGCAACTCTGATTATCACAATGTATCACTGTAGGATATAAATGTGAACCAAACAAACCAACCAGGATCTTCCTCATCTAGATAGCCTCACATGCAGCTTGAATTGCTTCCATTTATTATGCTTCCGTTGAACTGAGTGCCACGGAGATTTGTTTCCTACTGTACCAAGAAATTGTAGTAGATCCGATATTGAAGATCCCTCCTAATGTGCTCTTTCTGTCTGTTGGGCTGCCTGCCCAATCTACATCGATGAAGCCATGCAACTTCACCTCATTTTTCTATCTGTACCATAAGCCATACTCAAATGTGCCCCTAAGATACCTCAGGACATGCTTTCCTGCCTTCCAAAAGAGCTTGTTAGGCTTAACCATCGCTTGTGAAAGCTGGTTCACCGCATAGCATATGTTCACCAGATAACTAAATACATGAGCGACCCGACCAACTGTCGATATACAGTGGCATCCACTACCTCTGCCGATGTAGCATCCTCTTTCCTCCAATTACTTGGAAGAGGAGTATCAATAGGCTTGCAGCCTTGCATGTGAAAATTCTCAAGTATCTCACGAGCATACTTGCCTTGAGACACAAACAATTCACCTTCCCACTGCCATATTTCCAATCCAAGGAAATAATGAAGGAGACCAAAATCCTTCATCTCAAACTCCTTTACAAGATCTGCCTTACATGAGTGTATCAACTATTCATCACCCGTTAGTATTAAATCATCAACATAAAGAACAATGATTAAAATCTTACCCTCCACACAATTTGGCACAGTTTGCATCCGCTCACTCTCGTGAAGCCAAGTCCCGTAAATACGAATTGTACTGTCACCTCACAGGTGCTTGCTTCAAATTTACGCTCTTTGAGCCTCGCACATGCGACTCGTTGTTGCGATCTAAATCCTTCAGGTTGCTCAATGTACACCTCTTCTCACGTATCCTATTAAGGACCTACCACATCCATCTGATGAATGTGCCAACCCATCTGCATTGAGAGAGCAAGGATGGTCCTTATGGAAGAATACCGTGCAATAGGTGCAAAGGTTTCTTCATAATCAATCCCCTCAATATGTGAGAAGCCCCGGGCAACAAATCTTGCCTTATTCTTCTCGACACTCCCATTAGCAGCTTGCTTTACCTTGTAGATCCATCTTGATCCTACAATTGATTTACCCACTGGCCTTGGAACAATCTCCCAAGCATTGTTTCTAACAATGGAGTCATACTCCTCCACCATGGCATCTACCCATGTGGGCTCCTGCACTGCTTCTTCAAAATAAGATGGCTCTATCACAACACACTTGCTCATAAGAGCCATGTATCCAGTAAAACGTTTAGGTGACTGTCTCTGTCTGCGTTGTGATGTAGGGACTCCTACATTTTGTGCTGCATCAAGCTTCAGTCTCTCAGCTTCAGTGGTACACTTTCTACCTTGTCTGATGTTTGGTTATGCAGGATTGGACTCCTCCACTCCATGAATATCCTCCTGTGGTTGATCCACATCTAGAGGCTCATCTTTGGGAACAAGGAGTTCCTCCTCTGCATGCAATTGTAGCTCCCTCTCAATATACAACTTCATGGCTTTCACCTCATTGAATTTTATATCCCATCGCACCACAGTCATCCGACTATCTGGTAAATACACACGATAATTATGGGGTGTTTCTGTGTACCCCACAAATATCCCAACTTCTGCAGTCGGCTCCAGCTTCTTCCTAGCGTCCTTTGTCAAATGAATGTAAACAGATGAACCAAAAATCTTCAAATGAGAAATATCAGGCTTCTTACCAGTAAAATCTTCTTCAGGTGTACTCATGCCAAGTACTCTATGGGGACAACAGTTTTGCACATAAACCACAGCGTTGCATGTTTCCACCCACAAGTGCATCGGTAGGCCCTGGTCATGCAGCATCACTCGTGCAGCACCCATGATCATTATGTTCTTCCTCTCTGATACCCCATTCTGTTGTGGGTTATGAGGCGCTATGAGTTCTCTTCGAATTCCTTCTTTGCTAAAGAAGTCTTTGAATTCGCACGATATGTATTCACCACCATTATCGCTCCATAGAGCTTTCAATTGCTTCCCCAACTCCTTATCCACCAATGCTTTAAACTCACAAAAATTTGAGAATGTTTCTCTCTTCTTCTGCATGAAGAAGATCCAACATCTACGAGAATACTCAACAAAAAATATAATATAATACCTGTGTTTTGCTGTTGAAGCAACCGAGAAAGGTCCACACACGTCTGTGTGAATTCTGTCCAGGATCACCGAAGCATAGTTCTCCTTCTCATGAAAGGTGGTCTTCACAAACTTACCCATAGTACATCCCTTGCACTGATCTGACTACGCAAGAGTACCCTTGGGAAGTCCAGTAGAAATCTGTTGCAAAATCTTCAAAGCGCCATGGTGAAGATGGCCCAATCTCCTGTGCCATAATTCGCCCTCATCCTGGCTCACCACTTCTTCTTTGCCCACCATTGCAGCGCAGCCATCTACCTCCAGCTTGTAGATATTCTTAACTTGAATCCCTATCCTCTTGGTTTGACCTGTTGTTTTATGTTGCAGGAAATCTTTTCCATCGCTAAAAACAACGTCATAACCTTTGTCTTCCAACATTGCGACCGAGACCAAGTTTTTCTTCAGACCTGGAACATGCATAACATCTTTCAATATAAATGGATTACCTAACTCCCTCTCAAAGTTAATGGTCCCAATGTTAGTCGCAATGTATCGACTATCGTCGCCCATCTCTATATGCATTTGAAAGTCCTTCTCCTCCAAGTCACTAAACAACTCCTTGTCTCCCGTCATATGGAAAGACGCACCACTATCAAGATACCACACTGATCCCATATAGATTGAAACCAAGCATGCGATCAAAGAGAAATCAAGTTCAAATTGTGAGGCTAAGGCCTCTCCAGCTACAGCTCCAACAACCTTCTTGTTCTTCTTCTTCTGTGGGCAATTAGTGGTGAAATACCCATGTTCGTGACAATGAAAACACTTCACCTTGGAAAAATCCTGCTTCTTGCCTTTAGCTTCGGATTTTGAAGGAAATTTCTTCCCCTTCCCTTTCTTTGCTTTGGCAGCCAAAGCGCAATTCTCTTCATCTTCATTCTTCGATGAAGAGCCATCCCTGGTACTTCACCTTATCTCCTCCTGCACAAGATCCGACCAAAGTCGCTCCCGTCCCAGCAGTTTCTCCCGTCCATTGACAAAGTATTTATAGCTATGCCAACTCTTCGGAAGCCCAAGGAGAGCCAAGCTCACCAAGTCTTCATCATCAACAGTAATCCCCACACTTCCCAGTTCATCCCTACAGTGAACAAACTTCGTGAGATATTTTGGAATGCTGTCTCCCTTCTCCATTTTTATTTCTCTGAGCTTATCTTTCAACGCCAACTTCCTCTGGTCGTTTCTGCTTTGGAAAAATCTATAAAATCCTTCCACATTGAAAATGGAGTGGATTTCCCATGAAGGTTGGACACAATAAGGTCCTTCACACCTTCCAACAGAATTCTTCTTGTCTTTTCTACCTTCTTTTGCCATGCGTCAAGTAATGCAGCATCACTAGATCTCGGCTTAGGAACATTGTTATCGATGAACTCCTTCAGTCCATTATCCTCCAGCACCGCCTCCATCCTATCCTTGAAGGCTATGTAATTCAAGCTCCCATCAAGGGCATACTCCAATCGCAACCCATTGAAAGACATTTCAATGTATAATCAACTGTCGCACCAAGAATTTTCTATAGCAAATTTGAATTGTCCATCAGCACAAACTCAGCAATTCTTCACAATTGCAATCTTCAAGAATTAACATTGCTCTGATAACATGTAGAAATTATATACAAGATGCATGTATATATCTAGATTCTCCTCATATAACAATATTTATCTTTTTGCTAAATACAAAATCCTTCCACTGTTAATCTTTTGCGGAAATTAAAATCAATTGCAAACACATGAAGCAATAAAAACAATCACACATAACACAGTTGTTTAACGGGAAAGCCTGAAGTTGAAAACCCCAAATATCATATATTATGTATCATGGAGATCATGTAACAATCTCATACAAAGCTTAGTACATCAAGCTCTCAGTACAACCAATCGTCACACACTAATCAGAGGAAATCTGCAAATCCATGCACCGATTTCTTGCCACATGATAGCCTGCCTCCACTACGCAATCCAAGCTGAAGAATAGCTCTGAATGAATTCTAATAACCCTTGCCTTGACTGCACAATCCTCATTGGAAACTCCAATGTGTGTGTGTGGTGCAATCAATGCATCACTATTGTCACAACAAATAATCCATCTTGCCCTTTCACCTATCTCTCCACTGGGTCTCCACTGGAACTGACATGCACTATAGTTAACTATTGTATTGTTCAGTTTATTAATGAGTTATTATTTGTGAATTAATTAACTAATTAATTCACTCCACTCTCACTAGTGTATCATTCAGTTAGACTAGATACAAGTAGCTCAACTGAGTTTAACTCCATTAACTGAGTTAAAATGAATAACAACTCCATGAACTACTCTTCCAACTCTGTCATAACTTCGCCACTTCAGTTCTAACTGAGTCCTCCATGCATGAACCACCAGTAAACCCTAGGAATTGAGTAATTCCTTCAGCCCACTGATTTTCCAAATCTGTGCACTGAAATTAAGTGCTCCAAGAGATTAAGTTGTTGTTTATTGTCGGATTATTATTAAGAGCTAATAATAATCGACACTTCTATTTTTAGATCGACGATCTATAAATAGACTTCGCCCAATATTTTAAAAATAGAATTTCATCTATTTTTCCAACTTGATCAACCATCCACAAATAGCATCCTGCAACTTCTGAAATATGATCACATGTTTAAAAATATACATAGTCTAAAAATAGACTTGCACCTAAAAATAGCCTGCGGGTCCACTCAGTGAAGGCGACTCATTTTCACTAAGCTCATCATCTTGTTGAATCTCAACAAGATTGGTGGCAATGCATAGCAACAGTGTGTGCAATAAGTGAAATGGGAGCATGGATGTCAGGGCGGCTCAAACAAGGATAACTTGCACCAGTGCTTAAGATCTTTGTAGCACTAACAAAAGTGAAAAATGTGGTTTTTTTGGCGTAATTTTTTTTTTTAATTTAACAATGTTCCAGTGCACGGGGATTTTATTCGCATACCGGTGTGTTTGCAGTATGTCGCCCGGGATGGTTTCCTGTTTTCTCACGCTTTTATGAGGCACTGGTGCAACGTATCTGTAATGCACCGGTGCTCTACAGTAATATGACGCACTAGGCATGGTGTCTGATGAGCCAATGATTTGTGCGATTTTCTGGCCGTAACTTTTTTTCTTTAACCCTTTTCTGGTACGCAATGTTTATGGGGACCTCGGTGTGTTTCTATCATTTCGCCTCAGTTGGTCTCTGTTCCACGCACTTTTTATGAGGCACTGGTGCTGATGATTTGACCCACACTGGTGCGGTTCCATAATTAAAGGCATCAGGGGGGTGTGTACGGTGCGCACGGTTTCCGGTGTGACAATGTTTTGTGCGGTTTTTTGGCCGTAATTTTTTTATTTAACCATCTACCGGTGCGCGGGGTTTATGGGCACCCCGTTGCATTTTATTTATTCCACACCAAGTGGTTTCTATTTTCACGCATGTTTTCAGAAGCACCGGTGCTGTAGAGATGTAAGGAACCAGTGTTGTATAGGAATATGGTGCACCAGGCGGGTGTGTTAGGAGCGCACAGTGCCCGGTGTGCCTATGTTTTGTGTGGTTTTTTTGCCGTAATTTTTTATTTATTTAACCCTGTGCCAGTGCACAGGGTTTTCAGGGCAGTGCGGTGCGTTGGAGACTCGGGCGGTTTCAGTTTTCGCGCGATTTTTATGAGGCGCCGGTGTGGAAGCTATGTAAAGTATTGATGCGCTATAGAAATACAACACACCGGGGGGTGTGTACGGAGCGCACAGTGTCCGGTGTGCCAATGTTTTAACCACACCGGTGCTTTCTCGTGTTGAACGCAATAGTGCATTTTACGGTGATAAGAGCACCGAACGAAATACATCCGCAAAAACCTCCGCCTGCCAACCTACTCTAGGAACCTCTGCTAGAAATGGATGTCTGGGGTATTTTTATAAGGGGTTCCTCAAAAATATCCGCTAGAGGGTCTTTTCCTTGTAGTGTCAGATCCATGCTTGATCTTATAGAGCCATTTCGAGGTGACAACTGCTTTATCCTCTGGTCTTGGAACCACATCCCAGACATCATTCTTCATAATGGACTCATATTATTCATGCATAGCATCCTTCCATACTTTATTCTTTATGGCTTCCTCAAAACATCGAGGCTCAGATTGTACGATAGTAATCATGGCTACTATATACCCTTGGTATCTATTCGATTTCTTGCTTTCACGAAATGTCCCCCTTGGGGCCATATGTCCATTAGCATCCTCAAGAGTGTCCTTGAGCCATTATGGTCTCTTCCTCATCAAAGGAGGTGGATCAATCGGGTCCATCAGTCCTTCAGCATCGGGAAACGTCTCATCCTTTGGTTCTTCTTGATTTCCAGGCCTTGCTTCGTGATCTTCCTTAGATCTCGGAAGATTGACTACTTTCCTTAGGGAAACATCTTCATCAAAGGTAACATCGTGGCATATCTTCACTTCCCTTTGACCAGGCACATAGACTCTATAGGCCTTCAAAGTCTCGTTATATCCCACAAACATTCCCTTCTTTGTAGAAGCATCCAGCTTGCTCCTCTTCTCCTTCAATACATGAAAATAAACAAGACATCTAAAAACTCTAAAATGAGAGACGTCAGGTTTCTTACCAAAGAAAACCTCTTCGAGAGTTTTGGAGTCCAGAGCGGAATGAGAGCATCGGTTTTGTATGTACACAGCAGTGTTCACAGCTTCTCCCTACAGAAAATTCAGAAGACCTTGGTCACATAGCATGGCACGGCCAACTTCCACAATGGTCCTGTTCTTTCGTTCAGCGACGCTATTTTTCTCAAGAGTATAGATAGTTGTGGTATCCCTCTTGATTCCAACTTCTCTGCAAAAGTTCCTGAACTTGTTAGTCTCATATCCAGTGCCATTATCAGTCTCAATATCTTGATCTTCTTCCCTGTCAAATTTCCACCAAGGCTTTGAAGGTACGGAACCACATGAAATCCTCATCCTTATTCTTCATGAAGTATATCCAGGTTTTGCAAGAGAAGTCATCTATGAATGTCATATAATAAGAACATCCTTCCAAGGATGTCACGGGCAGCATACCAAACATATCAGAATGTATCGATAGCAATACATCAGATGTCTTTGTGACACTTGAGGGGGAAGGTTCCCTTGTATGCTTTCCTTTGGCACAACACTGACACACACCTTCATGATCATTTGTGAACTCGGGCATCCCCGTCACCTCCTTCCTTGCTTCAAGAAGGGCTTTGTAGTGAAGGTGTCCAAACCTCTGGTGCCATAGTTTAGTCTGTCTGATAACATCACATGTCATCGCTCCCAGTGGACTTCCTCCAACCTGGTAGAGTGTATCAACTCTAAACCCAATCGTGATAGCTTCCTTGAAACTATTCTTCCAGATATGCACCTTCCCATCAACGAATGCCACATTGAAACCTTCTTATTCCATGGTGATATAGACATAAGGTTCTTCTTCAAATCAGGTACATATTGTACATCTTGCAGGCGAAGGACTTGACCTTGAGACAATTGGAGGGTCACTAACCCTATCTCTTTCACGGGATATGTGGCATTATCTCCAAAGGATAATTTTCAGATTAACGTCCTTCTAAACCATATCAGAAAGTGCTTCCTTGAACCCAGTGATGTGCCTTGAGGCACCACTATCCATCAACCAGGCATCTGTAGTGTTGGGTGGAGATGCAGTAGAGAGGGTAGATACAAGAATGAAATCATTTCCTTTATCAACAACATTTGATTCCTCATACCTAGAATTTCTCGACCTTTTGAAAGGAGTCCCATTTCTACCATAGGGATCCTTCCTCTTCCCCTTGAACCTGTTGTTCCTTTGATTGCCATTCCTCTAGTTGTTGTTGTTGTCATAATCATCAGGAGAATCCTTCTTGAAAGGGAATTCTCTAGCATAGTGTCCAGGCTTGTGGCAAGTGTAACATTTGCCTTTCTTTCCTTGGGCCCTTGCTCTTCCTTTGTTCTTCGGACCACCAAATTTCTTCTTTTTAGCACAAGCAGTGAAGGAAAAATTTCCTTCGTTTTCATATTCCTTCATCCTTGTCTCTTCTTGTACGCATTTCAATAGTACTTCGTCAAAATCAGGTATGAAATTGTTATTGAGAATGGTAGTGTTGAATACATGCCATTCGGATGAGAGACCTCCAAGTGCGGTGTGAACCATCTCTCGATCATCTATTGTCTCCCCAATAGCTAGAAGATTATTCTTGATTTCGGTCAACTTCAGAAAATATGATTGAACATACTCATCCATGTCTTTCTTCATATTCTTTAATTGTTTCTTGAAGAATAGGACTTGATTCACATTTTTGGCCTTGAACATGTTGACCAACTTATCGTACATCTCCTTGGATGTGCCCAGCTCAAAGATGTAGGCAACCAAACTCTTATAAATTGAGTCCCTAATCATCATCTTCGTTTTGATTTCCCCCTTCTTGTACTTTGATTTGGTAGCAGCAGTTGCAGTGGATGGAGGCTCTTGGATTTTACCCTGCACATAGTCTATGACATCTTGGTCTTCCAAATTAAGATCCATCTTCATATTCCAGGCATGGAAGTATTCCTTCCCAGTCAATTTTTCATCAACCTTAAAGCCATTGTAGTTTGAGGAACCCATGCTCTTCTTCGGTGATTGCTACAAACTAGGGCTTTGTCTTCACCTCAACTCTGATCCCATGTAAATTTTTGTAGATGTTCTATGCTTGATGCAACTTTAATTTTTATCCCAATATTAGTTAGCAATCACATAAACAAGAAATTAAAATGCTGATAGAACATACCAGTAGATCGACAGAAGACAAGCCAAAATATACAAGTGTGTTGGTGCATTACGGCGGTCAACAAGATGCTTCAACCAGGAAAGTCTCAATACGGTCAGCCAACCAGAAGTGTCACACAACCCTCTAATACAGCTAGATCAGTCAACCTCAAAACTCAACGAAAGTCAACATTGTCAGTCAGCGGTCAATGCAAACAGAAGCAGCATCAAAGTCAACGCAACCAAGTCAAATTCAACATCCAACCTCGGTATTTGTGCCAAAAAATGTGGATTAAAGAAGTCGAAGTTTTGGGATAGTTTCGGGTTAATTTGACCAAGTGTTGACCAAATTCAATGCTAGTCAATTACTGCACTGGAAACCCTAGGCCGAAACAGATTTTTATCCTTGCTGAAATTTTCCACGTGTGAAGAGAAGAGCCTCCAAGGGGATCGAACCAATCAGATGATGAGAGAGAAAAGTGTGAGGATGTGATGAGTGAAAATTTCCTCCAACGTTGACCAATTTATATCCATCAATGAGGGTGTGTGATGTTAGCCTCTCTCATAAAACAATAATAAATCCAAAAAATAAAAATAAATAAATTAAATATTAAAAGTTAGGAATTTATGCCTAACTCTTTAGATTGGATTGTTCCTCTAAGATAGGAGTTATTTTAGGTAGATCTTATATTGGTGTGTGTTTGGTTGAGAAATTATCTCAACCAAGGTGTCTAAGATAGCACGCACTATCTTAAGACACTGTCTCCTCATCTATTTAATTGTAACACTACATTCTTTTAATAATGAGAAAATATGTGAGGAAGCCGTGAGGCTGAAGCCTTTTCTGCCAATATTTAGTCTCTAGTTTTTTATGTGTGTTTTCTGTATTTTTCTGAGTTGATTTTATTTTCAATATGTGGTATCAAAGCCATGTTAGATGTCTGTTTTGAATCCGCAAATTTATATATGCATAGAATATGTATGAATTTGTGGACGCAGGAATTAATGGCAAAGGAGGACAATTTAACAATGGCGTTGAACGTATTGATAGAAGACGCTTTGGACCGGTGAATTGAACAGATCTTGGGAGCTCGTTGAAGGAAATTGTAGTCTACGTTGAGATCAATCATCGATCGTTGAAGAGTATGGGAATTAAGTCACCAACCATGACCGATGAACAGAGTTTATGTAGAGAGAGGGAGCACGAACAGTCCTAAAGAAGAGTTGAAGCTATTGTTAAATGGAACGCAGAGGAAAGTGTTTGAAATTGAGTGCATGGCATTTGATTGAAGATTGAACGCAAAACTCGACCAATTCGTACACAGAACCGGAACTAAGCAATTCTGCTAGCAGCGTTGCTTCGTTTTTTTTTATGCGTTGGTGATTCCCTCCATTTTAGTTTTCTTTTAGATACTGAACCTTTTCTACAAACATAACACCATATAATAATTATCCTTGATCATGTATTGTGATAGTAACATCTTTATCATGGTTTGTCTATACACTAGCAATTTTTCTAGTTGCTGCTCAATTTTCATTATTGGCCAAATCATTGTAAAGTTTTGTACAGGCAGTATATCACTGTACACTTTTTGGAGTCATCCTTAATGGTTGATTAACAAGTTATTAATTCTAATTGATGTGTCATATGTCCAGTGAATTTTCTGTGAAAGCAATGCAGATTTTTCAGAAATTAAACAGTTATGAATCTTAGTTTGCAGCCAGATTGGATTTTTTTCCCTTCTTTAAAATTTTGTCTCATCAGTAAGACTAGTATTGACTTGCAACCAACAGAACTAGTGTTTGGATCATTGCTCAATCGAAATGAAAATAATTGTTATGAATTGAACATGTGGCAGCTTCTTGAAGCTGAATGCAGAGCAAAACCAGAATGTGAACCAGTACTCCAATCGAAACGCAGAGAAGTTGCTGGAGATCGAACGTATGGTAATTACTTGAGGTTGGACGTAGAGAAAAAATTGACGAATTCGCGTGCAGAACCGGAGCTAAGGAATCCCATTACAGTCATCCAGCATCACTCATCCCTCTCTGCGTTAGAAACTCCTGTGGATTAATTCCTGTTTGATGATTACAAAGAGAAGATTGGTATTGTATTGTTAACATATTTGAATCTTCAGCAATTTAGACCATCGACCATCGAAACCTGGAAAGCGATAGCGGTGGAAAAGTCTGGCACTGTCCAAGTCGGTTTGTTAGGTGGAAGAATCATCGTGAGAATTTAAAATATTTGTTTTTGTTTTATCACTTACATCAATTTCATGAGCATTGAAGCAGCATTGAACGCATAAACGGTGTCAAAGGAAATCGTGAGTAGCTGTTTAAATCAAACGCAGAATGATGGGTAAGTGGACTTGATTGATCCGCGCGCAGAGTCGAAACGATCATGTGGCAATAATGAATCAAAGTGGACTGCGTGTAGAACAATGGACTCACATTTCTTAAAGAAATGAAAAATTGAATTATGGTCAATTGAATTGATAACATCAACTCCTGGAGGCATATTTTTAATGAAATGGAGTTTACTTTTTTGAAATAAGTGGAGGCATTTTTTTAATGAAAGGGAGTTAAAAGGTAATGGAAAGGTAGTATACCTTTTTTGAAATAACTGGAGGTATTTTTTTAATGAAGTGGGTGATTAAGTTAATGGAGAGATAAAAATTTAGTAGATATTTCTTTGGACTGATAAGTGAGTGGAGTGAAAAGTGAGGTTAATGGAATTGAAGTATTGAAAAATTGATTCACCTTTTTTTATAAAGTGATTTTATAAATTGTTTTTTTTTTAAGTAATAACTTTGATGTTTCAAAGTTTTGTAATTTGGAGAGATAAGTTTGTTTTTTTTTTTTTTAAAGGTGGAGTGAGAGTTTTTTAAGTGAAATTCTATTTGTAATTTTGGAGCAATAAGTGATTTTGTGGAGTGATAAGGATTCATTTTTTTTTAGCTTGGAGTGATCAGTTTTTCAAAAGAAAGCTCATTGTTGTAGGAAGTTAAGTCAGTTTTTTGAAGACATTTTTTCTTCCAAGAAGTTTTGGAACTTTGATTCCATGAAGATGTTGTGAAGCTAAATGATTATGTATTCCAAAGTTTAATAAAGCATATTTTTTTCGTGGTGATTGTGTCCTAGATCCACCCGAAATTGAATAAGGGGATCTTAGGTACACGAAGAGTGAGTTTATGATGGCGCATGTTTTTATGGCTTCATTATGTTTGCTTCTAATTTGTTTCTAGTTTTGACACATAAATGACCTCATTTAACGCACACATAAAGTTCAATGCAAGCAAGCACAACACCTGTAACGAAGTAGCTGAAAGGAAGGATAATTAAACTCAACACATGCATTTGCGTCACTACAACAAATAATCAAAGTTGTCAACGTCAAGAAGCAAATTCACTCAATACAATCAAGTTCATGAATCTGGAAACTCCAACGTTTCAAAGCAAATTCTACATCAACGTTCTTGCAAAGACATTTAAGAACTTGTAATCAAATTCATTGTTTTAAGTGAATCATTAAAAATTCATTGTTAATGAATTTTTAAGAGGACAAGTGAATTTATTGTTTTAAGTGAATCATTAAAATCATTGTAAGCTTTCTTGGGTGAATTTTCGACAATGTTCGACACCCTTTATTTAAGCAAAATCAAGTGAATGCACGAGTTTTAACTCTAAAGCAAACAAGCAACAAGTTCACATCTCCTACAAGCAAGCGTGCGTATTCATTCAAGCAATTTGCATCAAGTCAATACAAAGTTCAAACCATCAAGCGAGCTAGCGTGAAGTTCATTGCAACCACCATCAAAGAAACCAAGCAAGTTCAACTCTAACACAAATCAAGCAAATTAAAATCTACATCAAGCGAGCGTGAGTTCCCGTAAACTTGAAACAAGAGAAACAAATTTCACCAAGCAAGAGATCTAGCAAATTCTGAAGAAAGAGAGCATGAGTATTCATTCAAGTTAGTGTGAAGTAATCAAGAAAGTCAAGTAAGCGTTCAAAGCAAAGCGATTGTCATAAAGCGAGCATGAATTCAAGAGTTCAATCAAGAAAGTTCTACAACTCTAGCAAGTGTTTAAAGCAAGCGCAGTAAGCAATAAATCAAGTGAGCGCGCCATTAAAGCCACATAGCAAGCGAGGTTGTCATTCAAGTTACAAAATCAAGTGAAACAGTTCAAAGCACAACATCTACGACAAGAGAGCCTGATTTCAAGAGAGCGAGTTCAGATGGCACAACACATTCAATTGTTAAAAATTCTTCACAATTTGATCATCTCCAGTGATGAAGACACGGTGCAAATCAACAAAGAAACTCTTGTTGATCTTTCACGGCATCTAAAACAAACAAATGAAACCATTGAGTTTCTTCAACTAGAGTCGCAACTACAAAGAAATGAGTCACAAGAAAAGAGTGATACTTTCAAGTCTTTGAACCATCCAGATGATAAGTCGTTCATCCAAACAGCTTCTAGTGTTGAATTTGCTCCAATTCAAATTTCTTCCAAGCCAATCATCAAGCCATGGGAAGAAATTAAAAGTAACAAGAATCGACGAGGCTTAGGATATGTCAACGATGACACCAACTTGCATATCCCAAATTATTCCAAGCCAATTAAGTTCGTCGGTGCAGGATTTCTTGCACAAATCACCTTAGCAAGTTCTGCAAAAGTTGCAGACAAACGGAATTTCACGCAACTTGAAGTTGAAGTCAAACCGAAATGTTATCACTGTCAAAGAACTGGTCATATGGAAGATCAGTTTTTTGATCTCCATCCTTGTCGCCATTGTGGCAATCCCAATCATTCCTCAGAGAAATATCGCAACCAACAACAATCAGCCATATTGAAGATAAATTATGAATGGATTCATCCTTGGGAATGGTCATCCACAGTCAAAAGATTGTCTCAATTCTACAACCAAATACAATCACACATAGTGCACCTGACAGTGAAAATAAGATGGTACTCTCATGCAGTTGAACGGGGGAGTACACCAGTGCAACACTCCTACACCTGAAAGGGGGGGAGTTCAGGAATACTTTCTAGAAAAGTGTCTCTCCTTTAAGCTGACAAAGGGGGGAAAATCTCAATGAAATTGATGGTGGTTGTCAGACTGAAAGTCTCGACAAAACCAACAAAAGCAGCCAGTGGGCATCAACAAATTCGCCAGTGGGAAGTCAACAGCAAAGAAGCAGTGAGCAGTTTTCAATACAACAAAAGCAACAGTGAGTTGTTTTTTGACATCATCATCCAGTGGGCATTGAACAAATTTTGTCAGTGGACAATGGATGTTGATTTCACGCAAAGGAAAAATGGATCCTTTTGCAACTTTCCACATTATGGAGTTTTCAAGCGAAATTCAGAGATGAATCAGACATGCAACTAACTCATGGTCTCTTCAGATTGCAGTTTTTCAGCGTCCAGCTTTGGCAGTTTTTCAGGAAATGTTTTCGAGGATCAACATGAGAACTCTGAAGATGATTCCTCGTTCTTATTTTGGATTTATCATTGAAGGGGGGAATGCTAGCCTCTCTCATAAAACAATAATAAATCCAAAAAATAAAATAAATAAATTAAATATTAAAAGTTAGGAATTTATGCCTAACTCTTTAGATTGGGTTGTTCCTCTAAGATAGGAGTTAGTTTAGGTAGCTCCTATATTGGTGTGTGTTTGGTTGAGAAATTATCTCAACCAAGGTGTCTAAGATAGCATGCACTATCTTAAGGCATTGTCTCCTCATCTATTTAATTGTAACACTACATTCTTTTAATAATGAGAAAATATGTGAGGAAGTCGTGAGGCTGAAGCCTTTTCCGCCAATATTTATTCTATGGTTTTTTATGTGTGTTTTATGTATTTTGCTGAGTTGATTTGATCTTCAATATGTGACACAACTGCTGGGGCCCCAAACCTTCAGGTCGTCCTGCACATATTTTGAATAAATTCAAAATAAATGTTCTGCTCATCGGATCAAGATGATATTTAGATCGATATTGCACCTCTCCAAAAGAGGAGTCCAATAAAAATATTGGCATCTTCTTCTGAGCATCACAACATGGAGTTTGGACCTATTTGTACAAAACTAACACTTCACCAACAAGCCTACTTTTGAAAGATACACAGAAGTGGATGAAGTTTTCAGAAGACTATTAAATCTGGAAATTCCAAGTTAGGATAGATGGGATCGCTTGTGTGAAACCATTGAGTAAATTTTTGTCTCCAACAGCATTCCAGCACAACAACATTTTTGGGCCACATCATTAATTTTTTCCTGAAGTACAATGATAGATCACTCATCAATTTTTGTTTTCCAACTATTTGATACTATTTTTGTAAATTAGTTTAGAGACTTCTAAGTGATAGAAATTAGTATAAATAACTCTCCATTCGAGTTATTAAGGGTTGCACCCTTGGATGAAAAATTGTAAGAAGAACTGTATGAGATTTTTTATCATTGATGATAAATAAAAGTATTCAGGATTTATTTCAATTAGTTTGTCTCCTTGCAAATTTTTTCTAGTATCCATTTCATTTTGTTTTCTGCATATATTTGATTTTTATGAAGATAAGCAGGTAAGAAAAAGTTGTGTTTCATTCTATCTTAAATCCTCTGAAGTTATAATCCATTTTAGAGATTGACTTATTGAACTATATGTTTCCATAATTCCCTCTATATCAATTAATTGTTAGTAATCTTCATAATGTTAAATATATTTTGTTAAGTTGTTAAACATTGTTTGATAGCCTTTCATCCTTATGATAAATTAAACATTCAATTTGAATATCTAACTGATCATATTTTCTTGCAGTTTCCACCTTCACATGTGCAATATTAAACAATGTTTGAAGTAAATCAACAACCATTTTCTTCATAGTTAATATTATCAAAAGTTTAAAGACATCTGTTTCTAATTTCTTAATACATTGGTCATCTAAAAAGCCAATTTAAAACAAACAAAACATTATAGATGCTCTGGAATGATTAATTGGCCTAGAATTATCTCAGAGGACAACACACCAGATTCTTTGGGACCTTCTGTTAGAAATAAGTAATTTTTTCTATTTTGTAGATGACTAAATACTTGTCCTAGATTTCCAAAAAAAAGATTCATGAATATTGTGAGTTTTAGAAATCTCATTGCCTTCATTATCCTTAAAATAAAATTTTCACTATTTTACTACTCCACCATTCCCTGGTTATACTACCACTCCTAAAAGACCCCTCATGGGCTCATTCCACTCATATTTATATTATTTTCCCACCCATAACCTCAGCACTCTATTTTGCCTTTACCTCACCCCTCCACTTGCCAACTAGGATTACCAATCAGACTACTCTTTCCCATGTTCACCAAATGCCTCAAGCATTGATGGTCCCAAAATTATCTCTGTAGGCTCTTTAGATAAATCAATTACATTGGATTTTGGATCTTCAATACATCAATTTGTCAAAAACTCTGTTTTTCATACTTGAAGGCCCCAAGCCAAGCTTTCAGTCAAAGGACAAGTCGAAGGAGTTTTCCACTAGGTCACTAGGGTTTCATAGGTTGTAGGGTTATCCTTGGTGTTTTAAAGCACTGTTTTTCATATGATATAAGATGAATCAAATGTGAAAGAAGGCCAACACCTATTTGTCCAAGATAGATCAGAAAAATATCCAAGGAAGATCACCTTATCAAGTTCAAGTTATGTAAAAGTAAATTTTTCATTTTGACATTTCTACAGGAGTTTCCAGGTGACTATCAGCAAAAATTGGTAAGCTAAGAGGCCTACTCCTAATTAAAGATATACACAAGCAAATGAAGGAGGAAGCATCTTATGTTCAAGAAAAATCAAGGTTTCTAAACCTGATTGGGCCAGCAGTGTGCCAAGAAAAGATCCAATGCAGCAAAACACATGGAGGAGACACACCAAATGAACCAAACATGTAAGATGTTTCTTAGAAATTAAAAATGAAAAATGGAAAAAGGTGAGGTGAACTGAACTGAAATGAATGAAATTGAAAGGGATATCTAGAACATAGAAGACAACACTGATGATTCTTCTCAAACAGCCCAGAAACCTAAGGTTTTGGAAAGATAGTTAAGGGAGGTAAAGTGAAGCTGTTAGGCCTCCATGATGACAGCAGAAGGAAGGTTTGAAGAGACTGTGTAGGTGACTTCCAGATTTTTCCTAGGTAAAGTGTTTGACTGCCTCAAAAGGAAGAGAATGCAAAGAGTATTAGTGAAATAAAGGTCAAGCTCCCATTTTCAGTCATTTACACTTAATGATCAAAGGAATAAAAACATAGGGTTAAGCTCCAAGATGGAAGACCAAACTAATTATAAGGTTGTTACTGTGTGACCAAATATGTCAAAAGCCAAGAACATCAGAAAAGGCTAAATCAGTATGTCATGGCACCTACAAATCAGAAGTGGACAAAGAGGAGGTGGCATACATGATTGTGAAGACTATCGTACTTGTCAAATATGGATTTATTATGCCTAGAGATCAGTGAGAAAAACGAAAACAAGTTCCTCAGTCACCCATCAAGCAAAAGGAAATTTAACCTCAAAGGTAAGAACAGAGAAGTTTTACAGAAGCTGCCACCATGAAAGTGCCTAAGGTTGTCAAAGTGATTTTAGCATGCTCCAGAGATTAGAGGGAAGAGGGTCACTTCAAGGTATTCATAGCACTTATTGACTGAAAGTGGTTGAAAGGCATGAACAAGCCAAAATACAGTAAAGCATGTGACTCAAACAAATATATGCAGAGCAAGTGTTAAAGGCATCAATAGGCCAAAGGAAGTCAAATTTCACCATGTCAGTAACCTAAAGAGCAACAAAGAAAAATGGTTAGAAGGGAAAAAGACCTTTTTTATGTTTTTAAGTCACCTACTGTAAAAACCCAAAAGAATATCAGTGAAAGTGACAAAGAGACTAAAAACATTAGCAAAGTGGGTTTTCCTAATTTCAATTTATCTCCCTAGACTATAAAGGGCCTTTTTTACCCTTCACTAAACTCATTGTGCACATACAAAGACAGCTAGAGCATCCAAGAGGCAAATTTGAGAGTTTCAGTGAAAAATTGGACAAGTTGCCTAGCGCTACACATTCGTGCAGGCGTTATGCTTTCAGGCGTTATGCTTTCAGCGCGCGGCGCTACGCGTTTGGGAGTTTTTACAGTGTAAATTTATACTGTGCTACGCATTCATGAGAATTCATTGAGCGTTCATATGGGCGCTACCCTTCCGCCCAGAATTTCCCAGCAAACACAGTGAATGCACTCAACGCTGCGCCAAGGAGAGCCCGACAGGCCCAGAAGAGCGTTTGGCACTACGCGTAGGAAGCCCGACAGGCTTGAGCGCGTGCAAGCACTGCATCCAGGAGAGCCCGACAGGCCTGAACGTGTTCATGCACTGCACCTTGGGCAGAAGGGACCCGACAACACGTTTAGGTGCTGCGCCTTCACTAGAAGCCCTCCTCCACCTGCAAATTGCCAAAAAATGATGAAAGGACACCTCCAAGCTGCATCCAAGGACCTACAAAGACGTTGAAATTTGGTAGGTGGATGTTTTTTCTTTGCCCTCCAATAGATTTGATGATTTAATGGTTAAAGGAAATTGGTCAAACCCTAATGACTAGAAACCCTAAGCCCTCATGAAAAAAGCCTTGTTTTGACCTCCAAGCATGAATTTATCAGTTTTCACTCCTCCTACCAAGTTTCAGAAGCAGGCCTAAGGTTGTTTAAAGACAGCAGAATCAAAATGTCAGGAGAAGGAGGAAATGGGAGCAGTGAGGAATGCCAAGTGCCTAAGAGACAGAAATACAGAGGTGGAAAAGTCAATAGATTTGAACCCCAAGACACTGTGGAGCTTAATACTTCTCCCATGATTATCACCTATTTCCAAAATGTAGGGTGCTTTAAATTTTGTGAAAAGGTCCAACAAGTGCAAAGTCACCCAGAGCTCACTAGGTTTTTCATCCTCAACCTACACAATAAACAAGTAAATCTTGCAGGGTTAGATTTTGAGCTATCATCAGATGCCATTGCCCATGCTACATGCATACCCAATGTTGGTGAAAAGTGGTTCAAAAGAGAAAAGTTGGACATAAGCTGCTATGAGCCATTTCTCAAACCTAGGTACAAAGAGGGCTGCAAACCTATTTTCCCTTTTTCACACCTATTGGAGAGGTATGCACCCTTAATGAGGTTCATCATGAAATATTTTACATGTGAGGTGAGATATTCTAGGCTCTAATCCCACCATATCAGATTACTCTTGCATTTTACTAGGGTTAAAATGCTTCATTTACCCTACTACCTGTATAGGAGTATTGACAAGATGTTTTCTGTTGTCTGAAGGAGGAAATTTTCCCAGCAAATGCATAGTTTGTTCCACCACTCCTTGATCAAGATGGTTGTGATACATCAGTTGGAGCAAAAGGGAATACCATGGGAGGTGTTCATTACTCATGAGGTCTTCACCAGCCCACAGCCCCATCATTAGCCAAATTTACCCTCATCATCTCATCCTCCTCCCTCCATGCCTCATCATCTACACATGTATCCTCTCCTCAAGGAAACCTCCCTTCCTTAGCCTCTGCCAGTGCATAAGATCAAGAAGGAAATGGCAGTGAACAAGCTAGTGACCATGAAGATGATAACAATGAAGACATTGAAGAGGCTGAAGACAGCATAGGCACAAATGAAGAAAGCATCAGTGAGGGAAAGGATAGCAAGGAAAATGGCAACAGTGGCACCAAGGATCAAAATATCAAATAATACAGTCATGACAGTCATGAAAACAGTGAAAATAGTGAAGCTCTTAGTGATGAAGAGGCTGATAGTGAAAATGAAGATCACAGTAATGATGAGGCAAGCAGCTACAATGAGGAGCAAAATGAAAATGCAGAAATCAGTGCAAATATAGAGGAGAACAAAAATCATGATGATGATGAACAAGATAAATTCAGTACAAAGGATAGTGCAGAAATCAGTGAAGAGACCAACAATGAGGTTGATGTTGAAGGCAATGAGGTGTGCAGCAGTCAAGGTAATAAGGAGGAAGACATGGAAACAAATGATGGCAACCATGATCAAGACACTGAAATGATCACAATCAAACTTCTTCCATTGACATATCAAAGAGGACAAAGGCTTGTGTTTGCTGCCTCTAAAAGGCAAGGGACCATGCCATCCACCTCAACTAAGAAGCTTGACAAAGGCAAACAAAAGATCAAAGAAGAAGAAGAAGATAAACATGAGGTTGAGACAGAGTTTTAAATCATTTATATTGACAATGATGAGTAAAATGAAGAAAGGATCTCAAACTTTCTCCTCCAGAACAAAAATTCCCTAATTGAAGACCTCCAAACAAATCTAGATAGGTCCAAGAGTGTGAATGATGTCCTTGAGATGGAGAACATGCAGCTAGGGGCACAAAATGACATTTATGAGGCTAGAGCAATCAAAGCCTGGAAAGAAGCTCAAACGGCACAGGTAAAGCTGGAGGAATTCATGGGAACCTATGAGGAAATTGAAGATGAAGAAGGATGGTCTAGAAGGAGACCAAGAACCATCGGTTTGAAAAAGGCCTTGGAAAAACAAAGAGAACAAGAATCAGCCTTGGTAGAGGAGCTCCCTCTAAATGAGTTGCTTGCCATGGAGATAGAATATGATCGGGAGACTTGGCTAGAAAGAGAAAACATACACTTCGAGGAAAAATTGGAGAAAGCCAATAAGGATCTTGATCTCCAAAGGAAGATGACCAAGCATTATGCCCAGAGAAACCAAGTTGCAAGGGCTAAGCTAAAAAACGCCCATGCCAAAATACAAACACTCAAAGAGTCAAAAGACCAAGAAAACCTTGGAATCTTGGTTGAAGCTTCTCTACAGGCCTCTCAAACCCCATAAGGAAGGTATCCACCAATTTTGGGAAAATTTTGACAAATTTTGGTTTTTTGCAAATTTGAGGCCTCTAAGCGCAGCACCTTTGGTTATACACTTTCACCTCAGGCATCCTCAGGAGGAAAGATTTGAATTTTTGGAATCCTAAGCTCAATTACAACATGCTCACCAAATTTCAGAGCATTTGGAGCATTTTAGGTCCCTCAAAAGGCTGAAAAACACCTCATTTTTCACCTTTCTGCCTTATTTTCAGGCCTGGCGCTGCACCTAGAACAGCTTTGGGAAATTTAATTTTTGGATAGGTTAATGGAGCTCAATCATAAAACCAAGGGAATTTTTTGAAATTAGACTCGCGGGCTTTCCAACGAGCCATCATGGAGCAAATTCCGACACCGGGAAGGGCATCAAAACTTGGCTACAAGTGGACCCAGTTTTTCCCATGCAAGCGCTACGCGTTCAAACCTCTGTGCTGCGTTTTTGGCCAAAAAGTTAAAAAAACACACTCATTTATGCAAAAATGATATTTTAGTGTTTTTTGGGGCAAATCACTCCAAACTTAGGTGCTAAGAGTTATTTTTTCATTTATTTCATGAGATATTTTGTGTCTTGGGCCTTGCATGGTCTCTTAGACATAAATGACATTTATGGATGTTTTTGACATTTTCAAACCCTATTTAGGGTTTTTACCATCCTTTTTTAGATAAATAGAGCATGAGGTCCTTATTGTAAAAGGTTGGCATTTGATGACTCTTGGGAGCAATACATAGTTTTTTGGAGATTGAAGAGAAATTGCTGTTGTGGAATTTGTGGATCGCTTGTTTTGATTGATGATGGAGAAGGCTTGCTTGGAGGATCCCTGAGCTTGGTTAATGGTGATGTGATTATATTCAGTTCCTTTTTTCTTATTTATCATTGTGTTCCATCCTTCTATATTGCAATAGAACAAAGGTTTTAGACTAAGAAATGTTTTTCAAAGGCACCTTAGCTTTGTTTGTTCTTAACTGCCTCTATGGTTTCCTCTGTTAGGTCAATTTAGAGAATTATTAGTTGCTCTCTAGACCCACCCAAGCTTGTTTATCTTATGAATGATTCAATACAGTAGATATCAAAGATGTTTTTATGGTCAGCCCTGCTTGTTTGATGTCACTAAAACATTCTTCTTGAGATCTTTCTTTGAAGTACCACTAATTAGGGTTTTCCAAAGAGGCTATGTTTCAATCATACCCTTTGTCCATGCTTGAAAGGTTGATTTGGAGATATTTATGGCTATGATCAATGATGTTTAGGAGTTCCCTCTTCTTTGATTTAATTTATATGTTTATATTAAATGTTTTCTTAACCTTGAAGGTGAAATCACTAGAAGTTAAATAAGTTTCTTGCCTTCTATATTTCATTGGATTGTTTGTCTTAAATGCTTATTTGCTTGAGTTTAATCAAAGAGTTATTGGTGAGCCTTGTCTTATAATTACTTCTTTATGCTAAATAGTGTTGAAGACCCTGCTTGTTAAATTATTTTACAAAGGATTCTTAATTTCCCTTTGCCCTATTTTGCTCACAAACTTGATGTTCATTTCATCTCACACAAACCTTGAAAATCCAGTTGACCATGTTAGATTTTCCCTGTGATGCACCCTGATTCATTGTTGAACTTTCCAAGACTTTTATTTATTCCATAGCCCAATGACTTGAATATTTCCTCACTCCATCTATTCTACTTGATCATCTACCCAACCAAAACAAACAAACAAACCCTAAACTTAACACCTAACCTAAAATAAAACACTAAAAGTAAAAAATTTCACATCCTTTGCACAAAATAGTGAGAACCCTCTCTGAGTCTAGGAAGGCTAGGTCCTAGGACTCCAAAGACTGGTCTGATGTTACCCTGTGCATTTGTTATCACCAATCTAACAAATCACGGGATCCTAACATAATGGCGATCACGGTGGGACGTTCAGAGTAAATGATATCCTAGACATCCTTAAGACCTTAGAAAACCACAAACTTCCTTATATTGGCATTTAGTTGTTGATGGTGGAAAACAAGAACATCCTTAAAATAGTAAACATCATCCACCTGGTGACTCCACTGGTCTTCAGTAGCCCTATTGACCCCACTAGTTCTCATAGACTCTCCTAGGATTGCATTAATCATGTTGATGGTGGATAGCAAAGTTGAAACCCTCCACCTTGCGACTCCATAATTCTCAATAGACTTAAAGACTCCACTAGTAGAAGATTCTAGACTGGTTGAAAAGATGCAGTGACCCTTTTTTATTAATCAAATATGGATCCAATAATACAATGAAGATATGACCCAATGAGTAGATATCACATCCCTGGATTCCCACACAAATTGCCTCAGATAAATTGGGACAAAAACTTGCCTATGTTTCAAGATGAAAAGTTTGATGATCCTTTGTTACACCTCATCAAGTTTCATATCCATTTATGGGGGTTAAAATTTGAATGGCATGAGGACTGCCTTATGAAGATTTTCATGCGAACATTAGAAAGGAAGTCAAGGGAATGGTATGAGAGTATAAGACCTAGTAGCTTGTTTTCCTTAAAGGATATCCACAAGGAATTTTATGAGCATTATAAGCAAAATTCCCCATCTTTATCATTGGCTGAAAATTGTTGTGATCAATCTCAAGATATCATAAATTACCTTATAGATGGTGATGAAGATTTAGGAAATTTGCATCCTGAAGATCTCTTAGCAGCAGTCCATGATTTTCATTCTCAAGATAACTATCATGACAGCTTAGAGGAGTTATTTGAGGAAGAAACAAATCAAGAAATAGAAGAAAACCCACAGGATCTCTCTGAAGGCACAAGTGATGATTCACCATCCCTTCTAGGTGAGGCTCAAGAAAACATTCAGCCTCAAAATCAGCCTTCACAAGAGAAAGAGAACTGTTGTACTTCTATCCAAAGAAAGAGAAAAATGCCTCCTCTTTTGACTAAAGAGGAAATAAATCAGATGCTAAACATGCAGCCACCCTCTAAACCTTCATGTGAACAAAACATTTATGTTCATTCTCCTGCTAATCTCGTCTACCATAAGTCAGAAAGTGAACTTGTAGATCAATTAAAAGAAGAACAAACTGATAATCTAATATGTTTGATCAATCTGATGATGATGTTCTCCAAAAAAAAGCTAACCTCGCAGAGCCATCAGCAGTTGGTTTGTGGGAGAAAGATATGTTTCATCAACTTGGAAACAATAGTCGGCCAATACATATCATCTATGACACTAATGAGGAAAGCCTTGAAAATTTCGAAGTAAATGAGGGATCTCTGACTCTTTGCTCTACTTCATTTCAGTCTATCAGAAATAACTTTCATGTAATTGGAAATTAGCAGTCTTTTAGTTTTTATGTTGAGGTTGAGGAGGATGATGAACTTCTTGAGCAAGTTGTCAATGAGAAGAAAATTTCCATGAAATGGTTGAGGAAATCATTTGGGACATGGAATCCTCCTTAGCTCCAGATTTGCAGCCACCAAGTTCCATTGAATTACAAATTGTAGATGAAGGCTTAGAAATTGATAATCACATGAGAGTTGTTGCACTACCTTCTCGGGAAGATTTATTGCTAAAGACTGCTCCTGCTCATCAACATGATAACCTTCACACAGATTTTAGCTTACTAAATCAAAATACATCAGGTTTGTTGCAGGATAAAATTGCAATATATGATGAGGCTACCAGCATACATGATCACGAGGAAGAGATGGGGTTTCTAGTTCAAAAAAACCCCAAGCATAGCCAAGTGTAAGAAGGAGTAGTCCTGAATAAAGTCTATTTTGCAAATCCTCTAAGTCGGGTATTATTCCAAGATCCCTTTGTTGTTTTCTTAGAAATATTGGAGGAGGGAGTGAAATATGTCAGAAATAGTTTGTTCCAAGGTTTAAATAATATTGTAGGCACTAATGTTCAAAAACAAGTGAGGTGTAAGTGGCTTTTCTATTTTGTCAGCACACTCAAAGAGTTGAACAAGGATCACTCATGGAATCATTTTCTTGAGTGGTTATATTGGAAAAGTGAGCTCACCAAATGAATGTACATCATATGTAAAGTTAGATTAGGATAGATAGGCGCAAATAAGCTCATCCTTTGAGCATCCTTTTAGTTTTAGATTGTTTTGAAAAATGAAAACACAAAAACAGATAAAAAATAAAGAAAAAGGGGGCAGATGAAAAGAATAGGTACAACCCCATACCCAAAAAAGAGTATTGTTGAAAATGTGCAAGTCTAAATGCCACTACTTGTTAAGAAAAACATTCTTGTTCAATCATCTAGCCTAATCATGGTTGAACATGTTTTGAATTTCTGCTAATAGGTTAGTGAAAAAAGGCTTGTCAAATAATTTAATCTTGACTTATCAGTAGGAATAGATTAGGAAGAAAAGATGTTGGTTCTCAATGCTCAAATCTGAACCAAAGAGAAAGATAGGGATGACAAAAAAATGATGAAACACAGCCCTCATACTTTCTATTTTTGTTTGTACAAAAATAATGTTTGTGTGCAACTTGTCCCAATGCCACAGCCCATGGTAAATCAGATAGCTTAATCCTGGTTTAAATCATGTTTTCAATTTCATGTCAATAGATTAGAGAATGAAGTCTATCAAACAGCTTAATCTCGACAGATAAATAGTCTAAGCAAAGAATAAGAGAGTTCACTAGCATAATCTGAACTCTTGGAAGTGATAAGGGTACAAGTAGATAGTTTGTTTTGCTTTCAAAAGAAAAAATAATGTCAAGGGTTTGCTATTCCAAGTGCACCCATAAGAAGAAAAAAGCATAGGAAAAGATATAATGGGTAGGTAGAGATGAGGTTGAAGCAAACATGCCTTTCATATTTTGAGATCACGGCTTCAAGAGAAACATCGGCAAATGAAAGAAGAAAAATCTGCCCAATGAATGAGGCACTGGTCTTCATAAACTCATAGATTTGATATCTAAAGTTCTGGACACCTCCTGAAAAGGAGCTTCCCTCCCCAAGTGGAGCCACTGTTAGTCATCAGTAATTTTTTCTATTTTGTATATGACTAAATAATTGTCCTAGATTTCTAAAAACAATATTCATGAATATTGTGAGTTTTAGAAATCTCACTGCCTTCATTATACTTAAAACAAAATTTTCACTATTTTACTACTCCACCATTCCCTGGTTAGACTACCACTCCTAAAAGACCCCTCATGGGCTCATGCCACTCATATTTATCCTATTTTCCCACCCATAACCTCAGCACTCTATTTTTCCTTTACCTCACCCCTCCACTTGCCAACTAGGATTACCAATCAGCCTACTCTTTCCCATGTTCATCAATTGCCTCAAGCATTGATGGTCCCAAAACTATCTATGTAGGCTCTTTAGATAAATAAAGTACATTGGATCTTGGATCTTCAATACATCAGTTTGTCAAAAACTCTATTTTTCATACTTGAAGACCCCAAGCAAAGCTTTCAGTCAAAGGACAAGTCAAAGGAGTTTTCCAACAGGTCACTAGGGTTTCATTGGTTGTAGGGTTATCCTTGGTGTTTCGAAGCACTGATTTTCATATGATAGAAGCTTAATCAAATTTAAAATAAGGTCAGCACCTATTTTTCCAAGATAGATCAGAAAAATCTCCAAGGAAGATCACCTTATCAAGTTCAAGTTCTGTAAAAGTAAATTGTTCATTTTGACATTTCTACAGGAGTGTCCAGGTGACTATCAGCAAAAATTGGTAAGCTAAGAGGCCTACTCCTCATTAAATATATACACAAGAAAATGGAGGAGGAAGCAGCTTATGTTCAAGAAAAATAAGGGTTCCTAAGCCTGATTGGGCCAGCAGTGCGCCAAGAAAAGATCCAATGTAGCAAAACACATGGAGGAGACACACCAAATTAACCAAATATGGAATATGTTTCTTAGAAATTATAAATGAAAAGGGGAAAAAGGTGAGGTGAACTGAACAGAAATTAATGAAATTGAAAGGGATATCTAGAACATAGAAGACAACACTAATGATTCTTCTCAAACAGCCCTGAAACCTAAGGTTTTGGAAAGATGGTCAAGGGAGGTAAAGTGAAGCTGTTAGGCCTCCATGATGACAGCAGAAGGAAGGTTTGAAGAAACTGTGTAGGTGACTTACAGAGTTTGCCTAGGTAAAGTGTCTCACTGCCTCAAAAGGAAGAGAATGTAAAGAGTATCAGTGAAAGAAAGGTCAAGCTCCCATTTTCAGTCATTTACACTTAATGATCAAAGGAATAAAAACATAAGGTTAAGCTCCAAGATGGAAGACAAAACAGATTATAAGGTTGCTACTGTGTGACCAAATATGTCAAAAACCAAGAACATCAGAAAAGGCTAAATCAGTATGTCATGTAACCTGCATATCAGAAGTGACTAAAGAGGAGGTAGCATACATGATTGTGAAGACTATGGTACTTGTCAAAGATGGATTTATCATGCCTAAAGATCGGTGAGAAAAATGAAAACAAGTTCCTCAGTCACCCATCAAGCAAAAGGCAATTTAATCTCTAAGGTAAGAACACAGAAGTTTTAAAGATTTTTCCACCATGCAAGTGCCTGAGGTTTTCAAAGTGATTTTAGCATGCTCCGAAGATTAGAGGGAAGAGGGTCACTTCAAGGTTTTCATAGCACTTATTGACTGAAAGTAGTGGAAAGGCATGAACAAGCCAAAATAAAGTAAATCATGTGACTCAAACAAACATCTGCAGAGCAAGTGTTAAAGGCATCAATAGGCCAAAGGAAGTCAAAATTCACCATGTCAGCAACTTGAAGAGCAACAAAGAAAAATGGTTAGAAGGGGAAAAGACCATTTTTATTTTTTTAAGTCACCTACTACAAAAAGTCAAAAGAATATCAGTGAAAGTGATAAAGAGACTAAAAACATTAGCAAAGTGGGTTTTTCTATATTCAATTTATCTCCCTAAACTATAAAGGGCATTTTTTACCATTCACTAAACTCATTGTGCACATACGATGACAGCTAGAGCATCCAAGAGGCAAATTTGAGAGTTTCAGTGAAACATTGAACCAGTTGCCCAGTGTTATGCATTTGTGCAGGCACTACACTTTCAACGCTCAGCGCTACGCGTTCGGGAGTTTTTACAGTGTAAATTTACACTGCGCTACGCGTTCAAGAGAACACGCTGCGCATTCAGATGGGCGCTACCTATTCGCCCAGAATTTCCCGGCAGACATACTGAACGCGCCCGGCACTGCGCCCAGGAGATCCCGACAGGCCCAGAAGAGCGTTCGGCGTTGTGCGTAGGAAGCTCGACAGGCCTGAGCACGTGAAGGCGTTGTGCCCAGGAGAGCTCGATAGGGATGAACGCGTTCAGGCACTATGCCTTGGGCAGAAGGGACCCGACAACATGTTCAGGCGTTGCACCTTCACCAGAAGCCCTCCTCCACCTGCAAATTTCCAAAAAATGATGAAAGGACACCTCCAAGCTGCATCCAAGGACCTACAAAGATGTTGAAATTTGGTAGGTGGATGTTTTTTCCTTGCCCTCCAATAGATTTGATGATTTAAAGGTTAAAGGAAATTGGTCAAACCCTAATGACTAAAAACCCTAAGCCCTCATGACAAAAGCATTGTTTTGACCTCCAAGCAAGAATTTATCATTTTTCACTCCTCCTACCAACTTTCACAAGCAGGCCTAAGGTTGTTTAAAGACAACAGAAATTAAAATGTCGGGAGAAGGAGGAAATGGGAGCAGTGAGGAAGGCCAAGTGCCTGGGAGGAAGAAACACAGAGGTGGAAAAGTCAATAGATTTGAACCCAAAGACACTGTGGAGCTTAATAATTCTCCCATGATTATCACCTGTTTCCAAAATGTAGGGTGCTTTCAGTTTTGTGAAAAGGTCCTACAAGTGCAAATTCACCCAGATCTCACTAGGTTGTTCATCCTCAACCTACACAATAAACAAGTAAATCTTGTAGGGTTATATTTTGAGCTATCATCAGATGACATTGCCCAGGGTATAGGCATACTCGATGGTGGTAAAAAGTGGTTCAAAAGAGCAAACTTGGACAAAAGCTGCTATGAGCTATCTCTCAAACCTGGGTACAAAGAGGGTTGCAAGCCTATTTTCCCTTTTTCACACCTGCTAGAGAGGTATGCACCCTTAATGAGGGTCATCATGAAATATTTTACATGTGAGGGGAGATATTCTAGGCTCTACTCCTACCATATCATATTACTCATGCATCTTACTAGGGTTAAAATGCTTCATTTACCCTACTGCCTGTATAGGAGTATCGACAAGATGTCTTCTGTTGTCCGAAGGAGGAACTATTCCCAACAAATGCAGAGTTTGTTCCACCACTCCTTGGTCAAGATGGTTGTGCTACATCAGTTAGAGGAAAATGCAATACCGTGAGAGGTGTTCACTACTCATGAGGTCTTCACCAACCTGCATCCCCATCATCAGCCAAATTTACCCTCATCATCTCATCCTCCTCCCTCCACACCTCCATCACCTCCTACTGACCATGCCTCATCATCTACACATGTATCCTCTCCTCAAGGAAACCTCCCTTCCTCAGCCTCTCCCAATGCATCAGATCAAGAAGGAAATGGCAGTGAACAAGCTAGTGACCATGAAGATGATAACAATGAAGACAATGAAGAGGCTGAAGACAACATAGGCACAAATTAAGCAAGCATCAGTGAGGGAAAGGATAGCAAGGAAAATGGCAGCAGTGGCACCAAGGATCAAAATATCAAAGAATACAGTCATGACAGTCATGACAACAGTCATGACAGTCATGAAAACAGTGAAAATAGTGAAGCTCTTAGTGATGAAGAGGCTAATAGTGAAAATGAAGATCATAGAAATGATGAGGCAAGCAACTACAGTGAGGAGAAAAATGAAAATGCAGAAAGCAGTGTAAATACAGAGGAGAACAGCAATCATGATGATGATGAACAAGATAAAGGCAGTACAAAGGATAGTGCAGAAATCAGCGAAGAGGCCAACAGTGAGGCTGATGTTGAAGGAAATGAGGTGAGTAGCAGTCAAGGTAATAAGGAGGAAGACATGGAAACAAATTATGGCATCCATGATCAAGACACTGAAATGATCACAATCAAACCTCTTCCATTGACATATCAAAGAGGACAAAGACTTGTGTTTGTTGCCTCTAAAAGGAAAGGGACCATGTCATCCACCTCAGCTAAGAAGCTTGACAAAAGCAAACAAAAGATCAAAGAAGAAGGAGAAGATTAACATGAGGTTGAGAGAGAGTTTGAAATAATTCATATTGACAGTGACGAGGAAAATTAAGCAAGGATCTCAAACTTGCTCCTCCAGAACAAAAACTCCCTAATTGAAGACCTCCAAGCAAATCTAGATAGGGCCAAGATTGTGAATGATGTCCTTGAGATGGAGAACAGGAAGCTAGGGGCACAAAATGCCATTTATGAGGCTAGAGAAATGAGAGCCCAGAAAGAAGCTCAAAGGGCATAGGTAAAGCTAGAGGAATTCATGGGCACCTATGAGGAAAGTGAATATGAAGAAGGACAGTCCAAAAGGAGACCAATAACCATGGGTTTGAAAAATGCCTTGATAGAACAAAGAGAACAAGAATTAGCCTTGGCAGAGGAGCTCCCTATAGATGAGCTGCTTTCCATGGAGATAGAATATGATCGGGAGCCTTGGCTAGAAAGAGCAAACATACACTTGGAGGCTAAATTGGAGAAAGCCAATAAGGATCTTTATCTCCAAAGGAAGATGACCAAGCATTATGCCCGGACAAACCAAGTTGCAAGGGCTAAGTTAAAAAAGGCCCATGCCAAAATACAAACACTCAAAGAGGAAAAAGACCAAGAAAACCTTGGAATCTTGGCTGAAGCTTCTCTACAGGCCTCTCAAACCCCATAAGGAAGGTATCCACCAATTTTGGGAAAATTTTGACAAATTTTGGTTTTTTAAAAATTTGACGCCTCTAGGCGCAGCACCCTTGGCGCTATGCTTTCACCTCAGGCATCCTCAGGACGAAAGCTTTGCATTTTTGGAATCCTCAACTCAATTACAACATGCTCACCAAATTTCAAAGCATTTGTAGCATTTTTGGTCCCTCAAAAGGCTAAAAAACACCTCATTTCTCACCTTTCTGCCTCATTTTCAGGCCTGGCGCTGCGCCTAGAGCATATTTGGGAAATTTACTTTTTGGATAGGTTAATGGATCCCAATCAGAAAACCAAGGGAATTTTTGGAAATTTTACTCAGCAAGATTTCCAACGAGCCATCACAGAGCAAATTCTGACACCGGGAAGGGCATCAAAACTTGGCTGCAAGTGGACCCAGTTTTTCCCGTGCAGGCGCTACGTGTTCAGACCTCTGTTCTGCGTTTTTGGCCAAAAAGTCAACAAAACACACTTATTTATGGAAAAATGATATTTTAGTGTTTTTTGGGGCAAATCACTCCAAAGTTAGGTGCTAAGGGTTGTTTTTGCATTTAATTCATGAGATATTTTGTGTCTTGGGCCTTGCATGTTCTCTTGGACATAAATGACATTTATGGATGTTTTTGACATTTTCAAACCCTAGTTGGGGTTTTTTCCCTCCTTTTCTAGATAAATAGAGCATGAGGTCCTTATTGTAAAAGGTTTCCATTTGATGATTCTTGGGAGAAATACATAGTTTTTGGAGATTGAAGAGAAATTGGTGTTGTGGAATTTGTGGATGGCTTGTTTTGATTGATGATGGAGAAGGCTTGCTTGCAGGATCCCTGAGCTTGGTTAATGGTGATGTGATTCTATTCAGTTCTTGTTTTCTTATGTGTCATTTTGTTTCATCCTTCTATATTGCAGGAGAACAAAGGTTTTAGACGAAGAAATGTTTTTCAAAGGCACCTTACCTCTGTTTGTCCTTCACTGCCTCTATGTTTTCCTCTGTTAGGTCAGTTTAGAGAATTCTTAGTTGCTCTCTAGACCCACCCAAACTTGTTTATCTTATGAATGATTCAATACAGTAGATATCAAATATGTTTGTATGGTTAGCCCCGCTTGTTTGATGTCACTAAAACATTCTTTTTGAGATATTTCTTTGAAGTACCACTAATTAGGTTTTGCCAAAGAGGCTATGTTTCGATCATACCCTTTGTCCATGCTTGAAATGTTTTTTTGGAGATATTTATGGCTATGATCAATGATGTTTAGGACTTCCCTCTTCTTTGATTAAATTTATATGTTTATCTTAAATGTTTTCTAACCTTGAAGGTGAAATCACTAGAAGTTAAATAAGTTTCTTGCCTTCTATATTTCATTGGATTGTTTGCCTTTAATGCTTATTTGCTTGAGTTTAATCAAAGATTTATTCGTGAGCCATGTCTTATGATTACTTATTTATGATAAATATTGTTGAAGGCCCTTCTTGTTAAATTATTTTACAAAGGGTTCTTAATTTCCCTTTTCCCTACTTTGTTCACAAACTCAATGTTCATTTCATCTCAGACAAACCTTGAAAATCCATTTGACCATGTTAGATTTGCCCTTTGATGCACCCTGATTCATTGTTGAACTTTCCAAGACTTTTATTGACTCCATAGCCCAATGACTTGAAGATTTCCTCACTCCATCTATTCTACTCGATCATCTACCCAACCAAAACAAACAAACAAACCCTAAACTTAACAACTAGCCTAAAATCAAACACTAAAAGAAAACAAGTTCACATCCTTTGCAAAAAATAAAGAGAGCTCTCTCTGAGTCCAGGAAGGCTAGGTCCTAGGACTCCAAATACTGGTATGATGTTACCCTGTGCATTTGTTCTCACCACTCTAACAAATCACGGGATCCTAACACCTTCATCTTCTCTTCCTTTGTCTCAGAAAAAACCAATATATCTTGGAACTGACAGAGAAACTCTTCCATACGGACACATGAGTATTGAAGAGATCCCTCAAGAAGAGCATCCTCCTTCTACTCCTCTTCATTGGGAAGGAATTCATTTTTATCAAACCGATCCTCTTCCACCTCTTCAACCTCCCACACAATCTCCTTTACATGATTCTTTGGTCCTATCCGCGAATCTTTCACGAAAATATTCAGTGGTAATTTTAACCATGGCTTGAATTGTTTTGAACTCCCAATTTGTGTCCACCACTATGGTTGAGACATCAAGTGTCTCTTCCTCATTTGTGTTCGTGATATCACCAAAAAATTATTTGTATGGTGGCCCATCCATCTCATCTGGTTATCAGTAATTATTTGGTACCTTTTCTAGTGTGGCTTCGAGTTCTTGGAACTCTCACATGTCATGTAATTCGGGAATAATGTCTGGTACTTCTCTTATTAATTCTACACAATATTTTCCTCTTCCTCTGACTACACCTACAATAGAGCAGCAGGTTGGTCCTTATATTAGTGGAAAAATCTACCTCAACATCCTCACTCTCCTTATGTTGGGTACCTTCTGTTAGTGCAAAGAGTCTCTCCTTGACTGCATAAGGAGTAATCCTTTTACATCATAGTTCATTTAAAATTTCAAAAGGGTTGTTTGAGTGGTGGGATGGCTTCTCAAAATTTTCGAAATTATTTTTATATTATTTAAGAATTTCATTCATTTGGCAAGTTGTGCCAAGTATAAATTGTGTGGTTAAATTGGTAGTATAGGGAGCAGGGTGTAAAAATGAAAGAAGATGGATAGTTGTTACCTATTCTAGGAAATATTCCTATCTTAAATCAGTCACACAGCTATGATGATGGTTGTTTACACAAACTATGTTTATGCAAATCAAACAAAATTCGAAAATAGATTTACTTGTATAAAGTATTCCACAAATCCTTTATGAGATATTCATTAACATGTTCTATAACACACATATAATTTGCAGAAGACTGAAAGTAGATAAATTATTGTTAAATGCTTTAACATTTTCTCACTCACACCTTACTAGTTGTTGCAATTCATATTTTAGAAGAAATTAACAAATAAAGGAGACACACCACACATTAGATGTTCCTTGAGTCACAAAATCCTCCAGCATGAAGCAAAGGCTTTTTTATTATATTAAGTCTTAAGGTAGACCAACATCCAACCTGGAAATGGTATTTACAAATGGTATATATAGCAAGAGAGGCACCAACTCCATCTCTTCTAAAAAGAAGGAAAACATTACTCCTAACATTATATAGGTTTAAAAAGACATTACAGCCATATTCCATCGAAATCTAAAAGAATGGATATATGTAAAAGAAAGAAGAGAAGAAATCTGGGCTGAAATGCTAAGTGTGTTGTCATGTTGCGCATTTTTTTTATTGATGTGTCTCCTTATGTATTTGGTCTTTGAATAATCGTGTAGCTCCATTTAATAAGACCTCCAACAACCTCATAACCACCTTTCACCATCACTTGTTATATCCATTTGGTTATGGGTTCTTATCCATCCTTAACTGGCTCGGGCATTTTGCTGACAGGTGTCAAAATTCAGTTAAAACAAGTGCTACTGAAAATTCTGGTAAAAACTTGTCACTGTGAAAAAACTGGAATGCTATCGGAATTTCTGGTAGCACTCTGTTTCTTTTTCAAAAGTACATATAAAATTTTGAAAACCCTATATTCTTTGACATCTTAAGTTGTTGTTCAAAATTGTGATTGATAAGCAAAAAGGTGTTTGTATCAAAAAACCTTTTTACCTGCCTTCTATGTGAGTTGCAACTTCAGCAAGCTTATCCAATTTTGTCTTGTTGTAAGTAGCTGATATGGATCTGGTTGTTCTTGTGGTTGCTTCCTTGACAATGGCTTTCTCCTCCTTAAAACCGTTTTGTATCTTTATTTTCTTTGAGGGCTTTGAGTGTTGCTATGAAGGGGTTTTGTTTTTATTTTTCTTCATGGATTTCTTTGTCTTTGATCCTTAATATTTACCTTCAATATCAATGACCTCTGTCATTAGGCTTGGATTATGTAGAGCCTTAGACTTAAGCCTAAACTTGTTGTTGTCTCTGGTATGTGTCTTTCTAGTGCCAGCAACAGGTTTGGCTTCTTCTTTCTTCTTCTCACAGTCGATCTCATATCCAGCATCCTTGAGGAGTTCTTCATCTGATTTTGTAGGCTGATATACTTTCTGCATTTTCTGTTGAATATATGCTTCCAGAATTTCTAGTAGCACCTACGCTTTTGATTTATCTATAGTCGCAGTCTTTCCTCTTAGGGATCTGGTGTATACATTAGGAAAAGGAGGAACAAGGGGCACCATTTTCACAGATTTGGGTTTACTTGCTGAGGAACTCTCTACTTTTTCCAACTTTCTCTCAGCCTTAACTACATAAACCTTTTATTTATTTCCCTTGGCCTTCTTATGGATATTCTCTTGTTTGGCCTTTCTCTTTGTTCTTATTTTTGAAGGCTGAGGGTGTGGTTGTGAAACTGGAGGTGTAGGTGTGGGTTGGCTCGCCCTATAAAATAAAAATTGATCCCAAGTTTGGTTTCTCTTCCCTAAATTTTCTTCAACTAGAACCTTGATTAAAGCTTGATGATACAAGCTATACTCTGAAACAACAATGTGAGTTTGGACCCTTGTTGACATCTTTATCAGGATCTTCAACAAGAAATATGGCAGATTTAATGTCTTCATGCCTGAAACATGAAAAAGAAACCTTGTGTTATAGGGGAACACAATTGTACACCTCCTTTCACAAGTGAGGTATATCTTGATAAGCTTAATAGCTTCTGCCCAATCATTCTTAAGATAGCTGCTTGGAATGCCATTGGCCCAATTTGGATCTCTGTGTGCATCCTTGAGGAAACTATTGAGTTCTCCTCCTGTGATAACCTAACCTTTAAACCATATTTCTTCTTCCTATGGAAGGTTAAATTCTTCAACAATGGAGTCTTCTGGAACCTGCAATGTAAGACCATAAAATGTGGCTTCTTGTCCATTGAAAGAGTTTGCAAACTCTTGAGCTACTCCTGAGTGAGAGCTCCCTAACATGGTGCACAAAGAATACCACCCTGACTGGATAAACAGGCTTCTTACCCTCGAATTTTCATCCACTAAGTCTACACCCTATGGCTCAATTCGATTTATTTTCCCACCTGTTTTAGTCATATTCAGAAATTAATGACTTTGTCTCTTGAAACTAATAGTTGGCATAGTTGGAGGAGTTTCACCTTACAAGTGTTGCATGTATTCTCCTCTGAAATCGTGTCTAAAATCCAGAATCCTCCTCAAAATATGACTCAAAACAATTCGATCTCCAACAGCTAAAATATCAAATGACAATGCTCCTGCTTTTTTGGTGGTTTTCAAAAAAAAAATATGGTTCATCACCCCATGAAAATTGACCTTAATTATGGAAAATATCACTCTTTGTGATGTGCACCATGTGATAGCAATAATTACCTTCAGTTAGCTGCATATTTTCGTATGGAGAGCTACAAATGGCTTGAGACAAGTGGATCTATGACTGGCAGTCACCTTCGTTGTCTTGTTGATTATTGGCCGAAATTTCCGGCAGCACTTCTGTGCAACCAACCAAACGGTTATTGTGTTAATATTGATGACCACGATCTCCTTCATTCACAAAAACATGTACTTTAACATAATTTTAACTGACTTGGGGTTGACAAGCAGGACAGGATTAACAGTTAAGTGCCTTAATGTAGGTTGACACATCAGCATTATCGTATATCATGACTTGAATTCAACTAGACTTACCGCACACGACACCTATCATGAGATATGAAATATTTATAAATAAAAAAATTGAAGCGTATTTACACTATAACACGTGGCTTGACAAAGGCAGATGCGATTTTTCATTTATTTTTAAAAACAGAGCATGCTTCTGGAATTTCTGGCAGCATCGGAATAAAAAGAAAAAAGGCGGAAACAAGAATATAAAAGACTATCTGAAAATACTAAAACTGATGCTTCCGGAATTTCTAGTAGTGACCATTTTCCTTTTGAAATGTTTTGAAAATTTTCAAAGTTTAATCCTAAAAACAAAGAAATGTGCTAACACCTTCCATTTGGATCGTAGTTTCCTCCATCATCCTCTCCTCCTTTTGCAGGGGGGAAACTTGTTGTTGGTATGCCTCAATATGGTAACCCGCCTAATTATAGCCTGCCTTATACTGGAATGGATGCCAGTGTTTGGAAACCTACTTTACCCATTCAACCTAGTTCATTTTGAGATCGATTTCTAAATCCCCAAACTGCACCATCCTCATAGAAAATTCCTATCTATCCATCATCACCTCAACAAGCTTAAATACATGTGAGCCAACCTTTACAGCCTATTAAAACGGTATTTGGTTCTCCCCAGGTACTACTTAGTAAAACTGTACAAGGTTCCTTGTCTTCTCATTTGCTTGTGCAAGGTACTCCTCAGGTTTCGGTAGGTAAAATTATTTAAAATTTGGCGCAGTCCCAACTGAAACCACCATAACAGGGGGAAATACAAACCTCTATCGGGAAACAGTATGGACCACATCACACATCTTTTCGAGGCCATCAAATCCAGACCCAACCATTCCAGCAGTTTTATCATCAACCTGTGGCTAGGAAGCAAACTCACTTGTATGTTGGTTATCATAATCCTCCATATCCTGGTAACCAGGTTCCCTATTATCAGAACCCTTCTTATCTAGGCATGCAATTACCCATTTCTGAGGCTATTCCTTCTTACCCAAGTCATCCTCATCCAAAATTTAATCGACAGTTTCCTTATGTGGCTACTCTTGATTTACCTGACTTAAATCTACTTGCTAACAACCCCATTGCGTATTCGCCATGGTGGCCAATTATTCCCACCAAGTTTCCTTTTGATATCCCAAAATTAAATGGGAACCTTGGAGAAGACACATCGACGCATGTCATGACATATCATCTATGGCGTTCATCCAACTCCCTCAATGATGATTCCATTCGACTTCATCTTTTCCAACGAATGCTTATAGGTACCGTTGCTAAATGGTATATTGAATTGCCTAGAATTTCATTTCACGATTTCATCACTTTATCCACCACCTTCCTCACACATTTCCAGCTACCCATCAGATACAAAACTGGAACGAAACTATTGACTAACTTCAAAAAATTAGATTCCACTTATATTTCAAATCACATTCATGGGTGGAGGCATTGTCGTCGGTTGGTCAAGGCTTATGTTCCTAATCATTTGTTAGCAGAATGGTTCATCAAATCTCTTTTAGCTCCCATAACAGAAGATGTTGCCAAAGTTGGGGTCGTGACCGAAGAGAAAGTTATTTCTCATGCTCAATATTTAGATATGGTTTATACCCAATCGAGCACGCTCTATGATAAGATATTTAACACTCTGAGACCTTCAAACATTGTTCCCCTTCCACCCGATAAAGAATCTCATGTTGTTGATGGAATTATTGGTTCTTCTAGTTCACAGTCAATGAGTAAACCTTCTGGTATTTCTCTCGTCACTCCTACATAAAGCCCTCAATCCCACTCTCCAACGGGTTCTACTTCTGAGATAAATGACATTTCATCTGATAAAGGAAAGTCTCAATAAGAAACTAGAATCAAGAGGAAAGGAAAAGGTAATAAAAAGAAGGATTCCTCACCACAAGATAAACAAACAAATTCCTCTTCTGATGAGAAATGAAAGCCTCAATACCCATTCTTGATTTGCAATGGGGATCACTTTACACGTGATTGTCCGCACTGCGATGAAGTGAACCATTTTATTAAACCATCCACTATTCCCATAGTGTTGACGACCGGTTTCCTTGTCAGGAGACTCATATGGTTTCCCAAGACCCCTCTTCCTCTAACACGGTTTTGCTGCTTTCCTCTTCAAATTTGATATTCGACGTTTTGTTGGCCACTCAGAATAAATATTATGGTAATGTGAATCCACTGAAGGGTCAAGAAAATGATCAACCTACCAATTTGGCACTGACCTCATCTGATTTTGTTTGACCTCTAGAAAATTACTATCAAGACTCTAAAGGGTGTCATCCATAAGTCTACTTACAACCCTTGTTCAATAGCTTCCCAAAATGATAACGTAGTTGAAGACTTGGCTCAGTCTCCATAAACTATGTCAACCCTTGAGGTGTTGCAAAATTTCCCCACCCAAAAGAACGCCTTGTTGTCAGTTATCGGATGTATGGACCCATCATATTCAAACCTAGTAGTTTTCTCCCATGAAAAATATACCCCTAGACTTCCAGCTCAGTTATATTTTATGATTTAGGTCACTGTCCATGGTAAAAACATCCATCGTTCTATTGTGGACGAGGGAGCCTCGAACTACATAATGTCCATGTCTTGCTGGAAGGATATTGGTTCACCTCAACTAAATCAATCAACCACCACGTTAAAATCCTTTGATGGAAGAACATATAAACCCTACGGGATTTTGAAGAAAAACAAACTCCATTGAAGTATAAGTTATTGAAGGACCTCTTGATTATAATATTCTACTAAGGCGTACATGGGTTTATTTTATGGCTACCCTCTTTCCAACTTACTTCTGAATCACCGCCTTCTCTCACAAAGGCGAGATCATAGCCATAGATCAACTTGAATTTTTTGCCTCTCATTCCAATGTTACCCGAAGTGTCCCTCTCGCAGGGGAAGCTACATTCCTATTAGCATGTTTGAGTTGGATTATTGAAGGATTGATCGCTTATGGGGACTCTTTCACTCCATCCTCCTCCCCCTACCAACTCCCCACCTTCGGTTTCTTATGTCAATATGATATCATCCTCTACAATCCTGGTTGATCCATGGATTGTACTAGGTGAAACTAGCATCCAAATTGTTGGTGACCGAATGTCACTTAGCCCCATTGATAAAGATTAAAAATATATCTACTCGACATGTGCAAACCATAATTTTTCTCCAATCAATTGGTAGATCGATCGCTAGATTATGGCAGGCCCTCTAATCTTTTCTCCAGTATATTCTCAACCGACGAAAGCATCATGGAGATCATGATGTCAAATTTCGCATCGTGGGACGAGCATCATCATCGTTCCTCCTTACCTAATTCCATTAAAAAAATAAAATAAATAAATTCTCGGTGGTTTATACCTACCTAATTTTTCTGAACACTCTATGAATTTCATTTCCATTCATGAGATTGACTCTAAAAAGAACCTCTTGAATATCGAAGAAATGATTCCTCTCGATATTTCAATAAAAATAGGAATAATAAAAAATATTCACATCAAAGCATATTGTTCTTCATCTGAAATCGAGATCTATCGAGCCATTTTTCGTTAGTTTATATATTCCTTTACTTGGACGTATGAAGAGAGGTTAAATATTGACCCAAACATAGTGGTGCACAAAATTAATGATGTATCATAACGCCAAAACCACCTGAAAACGCCTTTGTCTAGTCCATCCTTTGAAGGTTTTCAGGGTAAAATCTGAAATTGAAAAGCTTCTTCTAGTTGGTTTCATATACCTTGTTCCTTTAACCGATTGGGTGTCAAACATTGTCCCTATCATGAAGAAATAGGGCACGATTCGAGTATGTGTTGATTATCGGGATGTTATTCGAGCTTGTCCAAAAGACAACTATCCAACTTCGTTTATTGACCAGATTGTTGATGACTATGCTGGTTGTGAGATTTATTCGTTTATGGATTGATTCTCGGTCTAAAATCAAATCTGAACATTCTCCTGGCAGATCAACCTAAGACAACATTTATCTGTCCCTGGTTTATCTTATTGAAATATCTCATTCAATCTCAAGAACAGAGAGGCCATGTTTCAACGTACGATGGATTACATTTTTCACGACATTGAGCATATTGTACAGCCCTATTTCGACGAAATCGATGCTCATTCTAAGCATCGACTTGATTAACCACTGCATTACGGGCCATTTTTCTCCATTGTAGGCATTACAACATTCAAATTAACCTGCACAAATGTGTTTTCTCTATCGGTTATGGTCGAATCCTTGGTTTTGTTATTTCAAAACAAGGAATTCATATTGATCCTCTGAAATTCCAGGAAATCGTTGATTTACCTATGCCTTCTACCCTCGTTCAATTACAAAGACTCCAAGGGAAAGATAACTTCCTGATGAGGTTCGTCCCTAATTACATTGATCTGACCAAAGGATTTACTCACTTACTGAAAAAGGGATTCCCTTTTGTTGGGATAACGCTGCACAAAAAGTGTTTGATGCCTTGAAATATGTACTGGTTTGGGCATCTCTCTTATATCCCCCTAACTATTAGTGTGACTATTTCCTATATCTCGTTGTTTCCATCTCTACTATAGCCATGGTGTTGGTCCTGGAAGATGATATCGGGACTGAACATCCAATTTATTAACTAAGTCAAAACCTCAATGATATTCATATTTGGTATACTCATGTAGAAAATTTGTCTTTGGCAGTTGTTCAAGCCATCCAAATATTTCTCCATTACATATTCCTTCAGAAAAATACAGTCATTTCATATTGAAACCCTATGACATATATACTATCAGGTCAATTTCTGTGGGGAAAGTACTCTAATTGGATCGTTATTCTCCAATATTTCGACCTGGAATTCATCAAATCCAATTCTAAGAAATCCCTAGTTTTCGTGGAACTAATGTGCGATCTCCCTTCCCTTGATGTATAATATACATGTGAAGATTCCATCCTCGACAAGTCATTGTTTCTGATTTTGTTATGTGACCTGTGGTGTGGATATTTTCTAAATTATCTCCAAACCCAAAATTTTCGACCTAATACTTCTCGCTTTGAGAAGCGACGTATCCAGTACTAGTCCCGAAATTATGTAATTATCGGTGACACCATTTGTCGTCATGGTATCGATATGATATTACAGAGGTTCCTCACTCTCGAGGAGGCAGAGAAATTTCTTAATGACAGCCATTCAGTGGCACGTGGTAGACATTTATCTGGTTACGCTACCGCAAAAAATATCTTTCGCATCGGTTACTTTTGGCCCACCATTTTCTATGACTGTATCCTTGCAGTCCAAAAGTGTCATTTGTGCCAGATCTACAATAGTAAATTTTGTGCTCAGGCCACTCCATTGCATCTCGTATGACATGTAACCCTCACTAGGTCGGGGGCCATGGTTATATCATTGTCTTTGTTGACTACTTTACTAAGTGGGGCGAAGCAATGCCTAAATTCAACAACACTGGCGAAATAGATGCGTACTTTTTCTTTAATCACGTGATTTATAGGTTTGGTGTTCCGCAAGGCCAATAATTACGGATCATAGGAAGAATTTTCATAATCATATGATGATCGAATTAACTACCAAATTGGGACTTTCTCATGAAAATTCCACTCCCTATTATCCTGAAGATAACGAACATGTTGAAGCTATAAAAATAAATAAATAAATAGTAAAAAAAAATTAAAAATAAAAAATAAAAACTTAAAATCATGCTTCAACAGGTCCACAAATCGTATTAGCATTTACTTTTCTATGTTACCTTATGGACATACTGAACCTCAGTAAGGACTGCTACTGGATTCGCGCCTTTCTAGTTGATTTATGGTCTTGAAGCAATCCTTCCCATTGAATGTGAAATTCCATCATTGAAACTAACTATTGAACTTCTTCCGTCGACCTCCGCAGAATAGGATCATATTTTTCATCTAACTCGTTTGGATGAGACCCAACACGATTCCACTTTAGCCAACAAAGCTCATAAAATACGCATCAAAGCGCAATATGACAAAAGTGTCAAGCCTAGAGTCTTCTCGGAAGGAGATCTGGTACTCTTATATGATCAGGAGGTCGATAAGTTAGGTCTAGAAAAATTCCAGCTTATGTGGTTGGGCCCATACATTTTCAAGCGTTTCCTTGCAAAAGGGGCTTATGAGTTAGTATATCTCAATGAAATTCCTTTGTCACAACCTAGAAATGGGTTCTACCTCAAAAAATAATATGCTTGATCCCATGCGTAGTACATTGTGTACATATTATCTATAGGTGTGTTGAGTGTGTTTTCATAGTTTTTTGTGTTTTATTTTGATCCTTTTTACTTTTGGTTTGCAGATTTCAACCTCTCTCAAACCGTATGTTGGTTATGACGATGGTGCTAGTTGTAGTACTCGGAACCTGTCCTTCGCAGCATGGGCTATCTTTGCTTCAAATGGCAAGCTAGTGAGCATGCAAGGGATATGCATTGGTCGCTCTACTAACAACATTATTGAGTATAACATGGTCGTTGAGATGCTATCTAATGCTATTTCACATGGTATCTATTGTATAGTCATCAGGATTGAATCACAATTCGTAGTACTACAACTCACTAATATTTATTCAGTGAGAAATCCCGCCATCCTTCACATGGTTTTGAGAGTGCGTATTTTGGAGATACATTTTGATTTCATACGATATCAACACATTTCAATAAATATAAACACATTAGCAGATTCCGTAGCTAATTTAGTTTTAGATAGACATTTGCAACGAATGTAAGTAACTTTCAATTCACATCACATCATATTGAAAGCAGAATAGGTACTAGGAAACACTATATATAATTTTAGTTTTACAAAATGTGTGTCGTGAGACACATATGGCTACATCGTCCATAGAAAAAATATATGCAAATATCTAAGTAGATAATTAGTGGTGCTCATGATAAAACAACATTGCATGGGCTATCTTACGTAGTAATCGACCAACACGGCTAGGCAATCCAATAGTGTGTCGCTAAAGTTGCAATGGAAGTTGATCGACCACGGTCTCATCAATCCCATGTGTCAATCCCTCCATGTGGCGCTCTACCTATGATAGGATCTCAGCTGCCTCAAGATCTCGTACTGCATCCTGTCCCACTACATTAACTTGTACTAGTCCCACCCACTGCATCCTCTTGTGAATGTATCTCTGTGCGAGGGAGATATGTAGAACCCACTGTTCGAGCAGGTACAAATTCTCAATGAAAAAAAAGAGTGTAAAACTTTTCAAAAACTCAATGGTCAAAGTATCTTACATGTAGCATCCCATTACTCACCCTCAAGCAGCATGAGTTTGGGATCATCACAGAAATCCATCCCTACGTAAGGATATTAATCGATCACGATGAAATATCTGCGCATCCATTCAAAGGAGGCTAGTGAAAAGTTGATGGTCGATGGACCTACATGTCTAGTCATGTCGTCTATCCACCTCCTAATCCATGGATCCTCAGATTGATGGGCTCGAGTACAATCCGCTGAGGTGGTAGCAATGGTACCCTCTCTAGAGAAAAAGAGACCAAGTTGGCACCATAACTAAAGTTCTTCAACTTCCCCTGTTATATCATCATTTATCACCAACATATACTTGATGACTTATGCATTGGCCTTGGGCAACCCTTCCCTTCAAACTTGGACATATTTCTCAAAAAACAATTTCGTAAAACCCATACGCGACTCTGCCCAGAATTTTCCACGTATACATGCGAGTCCATAGATAGGGAACCGCCTATGCCTTTTAAACATTAAAAATATATAATTTCCCTATTTTAGAGGCGGGTTTTACAGTTTTTCTTGTAACTTAACTACCCCAGTCCATGGCCTAACTATTCCCAACTGCAAAAACTAATTTGAGGGAGTATAAAATACCCTTTACTGAATGGCCTAACGGAGGAAGAGAGAGAGAAATATAGATATTATACATTGTTGGAGCCCTATCCAAGTCTGATATATTCCCTGTGCCTCCTGCACTTCCCAAATATTTTCAGGAAACCCTTGTTTCCTTGAGATGTTCACTCACCCTTTATGACATCCATTGTGCACTACTCTTGGAAGAAGTTTTGAGAGGCTAGGGTTGGACAGATCCAGAGGACGGTATGCTCTAAGTCCCTGGCAAATTTCAGGTGATCTCTCAACATTTGTTTACTGTACATGTCATTAATAACAGAAGTGCCATCTTATTCCTGATTTTTAAGTGTCAATAATATTTTATACATGTGTAATGACCTTAAATTGTTCATTTAATATTGTTTTTAATAGATTATGCATGCTTTTCACTAACATCTAGAACATATATATGTTGTACAACTATGATTTTGTACTTGTTCTTTGCTGGTTTACAGATTTCGGAGCACAAAGAGTTGCAAGGGGTTTTCACCCCGCGGGATCTACTGCAACCGAAGGATATCCAAGTAAGGTTTGAAACTTGTAGTTTCTAGTTTAAAGCATATAATTTGGTTAAGTGAGTCCTTCCTATAATGACATGCCCCTGATCTGTGAAGGTTTATCAACCCAAGACCTTAGGGTAACATTACCTGCAACATCCCCTCCTTTTCTTTAGTAATTTATTCTTTCGACATCCTCGCTCTAGTTGAATATTGTCGACTCTACAAATTCTACTCCATACTACATGTACGATCTACTCGCTACATGTAGAGTCAAGTTGCCTTCCAATATTGCAACAATGAACAAGATCATTCCCAAAGGTAAATGGGTCACATCCTTTATGTTAATCTTCCCATTCCTCATATTAAAGGCTTGAGGTCTACAATAGGTAGCGATATAGTCTTTCACCGTCTCACTGCCACTTCTTCCACCTAGAAGAGAGATGGGGACACTTCACTTTGAGAACCCTATCAGAAAGTAAATATAATCTATCTATATCTCGAGTATATTTTCCCCAAAACTGAATTCTTGTGCCTAAACATCCCATTATTTCACAAGGTATTTCAACAACTCCATTTGCTGCCTCATACCAGGAAGCCATCAGAATTTTAACAACCTGTATTTTTTAAGTACCTGCATGGTAGCAAGGTCATTTGACACATTTAAATATTGTGCTTTGTGTTTTGTTTCTCTCCAAATGAATGAAATTTTGTGTTATTGGGTACCTGAAACATCAAAAAATGATTCAGTAGGCTCTTTCCCATGCAAAATCTGACAAAATTTGAGGCAAAACTAAAAACAAAATTGGATATTTGCACCCAACGCTCCCCAGAACTGTATGACAAAGTGTTGCGTTGGTCCACACATAAGGGTTACGTTGGTCCAGGCCATTTTTTATGAAACCCGAGGGCCTCAAAATCTTGAAAAATTTGCATGAAAACTCAAAAATGAACCATGGAAATATGGAGAAGGGTTTTAGATCCTACACAGATCCAACGACACTCAAAATGGTTCTCTGTATTGTTCACAATCAAATGTAGGAGATCGAGGGAAAATGGGTTCCAAATACTCATTGTTGAAGGTGAAATGTGAAATGGTAAAAATGAAAAGTCATTTTGGATATTTATGGTCATTTTCTCATTATTTTATTAATTTTTAGTATTTTGACTTATATATGCTTCACTTTTACTATGAAATAGGTATCTTTAATCCTTTTTATGATGTTTTGAGCAGATCGACAGCTGTTAGCAGGTTTTTATTATGTTTTAACAGGTTACTTTGATCAAGGAGTATACTTTTATCTCTTTTTCAACTCTATAAACCAACGAAAAAGGAAACCCATGGAGTCCTCTTTCAGCTCTTTTCAGACTCCAAAACTATGAAAATATTTCCAAGAATTTGTCTTTTTGAGCTCGTAAAATTAAATGAAAAGATGTCTACTCAGTATAAGTTTAACCCTTTCCAGACTGAGATAGGCTAGCTACGAAAAAGGAATACCTTGGTGGAACATGGCTAAGAGGTTTTCTTGAGTATTTTTTTCTACCTTTTTGGACTTAAGAGACTATCTACAAAAAGGGACATGTGGATTTTTCTTTTTCGCCTCTTTTTCAAACTCTCTAAACGTGAAAAATATATTGATTTTTACCTTCACTGGACTCGTTAAAACATCAAACAGTGATGGAATTATCAAACATGACAAGGAATAATTGCTCCTTCTCAGGGCTCATAAAAAATAATTGGAGGGTTTCATCCAAAGGATGAACTTACAGATCAATCAAATGTTATCCTCCTCAATCTTGTTAAAAAATAAAGAGGTACTGACCAGTATGGTTGGGTAAATTGGGAAAACAAGGGATTCCATTTTTCTAATGGTAGTGAGTCGCTCTTGAACATGACATTTTTCCACTTCATCTCTATGGACATTGGGTTGGGTAATATGTTTTTCTCTTGGTTATCATACCATTTCTCAGAGCCCCCATTACGTTTTTAGGTCAATGCTTCCAACTCCATTTAGTGTCGTTGGTGTTCAAGATAAGTCATTTAGTTGATCTCCACTACAATAATCTTAATCCTTAACTGCACGTCTACCTTCCCTGATTCATTTCCATAAAAAAATCATTTTGATCAGTATGTCTCAATCATGACACTTGTTTCGTGTCATTGATGGGGGATACATCAAGGCCCTATCATGACGGGCCACTTCCTATCGACATCAGCACACCATCCAAGCAGTTGACTTAGGAACATCCCTTTGGTGCCTTGGTGTTTTCATACATAAATGGCGATTTTCCTCACTATCGGCAACAAGTTTACATCAATTACCTTCAAACGAAATATTTTGTGTGGTGCTCGAAATTAACTCATTTACTCGCACCATACTAATTGTGTCATAGTACCTTGAGAGCCATTAACATCATCGGTGGTTTCTCTCGCATATATTAACGGATTACATCATTGGTCGGTAATCAGATGGTGTCTACCATGTTCGACTCTAGTTCATTGATTCACATGGTTACAATCGTACATTAGTTGCTCGTGTGAATGAGATAGAAGACCCCATATCTAGTTTCATCCATCCAGGCTGCGATTTCAGGAGTTATAAAAAGATAGCAATGTATGATGGATGTGATAATCTACTCATGGGTACCCCAGTTGCATTGTGGATGCATATTTTGATCATTGTACATGTTATGTTATCTTATGAGCTTAATATGGGTATGCATCCCTCAACGAAAATATGTCATGATAAATGTATTGTAACAAATGAAGCTCACCGGTTGTCCTTGATCCCTACTTGTCACGAGGTAAATCACTTCAGTCATCAGTCATCACCTCTGACTTTGCGCTTTAGGGGTAATTCTGCTATAGGCCATTTTGTCACATCCGATCAGTAAGCCTCCTAATGGGATCAATCAACAATCTATTTACCCCTTATCATCATCTTGCACAAACCCTAATCATGTACCATTCATCCCCAAGTGTTTCAGCCCTAAACTGCATCATCTGAGCCAATTTTAGGACCAACACTCCCTATATGCCTACTGGGTTGCAACCACCTATAGGTTGCTCCACTGTGGCTAGCGTTGGTCACCAGCAAGTTGATCCCCTTTGCACCTGCGTTGGTTCTAGAAATCCAGGAGAATGATCAGGATTGCAGAAGCTTCACTTTATAGGAGTTTCCAAAAGTTGTTTCAACCTCTTTCCTTCTATTAAACATTCATATCCTATCCTACCCTACTTTGGATTTTTCACCACTTATCCTTTGATCCTATCCCTCCATCAAAGGTGGATCTAAAACTTTATAATGGTAATTGGATAAGAACTCCCAACTTACCCCACTCTCCTATATATTTACCATCTTTCCTATGCAAAGGTTAGAGAATGAATGAATGGTTGAGTTTTGGAGGGATTCTCCACTTATGCTGCTATAGTGAGTGGTTATTATCTCGTGCATTAGGGTGATTGGAGGTGCATATTGTGACAAGGAAAGTACAAGTCAACAACTTGGAGGAGCTCTTCTACAAAATCAACTACGGTTTATAGTTGCAATCTCCTTCTATTTATATTAACGCAAAGAATTCTTTATTTTCCTATGTGATGTTATTTCATGTATTTAAATACCATGTTGATCTATTGAATAGAGTATTTATATGATATTGCATAGATCTCATAGTTTATTGGCTTGTGTTATCTGACTGTGCAGGTTCTAATTTTGGCAGTCGAAGCTAGAATTTGAGCTTCCAAGCTTAAGAAGGAGAAAAGCATACGACAAGTTCTAGGCAGGACTCACTCCATCATCTATTTACTTTAAGGAAAATAATTGGACTCCTTGTTTCTCTATTGTTCTAGGTTGACCACCAAACCTAGGCGAGATACTTTTCCTCGCAATCGTAAATCATGTATAACAGTTCCTATCCCTCAAACACTAACTTGTGTCCCTTCGTGACCAAGAGTTATTACCAAAGTCTTTCACTCCTCAATACTCAACATTGACCCCCCTTAGATTTTCTGACCTCACTTGAAACTAGGTTCTCTCCTCATTCCCTGGGAGTTAGCTAAAGTGACATATATCATTGTAAAGCTATTTGAGTAGGCTAGACAATTGTACACTTTTCATTATTAGCTGGCCTAAGGAAATAAAGAAAAAAACCCTTCAAAAATGGACTACTCAGATGTTCAACTTCATCCTTAATATCATTCTAGAAAATCTTACACCTAGCAAGGTACAACACATACATTCAACACTGTATAAATGACATCAATGACAATGAAAATGGAATCAATGATAATATGCACTTAGAAAATATTCCAACACACTCAACAAATTCCCCATTTGGATTTGATGACAACAACACAACACTAGACATTAATCATTGATGGATTTAGGAATAACTACCCCTGTTAGGATGCAAAGGCAAATGTCTTCTTCAATGTTTTCTAATTTTCCCTGATAGTAATCACTCTCCCCATTTCAAATCAATGGAAAATGGGAATATCTCAAATGACATAGTCTTCTTACTCTCCATATTTCTACTCATTCTATAAATATTGAGACCAAATATTTGGTTGTTGTAGCAATTATGTACGTCATATTACTGTTATACAACTAGACCAATCCACACTAATGGTTGTTCCAAGAGCCAAATTCTCCCCTTTTCTATATTTTACAAGCCATTTGAAGTGATATAATGAGATAATTACTCCCCCTGAACACATGATATACCTCTTAATCTTGTAGCTCCCCTTGAGCTTATTCTCTTCTCTTCTAGTTGACCTCTTGGAATACAACCATCTCAGAATAAATTTGACATTTGTATTTGTTCCTTATGAATGAAACTATTGAAAATATGAGGGAAACATCACTCCCAATTTCTACCTCAAATACTCAAAGGTATCTCAGGAAAGAGGATTAGTGAATATATCAACAAATTGTTCCTTTTTTTATATATAATCCAACATCAAAATCTGATAAGTCACTTGTTCTCTAATAAAATGGTACTTTATGGGTATATTCTTGGTTTTTGAATCAAGAAAAACATTATTGGACATACTTATAACACTTGTATTATCACATACAATAGGAATTACTTCATCATACAATACCTTCGTCTCTTGAAAAGTCAACTTCATCCAAAAAATCTGAGTGCAACATGCCACATCTGCTATGTATCTACTCTAGCTATAGACAATGAGATTGATGTCCACTTTTTTCTTAACCAAGGCACCAAACAGTATCCTAGGAAGAAGGAACCACCACTTTTTCTCTTCCTATCATCTATACTACCAACCCAGTCAACACATATGTATGCAGTTAAGGAAAAAATTTTAACCTTGCAATACCATAGACTCAAGTCCATTGTGGCTTTTAGATATCTGAAAATTATTTTTTCATGTAAATATGACTCTCCTTAGGGGTTTATCGATACCTTTCTACTAAACCAAAAAATTTCATTATTTCCAACCTTGAGGATATTAGGTATAGAAGGTTACCAATCATTGATATAAAAATTGTTTAATTGGCCTTAGGTGATTCAACACCCTTCCTTAGCTTACAACCAGTGACCATGGGAGTGCTAGTAGGTGAACACTCTTCCATCCCAAAAAATTTCAACATCTCCTTCAGATATTTGATTTGGGAGATAAATATTTCTTTTACTGATTATGATATCTATAAACCAAGGAAGAAGAATAATTCTCCAAGCATAGACATTTCAAACTTAACTTTCATTTCAGCTACAAATTTTTGGCTTAGAAAATATGCATCAGTTCCAAAAATTATGTCATCAACATAAACATTATTTACTAAAATACTTTCATTTTTAGACTTGATATACAAGTTACTATTAGTTGTCCCTCTTTTGAAACCTTGTTGCTATAAATGTTTGTCTAATCTTGAAGATCATGCTCTTTCCACTTGATTTAGCCCATAAAATTCTTTTTTAATTTTGCACACATCAATTATGTTGTCTGACAATTGGAACCCTTCAGGCTATCTAATATAAACTTCCTCTTCAATTTCTCTAGTTATAAAGGCTGATTTCACATCCATTTGATAAAATTTGAACTTCCTGTGCAAGGAAAATGCTAAAAACATTCTTATTGTCTCCAATCTCGCAATGGGAGAAAAATTTTATTCAAAGTGTACTTCTTCAACATGGGCATACGCTTTCTTACTAATCTAGCCTTATTTATAACAACTTGTATGTTGAAGGGGAGAATGGCGTGCTCTGGCGATTTCGTTACCTTAGGGTTTTCTGCAACCAAAACTGTTGCCGCCGCTTGCAGGTCTGCGACTTACTAGAGGCGCTACCATGTCCAGGAGCACCAGGACTTACCCGCTGATCTCCGTGGAGTCTTATCTACGCGGCAGAGGAACCGGCTATCTAACAGTCGTGCCAACAGACTGGATGAAAGGGACTCTATATCATTGGCAGCAGCCCCCTGCAGACTGAATCAATGCGACATTCTACTGCAATGGACACCATTGGACGGGGAGGGTGAGTGCTTCACCTACATTGGCTTGAGACTCTCTCGGCGATCTGGCGAGAAGGGCGGCAAATACTCGATTGTTGTTTGTGAGGCACGGTGCTGCGCATACCCTCAGATGCAGAGACATTAATTTGTGACTGAGATTTGCTCTTTGGGTGATGTATACAAGCTTTTGGAACTGGCTGCGGCTCCTTGGTGTGGGGTTCCAAATGGCATTCCAGCATACTTCGAATCTGCATTGGCTAATGCCCCAGACTTGGCAAGACTGTGGCAGACTAACCTGGTGATATCTGAGCAAATTACCAACACAAATGCACAGGGTATTCAGGTAAGACCACTCTGTTTTCAGATTTTTATTAAAACTCCCAAAAGAAATAGTTTATTATTTTGGGTATATGGATCCGAACAGGTCTCAAACCTGAAGAAAATTATTGAGCATAAAACAGGATACCCAAGTCAGGAACAGTCCCTCATCCATGGAGGGAAGTCATTACAAGACACCAGCATCCTCAAAGACTATGGTATTTGCCCTGCTTCTACCATCTTTCTCAATCTGAGACTGAGAGGCGGTGCTACCGGACTGCACAGTGCACAGGGGCCCCAGAGTTCAAACTCTAACAGTCATGAGCTCCCCACAGGAACATCCTACAATAATATTTTAAAGGGGAAGAACAAATCTGTTGTTCCTATGACTCAGACAGCAAATTCCCCTAAACCATACATTGTGGAACAGCTCAACCAGATTCCAGAACTGCAGATTGAACTACCTGAGATTGATGACTACATATCTGTATTTGAATCACAAGCACTCATCTGTAGATTTAATTGTTTTTGGCCAAAACCAATGGAGCTTTTCCATTGGATTTTCACCAATTGGACGACGAATTGTGAAATACACCTCTGTTCTAAAGGATTTTTCATAGTTAAATTCTTATCCTCGGAAGCCAGAGAACACATTCAGATGTCTGGGTCGTGGTTCTGGGGCTCCACCGGATTATTCATCACCCCATGGTTTCCTAAGTTTGATGCAAACACCATGGAGGTCGCCAAAATGCCGGTCTGGCTGCGGCTTTATAACCTCCCACTTCATTTCTAGAATGAATATGTATTGGGCAGCATTGGAGATATGATTGGGTGTTATATAAAAACGGATACCCAACGCATGGAGGAACTACACTTTTTCACGCATTTGTGTGGAAGTGGACCTCAGCAAGGGGCTTCTAGAATGCATCTTGTTGTCTCATAAACAACAAAAATGGACGCAACACCTTGATTATGAGAACACTGCCTTCAGATGCAGAATCTGCAGAAATACAGGGCACTTGCAAAGCACATGTCCAGATGCTAAAAGAGAAAACAGAAAAAAGAAAAAGACAGAAAAAGCTACAAAGGGATGGCAATTTCCCTCTGATGAACCAGAACAGGAGATGGAAGATGTAGAGACAGAACCTACTATAGAAGAAAACAAACAGACAACAACCGAAGCTCAGACACAAGAACAAGAGATGCAAGAGCCATCAAAAACAGCCCCAGCATCACTGGACCAAGAGGCACCAGGACGTGGAGGACAAAAAATACAACACAACACAGACACATCTGATTCGGATAAGGACAACAGAGCAATTATAAATGAAAATCAACTCGCACTTATCTCAACCATGCCAACACCTGGTCCTTGGCGAAAGGTTGAAAAGAAAAAAGGGAGAAAGAATTAATTTTTCACTCCCTGTTTTTACTAGCCTCTGGCTGCAACTACTTGCATGGTTTCTCTGTTTATTACAGCAAATGTAACATGTAAATTTTTTTTTCAATGAATAAAATTACGAATTTTTCCTTTGTGAAAAAAAAAAACTTGTACGTCCTCATTTAACTTGTTCCTAAGGACCCATTTTGTGCCAATGAAAATTTTATTTATTGGTCTTGAAACTAATTCCCAAGTCAGATTTTTCTCATTCTAATCTAATTCCTCATCTATGGAATTTATACAATGTTTATCTTGACTCACTTGAGAAAAATATTTGGGCTCAATTATGGATAGCATCGGAATATGTGCTTGACTGGAAGTTCTTATTAGTTTTCTTCTAGTTTTAGCCCCTACTTCCTTATCACCAATAATTTGATTTGATTTGAAGGGTGATTCTTTTGTACATACCTTGAAGTGGATTTTGGATGGTATCATGCTACCTCTTCTTCTAATTCTTCATGTTGTGCATCTTCATATTCACTGTTGATATGATCAAGTGGGCCGATATATCTTGGTTGCTTTCTTTTGAGAGGTAAATATTCATCCACCTTCACATAAATGTTGTCAACAATATTGCACAATATTTTGTTATAACATCTATATCCTTTACTCTTAGTTGAGTATCCTAATAATTTTCCTTCATCGACTCTGTTAGTATTTTTCAATCATGCCAGTCACCAGTGATCAAATGTGCTCTTGCAAGGTTTTTGATAGGGTCCTATTACAAATTTTTATGGTTTCAAATAGGTTACAAATTTTTATGGTATAGTCCCTTATTATTGTTAGTGTAACCCCCTTATTTTTATTATTGTACCCCTGTAACCCCCATATTGTTATTATTGTGCCCTTAAATTATTATTGTTAGGTCGGTTAGGATTACATTGTGGCACCACTAAGATTACATTGTGGCCCCATGGACTCCTATATATAGAAAGGAGGTTTTCTAATTTGTATCATCCAAGAATTGTTCATTCATGTAGGGAGCTAAGAAGAAATCCTGAGGAAGATCTTCACAAAATTTTAGATTTTGGTTCATAATATGTTCGGATATATGGTCTGTGGAAGTTAGGTCTTTTGCAGGCTCCCAAATTTCATCTCAAAGAGGTGATCGTGGGAAAATATTCATAACCCTCTCTCTGAGCATCGGATTGAAATTTTGTAAAAATTGACTGCAAGTACACAGACTTTAGTTTTCTCTATATCAATTTTAGAGCCAAAGGAAAAAAAAGTGACACGTGGCAGGTCGTACAAGTTCGCTCTACTGTACCAGTCCATAATTAGGTCATCATAGGAGATTGCGCATAACTTTGTCTTCAAGAATCCAAATTAGGTCAGACCTGTGGCATTCGAAAGAAAATTCAGAGGGCTAATTCAGGGCCAAATTTTAGATATTTAAGATCCAAAATCACACAGATAAATCACTTTCAATATCGAGCTCCTCAAAATAAAGAAAAAGGTGTGTATTTTTTTTCAAATTGCATAAGTATTTTTTGAAAAATCAGTTCTAGGTGATTCCAAAGGCCTACTGAGCATAGATATCAGTATTGGGTTCTAAAATTCCTCCTGAAAATAATTCAACACCCATTAAGCCTTCAGAAGGCTCTACTATGACTCATGAAGATGAAGAAATGCAACATGAGATATCAAAAGTCTATGAGCAAGTGCACCAAATTTTGCTATCGCAAAGAGCAACAAAAAATGAAATGGATGGTTTGAAGAAAGCCGTGGAAGCTAAGATGAATGGTTTGGAAGCTAATATGGATGGAATGGAAGTTGGCATGGAAGCTAAGATGGATGACATGGAAGCTAAGATCGATGAAAAAATGGAAAACATGAAGAATGATCTAAAAGTAGACATTGAATGTTTGACAAAGTTGATACAACAAATGTTTCCTAATGGTGAAAATATAGTAGAGGAAACTCATTATGAGAAAAAAAATAAATGTTAATCATGATTTCATAAACTCTAATGTTGGTAGGAAAAACCACCATATTCCAGAAATGGATATGAGGAAGTTTGATGGAAAGGATCCTATTACATGGATACTACAGATGGAGTAATATTTTGATCTCAATAATGTGCAAAACACACAAAAGGTATGCATTGCAACTTTAAATGCATTGGTATGGTATTGATGGCTTTGCTTCCGTAAAAAAATTGTCACTTGGTCAATCTTTACGGAGAAAATGATAGCACATTATGAGGATACAAAGAGCAACACCTTCTTTAGCCAATTGATAAATCTCAAACAAAAGGGTTTAGTGGGGGAGCACATTGAGGACTTCCAAAAATTGAATATAAGGGTAACTAATATTCCAGCAGAACACAGGATTGATCTCTTTATAGGGACTTTAAAGGATAACATCCAACATGAAGTTCGTGTTTTGGAACCTGATTCATTGGAGAATGTATTCAGGTTGGCAAGAAAAATTGAATGTAAAATTATGGCGACAAGGAAGCCTACCACTCACTTCTATAAAGAGGGAAGTGTTGCTACTCCTAGATTTCCACAACCTACAAGGTTGACACCACAACAATTAGAAGAAAAAAGAGCAAAAGGGCTTTGCTACAGTTGTGATAGAAAATACACTAAAGGTCATAAGTGTGCTGAGAATAAATTATCTTACATAGATTGTGAAGAGGAAGAAGAAAATGAACAAGAAGAGGATATACACCAGGAACCAACCCTAGAAGAGGAAGAAATGAGTCTAACCATATCGTGTAATGCATTGGCAGGAATTACCACTCCTCAAACTCTCAAGATAGAAGGACATATCAAGAAGAAAAAGGTAATAGTGTTGATTGATTCCGGTAGTACCCATAATTTTATTCATTGTAAGGTAGCCAAGGAATTGAATTGTTTCCTATACCCAGCACCAGAATGTCAAGTGATGGTTGCAAATGGAGGAACTATAAATTGTTCTAGAAAATGCCATAATATCAAGCTAACCATGGGGGAATATGTATTGAATAGTCCAATGCTTTCCATTCCTATGGGAGGTGTTGATGTTGTACTAGGAGTACAATGGTTACAATCTTTGGGGATGGTAGTTTTTAATTTTCAAGAACTTTTCTTGAAATTTTTTTCAGAAGGAAAGGAAGTCGAATTACGGGGTATTGCAGGGAAGCCGGGAAAGATAATAAGCTCTAATGTCATGACAAAGCTTCTAAAGAAAGAACAACGAGGCGTAATTGCACAATTATGCTAACTAGAAGTTCCAACATCAAAATCATTTATTTATGCAGATCTCCAACAAGTCTTGGACAATCATTCCAAGGTGTTTGAAACTCCCAAAGGACTCCCACCTATTCGTGATCATGATCATGCTATTCATTTGATTCCAGGAAGTGTTCCTCCAAACATCAGGCCTTATAGATATCCTTACTTCCAAAAGAGCGAAATTGAACATATGATTGCAGAAATGTTAGAGGCAAGTATAATTCAACCTAGTCAAAGTTCTTTCTCTGCTCCCGTAGTATTGGTACACAAGAAGGATGGATCATGGCGAATGTGTCCGGATTATAGGGAGCTCAATAAGCTCACCATTAAAGATAAATTTTCCATTCCTATGATTGATGAATTATTGGATGAATTACATGGAGAAATTTATTTTACCAAGTTGGATCTTCGTTCAGGATATCATCAAATTAGAATGAAGACTGAAGATATTCCAAAAACAACATTTTGAACTCATGAGGGTCATTATGAATTTTTGGTCATGCCTTTTGGCCTTACAATTGCACCTTCTACATTTCAAGGGTTGATGAATTCCATTTTCAAACCCTTCCTTAGAAAATTTGTGCTAGTATTTTTTGATGATATACTAATCTACAACAAGTCTTGGAAGGATCATGTTCAACATGTTGAAAGAGTGCTCAAACTATTGCAGGAGAAACAATTATATGCAAAAACATCCAAATGTTTCTTTGGAGTACAAGAGGTGGAATATCTGGGTCATATTGTATCTCACGAGGGTGTTAAGGTAGACCCTAACAAAATTAAAGCCATTAAAGAATGGAAATTCCCCACAACCATAAAGCAGTTGCGAGGATTTCTCGGGTTAACAGGGTATTATCGCAGGTTTGTTAAGAATTATGGGAGAATAGCAGCACCTCTAACAACATTATTGAAGAAAGATGCATTTTCATGGACTCCTGAAGCAACTAAGGCCCTTGAACATCTTAAAGAGGCAATGTGCCTAGCACCGGTCTTAGCTACACCAGACTTCACAAAAACCTTTATTGTGGAATGTGATGCCTCAGGAAATGGAATTGGTGTTGTTTTAATGCAGGAAGGAAGACCCATTGCTTTTGAAAGTCGTCCAATCAAAGGAAAGTATTTACAGAAACCTATTTATGAGAAGGAAATGTTAGCAATACCGCATGCACTAAAGAAATGGTGAACTTACCTAATGGGAAGACACTTCAAGGTAAAAACTGATCATGATAGTCTTAAACACTTTTTGGAACAAAGACTATCTTCAGAAGAGAAAAAAAAATGGGTCACAAAGATGTTGGGTTATGACTTTGAAATAATCTACAAAAAAGGAAAGCTTAATGTTGTTGCAGATGCACTCTCAAGAAAGAATGAAGAGGTGGAAGCATTGCTTTGTGCCATTTCTATTATCCAACCAGATTGGATAACTCAAGCAAGAGATGAATGGAAGAAGGACAAAGATGTATGGATACTCATTCAAAAGTTGCAGCAAGATCCTAGTACATCTGATACATTTAGTTGGAAAAATGATTCCTTATGGTACAAAGATCGCTTATATCTTTGTAAGAATTCCCAACTAAAACAAAAGATTCTTCTGGAATTGCACACTTCTCCTTTAGGAGGACACTCAGATTTTTAAAAACTTACCACAGGGTGAAGAAAGAATTTTTTTGGGATGGCCTTAAATCTGATATTCGAAAGTTTGTGGCGGAATGTTTGGTCTGCCAGCAGAATAAAGTGGAAACAATTAAGACCCCAGGACTTCTACAACCTTTATCCATTCCAAGTCAACGTTGGGAGGAGATTTCAATGGATTTTATGACAGGTTTACCTAAGTCCGAAGGAAAGAATGTCATCATGGTGGTAGTTGATAGACCTACCAGGTATGCACACTTTTGTGCATTATCTCATCCATTTAAAGCAAGTACAGTTGCTACTACATTTATGGACAGAATTCAAAAGCTACATGGAAGCCCAAGGGTTATTGTGAACGACAGAGATCCCATTTTTACTGGAAATTTTTGGACGGAGTTATTTTCTTGTTTGGGTACTCAATTAGCTCATAGCTCATCTTATCATCCTCAATCTTATGGTCAAACTGAGATATTAAATAAATGTTTGGAAGGATATCTTCGTTGTTTTGTATCTGATAAACAAACACAATGGGTCAAGTGGTTACCTCTTGCTGAATGGTGGTATAACACCTCCTTCCATACTGCAGCAAAAATGACCCCATTTATGGCACTTTATGGATATCATCCACCATCCATCACATCATCTTTAAGAGAAAATTCGAAGGTTCAAGCAGTGGAAGATCACATCGAGCATCAACAAGAAGTTCTCCAGCTCTTAAAGGATAACCTGAATTTGGCACAAAATCGAATGAAACAACAGGCAGATCAACATCGTAGCAAGAGAAGTTTTGATGTAGGAGACTGGGTATTTTTACGGCTACAACCATACAAACAAATGTCCCTCAAGCAAGCTAAGAAGGATAATAAATTATCGCCAAAGTACTATGGTCCTTACAAGGTGTTGCAAAAGATTGGTACTATGGCATACAAATCGGAGCTTCCTGCTTCTTCGCGAGTACATCCAGTTTTCCATGTTTCATGCTTAAAGAAGGTTATAGGTGAAAATCTTCCAGTTCAAACAATATTGCCAGAACTTGATGAGGAAGGAAAATCATATTGGAACCTGAAGCGATCATGGAAACAAGAACTCGACAGCTACGGAATCGATCAATTTCAGAGTATCTCATCAAGTGGAAGAACTTACCCACTGAAGATTCTACATGGGAGGATGAGAATTTTATACAGAAGCACCCAGAGCTACTCAAGCGTTGAGGACAACAATTTTTTGAAGAAGAGGGGCATGTTAGGTCCCTATATTACTAGTATAGTCCCTTATTGTTGTTAGTGTAACCCCCTTATTGTTATTATTGTACCCCTGTAACCCCCATATTGTTATTATTGTGCCCTTAAATTATTATTGTTAGGTCGGCTAAGATTACATTGTGGCCCCACTATTAGGTCCCTATATTTTATACAGAAACAAGAAACAAGAGCACGACAACTACAAAATCGATCAATTTCAGAGTATCTCATCAAATGGAAGAACTTACCCACTGAAGATTCTACATGCAAGGATGAGAATTTTATACAAAAGCACCCGGAGCTACTCAAGCATTTAGGACAACACTTTTTTGAAGGCGAGGAGCATGTTAGGTCCCTATATTACTAGTATAGTCCCTTATTGTCGTTAGTGTAACCCCCTTATTGTTATTGTTGTACCCCTGTAACCCCCATATTGTTATTATTGTGCCCTTAAATTATTATTGTTAGGTCGGCTAGGATTACATTGTGGCCCCACTAAGATTACATTGTGGCCCCATGGACTCCTATATATAGAAAGGAGGTTTTGTAATTTGTATCATTCAAGAATTGTTTATTCATGTAATGTATTGGAGGTTTCCCCCTCGAATTGGCTTATTTATAAGTCGTTGATATCTCTTTTCCTCTATTTTTGGAGCTGGTTTCACAACAATCATTATGGCCAAGCCATCGAAAATGTCATGTAAATAATCCATGTAATCATTTAGGTCATCATTTAAAGGAGTATTAATAGTGAAAAATATTTAATAAATTTTTATAAAGTGTTTTTTATCTTCATCATGATGTAATAAATCCAAAGAGGTTCTAAGGTGCAGTTCACTATCAATTCAAATCAAAATGTGAAAGGACATGGTGGGGCCACTTCACCATCGAGATGAAAATTGATTTCCAAGCTATAAATAGACAAAAGGGAGCTTGTCATTTGCTCATTCCAACTTCAAGAAAAATCATTTCACCAATAAAAAAACATTTCCACATTCCTTGTTGCATTATGCTTGTCTCTAGCAGCATTGCGCTTTTGCCAGAGGTGCTGCGCTTTTTACAAAGGAGGAAATTCTTCGATTTCAAGGGTTTTCTTCAGCAAAAAAAGGTTCAAACACATTCTAAAAGTAAGTAAACCTCATTTACACCTCCTCTCATCAATTTTTCCATTGAAATCAGTAAAAAGTTATTGAATTACCCCTCTCAACATTTGTGTTGTGTTTTTCATATTCATGGAAAATTTGTTGCATAACTGTGGCAAAACCCTAATTTTAAAGCTCATATACTTTCCCCCACCTTCCATATACTACCCTTGATACTTCCCCTCACCCTTATCCCTCATTTTTACTATTTTCCCACAAACCCTAGCCTAGACTACACTTTCCTAGGCTAGGACTATGTTTTCCCCTTTTGGACCCCTTACCTCACTCATTCTCTAAAATTTCACTTCTCCATGCTTCCTAACATCTATCCCTACCCCCCCTAAATTTTCTCAAGAATTTAGGAGACCCATAACCCCTTCATCTCCCTTCATTCCTAAAACTGTCCAAATCCCTTGTTTTTCCCTACACTAAACCCTAATTTCCCCTCCCACTGATCTAGGGTTTAAGATGGATTTTGAAACCACTGAGAAATGGAGGCATAAGGGAGGTTAGATTAGCAGGTATGAGCCCACTACATCACATGATATCATGTCTTCACCCTTCCTTAATAAATCATTCCAGGTTGCAGGTTGCCTTGCCTTTTGCCAAAAGGTTGAGGAACTTGGTTTTCATGACAAACTTACGAGCACTTTTGCCACCAGTTTTAGGAGAGATAAGGTGACTATTGCAGGGGTTGTGTTCACTCTTTCAAAAGATACCATTTCCACAGCTACAGCGATTCCAAACAATGGAGAAACTTGGTTCAAGAATAGAGACCTTGACATTGAAAACTACAAGATGTATTTGAAACGTGCATACAAAACTTCTCCAAAGCACATCTTTCCATTCAGACACTTTCTTGATAGTATTCCCTCTCATGAAATTGATCATTAAATATTTCACATGTGAGGGTAGGTGTTGTAGGGTAAAATTCTTGGGTTGTTGGTTATCGTATATCCCTCTCAGGGCTTTTCGGTGCCCGAGGCAGACAGTAACATTAGCTGTATAGTTCACAAAGATGGCATATACATGCTCATATTAACTTAAAACAACTTGATAGAATAAGATAGAAGATTACCTCTTTAATGATCTTGGAGTACCTTGGAGAGCACTAGGCAGCGAAGCAGAAGTTCTCCTTCACCAGCTCCAAATCTTGGCCCTGTAATCAGTTAAAGCACTCGTGTAATTTCTAACATAACATACATTTCCTATCAATTAATTCAATATATAATAAACATTTAAACTATGCACATCTAAGCCATTCATCTCATGCTATATAAGTTATTAAATAATAATGACAATATCAACGCATAGAATGGACAAAACAGATACAGTTCTATTGATTTATAAAAAGGAGGATTACAACCGTCGGTTGTACCAAGCCCTCCTCAGCCTTCCAATCTCTCTGTCTCTCAAAGTGGTGATGTCTTGATCAACACGTTCTCAATGAACCTCTTTGACCTTTGACCTTCACACTACAACAATGATCTCTACTTCACAAGTATTCAAAAAATTTGACAATCCTTTGACCTTGAACCAAGAGGCTTCAACTCCATTTTATAGGAGATGGAGAGAGCAATCATTGCCCTTCTCTTTCCACCAATTCTGAATAGAAAAATTCAAGATGTTTCCTCAACCTCCATGCTTTTTCCTTCTTTGAGAGTTCATTTGTTTATGGCAAGGCCCAATAAGAGATTAGTGCTTTGCAGTTTCCTTTTTGTACTGACTCTCTTGTGAGAAAAAGCTGGAGATTCAAATCATTCTCCGTGGGTTTTTCCCGTTCCAAACTTAAAACACGGGTAACATTGCCCTCTAGTGTAAACATAGTGTTTCCATAGCCACTAACGCGGCCTATTCACTGATTAGCTGCGTTATAACGCTCTTGTGTTGTTACAGTGAGGCATTACCTTGGCAGAAATAGGTTTAATTTAGGTCTTTGTATTCCTTCCATATTTATCTTGTCCTCTGAGTTGATGAGGTGGTATTTTGACCTATAACAGATGCCCCATAAAGTGTGAGATCAGATACAAAGACGATGGCTGAAATACTTTACAATGTGTGTAGTAGAGATAAAGAGATTGAAAGACTAAGGAAACCCTGAAACAACAACATATGTCAGAAAATATAGTATATGCCTTGAGTCAGGCATTCCCATGCTCAGTAGCTTAAACAACACAATTTCTCTAGAATAGAGATATGAAGAATATGTCCACTGATAAGCACAATGTGGGAGTGTCCGTCATAACAGGATCAGGCTGAAGAAGTTTTCTCCATAAACAATATCGCAACTTGGGGGAGGGAACACAACTTTAATGATGTAACCTTTGCCCCAAGGTCTTGACCGCCGATTCACTTAAATTGCATATTCCTCAACATGTGAATGAAGGAGTTGTCGTCGAACATGTGAGAAATCGTCTGATTACCAGCTGATAATGAAAACTGTTAATAGACGCGAAGGTGGCCACCGATAATGATGATGGTCCCTAAGATGCACAGTACAATCTAGCGAGTGTGAATAAAATGAGTTGAATTCAAACACTCATATAATCATTCGACCAAGTGCCAATGATGAAGACTCCTGATCAAACACAAGACTACCTGCCACTGATGTCTGCAAGTATCCGGGTACTGATGGGTTTCTAGATCAACTTCCTAGATAAGATGTTGAAGTCGATAAGAAGAGATTTGTTGAAAGGTAGGCACTGAGGCGTCCTACATCAGTCAACACGAAACGAAAACCAACTGATTTTGTTTATGATTGAGATAATGAAGAGTAAATGGGGATGTCGGACAACAAATAATTTCTGGCATAATGAGTGATTTGGTTGATAACAGGAGCAGTAGATAGCAAGATCTGCTTGAACAATAGAAAGCACTGTAACAGGGTACTAGGAAGCTGAGGCTTAATGAACACCAAAGAGTGTGTTAGGATTTTACCGGTGTAGGGACACTCGGAGATGAAGGCTAATACTCATAGATGGTAGGGTTCGGCTAACTGCAAAAGAGTTTTCTGGGAAGTGCCATGTTCAATATTTTTGCAGCCAAATCGACCTTTCTGAAATGTAACAGAGGTAGTATCCATTTTGTCCAAATTTTTCCCCGTCTGATTAAGTTTAACGAGTCTAGACAAGTAAACTCGGTGAATTTTTCATATTTAGAGAGTCTGAAAAATATCATAAAAGACAACTATGTGCCCCATTTGATTAAGTTTAACAAGTCCAGACGAGTAAACTCGGTGAATTTTTCATGTTTAGAGAGTCTGAAAAATATCATAAAAGACGACTCCATTGGGGTACCTTTGTCATGTCTTAATAACAGGGCACGGCAAAGGGAGAATAGTAAGCCCGAAACAATTCATTTTCCGTGAGTTAGTCCATCGAAGTCGGAAAAGCGATAAATCTACGTTCGATGGATGTCTACCTCATTTTGTTATGAGTACGAGGAGACGAAGTAAACTCATTACTCTTTGTGAAATTTTAACGAGTCCAACAAAGAAAAACTCGACGCCCTTCGTGAAATTTTAACGAGTCACGCGGAGAAAACTCGGTTACTTTTTCAGTTTAAAGAGCTTTGAAAAAGAGGAAAAGAACGGCAACTTACTCTCTGTCGTGGTAGTTTAACGAGCCCGAAAAAAGTCAACTCGAGGTTTTTTCAGTTTTATGAGCGAGAAAAAGGTCCCTAAAAATAAAGCTCAGTGCTTCTTCATATCAGTCTTAACGAGTCTGAAGAAGAGAACTCTAGGTTTTTCGAATTAACGAGCAAGAAAAATACCATAAAAATAATGCTTGATATCAACTTCGTATAATTTTAACGAGTCCGAAGAATGAAACTCGAGGTTTTTCAGATTAACGAGCAAGAAAAATACTGTAAAAAGAATGCTCAAGTAAACATGAGTATGTCTGCATATGAATCTTGATCACTCATCAGAACATCAGTACCAAATCTCAATAGTTGCGACACATGCGCAGCAAGAATTCATGACTTTTGCCGACTAGCTTGAGAGAGTCATGCCCCATAATTGGTTATAAGAAGGTTGGGAGACCTTCATTTTCACTGTTTTGAGTGTTGTGAAGGAGCTCTGGGGTGAAAAGGGGTGAAATATTCAGCTGACGATTACAGTCAATCTAGGCAACGGTTTTCCTTTCCGCGAGATCCAGGTAAGAACTAGAACCTCCTGCTATCATTTAATTGTCTTTTTGTTACTTTTTGCTGGTTCAAAATGGAAAATTTGTGAGGCCCTAAAAAATCTTTGCGCCTAACGCGGGCCAGTAGCGTTAGAGCCACGTTAAGCACACATCCCATGAAGGGGTTCCGCGTTAGCATGCTCTGTTTCACACTAAGGCCAGCGTTAGGCGCACCGCGTTTTTTAGCAACTCATTTCCCATCATTTTGAAGTGGTCCAGGCAGTTTTTAATCGGTTGAAAATGTTGCATTTGCAGGTATTCAGCTGTTAATCATGAGTATCTGGCGAGAGAGGGAACATGAACAGAAATAACGAGAGATGATGACGGATGTTGCAATCTTGATGGCTCTCCGCAGATGTGGATTGCTAAAATATGCCCGCTTAGAACTGATGACGGGTCAAGAGGACCTCCTGAGGTGGATAATCCAACAATGGGACGAACGACACCATGTCTTTCGGATTGGGGGCAATGAGCTCTCAATCGAAAAGGATGATGTGTACTTTTTGACCGGCCTATCATGTCGTGGGCCGAGGCCCAACTTGACGGGGTCCAGAGCTGACCCACGTTCCATTGTTGATCTGATTCTGGAGCATTGCATACATGACACTCAAGTTGTGAGCAACCAGGTACCGATCGCACGAGTGGATTTGAGACCATTGAGGTCTATATTATGGATGATTGTTCGCTTGGCAGATGCCAAGAGTCAGCATGTGGCCACCAAGGCCCAGATGCTCCTACCCTTGAACTGTATGCAACCTCAGGTTTTTGACTGGTGTGACAGAGTTGTCCGTCGGGTCCAAGCAGAGCTTACCGCATGTAAGACCCGTACCCAGAGAGAGTTTGGGTACGGTACACTAATTGTCTCTTTCTTACTGGAGCGGGTACCATTGATGAGGCTTAGGATCGTTACAGCACCTTTGGGCCCACGCGAGCCGAGTCAGGCTCGGTGGGTAGCCTTGCTTCCACGGACTGGAGAGGGTCCCATCCGCCACTATTTTGATGATGGATTTTTTTATTTGCTAAACTCCCAGATTATTATGATTGAGGATTATCCCTATGCAGGGATGAACTTCACAGGAGATCTGGAGTTAGCACTGTCCCCTGGTACCCAGTGGGGGCTTGATGGTGAGAAGGAAATGATCAGTGTATTTTCAAAGAAGTACTTTGTTTTTTGTCTTTTGAATGTTTATGCAATTTTTTTTGTTGAAATAGGGTGAAAATTATGTTTTGACATGAAGCATTTTGTTTGCTTGACACAGATGTGGCACCTGTCCGGCTAGTTGGGGCCCCTCGCTATGCACGGCGAGGACTGCAGCTACCCGGGGTTGGCGCACCAGCAGAGGATGCGGAAGCTGCCAAGGATGATGATGCCCAGGTTTTACATGAACTCTCCAGAAACCTGGAGGGTTTGAGTATGGGCATACCACCCCTTCCTATGCGGGAGGTTCCAGTTCGTTTGCAACGGCATACCATAGGTGTGCCAAAGAGATACCTGGTGCCTCTAAGGAGGATAGATAGAGCAGTTGTATGTTACCATGATCATCAGGCCTAGCTGGCGAAGCGGATGTATTAGTGTCAGAGCGTGGCTTAGTATAGCCAAATTTTTGTAAAACACCCAAGTTTTGGAAGATTTTTTGATGTAATTATTGTACTGGACACGACATAAATATACATTTATACTTTTCGGTGATTTTGTGTTTTTTAATTTTTTTATGTATTTTTAATGGGATAAAAATATATATTCTCATGAGTAAATATTTTATAGTAAATGTGACAAATTCCAATCTAACACAGTTTGCCAAAGAATCGGCTAATGCATTAAATTCTCTAGGAACGTGCTCAAATGTAATTGTTTGAAATTGACGTTCTAAAAGTCGCACCCTTCAAAAATAACGTAACAAGACTGGGTGACGGACACGGTAATGATTGTTTAACTGCATAATGACGAGTTGGGAAACTAACCTGACCACTAAATTGGAGATGTCACGAGATGCCACTTCTGTGAGGAGTTGGATCACTGACATGTACTCGACAACATTATTGGTGGTGCTACCTAGGAAGATTCCCCCAGAACCGAGAACGTCTGACTCAGGAGTGTAGAGAACCCAAGCAGCTGAAGCAATGCGTCTAGTGTGACGACTAGCACCGTCCGCATATCCGACATATGATAAGGAGGGTGATGGCATCTGTGTGAAAGAAAAATATTATACATGAGAAAAAACACCTCGAAAACCAAAAAATATCCAGAAACATCAAAACAATAGGCAAAACTTATATACATAAAATTACAAAGCATATGCCTAGTGAGAAGCTAGGCAAAATACTTCTTTAGATAGAGCCTGTTGCGGGGCTCCGCGAGTGGAATTCCACATGTGAATAACGTAATTCCGGTCCAATTAGACCTTTGTACAAATAGTATATCACATGTTCACTATCGTCACTGTGAACTTGAACCAGAACCATTCCATGTGAGGATGGTGAGGCTGCCAGGTAGAGGAGAAAGTCGCGTGAGAAGTCGGGGGCACTAAGGAGTGGGGATGAAACAAGTGCATGTTTTAAAGCGTCAAATGACCATTGATCTTGGTCATCCCATAAGTATAGTGTTCCTTTCTTCAATAATCGCATAAATCCTTTCATCATCTTGGCGTAGTTAACGATGAATCGACGTAAAAAGTTTGCCTTCCCTTGCAAACGTTGGAGTTGAAGGATGGATTGTGGTGCCGGCAATTCAACAATCACCTTAACCTTATCGAGATCAACCCTAATCCCATGCTTGGAGAAAATGAAACCTAACAGACGTCCAGACTCGACCATAAATACGCACTTATGAGGATTCAGACGTATATTGTAGAATCTACACCTAGAAAAAATTTCTTTCAGATGAGCGAGGTGATAAGGTATTTTCTTGGAATGGGCCGAAAGGTCATCCAAGTAAGCCTGTACAATATGTCGAATGTCATGAAAAGCGTAGTCCATAGCCTGCTGAAAAGTTTCTCCAGCTCTTCAGACCGAATGGGATTTTACGGTACACAAATGTGCCCCACGGACAGATGAAGGCAGTTTTATGCTGGTCGTATTTTTTAATTGAAATATGGTTATAGCCCGAGAATCCATCGATGAAGGAAAAAGATTCGCATCCGGCACAATCATCGAGAATATGATCTATGAACGGTGTAGGATAATTTTATTTGGGTCAAGCGGCGTTCAGATCGTGATAGTCAACACAAACTCGAATGGTGCCTTGTTTTTTATCGACGGGAACCAGATTGGAAACCCATTCCATCAAAGGAACGGGATAGATGAAGCCAGCGTTTAAAATTTTTTCTACCTCAATTTTGATGGCGGCTGCTTTGCGTGGGTGGACAGGTCTGAGTCGCTGCCAAATTGTTTTGGCATTTTTATAAGTTTTGATTTCGTGCTCAACGATAGATGGGTCTATGCCGGGCATTTCGTCATAAGACCAAGCAAACACATTGCGGAATTCCTTGAAAAGGGATGTGAAGCATGCAATTTCCTCAAGATTGCAATCAACTCCAATCTGAATATTTTCCACGATACCCGTTTTGACCGAGATATCACTGAGCATTGTCTTAGAAATATCACCCATGTTCCCTTCTGAATCGATAGTTTGAACAGTCGTTTAAGCGGAGGGAACCATCTAAGGTGGGTCAAAGGATGGGATTTCAGTTTTTATCACGTCCGATTCAATCGTCGAAGCACGACGGTGAAACTCTCCCCAAGGTCGTTCTTCTAGAGACATGATCTCTCGAATAACTTCATCTGTAGGCAAGACTTCATTGAGGAGATCCTTAGAGAGAACTGTGATGGGAGGGAGGTTTGTACCTTTGGTCGAAACCATAGTAGTGGAGGGTTCAGATGTGATTTGGATGGCTTGGTAGGCCAACTCGGCTGGTGAGAGCGGCATCTGATCTCCATAGGAATCAATGTTTGAAGGTGCCGGGATGATCCATGGGTCGATAGAGCCATCCAAAGTGGTGGATATCATTGCAACCGTGTTTGGGATTTGTGGCGGCGGGAGAGGAAAACAACCCAGTAGGGAATATGCCTTTAGAAGACCGGTATTGATACTGACGTAAGAGTCAGGAAAGCCTCTTATTAGGGGTACAGTGCTACTTGGTAACATGGTATAATCAGGGGTGCAGAAGGATAACTGATCCACTGTGACTATTTTCCCATCCAATGGAAATAGGATGAGTCGGAAGACCGAAGAAACAATGGCGGTCATGGCATAAGACCAACTGCGACCAAGCAATAGATTATAGTCGAGATGGCGTTCTACGACTTCAACATCCACGTTTACTGTTTTCCCACTCAGAGTGATGGGAAAGCTAGCGAGGTATCCTTTTGGGAGGAACGTGTGACCATCGAAAGCTTTGAGGGAATTTGACAGCGGTGTCAAGGTAGGAGAACCTAAATTGAGCCAGCAAGCTTGTGACATAACGCAAGTCGAAGCACCTTCGTCTATGACAATGAGATGGATTGGTCTCCCTTTTGACACAACCTGCACCTGGAATGCGAGGTAGTGTGAGAGGCGAGGTTTAGATTTTTCCATATCAAAGATAGATAGCATGGAATCCTGGGGGTCTTTTCCACCAATGGCCGAAATCAAGGCTTTCATTTGTGCTAGATAGGTTTGTAATACTTCGAGAGCAGACATAGTTGATGGTGCCTGCGCCAAATCTTCTACAATATTGTAGTTTTGGGCTGCACGTGCAGAGGTGTTATGAGTCGTGTGTCAAAGTGTCCCTTTGGGGGGACGAATCACGGGGTCAGCAGTAGGTCGTTCGATATGCAAATCGTTGGGCGGCGGTGGATTTGAACTAGTACCAGGTTCTTGAGCATTTATGGTAGGATTTCCATAAATCTTGGCTCGTGTTTGAAGTTCGACACTCTCAATGCCATGAATGGCGAATGGTCCTTCGCCAGAAGGATGTGAACCACCATTGCCCCGTTGATGGGGTTGTGGCGAATTTTCAACCATGTGTTGATGTTGCTGTTGTTGATTAGGGAAAGGATTATGAAGAAAGCCAGGTGTTCGCCCAGAATCCTTGTTTGCAATAAAATTGGTGCATTCCTGCAACCGAGGACATTTGTATGTCAAGTGGTCCTCCGCACAGATCTTGCAAGGAAATTTCATGGGTTTATCCTTCCCTTTGTCATTTTTAGCAGCATTTTTCTAATTAGGGTTATTCTGATTGTCCGACTGCTCTTCCGAAGAAGATGTCTTTTTCTTGTTCTTCTTATTTTTCCCACTAGGTTTTTGTGAAGTTTGCACAGAATTTACCTCAGCGGTAGGAAGAGTAGTCATTTGGTGAGGGGCAATGGCAACCGAAGATGGCTGGGAGGCTTTCCCCTGAGATTTTTTTGTGGCTACACCAAATATTGTGCTAATGAGATTGGGGAGCAAATCATATAGCGTGCCAGATTGTGAATAGATTAAATCCAAATGTTGGGCACGATGAATGCATTGATCTTCTGTAACCGCACCGGAAAGGCCAATGTCTTTAGAGATGTGGGGTAAGAGAGACTTACAAAACCAATTGGCTAAGAGATGATCTGGGATTGGCGCTTTGACTAGCCTCCTCCTACGTCTCCATTCATGAATGTGGTCGGAGATGTGGGTGGCGGTGTCTTGCCGCAGCGAGGTTAATAGTTCCGTTGCGGTTTCAAATCTAATTGGTAATTGGAATTTCTCTAGAAACTTCGTCGCTAAAGCGCCAAAAGTGTTGATGGCGGTGCGTGGCAATTCAATAGGCCACTTGGCAGCATTGCCCGTAAGGGTGCAGGGAAACAGTCGAAGCCGAACACTATCATCCACCATGGAATTGGATATAGACCATAGATGAAAGGTAGTGATGTGTGCGGCTGGGTCATCCCCTTGTTTCCCGTCGAACTTTGGGATGTCAGAAGGAATCTTGTGCGGTACTGGAGGCCAGAGCGGGTTGTGATTGATGGGATCATTAGTCAGTTTATGGATGTCGGGGATGTCCAGAGTTGCCAAAAATGGCAATTGTGGATTTGCCCCCGAATTTAACTAAGGAAGTATGGGCTGACTACTTAGACCATAGGGTCCACCCATCAATGTGTTACCAGGAGGATAAGTAGGACTTTGATAAAAATTTCCTATAGGTGGAGGGGTAGGGACATATGGTTGTTGTCCATAGGGCATATTGTATTGTGGGGTGAACGGTTGGTTGCCCCCAATATAAAAGTGCCCTCCCATTCCAGATGGAGGTTGGGGTGGGTTAGTCCATATGGATGCAATAGAGTTTCCCAGATTCATGCTACTACTTGCATAGTTCGGCAACGGCATAGACCCTACACCTATATTTGAACCACTTAAGGTAATAGTATTGACAATAGGTTGTCCCGTTTGTCCTAAGGATTGTAGGGGCAGTGAAATGTTCCCTGCTACCTGTGTGCTGGTGACACTGCCCCCTGGTATAGTGGCCAAGGGGTTTGAACTTAGCAAAGGGTTCCAACCGAAAGGGTTGCTAAAAGGAACCAAAGTAGTCACACTCGTGGGAGGAGTAACCATGGGTCCCAACGTGGTCACGGTAGGAGTAGATCCCGAAGGACTCGGCGAGCTACTGACAGTTGTGATGACTATAGGGTTGGGATTAGGTATATGTTGACCAATGGGCTTACCTAATGATGGCATAGAACTGACGAACGACAGGGAGGATGGTGGCGAACCTAGGAGGGTTGCCATTGGCATCGACCCTGTGGATGCCAGTTGTGAAATGGATGTTTGTGCGGCCGAAGACATGTCTTAGCGTGGTGGAATCTAAACTATCACAGGCCCCAACGGATCAGTGAGTGGAGGATTGAAATGAGGTACAACCCCTTCCATGAAAGGGTCCTCCGGGAATTCCATATGATACGAGGCTATGTGAAAATCAGAATTTGTCAATGGAGACTGCTCTTCCGCAGAAGGCACGGGTTCACCAAGGTTCAGTTCTTCCTCAATAGTTAGAGGAGGTAGACCTTGCTGTCATCGAAACAGACGGCATGGTTCGGATGACACCACGGTGACCTATTTAGTTTTAACAAATTTTACTAAATTGTGATGTATTATAAAGTCTCGATGACAGTAACCACACACCTAAAAAAGAAAAAAGGACTCCCTAAAATCAATCAGAAAGCAGCCAAAATAGGGTGCCCTGTCTGAGTACTACTGTTTGCTGGTGATGAAATCCAGTATCACAATAGTATACAGAGAGGGTTGGTTGAAAGTCCAGTGACGGTCACTCTAGAGCTTCGCTCGAACCTCAGACGATAGGTGTAAGCACTCTCGTGAAGACGAGTACCCTCCTAAATACCGAAGACAGAGTGGGTCCGTCTGTTTCAGGTACCAGGACAGCCCGTCCCAGTCACCTTGTGTAAGTCCCTAAAAATATAGCCACTAAAGATACCTCAAATCACAGACATCATCAGGGGGGTTCACGGTCAAGGACAGCATGCTATATGGGCAGAATACCTAGATCCTCGATCTAGTTTCGGCATCCCCGAAGGGAACCCCTATATATAACACACCCACCGGATGCAATCGAAGGTGGGCTACCTTCTTGTGCACCCAAGTGTTGTCTCGCGCTAAGCTCCGGTAAAGGAACGGTCCCGATAATATGAGTGCAGTAGGATTTTGCTCGTTAATGACTCTAGTTTCAAGTTTTGAGATCTTGATTGATTTTCTCACTTTTCCTAAACCAAGATCCTAGCCTGAACTAATGTTTGTGTGAGCTCAAAAAAGAGTAATTGTAATTGATTTTATTATCTCTCGATTCTTAGTGTACTTGATTATTAGTCTTGCGGAGGGAGAGTGGACGTATGAAATGTAATGAGACTCTGACTCAAGAAACCATGCAAAAATATGCTCTAAATATTCAATTCAATGAAGAGTATTTCTACAAGGAGAGGTTTCTTTTCAACATCCATGCACTAACATTCAAATAGCACAGTTCAAATTTAAATATTCAGACTTCTATCTACCTCTTCTTAACAATCTATGAACTGAAATTTTCAGAATTAACTCAACTAGATGAAGAAAAACTAAAAAAAAAAAAACTTCTCTAAAAAGTAAATGTTTTCGACACTAACTTTTCAAACAAGAGCAAACAAACAGAAATGTCAGCTTAGTAAACAAACATAGGGATTCAGTCAAGGAGAGATACTGATGGCCAAAAAACTCTGCAACCAAAACACAATCACAGCAGTGAACAACAAATTTTGGCTGAGTAACGCACTGTCTCTGAGTAAAGACAACGTTAATCCAGAGACTATCGCACTGTATTTAAGCAGAGACAGCGTTATAACGCACTAGAAAACCCACAGTGGTAGCGTTGGCCAGGGAAAAGTTCTTCAGATGGTCAAACAGAAACAGGATTGAACTCTGCGAGCTTTTAAAATGTTTATTGGGCATAAATACTGGTCAGAAGGGTCTGTTAAATACTCCGGAAACTATGGGGAAACTCCCCATCGGAGTTGCCAATTCTGTTGTAGGGTAAAATGCTTGGGTTGTTGGTTATCGTATATCCCTCTCAGGGCTTTCCAGTGCCCAAGGCAGATAGTAAGATTAGCTGTATAGTTCACAAAGATGGCATATACATTTTCATATTAACTTAAAACAACTTGATAGAATAAGATAGAAGATTACCTCTTTAATGATCTTGGAGTCCCTTGGAGAGCACTAGGCAACGAAGCAGAGGTTCTCCTTCACCAGCTCCAAATCTAGGCCCTGTAATCAATTAAAGCACTCGTGTAATTTCTAACATAACATACATTTCCTATCAATTAAGTCAATATATAATAAACATTTAAACTATGCACATCTAAGCCATTCATCTCATGCTATATAAGTTATTAAATAATAATGACAATATCAACGCATAGAATGGACAAAACAGATACAGTTCTATTGATTTATAAAAAGGAGGATTACAACCGTCGGTTGTACCAAGCCCTCCTCAACCTTCCAATCTCTCTATCTCTCAAAGTGGTGATGTCTTGATTAAAAAGTTCTCAATGAACCTCTTTGACCTTTGACCTTCACACTACAACAATGATCTCTACTTCACAAGTATTCAAAAACTTTGACAATCCTTCGAACTTGAACCAAGAGCCTTCAACTCCATTTTATAGGTGATGGAGAGAGCAATCATTGCCCTTCTCTTTCCACTAGTTCTGAATAGAAAAAACCAATATGTTTCCTCAATCTCCATGCTTTTGCCTTATTTAAGAGTTCAGTTTTTTATGGCAAGGCCCAATAAGAGATTAGTGCTTTGCAGTTTCCTTTTTGTACTGATTCTCCTGTGAGAAAATGCTAGAGATTCAAATCATTCTCCGCGGGTTTTTCCTGTTTCAAACTTAAAACACAGGTAACGCTGCCCTCTAGTGTAAACAGAGCGTTGCCCTAGCCACTAACGTGGCCTATTCACTGATTAGCTGCGTTATAACGCTCTTGTGTTGTTATAGTGAGGCGTTACCTTAGCAGAAATATGTTTAATTTAGGTCTTTGTATTCCTTCCATATTTATCTTCTCCTCTGAGTTGATGAGGAGGTATTTTGACCTGTAACAGTAGGTACTTGAGGTTATATCAATATCATGTGACACTGTTCATGCATTTCATCGATGTAAAAGCTCTCAACTTGCCTCATTACCCTTACATAAGCATGGTAAAAATGGAAGAGAAGGTACATATATTAGGAGAAGATCATCATGCTAGTTTGTTTCACCATGGCTTGGTGAAAATCCTGGTTTTCCATCAGCTCATATAGATCAATTTGTCTTGGGATGAATTTATATATTCAGCTTCTCTTTTGTCTTCTTCAGCTTAGTCAAGCAGTCACTCTACACCTTTGACTTCACCAGCACAACAAGAGGTGGCTTCCACAAGCAAACCTATCACAAGAAATTCTAGGGTAGAGGTGACTCAAACATATATTAGAGGAAAGAGGCATGTGTTTTCTCCAAACATTGTTGAAAGGACCAAGCCTACATCATGTGAGAAAGAAACATCATCACAGCATGAGGCACCATTGCAGGATGAGGAACCAGTTCATCTTGACATTGATATGGCAGATTTAGAAATCCATGAGGAAAAAATAACAAAGAATGTCATCATGGAGAAGGAGGCTTAAATTATAGATCTCAAAGATAGTTTGTCAAAGGCAAATTTTTTGGTCTCATTCTTGCAAAAGGAGAACATGCAACTAAAAGTAAATCAGTTACTCTTAAACAAGCCCAAAGCAGATTTGAGAAAGGATGATGCCAAAGGTAACGAAATTGTTAATGTTGACGATTTAGAGGATAGAGAAGAGCTAGTTATAAGAAGGAGACCAATAACAAGAGGCCTCAAGAGGGCACTTGAGCAACAAAAAGAACCATCTCCACCAAAAGGTCAAATGATTGTTGATGAACTCATTTTGGAAGAAATTGAGAAAGATAGAGAATATTGGCTTGATAGGATAATTTTCCACTTGGAGAAGCTTCTAAAGAGGGAAAACATAAACAATAACCTACAAAAACACATGGCCATGCATTATTATACAATGAACAAAGTCTCTTAAATCAGAATCAAGTAATTGAAGAAAAAGCTGAAGAAAACCCTAGTGAGGAAAAAAGAGAAGGATAAACTTGACTTGTTGGCTGAGGGCTCACTCATATCTTGAAACATAATCACATGTCTTCATGGAGAAATTTTGGGTAAATTTTGAAGAAATTTTTTGAAATCTTAGTTTTTTATGACTTTTGGCCTAAATTGGAAATATCAGTTTAGCCAAAAGCGCACGCTGTGCTTTTTCCTCAGACCTCCAAATGGAAAAAATTCTGCATTGATGGATAGCTAGTACCACACACATTTCATCTATACATTTTTTGTGCCTTTTCAGCAAATAGATTGGAAGAAAATTCCCAAAAATGAGTCAAAAAGTCACTTTCTGCTACCTTTTTGGACTAGGCGTTGCGCTTTTGGGAGTAACATTGGGAGAATGAGTTTTTCTTTGTCTTAGAGTGGTCATTTTGCTTACTTGAGGTGTCTAATGACAACTAGACATCCTCATATTTACATTGGTACCTTCAAAGCTAGATTTGGAGCAATGGAAGGCCCTCAAAAGTCCCCTCAAATATTGGCGTTGCACTTTTGTCTGGTGGCACTGCGCTTTTGCAAGAGGCTCTGCACTTTTTCCTGTTAGTCAATTTTCAAGGTTTTCTCAGTCATATTTGGATTTTGATGATGTAAGACATCTTTTTTGGAGCTAATATATGGTGGATGAATGTAAATGGGGCTTGTAAATGTAATTTTGATGTAGATCCATGCTTATTTCGCAATGGTAAAGTCAAATGTATCAGTTGGTCTAATTGAGGAGAGTTTATTTAACCTCCTAGTAATTAGGTCTTTTTAGAGATTATTGTGTAAGTTGTTCCTACACTGAGGGATTCAACCCTTGAGAGAAGGGAAGTTGTTTTTCATCTTTATGTATGTGGCTTTCAGTCAATCTAAAGGTTGGACATTAGAGAGTGGAAGCCTTGTAGTTTGTACTTCATCATTTTTACAGTGAATCAAAGGACGGTTGCAACTATTATTCAGGAATTCTCATGGTGTGAGTTTGTGAATATCTTTTCCTTCTGTTAAATATTTATATGAATGATAAATTAGTCTCTTACCATATATTTTCTCTTCGATGATTTTCCTAAGAGGTATTAAACCGAATTATTTGATTAAGCTTTGTTTTGTTAGGAATCTCATGTTTATGTGTTTATCTTCTTGATTAATGAACTCATGGTATACATGCTCATTTTGATCTTCTTGCTCATTCAACCCTACACTACATCGACAACTTTTAAGCTATCACAAAAGCATTTCTACCCTGCTCCTCTATATCTATTGCAACTTGAACCTTTGAGATCTGACCTAGTTCCTTGATTTTCACTCTTGATCTTGCAAAAAACCCTAAAATATTTAAACCCTACATGAGTTGAACTATCTAGCCTAAAATCCATTCTTGTACCAATCAAATCCTTGGCCATGAGTTTCATAGAGAAATCCCTCTCTGGTTTGGTAGGGTTAGCTGCCAAACTATAATCTTGGTTTGAGGTTACCTCTGTCGATCTCCTTTTAGCCTTGGGATATTGTGGAGGCTAACAGGCTCTACTATTAAACTTACCCAAATTTCATCATTAATCTTAATGTAGCATAAGTTGTCAAAAGCTTTGAAGTGCTTGGTTAAAGCTAGTTTTCCATACCACAACCCATAGGAAGTATTGTTTGGCCTGAAGTGAGCTTTATTCAATATGTGAATTATGGTATGAAAAACTTTATCCCAAAAGGTGTTTGGAATATTTCTCTCATCTAACATTTCTCTCACCATTTGTTGCACTGATTTTTTTGTCTCTCTGCCACACCACTTTATTGTGGGGTGTTAGAAATTGATAATTGTCTTTATTCTAAGTTCTTTTAAAAAATCATCAAATTCATATGAGGAAAACTCTACACCTTGGCATACCTTAGGAAGTTTAGCGAGGGATTTGAAAACTTTGAGCTTATGAAACACTTTATATTTCTATTTTAAAAATGAAACCCAAGTCAACTTGGTATAATCATCAATAATTAACATAAAATATCGTTCTTCACTCAGGGTTTCAATTCTTGATGGTCCACATAAGTTTGTATGAACCAAGTGTAGAGGCATGGTTGATGAGTCTTCCTTGGTCTTGAAAGGTACTTGAAATTTCTTACTAAATTGACATGATTTGCAAACTGTACTGCTTGGATTTGAAATCTTTGGAAAATCCCTTACAACTTGCGTTTTGTTGAGATTCACCACATGATCAAAGTTTAAGTGTCCAAACCTTTTGTGCCATAGCCAACTCTCATCAAGTTTCGTCATGTATCACTTATCCTTTTCCTCATTGATTATGTACACATTATTTGGATTTCTCATAGCCTTAACTACTAATTACACTGTATTTTTCATTTTGATTTCAAACCCTTTGGAGTGAAAAGTGAAATCATACCCCTGGTCACACATATGACTTAGACTCAACAAAAAAAAATCGAGGTCCATCCACAAAAAGAACATTTTGAGACTCGCATCTTCTATTTTCCAAACTAACAATTCCTTTTCCCATGATTTTCTTGTAGCATCATTACGAAAGGTAACATTTCCTATATTATCTTCTCTTAGTGACAAGAATTTACGCTTATCACCATCCATATGAAAATAATTTAATCCTATCACCAATCATATGTTTGGATCATCCATTGTCCACATACCAATGGTTACCTTGGTTCTAAGCATATCACACAATGCCACATTCTTCTTTATTTTTAGCTCTTTTGTTTTTCCATGCTTTGGGTTCTTGCACTTTCATTTTTTGAGGGTTTGATATCATTGTGTTTGATCTACATCCAAATTCTTTATTCCTAAATTTTGACAGTTATAACATTCAATATAATCTAGTAAAGAATCAAAGGGATTGTTTCTTCTTGGATCATTCCTATGAGTATTTACAAATTCGTTGTGTCTATTATTTAAAGACTAATAAGGTTAATTTATCATACAATGATCTTTAATATATGGTCTACAGTGGATAGCCTTATGATAAAAAAAATTGGACATAGATGGCCTTTGAGGGAAACATCTTTTGATTCTTTTTTTATTCTCCCAATGAGGCCTCTACTAATTTTTGAAGTCATCTTTATGGCTATTCAAATTTTTTTGGAGTGCCCTCCTTTGTTATTGTTTAGGTTTACTAATGGATTCCTTAGCTTCGTTGTTGTTATTACCTCTTATTTTCCACTTTTGTGGATGATTACTTCCATTTTCATGGATGTTACTTCCTTTGAGTGCCTCAATGTAGCTAATGGGTTCTTTGCCTTCAAATTTTATGGTGCTTGTCTCTCCTCCATTACTGGGACCAATTTTAATGAGGGGAGATCTCTAAAAACTTAGGATTTCATCCACTTTCTTAGATCCTTTAACAAATATTAGATAAGCTAATCTTGTGTCTTTTCTAATTCTTTTCTAATAGAGAAAACTTCTTCCTCTAGTTTCTCACATTCCCTCTCCTTCTCTTTCAACTATTCCAAAAGAGTGTCCTAAATATTCTTGGATTACTCCAGCTCCAACTTCAATAGAAAAATTAGTGAGTTTGCACTTTCATCCTTCTCTTTTTCATATTTCATCAACTATTCCTTCTGCTTCTTATTCCTTTTCCTGAGCCTTTGTATTTCTTGCAAGGTATTTAGTAGTTCTCCTTCCATATCTACTATAACTTCTTATTTATCTAAATCATAATCATATTTCCCTTCATCTTGGGTTTCTATAGCTATGAACATGGAAGTATTCATTTTTTCTTCACCATAAGGCTACTCATATTCATCCTCTAAGGAGAAATTTTCCTCTTGGGTATATAATCTCTTTTTATTTAAGTTTTTTTCCTTCTTGAATTTGTTATACTTTTCCTTTTATTTACTTTCATATTGATTATTTTCTTTCTTATTTAGGAATTTAGATGCATAGTGACCTAATTTTCCACAATTGAAGCATATGAAAGGAAACTTGCCTTTGTATTTGTCGGACCCTCTCTTAAAAATTCTAACAATCTTGTCTTCTTCTTCATAATATCCATACATTAAGTCTTCTTGATCTTCTTTGGTCTCCTTATCAACTTTGAAGGTTGCTTCCTTTGATGTAGATATTCCTTTTGTGGTTCTCTTTTCATAGGAAATTAATATTCCATGTAGTTGACCTATTGTTAATGTGATGAGATTTTGGATCTCCTCAATAGTTAATGCTTTGGCATTGAATCTGGAATGAAGTGATCTTAGCATCTTTTAACTACAAAGGGATCATCCAAAATTTCATCAAGACCTATTATGGTTATAACTATTTCATTTTTGCGAATAAAATATTCCGCTTTGTTCTCATCCTCGTTCATATTTAGTGATTCAAATTTCATTCTATAATCTTGGGGTTTAGTGTTCTTTACCTTTCTATCGCCTTCATAGCAACTCGTCAACTTATCCCATATCTATTTGGTAGTGTCATAGTGTATGAATTTAACAAATTCATATTATTGCAATTCACTTAGGATTACATTCATTGCTTTAGAATTATAATAAAACTTGAGCTTATCATCTCTATCAACCAATACATTTGGCTCTTTATAGCCATACAACACTACATCTCAGACATCTAAATCAAGGGACGTTGTGTAACTTCCCATTCTTGCCTTCCAAAATGCATAATTCATCCTAGTGAACATAAGAGCTTTTTGAGTGAAATTTCCATCTTGGTTGGCTATGTTTCAGATCTAGATATACCTTCCAATTGTTAGACTATTGTTGAAAGAAACAAATATGATACCAAAATTTGTAAACTAGGAAAATACTAAGGGGGGTGCGGGGGTGGGTGAATCAATGTTTTAGAAATTTTAACAATCATTTAGTCAATTAAATACATTCAATAATACAACAATTCACTAGTCACACGAAGCTGGAACAAAGGATATTTACATGGAAACTCATATGAGAGAAAACCACAAATATTCTATTAATTATAATGTAATACAAGCAACAAATTCAATTTAAATCAAATTTTGTAGGCACCAACCTACAAGAGGCTCCAACCCCCTCTTCTTTCTAAGCACCCACTTGATATAAGCATCAACTCCAACTGTTTGTAGGCACCAACCCCGTGATCTTTACAGGAACCAACCTTAAGGAGACTCCAATCCCCTAATATATAAGCACCAACTTGCTTTAGCCACTCAAATCCCTCTTTCATTCATGTTCATACTCATATATATGGCTCCCTTATCATAAAATTAGTCTTACACAAAATTTATCCTCATATTTGTTTCCCTTCTTTGATATTTTCTCCATTTATATCTCATCCATTCAAATCTACAAGATATTTTTTGCATAGTAGCCTTGGTTCTCATCTAATATTCCCTATCTATATCTGCTCGTCATTCCCCTACACTCTCTATCTTATATATTTATTAATTCACACAAATTCTCTTTAGATGTACATTTCCTAATATGCAGTAGGTTTAGAACAAAAAGTCTAGCTATGCTTACACATTTTTCACTTAATCTTTGCTTTCTCTCACTCCCTCCATTTTAGTTTGGCGTCCAGATCTATTGCATTACCATGGCATAACTTCCTCTTTTTTGTGCTAACTTCCGTTACTTTGGGCATCTACTATAGTCTCACACTGTGATTTGCATGGGGACACTACACATCTCATTTCCTTTTTCTTTCCTTTTATAGATGCATAGCTCCAAGTTGTGTATTCAAATAAAACCTAATTATATTTTTACCCCCTTTAACTGATTTGGCACCTAAAACACTAAAATTTCAAGCCCTCACAACTACATTGAGTGCTTATTCTTGACCCCATGTGACTTGTGGTGATAACCACAACCTTAAAAAAATTATTGGATCTCAGACATTAGGAATACCAGTTCCCTTTGTGCATTGTGTAGCCTGAGGGGTGTAGTTCCTTGATGCTTAACCTTCAGTAACCTATTACCTGTGATAAGAATCATATGATTAATGAGTCTATCTCAAATATGGTAGGTCTAAGACAAATTTTGCAATGTTCGATGAGTTCCTGAACACTTACCCTTAGCACTCTAAATCAAGGGATATGACTTCAATCTTAACTTTCTTAGAGGATCGAAAGATTGACTTTTTTTAGTGCTTGAGTGCGAAGGTCCAAGTCTAATGTTTTGATGGTGGATAGGCCCCTAGGAATTTAATCTCAAGCCCTTTTTTACTGGGGGCTATGATCATATCCTTGACCTTCTTGTTTCTTAGGTATCGGGGATATTGTTGGGCTTCCAAAATGCAATCCTCTTTCACCCTCATTTCTATCATTTTACCATATTTCGTAGCTCTTTACCATATTCTGCAACTCTATAACCCTACATTAATACCATTTTCATGATCATATGGGTTTATCATTATTATTTTCCAAGTCATTTATTTTAAGTATTTTGAGAGAATTTATGATTAAATATTAGGAAATTATCATGTCTTCATATATATCTAAAAATCGGATGATTTTTATGATGTTGTAGGCCTATTTGAAGATTCTATAAGAGTCTTATTTGGACACTTAACCACAAATTCGAATTTCAATTTCAACCCATGAATATTTGTGGAATATCTATAGAAGATTTGGATCATTGACTAGGCACACTCAAAGTAGAAGAATCATGGATGTTTTGATATGTGCCTCCTAAATATGTGTGAGAGGATTTGTATCTCATGTTTTTAGATAGTTGGTAGTAACCACAAGAGATAAATGTGGATCTAGGATAGATTTTTGGGTCTACATTTATTTATTAGTTATCTTAAGTTTTATTATAAATAGGAGTGCATCCTTCATTCAAAGGTGTTCCTTCCAAGATATAATTTTTAAAGTGAGAATAGAGATGAAGTTAGTTTAATTATTGTAATATCTTTGGAACATTCTCCAAATTCATTTTATGGAATACAAGTTGTTGCTTTGATAATATTTTGGTCTGCTTGTTGAGGAGTGGAGGGGCCCCATCAACTACAGCTTGCGTACCTCTTTCCTTTGTTGTAGATATCTATGCTATTTCATTTATGCGAGTTTAGTTTAGTTTCTTTTATGTTATTTTGATTATATGTTTTTATGTTTATTTCATTAACGTTGTTTTGTTAATATTGATTTAAAGCAATTGAAACACAGAATGGTCATTTTTGCACCGGATCCCGTGCCCGCGCTCTACCTCTTGGTCTTCCCTACGCATAGTTGTTGCGGCAGGGTGGTTTCAGTCGGGGTGCTCGTCCTGACTTGGGTTTGGCCCAATGGCAGAATCTCAGGCCCCTCCCCTGCCTCCTCCTCCTCCTCCTGAGGTCGATGCCTTCAAGTTGTTGATTGCTTCCCAGTTGAAGAAGAATAAACAACTTGCCTCCAAGTTCGTCAAGAGATTAGATGAGATCCCCTTGGTGGCTCTCCCGCTTGAGGGTCTGATGAAAGTGGCCCTTTCTCTTGCAAACCGAGCGTTGGTTGGGCAGTTCATGGGCTTATGGCCTTCACCAAAAACTACGGAAGTCTGGATCACCCGAAACTGGAAGCCCCTCATTGCAAACAACGTCACCTCGTACTTTTTGGGGCGGGGTTTCTTCTTATTTGAATTCAACTCAAAGGAGGATAAGGACTTGATTTTTAGGAACGAACTCTATTTCATCGATCCTCAAGGACTATACTTAAATCATTGGAATCTATACTTCAACCCCTCGGAGGATGTTCCATCTACCGTTCCCGTCTGGGTCAGCCTCCCAAACTTGTTAGTGCACTGCTGGAACTGGGAATCAATGCAGCAAATCGGAGACACCCTTGGAAAACTCATAGACAGAGCAAACAACAACGATCAATATGAATGCGCCAGAATCTGCGTGGAGTTTGATCTTGAATTTGGGTTGCCGTAATCCATTAAGATAAATTTTGGCAACTGGTCCCATCTACAGAAATTAGACTACGAACAGTTGTTTTTCAAATTCCGCGGATGCCATGAGTATGGCTACTTTGTCAAGAACTAGCCCAAAAATGCAGGCCCAAAAAAGGAGAAAGAAGAAGGATGGCAGCAAGCCAAGAAATCTAGAACGAGCCTTAGGCCATGACCAATCGGACAAGGAGTGGAGAAAGGAAAGGGAAGTTCAGCACACATGGGGAGCATTCCTAAAGCCAAACCCATCCAGAAAGGTCAAGAGAACAACTTTACGACCTTGAACTCAGAGACAGAGGAAGTCCAAGAAATCGATCCAAGGGACGTGCAAAAGGATCCCCAAAGAACCACTAAAGATTGGTGATTATCCTGGAGAAACCCCGAAAGAGAAAGAGCCTGCCTCTAAGGGTGAAGATCTGGATTCGAAGGACTCAAAGGAAGAAGGAGAAATTGGGGATTCCCAAACTTCGGTCAGAAGATCGACCAGGGGACAAAAAATCCTCCAGGAAAAAGAGAGAGCAAGAAACCTACAAGGAGAAGCTCCAGGAAGCCAGTCGAACCTGGATAATATGTTGGAAAAAAACCCTAAAGCGTACATAAATCAAAACCAGGGCTCTAAGGGAGCCCTCTCAGCTCAAAAAAAGAAGTAATGAAGATCGTCTCCTCGAACTGTAGAGGGATGGGGAGAAACCTAAAAGAGGAAGCAATGAAAAGTCTAGTAAGGTTGGAAAGGCGAGATATCCTTCTCATCCAAGAGACCAAAATGGAGGAAAGGGACTTTCTCCACAAAAGCAAACAGTTTTGGGGAAAAGGAGGAGGTATTGTTGTCTCCTCTAGAGGCGCCTCAGGAGGGATGGGAATTCTATGGGACGAGACATGCTTTGAAAAAATTCTAGTTAAATCAACTCAAACTGGATTTTTGCTCAGTTTTTGCATCTTCATACCAAAGAGACAGTGAATCTTTTCAATATTTATGCTCCGGTCATCTTGGGAGACAAAAAAACTTGTTGGGAATCCATTAGGGATCTATCAAATGAGATTCAGATGGATAACGTCATTCTCACTAGAGACATGAACATTACTTTAAGTCAAGGGGAGAAGCGAGGGGGAAGTATTGTAAGGGATCCAACCAGAGAATGGGTGGAAGAACTCGTTCAAGACTGGGATATGTTGTACATCAAGCCAGCCAATGGAAAATATACATGGACCAATAGAAGAATAGGTCCGGGTCACATTGTTGCAAGGTTAGATCGCTTTCTCATCCAGAGTTCCTTCTTGCTTTTAGGTCTTGATGTCAGTTCTGTTATTATTTCTTCATCGGTCTCCTATCATAATCCCATTAGGCTTGAGATGAAGCCACATATGAATCTAGGGCCTATTCCCTTCCATTTTAGTGCTCTATGGGTGCAACAGCTTGACCTTTTGGATAGATTTGAGGAAGTCTGGACACACCCTGTCAATGGATCCCCCTTTTTTGTGTGGGAATAAAATCTAAGGAGATTGAAGAGGGCCCTCAAAAGCTGGGCTAAATCCCTCCCTTCTCCGACCAAGTGAAGGTGGGTTGCCCAGGCCGGTTTGGAGAGTCTTCAAAAATAAATGGAAGATATGGACATCTCGAAGGACAACTTAACCCTGGAAGAGGAGCTCCAGGTTAATCTTCATAAGGCTTGCATCCTGGAGGAGGAATTATAGACACTTAAATCTCGCAATTTGTGGCTACAAGATGGGGATAGGAATACCTCCTTATTTCATAAGCATACTCAAGCCAGAAGAAGTTTAAATTCTATAGTGGAGATAACCTCAGGAGACCAATCCTTCTCCAACTTTGCCAGCATAAAAAAAGCTTCCCATCAACACTTCAAAGACTTGTACACAGAGGATAAGTAAGCAAGTATCAGCTCTAACCTGCTCGAGCTGGTCCCTATAAATTTCAATGCCCAAATGAATGCTATGCTGACTGTTCTTGTCACCATCAATGAAATCAAGCAGGCCCTTGATGAAATGGATCCGGACAAGGCTCCTGGGCCAGATGGGTTCACAACTCAATTCACTAAAACTTGGTGTAACATTGTCAAAAAGGACCTCTAAAAAATGATCTTAAAGTCTCAGACATGCCACAAGCTTGGGGGCAGCACCAACTCGACCTTCTTGGCCCTTATACCTAAAGAGAAGGGTGTCAGTTATTTCAACAGATTTAGGCCAATTTCCCTCTACAAAATTGGCTACAAGCTCGTCACTAAAGTCATGGAAAAAAGGCTAAAAGGCATTATTCCATAAATCATTCCTGACAATCAAGGGGGATTTGTCAAAGGTAGGCAGCTAACTGATAACTTCATCCTTGTTCAAGAAGCGATCCATTCAAGCATCCAAAGACGAGAAAAGGCATGGATGTCAAGTTGGACCTGGCTAGTGCGTTTTACGGAGTTAGGCACAAGTTTATCTTTGGGGTTATGCATCAATTTGGGTTTGACTGTCGTTTTATAAGCTGGGTCAAGGCCTCCATTGTGGAACCATGGATTGCCCCACTTGTCAACGGGCATTCTGTTGTCTTATTCAAGGCAAGTCGGGGGATAATGAGGGATGCCCTCTATCCCCCCTTATCTTTTTCATTCAAGCCTCTGTCCTCATTTTTATGTTGGAGAAAAGACGAATTGATCAAGAGCTTATGGGTCTTAGAATAGCTAGGGGAGTCAGAGACATCAACCATGCACTCTTTGTCGATGACTCCGTCCTTCTGGGGGGTGCTTCCTCTATCTTGGCCTGCCGCTTCAAGTTGGAGATTGATATCTACTGCCTCGATTCTAGGAGTGAACTTAACACTGGAAAATGTTTCTTTTATGCTTCGAACCTTTTTGGAATTGAGCTAAGCACAATCACTAGGATTTTTGGCTTCAAAGGCTCCACGAAATGGGTGTCTTTTAAATATCTTGGGTTGTCTATCTTTCAAGGTTGCCCGATTGGGAGAGACTGGTACCCGTTTCTAGACAAATTCAAGTTCAAAATGCAAGCCTGGGCACGTCATGGCCCAACCTGATAGGTAAGACTGTTCTCATTAAGTCAATCCTTAATAGTCTTCCAATCTTTCAGATCTCTGTTTTGTTGGCTCTAGTGTGCATTCTTCGCAAGATGGAGTAATCCATTCACTCTTTTTTCTGGAAGGGAGGGAAGAATAACGCTAGGATAATTTAGTTGGTCAGTTGAAATAACATCTCTATGCTGCTGTTGGAAGGTGGCTTCCACATAAAATACCTCAAGGAACACAATATCGCCCTGGGTGCCAAGATATTATGGCGGTAGGTAGCAAGGAATCTGGGATGGGCACAGATTTATTTGTGGAAAAAATACAGCTTTAGAAAGCATCTTTGCAGTCTGGAGAACTTTCGAACTAACCGACATGCCTCCCCGATCCATCAGTTGTGTAAGCATGCTCTCTCGCTGCTGCGTGACCGCTTGTTCTATATTTCATGCAATGGAAAGCATATCAGCCTGTGGGAGGATAGGATCATGAATGCAGAAGTGATCGTGGATGATCCTGAGTTGAAGGAGCTAAGAACGTGGATGATTGCAGATGGTCAATGCACGATGTGGGAAATTTCAAAGTGGGACAGCAACAACTAGGCAGGGTGGCAGAAGATAGAGATACCTACTCATTTGGAGCAAGCATGAGCCAAATTCATGCTATCGCTAGCTGGGAAAGCCCCCCTAAACACAAGGAAAAAATACATAAGGGGTTGCGGTTCCTCGAAGGGATGCTATTTCACAGCAGAAGGCTACAGGTGCCTTAAGGCCATTCCAATTGTCCCCTGCAACCCTGCGATTTGGAAAGGGATTTGGCAAGTAAAAATCATTCCTAAGATTGACATGTTCGCCTGGAATCTAGGGCACAGTAGTATACTCACAGCTGAAAATATACGACGTCATGGCTTCCATGGCCCCACTTGGTGCTCGCTATGTAAAAAACAGGAGTAAAAATCGATCCACATCTTTCTCGAGTGCCTCTATGCTCGGGACATTTGGAATGAAATCTTTTTTATTTGGGACAACAGCCCCATCCTACCAACCACCATCATGGGTATGTTGTCTAATTAGGGAGACCTGTTTCTTAAGTCCTTCCCCGAGAGATACTGGCCATACGAGGGGTGGATGATTATCCCTAAGCTCATTTTCTAGAAGATTTGGCTTGAAAGAAACAATTAGATATTTCAAGAGAAGTCACTAAACCAGTAGCAAATCATTGTGAAAATCATAAGCTTATTCAAAGAAATAATGCAAGCCAAGGTGAAGCAGAAGTGGGTTTGTATCTTAAACCAGCAAGGTAGGGAGTGGTGCCAGCAGCTGGGGCTAAACCTTCCCATTGGGAAAAATATGGAGAAGTACAAAGAAGAATGGAAAATCAGATTATAGGATGAGGACTTCGTCAAATGGAGAAGTAGCACATATATTCACACTATGTTTTTTTATGGTGTAGAAAAGGGGAATCCATGGAAGGCCAAAGGCAGTGGAATTATCCGCTGCCCTTCAGACCAAACCATTTCCGACTTTGCATGGGGTTTGGGGCTTACTTCGAACAATCAAGCGGAAGCCATGGCTCTCCTCCAAGGCTTGAAATAGCTACAAAAACATGGAATCAAGGAGGCTCGAGTCATTGGAGATTCACAAAGCCTCATTGGCTTTATTATGACAAAATTGGTCACTAAAGACCTCTGTTTGCAATGACTATTCGTTCGCATCAATAAGCTGATCATGTCCTTTGACAGACTTCAATTCTTTCATGTCCTTCGGAAAAATAACAAAGATGCGGTCCTTGAAGCCAACACTGTTGTCTCTTTACAAGCGGGATCTCTACTTTGCGAAGAGTGGGATTCATGGGATCCTCTGCCTTAGCCAGCCCCTCTCCTTCTCATGTATTTTTGTCTCTTGCTGCAACAATTTATTTGTATTAGAAGGCTTGCTAGTCATTGCGAAAATGCTAGATTGAATGTAAGAAGCAGAGTAGGTAAATTTTTCTTGTTCGGAAACCCCCTAGACATTGGGTCTTCAGATGTAATACGTCCAAGCATAAGCTTCTGACCCTTTGAATCAATATAAAAATACTTGTTTCTGTTAAAAAAAAAAAGAATGATTTAATTTCCTTATGCTTGGATTGAATTGGCATAGTAGTAATCTCACATTAGTAATCGCATAGACTACTAGATTAAATTACTTTTTTAATTTCATAGATTAGATTAGAATTGTTGGTTTTCGTAGAGCTATTCTTTGAGAGAGAAGGTGATTAAGAAAGAACATGATTGAGAAAAAACATGTGCACTTGCTTTTCATTTGCTTTCATTATTTTATGTGTACTTAGTTTTAAGTTTCTTGCATTAGATTAATCTATTCTGAGAAATAATCACCTATTACACGTATACCTCATCATTTCACAAACCCCAGGTTGACAATTTAATGGCAGGGATTTAACTCACAATTAAATTACCCAACATATACCTTCAATGTTTTAAAAACTAGGCTCTGAGATCAAGGTTTGGAGACCCAATGCCCTGAGATGGGATCCACTACCACATTAATTCACCCTAGATCAATTAGAACTTTCCAATGTAATGCTCCCTCCCACACCCTTGGACATCCCCAAGCCTAATGGGAGGTGTTACTTTAATCTAACCAAACCTCCATATTTTCCTCATGGAAATGGGTTTACAAAGTTTCCTTATTTCCCAAAGTTGTAAATATGTACTTTGGACAACACCTTCGTGTCCAACTCTAGAGGATCCGAAAAGGCTCAAAATTTGAAGCCCTCAAATCTCAGCAAAAAAATAAAACTAAGTCATACAGCTCGATGATATCTTTCCAACGACGCAAATGACACCTCAAAAAGCCTCCATATGAATAAGTTATGGCCTTCTGAAGTTTTGAAGAAAGAACAAAAGAAAGTCACTAATAGTGCCACATGGCACCCCTAGAAGAGTCCATGTGGCACAATCTAGGAGGTGACACATGGCACCCTTCGAACACCTCCACATGGAATATTATTGGTGGTGTCATGGACCAATCCATAGGTGCCACATGTCCCAATCACAGGGAACCACATGACGCCCTACAATTGGCCAAGTTTGTCTACCCACAAAAATTGGTGGTTGTAATAGTGAGGGTTGAAGACCAACCTTGGTGGGATTGGGCCAATGGAATACCATTACTCCACAATAGTTAGTCAAAACAAATAACGAGGTGTAACCTATCTTATCAAACTCTAAATCATAACAACTAGGGGGGGGAGGCGCGGGTTTAACCTCAGGACCTCTCCCCAAATGAACGACTTAATATAACCTCTGCAAGCTAGCCTACAAATTGACTCCATGGGAATATTCACCGCAATTTTATTATTAAATCCTAGTTTATTCATTTATTAGGGGAGGAGAATCCATGCACTCAGCCACATGCATGAATCATGAGGTGAAATTGTATTAATGCAAAGAGGTTTAGCCTATGTGGAATGAAGTCCATGGTACAGAAGCAAAGAGGGGTCCATAAGTGATAGTGATAGAACCCTATGTTGTTCATAGTCATTTTCATAATTTTTCAAGATGTTTCCACTGGTGCAGAATTAATTTGGATCCAAGTAGTAGATTTTTGGGCATCTCCAAATTTGAGGTATTGTTGTGTGTTTTGCCAAAAATTTTGTAAGATAATATAAAAGGGCTCTTCGTGAGAAGCAAACCCAGATACGTAGTCCCTCTTTGGATGAACTCCATTATTAAGTTTTGGTGCAATTGTCCATATTTTCATTTATTCATGTGTATTTTTTCTTCATCTATGTTACACATATGGTTATTTGATGCTCTTTATGAAATTCATTTTGAAGTCATAGAATAAATTATCCTAGATCATGTTGGTATAAGAGTGGTATTCTTTGACGTGAATTGTGAGTGTGAATTTTTACTAGGGCTAGGGCCAAGCTCAAAGAGGGTGAAGGAAAAATTAAGACTTGCAACCCTAAGATTGGACGTGCAACTTGAAGATATAAAATGGAGAATGAATACATTCGTACAAAGAATGAGAAGGATTTCCACAAGGCTATCTACTAGATGTCAGATATGGTAGAAAAATAGTTTTCAAATCGTCAAGAGAGAGTGACAAAGAAGGAAAAGAAGAAGGAAGTTAAAGTAGAGATAATGCTTCAGTGAACCAAGGAAATGGAGGAGACCCTCTTGAACCTCCATCTCTATCTTCAAGTTCAATCTCTTCCTCTTCTTCTCAATCTCTTCATTCACTTTGTCATCAAAAAGATTATTTTATAAATCCATTACTAAAACTAGATGTAAAATTATATTTTCCCATGTTTAATGGAGAAGCTAATGTAGATAATTGAATAATTGTATTAGGCATATTGAATTTTATTGTTGTGTACAATAGATCGAAGAGGAAGAGATGAACATCTAGATAGCCTCTCTTCAGTTGGAAGGAACAACTCTTGTATGGTGGAAGAAAAAAATTAAAAAGGTAGTAAACAAAATGATAAACTCCTTTCTTCATGGTCTAAATTTACATATACATAAAGAAGGAAATTTTATCCATTAGGTTATATAAAAAAGGCCATGATAGAGTGGAAAATTTTGAGATGGGGTAAAGGTCACAGTGTTCAAAGTTTCATGGAGGAGTTTAGGAAGAAGGCATTGGCATTGAATATTCACTTAGACTCACAAGGAACTTTGATGAAATATATTGGCGATTTACACAATTACATTCATCACACATTTTTGTTGTTTAATCCCACTAATCTAAATGACTTTTGTGTGAAAGAAACTCATCTTGAAAGCAAGGGAAATAATGTACAAGAAGATCACACAAAGAAGCCTTCATCCAAGTTCCAAAACAACAAGTTAGAAGGCAAAGGCAAATGCAAGAAGACAACTACAACAAATAAAGAGGAAGGAAATCCCTCTTTCACTCATTGCAAGAAATATGAGAATGATGATGACTACTGCTGGAAACTACATCCTTAGCTAGAGCCTAATATATTTTTTGGAAAATGGAAACAATTTTTTTTTTCTACAATGCAACAAGACCTAGGTTTCGATTTAGGTGATGATATGAAGATCACAGCTATTGGGGTACAAGATAAAAATTCCTTTCATGTTGGTTCAAGTTCTGAAAATGCATCTCATGATAATGAATGAAGAAGAAGTGAATTATTCCATATAATACTGGTATCTAAACACACAAAAATAGATACTCTATCTGATCAAGGTTCTCAAGTTAAATTAATATTATAAATTGATAAAAAGTTGGGTTTGGAAGCATGACTTCATCTTAAACCATACCCTCTTGGTTAGGTATGCAACAATGCAAAACTAAATGTCACTAAGAAATGTAGATTTATATTTTCTATTGCTTTAAGGTTGATAAATGAGGTTGATTTGGATATTTCCCCTCTGGAAATTTGTGGCATAGTTTTGGGAAGCCCATAATTATATAATAGAAAGGTAGTCTTCTCCAAACATGAGAGAAAATACCACCCCACCAAGGGTAGAGTGGAATATATTTTTAGAGCTCATAATATGAAAGTCAACTCAACTCTTGTTAGTGTAGGACAGGTGAAGAGACTCATAAAATCTAGTAAGATATATATGCTCATGGTTGTGAGATCAAAATATGTTGATACATTTTAGGCTTTCCAAGGGTGTGATCCTTCTCAAAATAAATAAATGTTTGATATTGTTTCTAACTATAATGAGATATTTTAGGAACTAGGTAGATTGCCTCCCAAGAGGGAAATTTGGCATGATATCCATCTCCAATAGAATGCCCCTCTTCTAAAAGTGGGCATGCATAGTGTGAACCAATCCTTTCAGTGTGGAGGAAAGAAATATAAGGCTTTCGGCACCTTAAAAGAGAGGATCGACACATTACCGATATTATCCTTTCCATACCTTCAACAACCATTTGAGATCAATATTTATGCTAGTGGATATGTCATGGGTGCATTATTGATGCAACATCATAAGCCTATTTGTTACCACTATGAAAAAATTTCTCAATCTATTGTTAATCATCCCACATATGAAAAAGAGTTATATGGCTTAGTTCAAAGTGTTAAGAAATGGAAGCACTACTTGATAGGTAAGGCGAATATCATACACAAAGACCATAAACTCATGACAATACCTCTAGTCATAGACCAAGCTGGGACAAGCTCGTCATTTTAGATGGATGGGTTTTATTCAACAATTCCATTTGGTAATCAAGTATAATAAGGGTACAAGTAACAAAGTAGAAGATATGTTTTCTAGGCCTCATGTTTTTACATCTATTGTTTTGAAGAATGCTTCTTTATCTCATGATATTTATGTTGAACAATATGCTATTGATTAGGATTTTAAGATTTTTATGATAATGTAACCCATGGTACACAGGTCGAGAATTGTTATTTGTAGGGCAATTTTCTCTACCATCTTGGCAAGTTATGTATTCCTACGAATGAAAGAGTCTATGAAATTTGAGAACCTCACATTTCTCTTGTATCTGGGAATTTTGGGGTAGGAAAAACTATGGCTCATCTTAATATGTTTTGTTACTGACCTTAGATGAAAAATTGTAACCAAGGATGTAAAGAGATGTGTGATTTGCTCTACTTGTAAGCCCACTAATAAAAAATTGGGGTTGTACACACCACTCCCTATTCCTTCTCATCCTTGAGAGAGTGTCACCATGGATTTTTAAGGGGGTTTCCTATGCCAAAAAGGGGTCATGATTACTTGTATGTAGTAGCAGATAGGTTTAGCAAGATGTGTATCTTGATGCCATGTAAAAAGAAAATCGTTATTGAGAAAACTGCTCACCTTTTCTTTCAGCATGTATGTGTCCATTTTGGATTGTTGATTTTTTAGTAGCTTGCGAGGTACTCCAAGCCCTAGGGTTCAGGGCTTGGAGGGAAAAGCACCACAAGGGTCACTTGTGGGCTTGGAACCCAAGTATGGGGTTTTGCACAAAATCGTGTTTTGGGAATATCCATGAGCACATTTCTACATATGATGGATGAGGATGATATCCCTCGACGAGACAAATCTGAGGATGATATCCCTTGACGAGACAAATCTAACGCAATGAGAATCGTCTGATTCCAAGTTGTAGAAGTGAAGATATGAATTTTTGAAGATTAATTATGGGGTTCACACATGTGTGTCAAGGTTGACTTGGTGTAAAAATGACATATGACAGTTGTGGAAGCCATAATGTGACGTTGAAGAAACCCTTCAATTAAGTTATAAATAGAAGGTGATGTGAGGAGCATTCCTCATCCAATTTGGTGGAACGCAAATGCTCTTTGGAGGCAAAGGAACTCGACATGCCTTCTTAAGTTTAGGTCGCAGCTAGGAGACATACGAGCGTGGAAGAGTAGAGGGTTACCACTATTTTGGCCCCAGGAAAGAAGCAGACCAACGAGGAAGAAAAGAATGTTTGGGAAACCTTTAGTGACTGCGTGGGGGTTGTTTCATCTTGTAGGAGGGTCAAGTTTGAATAAATAAGGAACAACTAAAAAAAAAAAAAAAAATTTGTTTCATCATCTAGATTAGTGGGATTAAACAACAAAAATGTGTGATGAATGTGACTTTGTAAATCGCCAATATATTTCATCAATGTTCCCCGTCATTCTAAAAGAATATTCAATGCCAATGCCTTCTTCCTAAACTCCTCCATGAAACTTTGAACACTGTGACCTTTACCTTGTCTCATAATTTTCCACTCTATCATGGCCTTTTTATATAACCTAATGGATAAAATTTCCTTCTTTATGTATATGTAAATTTATACCATGAAGAAAGGAGTTTACCATTATGTTTACTACCTTTTTGAATTTTTATCTCCCACCATACAAGAGTTGTTCCTTCCAACTGAAGAGAGGTTATCTAGATGTTCACCTCTTCCTCTTTGATCTGTTGTACACAACAATAAAATTCAATCTACCTAATACAATTATTCAAATTATCTACATTAGCTTCTCCATTAAAAATGGGAAAATAAAATTTTACATCTAGTTTTAGTAATGGATTTTTAAAATAATCTTTTTGATGACAAATTGAATGATGAGATTGAGAAGAAAAGGAAGAGATTGAACTTTAAGATAGAGATGGAGGTTCAATAGGGTCTCCTCCATTTCCTTGGTTCACTGAAGCATTATCTCTACTTTAGCTTCCTTCTTCTTTTCCTTCTTTGTCACTCTCAATTGACGATTTGCAAACTATTTTTCTACCATATCTGACAGTCGGTAGATAGCCTTGTGGAAATCCTTCTCATTCTTTGTACGAATGTATTCATTCTCTATTTTATATCTTCGAGTTGCACATCCAATATTAGGGTTGCAAGTTTTAAGTTTTCCTTCACCCTCTTTGAGCTTGGCCCTAGTAAAAATTCACACTCACAATTCACATCAAAGAAAACTACTCTTATACCAACATGATCTAGGATAATTTATTCTATGAATTCAAAATGAATTTCATAAAGAGCATCAAATAACCATATGTGTAACATACATGAAGAAAAAATACACATGAATAAATGAAAATATGGACAATTGCACCAAAACTTAATAATGGAGTTCATCCAAAGAGGGACTATGTATCTGGTTCTGCTTCTCATGAAGAGCCCTTTTATATGATCTTAGATTTTTTTTGGCAAAACACGCAACAATACCTCAAATCTAGAGATGCCCAAAAATCTACTACTCGGATCCAAATTAATTCTGCACCAATGGAAACATCTTGAAAAATTATGAAAATGACTATGAACACCATAGGGTTCTATCACTATCACTTATGGACCCCTCTTTGCTTCTGTACTATGGACTTCATTCCACGTAGACTAAACCTCTTTGCATTAATACAGGTTCACCTCATAATTCATGCATGTGGCTGAGTGTGTGGATTATCCTCCCCTAATAAGTGAATAAACTAGGATTTAATAATAAAATTGTGGTGAATATTCCCATGGAGTCAATTTGTAGGCTAGTTTGCAGAGGTTATATTAAGTCGTTCATTTGGGGAGAGGTCTTGAGGTCAAACCGACGTCCCCCCCCCCCTCTTTAGTTGTTGTGACACAGAGTTTGATAAAATAGGTTACACCTCACTATTTGTTTTGACTAATTGTTGTGGAGCAATGGTATTCCATCCAAGGTTGGTCTTCAACCCTCACTGTTACGACCACCAATTTTTGTGGGTAGACAAATTTGGCCAACTATAAGGTGCCATGTGGCACCTACGGATTGGTCCATGACACCACCAATAATATTCCATGTGGAGGTGTTCGAAGGGTGCCATGTGTCATCTCCTAGATGGTGCCACATGGACTCTTCTAGGGGTGCCATGTGGCACTATTAGTGACCTTCTTTTGTTGTTTGTCCAAAACTTCAGAAGGCCATAACTTATTCATATGGAGGATTTTTGAGGTGTCGTTTGCGTCGTTCAAAAGATATCATCAAGTTGTATGACTTAAAATAAAATAAATAAATAAAAATTATTAAAATCAAATAAAAATTTTTTAAGAATTTTTTTTTTTAATAAATTAAATTTTCATTAAATTTTTCTTCCAACCGACCTCCTTAAAAACATTTTTTTCTTTTTCCCCTCAAACATTACTATTTATATTTTACTCTTTTTCCCTAATAATCTAAAATCTTTCAAAGAACTTTGTGCGTTTACCCCTGAAGATGGACTCACTTAAGTAGTTCGAAACGTCGGGTTATTAAAACACTCAGAACAGGTTATTCCTCTATTCTGCAAAAAAAAAGAAGAGGATTATGTGTTAAGCTACAAACCATGACACTACGTCAAGGGTTGCGTACGGGTGTTTGAGGGCATATACATGCGCAGATCAACAACATAATTAAGGAGTTATCTTGTGAGGTGATGTCGTAGAGTTTAAGGGTTGTTTTGGTGACTGTTTGAGGGTGGTTGCAAAATTGTGTGATGCCCTAACGAGTCTCTGTGATGACAACAGAAAGAAAACTTGGAGAAGAAGTTGGACTTGTGTTGGGTCAAGGATATTGACCAGTATTGGATTGATTGTGTTGTAGCCTGTGGGTGCCATTTAGACGAATTTTCGTGGAGGTGAAAATTCCATCCTAGGAGTAGAATATACAATTAAGTATTGGGAATCATTGGACTAGTGGAGGGCAGTGTGTTGATAGCCCAAATTAGCCCTATATGAGATATATTGAAGTGATGAAGAGGAGTTGAAGGTTAGGTGAAGATTGGTGTTGAAGTGCAACACCTTGATGGACAAAGGTGAATGTTAACATGGCAGTTTGGAGCTCAGGAATTAGGCCTACCCAGACAGCATATTGGATTAGACCGTATACATGCTACAGAAGTTACGTGCAACACTATTAGGTGGCAACCCTCTTGGAGTCTCGATGTGTTGTCGTTTGAAGGACTAAGGGGCAGCTAGTGAGCAGTATGGAAGTGAAGGACCGACATGAAAAGATACGACATCGAATATGCAACGAATTTTGTCATTGTATCTTGTATACCATAGACTGTTGTATTATTCATATTTGGTTTAATATAACAAAGATTGGGGTTGTACATTATTGTACAAATTTTTTAAAATTTGTGTATACTTGTGCATGTGTGATTTACTTCTTTATATTTTCCATTGTGAAAATTAGTTCTGGTTGATATTCTTGGTTTGGTAGCGTCAATTATTTTAAGACTCTAACCTAGACCCAAGGGCGTGGAAATTTGACATGGTATCAGAGGGTATCTGAGCTATTTTGGAAGTCAGTGAATCAGATTTGTGTGCACCGAAGTACAACATGAAAGGGAGTTCGTCACATTGTAGGTGACAATGTCAAAATTGCAGGCAGATCTCCGGTACGAGGACAAGTTGGAGGGGTTATCCAACTATAGTTCTTGGAAGGAAAGGATCAGGTTGGTGTTAGTTTATAATATTCCTAGTGATCAAATTTACTCTTTTTAGTGTTTTTAGATGTCTTTGGTCAAATTTTTATATTGTCAAATAAAATTTGGCATCTCTTAATTGTCAAAATGGCCAAGTCACTATGTAGGTCATTGCTACTCACTCCACTTGTTCAAGGTCACCATCATCCATCATGGTCATGTCATTTTTCCCTTGTCCCAGGTCATCAAAAGATTCAGTGGGTCATCGTATAGGTCATGGTTTAGGATTCACGTTTGATGGTCATCATCATATCAATCATCAAAAGCAAACAAGGGATTCATGTCTTCCATTTTGGTCGCCATCATGGGATTTAGAAATTAGGGAACAAAATAAATCAAAGTGAAATTTCATTTGGAAGAAATAAATAATTTTGAAACTCCATTCTATCCTTCCAAAGCTCCAATAGTTCCTCTCTGCCATTGAGAGACTTGCCACAACCATCAGAACTTCGAAATTCAACACCAATTGCTAGTTTCATTAGTCTGTTGCACTTCTGGAGGGTTGTTACGTTTTTTATTTGGAAGTCAAAAGTAGGAAAGAAAATGTTTAGTTGTAATCTTGGAATTTCAAATAATCTCTAAACAAGTAAGTGGAGCTTTCACAAACCCTTGATGCGGTCAATTTCCTCAGAAAAGTGATTAAAATCCTTATGTAGGGTTTCGTTGCGCTTTTGCCGTGTTTTTTCATTTTCATGGGCTTTGCTTCACTTGACAGGAAATTACTCTTGTTTCTTAGCATTAAAAATCCCTAATTACCCTCATAAAGCACTTTCCACCATTCACCACACTCAAATTCACTCATTTTATCATTTACCCTCACAACCCCAGCTAGTTGCTGTGTTTCTAAACTAGGACTATGTTTTACCTTTTCCCCCCATTATTTATCACTCATTTTTAGAAATTTCACTTGCACTATGTCCCTAACACCTATACCTATCTCCCATAATTTTTTTCATATTTTTTACTTTTTCTCCTTTCCCTTCATTCCCTCCCCTCAAGTTGTTGCGCTTTGATCCCTGTTTTGCAAATCAAATCCTTTGCCTCCCCTTCACAACCCCTTTCCCATGAGAAACACTTACTCATACCTTTATTTTAATTCCATGTCAATTCAAAGGGTAATTCTACATATACTTCACCATGGAAACGTCAGAGACCAAAAAGAAGGAGGTGATTAGCATGATTTTTAGGGTTTTGAGGTCATTTGCTGCACATAAGGACATCTTTGCTTCAAAAAAAGTTTCTGACCAAATGGAGATGAATTGTACAAAAGTGAAAGAGGTTTTTGTCAATAATAGAGAAAATAACAAAAACCTTTTTCATTTTATACACAGGTTTCATATATTTGGAGATATTCAACTTTATTTGAGGCGGCCTATTTCAAAAAATCAAATTCTCCAATTTAATTGCATGTTTTAGTCATTGTTTTGTGGCATGGATTCCAAGAATATGGGAATGTACTTCACAAAACTGAGAGAGTTTTTTAATTAAAACAACCTTATATACAAATCCCTCTCCCAAGTTTGTAAAAAAATTGATGGTTAAATACATATTAGTCCATATTTGACTCCTATTTTTACAAAAAAACACAAAAAATTAACTACCCAAAAACACAACAAGTAGTTGTTGCGCTTTTTCTCTGGAGGTATAAATGCATAATTTCAAGCATGTGAAGATAGATTATGGCATACGGATTTCATAAAAGTACATGGGGACACTTGGAGATTCAAAAAAATTCAGAAAATGGTTAGACAATGCTTATCTTTCACCTTTCTCCACTTTTTCAGGGCACTTGCTGCATTTTTGGACAATTTGAATTCAAGCAAAGTTTTGAGGGGTTTAAACCAGGTGTTTGCAGTGCTTGATGACCCATTTGTATAGTATACATCTTAATATTTTCAACTATACCTTTTTTACCAAAAAAATAATCCGTTAAGGCCTCCAAATCATCTTCCAAAAACTTGTTGCACTTCTGCTAGACTTGCTACGTTTTTGGGAAAAAATTGTTGTGTTTCTGTGTTGGACAATTTTCACTACACGTGGAGGTCAAAGGTCAACTTGGTCGATGTAACAGCTGGCTCATGAGTTTTTTATTATTAATAGGCTTATTAATGGTCCCTTTTCTTTCTTTGTTTTCGCATGCCCAACGTTGCTACTCTGCCTCCTTCAGCGGAAGCTACCTTCAGTTCGCTGCTTGCTTCATTGCCAAAGAAGAAAAAACCAGAAATCGCCAAGTTCGTCAAGAAAATAGATGATATCCCTGAGGTTACCCTTCCCCCAGAAGGACCGATTCAGGTTACTCTGTCCTTGGCAGATCGGGCTCTTGTGGGCTAGTTTACGGGCCTATGGCCCTCTCTCGCCTCTACAAAAAACTGGGTTATCAGGAACTGGGTGCCGCTGATCAAGAATGGTGTAACCTCTTACTTCCTGGGAAGAGGCTATTTCCTATTCGAATTCAATTCAAAGGAAGATACAGATCTGATCTTCAGGAATGACCCCTACTTCATGGGACCACAAGGCTTATACCTCAATAAATGGACACTGAACTTCGATCCAGCGGTCGATGTTCCCACGACAGTCCCGTTGTGGGTTCGGCTCCCGAATCTGCCGGCTCATTATTGGAACTGGGACTCTCTGAAACATATAGGAAATACACTGAGCAAATTCATTGATCGAGCAAATAACAAGGATCAATACGACTGCGCACGGATCTGTGTAGAGGTTGATCTAGAAGTAGGACTCCCGGAGGCAATAAATATCAAAGTCGGCAGTTGGACACATCTGCAAAAGTTAGACTACGAGCAGCTACCATTCAAGTGCCGTAAATTCCATATCTATGGCCACTTTGCCAGAGGTTGTCCGAATAAAGGGGAAGCTGAGAAAGGTAAGGAGGAAGGGTGGAATCAGGTCAAGAGATCCAAGACCTCCCACAAAAAATTAGGGGTTTCAAATGGACAGGGCCCCTAGACGCACATAGGGCCTTCCCATAAAATTCAAGAAAATAGATACAAGGTTTTAAGCTCTGCTGCAGAGGAAACTCAGGAGGACGAAGCATAAAAAAAAGGCACCCTAGAAAAAGGCACTCCTTCAGGATCTAGGCCAGAAGAAAGGGCCAACGAAATGCAAAAAAATATCCAAGAAGAAGCCGTCAAGGAGGATCAAGGCTTGAAGGATTCAGAGGAGGAAGGTGAAATAGGAGAATCACAAGTTTCATCAAGAAGAACAAAAAGAGGGCGAAAGTCCACTCGGGAAAAAAGCAAACAGGAAACTTATAAAGATAAACTCCAGGGAAGTCAGCCCACCCTGGAAAAACTCTTGGCCAAAACTCCTAAGGCAACTAGAAACCAAACGTAGAGCTCTAGGGGAGCTCAACACTCGCAAAAAGGTAAATGATGAAGGTCATCTCCTGGAATTGCAGAGGAATGGGGAGCAAGGTGAAAGAAGAACCCATGAGAAGTCTAATAAGAATAGAAGCCCCAGACATTCTTCTAGTCCAGGAGACAAAAATGGAGGACATTGAGTTTCTCCAATCAGGCAAGAAAATTTGGAATGGAAGTAGGGGACAGGCCATCTCTGCTCGGGGAGCCTCCGGGGGATTAGGATCCCTTTGGAATAATTCCAAGTTTGTAAAGATTACATAAATCCTTAATCTGCACTGGTTGTTTTTAAAACTTCAGCATGTGGACACTATGGAGGTTCTTTGCCTCTTCAATGTCTATGTACCGGTAAATGCAGGGGAGAAAAAGGCATGCTGGGACTCCATCAAGTTGTTGTCGGAATTAGAAAATATGGAAAATGTTATAGTTGTCGGTGACCTCAACCTTACATTGCATGCAAAAGAAAAGCGAGGAGGCAGCTTGATCAGGGATCCGGCAAGGGAATGGGTGGAGGACCTCATGCAGGACTGGGATCTACTCGATATCCCTCCCTCAAACGATAAGTTTACTTGGTCTAATAAAAGAATTGGTCCTAGGCATATTGCTACAAGGTTAGATAGGTTTTTGGTTCAGATCTTATTTCTTCTCTTAAGAATGGAAGCAAGAATGAGAATCCTCTCATGCAACGTATCAGATCACAAGCCTATAATGCTGGATCTAGTTGCCCATCAGGATCTCGGCCCCATTCCCTTTAGATTCAGCCCTTTATGGGTTAAGCAACCCGATTTATTGAGTTTGGTTGAAGAATGTTGGAGGATGTCGGTGAAGGGCTCTCCCTTTTACATATGGGAAGAAAAGCTAATAAGATTAAAAATAAAATTGAAGGGGTGGGCCAAATATCTCCCTCATCCAGCTAAGGAGAGGAAGATGGCACAAGAAAGCCTTGAGCAACACCATATCCAAAATTAAGAAGCCGAAATCACAAGAGAAGTTTTGGACAAGGAAGCAGATATCCAAAAAAAATATCATCAGACCTGTCTTCAGGAAGAGGAATACTGGAGACAAAAATCCCGCAGTTTATGGCCTAAAGCAGGAGATCATAATTATTCCTTCTTCCACAAACAAGCCCAAGCAAGGAAATGCTTCAATAGCATCCCTAAAATTAAAGAAGGAACTTTATCCCACAAGGATAATATGAGTATCAAGAAAGCAGCTTCCGCTCACTTCAAAAATATTTATAGTGAAGATGGTGAGACGGATCCTAACTCTAAATTCCTGGGGGTGGTTCCTTGAAAGATCACAAATTCAATGAATCAGCAGTTGGAAGCAATAATCACCAGCAATGAGATAAATTCTTGTCTATTTGATATGGAGCTAGATAAAGCCCCCGGGCCGGATGGTTTTACGACAAGGTTTCTCCAAACCTGCTGGCAGATAGTAGAGAAAGATTTGCACAAAATGATTCTAAAGTCACAGAATTGTCAGAAAATAGGGGGCAGCACTAATTCAACCTTTCTTGCCCTTATCCCCAAGGAAAAAGGTGCCACTGCCTTCAATAGATTTCGTCCCATCTCTCTTTGTAACATTGGTTACAAAATCATCACCAAAGTAATAACTAGCAAATTAAAATGAATCCTCCCCTTTATTATCCCGGAAAACCAAGGGGGCTTTGTTCAAAAGAGACAGATCGTGGAAAACTTCATCCTCGTCCAAGAGGCGATCCATTCAAGCCAGATGTGCAAATAAAAAGGTATGGTGGTGAAAATTGACTTAGATAATGCTTTTGATCGGGTTCGACATAGTTTTCTGTTGGAAGTTATGTTCAAATTTGGATTTGGGTCAAATTACATAAATTGGATAAAAGCTTGTATTTCAAAACCATGGATTGCACCCCTGGTAAATGGGAGAGCGACAGATTTTTTCAAAGCATCGAGAGGGTTAAGGCAGGGTTGTCCCCTCTCCCCGCTTCTCTTTGTTCTCCAAGCCTCTTTTCTTAGTTTCTACTTGGATCAAAAGCTAGTAGAGCAAGAGATTTTGGGTCTCAACATTTCCCAAGGAGTAAAAAATTGTAACCATGCTTTGTTTTCCGATGATACTCTATTTCTTGGGGCAACTACTGCTCTCTCAGCCTCAAAATTCAAGGAAGTGTTGGATGAATTTTGTGAAGCTACGGCTAAACTATGGTAAATGCCAGATTTACTACTAGAATACTTCAGCCAGCGGCCTTGCTACCATTTCAAGAATCTTGGGTTTCGAAGCTTCCTCTAATTGGTCCTCTTTTAAATATTTGGGCCTGCCCATTTTTCGGAGATTAGCCTCAAGCAAATAATGGATCCCTTTAATCGACAATTTCAAGGCCAAAATTCAATCCTGGGGCTTCACATGGATAAATCTAGCTGGAAAATCAGTTCTTATAAAAGTTGTTCTATGTAGCCTCCCTATTTTCCATTTTTTTGTAATCCTTGCTCCTGCAGGCATTCTTAAGAAAATGGAGGCTCTAATTTGCAAATTTTTCTGGAATGGAGGCAATCAAAATGAAAGGAAAATTCCTCTCGTCAACTGGGATAAGATAAGAAAACCCATTATGGAAGGTGGATTTAATTTTAAAGAGCTAGGCACTCAAAATCTGGCAATGGGAGCTAAGATAATTTGGCAAATGATAGCTCCTCACACAGGTTGGGCAAAGAAATCACTATGGAAAAAATATTTCACAGGTCCATGAAAAATATGCTTAGATAATCCCAAATCCACTCATGGTTCGATTCTCTTCAAAATGTATGCTAAAGCTGCCTCTCTCATAAAAGAGAACGTATTCTGGATTCTTGGTAACGGTAAATGTATCAACATTTGGACAGATCGTATTATGGGTCGACCTCCAATCGCTGAAGTCACCTCCTTGTATGCGTTGCGTTCTTGTTTCACAAACGCAGGGATAAATACACTCTGGGATATTTCGAGGTGGAGTGGCAGCGACTAGCATGGGTGGAATCTTCCTAGCGTCCCTACCACGCTGGATAACGATTGCAAGAGACTGCTTGAACAGTTAGCAAGGAAGGCTCCGTTGCAGGCTTGCAAGCGCGATCATTTGGGTTGGGGAGCTAAGACTGGGATTTATACTGCAGCGCAGGGATACGCTTAGTTGAAAGTAATACCACACGTCCCACCCAATTTGGCAACATGGAAAGGGTTGTGGGCTTACAAAGCTATCCCGAAAGTAGACATATTTTGTTGGGCTTTATGTCATAGAGGAATCCTAACAGAGGATAGACTAAAGAGAAAAGGATTTGCTAGTCCTTCCAAATGTCAACTCTATTGTGTGAATGAAGAGACAACAAATCACATTATGATGGAATGCATATATGCCACAGAAATCTGGAAGGACCTCTTGAGCCTATGGTGATCAAACTTTAATTTTCCCTCTTCCATCAATGAGCTGTTTGCAAATTGGATGAATCTTTATCCAGGATCACTTCCTAAAAATGATAGATTCAAGGCAGCTTGGTCAACATTGCCAAAATTTATATTTTGGCAAATTTGGCTTAAGAGAAACAACAGAGTTTTCAGAGATGAAGAAAACAATGTGAACCTCATCAAAGTAAAAATCAAAATTCAATGGAAAGAATATCTCGGTGAACAGATTGAAGACACAAATTTAAGTCATCAAGACTTAGAATGGGGCACAAGAATGGATCTTCAATTTACCAAAGAACAGAGGCACATAAAACAGAACAAAGTTTGGAAAATCAGAGGAAACAAGGAAGAATTTGCAGATTGGAACCTCAAGCAATCCAGGCATACGTTATTCTTTGATGGGGTAGCAAAAGGTAACCCCGGAAGTGCTAGAGCAGGGAGAGTAATCAAGAATAAATATGAACGAATCATTGCCAGATATGCCTGGGGAGTAGGTTATAACACAAGCATCCAAGCTGAGGCGCTTTCCCTCCTGCAAGGTCTCAAGCAAGTTAAGGCTCTAGGGTTGGAAGCTGTCAATATAATTGGGGATTCACAAATCATTATTCAAACCATGGTCGAGAACACCACTCCAGTGGATCTTAGACTTGTTAGAGTGGTGGCTAGGATTAAATTTCTGCAAAACTCCATTCAAGGAGTGAAGTTTTTTCATGTGAAGAGGGAGAATAATCAAGATGCGGACATGGAAGCTAACAGAGCAACCATCCTTTCAGTCATTGTGCTATCAAGAGATAGGAATGAAGATTGGGATCCTATACCTTAAAAATCTGATATTATGTTCTATTGCATACTGCTGAAGCAATTTGTCTGTATCCATAAATTAGGAAAAATCACGGAAATAGACGCAATTACAATATGTAAGAAAGATGGAACTGGAGACAGTAAGGTCTATGTAATGCTGGCAGTAGAAGAAATCTGGGTACTAGCCCATAAATGTAAATAATACACTGGCATTTTGCCAAAGATATAATATAAACTCATAACTGTTCTTGTAAAAAAAATGGTCGTCTTTGTAAAGAATCTTATGATTAATGCCCAGAGAGAAAAGCTCAATTAGTTAGCTAAAAAGGGGGAAAGTTGTTTCTAACTTCCCTAGGATTAGGGAATGAGTCATTAGGTTCATTAATTATTTGCTATGGATCAGGATTCGACCCCTAGAGGTGGATTCTTGTTTATTTTCTATATGTACTCATAATCAAGTCATTGATAGGGTTGGATACTTGAAGTTCACACTCTTTTTGCATTAGTGTATTTGACTATTTGCAGAAGTAATTCACAGGAAATTGCAAGTATTTTTATGGGATTCTTGTGATGTGGTTAGTGACAGTGTTTTTATCCATTTTTCTTATGCATTTAATGATCAAGTTGTTCAAGCAACCATCTAATTTCTTCCTATGCTTTATATTTTAAGGTTTGAAACAGAAATCATTCCTTTATGCTATGTTTTTGTTTAAGATAAGCATCTAAGTGTTTCATCCTCTGAATAAGTGAATTCATTATGCTCACTTAACTTCTGATATGATTTTTTCCTCACCACACTACTGTAGGTTTTAACCCTGAACAGAAATATCTACACACGATTCTTATAACAGAAAATAAACAATAGCAAGAGCATAAAACATAAAACAGATAAACACAGAGATTTTCCCCTAGATCCCAAATCGGGACGACCAACTTGATTTTTCATTATATTCCTTTTAGTGTTACAACACATATATATACATGCTGGAGCATACATAAACCCCAATCCATTAACCCTGGATTAGAACATAACCATAGTTCCCTTGACCAGATCTACAAAAAATACCAGGTGCCGAAAACCATCGAACCCCAAAACCATGTGCAAAACCATGCACAAAACGATGGGCGGATCCGCCTATGAGTGGGTCCGCACAAAAAACAAATTTTGGCCCCGGACCCCAACGGTGGGGACTGCTTCGCCCCTCGTGACCCCCCAGCTACGCCCGACGCAACATACAGCGCGTGGGGCCAATCGTGGAAAGAATATAACACATACCCAACAACTACAATGAAAAATCAATTGTGTCACTGATCACACCTACCTTTCCTCCTACTATGTTTGTAGTTGATATTTTGGGATACCTTTCCTAGTTCCTAAAATTGGTGCTTCTTATCCAACAAACCCTAATCAAACCCTACTGAGCTAATAACTAGCCTAAAACCCTTATATTCTCCAGTCATTTCCATTGCCTGTGAGCTTGATTTTGAGATAGCCCTCTTTGATTAGGTATGGCTAGATACTAAGTCAAAAGTTGGTATGTGGTTACCTCTTTGGTTTCCTTTCACAGCCTTGGGAAACTACAGAGCCCTAATGTTTTGGCGTCGTTGCCAAGGAGCGAAAGATCACATTTTCCCCGGGTGTGAACGACAAGGATCATATCTAATTGCTGATGGTGGATAGTGATCAGACACAAGAAGGTTGAAATCATTCACCTGGCGAATCCAACCTGATTCAAAGACTCCACTAGAAGCAAGATCCATAAATCAGGGTTTTATTGGTGATTCCACTGGCAGGAGAATTAGTAGCCTAAAGGATGCCTTAGTTCATATATTTTTCTCAGGATGGATTCAATTGCTAGAAGGTATGCTCCTGTGAATCATGCTCACATTCTTGGTTTTCCAGATTGAATGCCTTGCATATATTGACAAACTTATCTGCCCAAATTCATAGATGGAAACGAGGATGAGGCCATTCAGCATCTAAAAAAAATTCATTGGCATATACATAAGCTTGGGATTAGGTTTCATACGGATTGTTTGATGAAAATGTTTATGGCCACCTTGGAAGGGAAAGCAATATCATGGTATGAAGGGTTGAAGCCAGGTAGATTATTCTCTCTTAAAGATTTCCACACAACCTTCTATGAGTTTTATGGAAAATCTCATCATTCATTGTTGTTGTTCAAATATTGTTGTGAATCCTGTGAAGATTTCATTCAATACCTTGAAGAGGCTTTTGGTGATGAAGAGTGTCTAGATAATGAGAACATAGAGGTCCTTTATGAATTTTCTTCCCAACAAAAAATAACATAGATTAGTTGCATTGATACAAGGGATCATTCATAGCACACATCAACTCCTTATTTGCTTGAAGATGAAACAAGTCTGCATCCTAACAGTCAGGAAGAAATTGGTCTAAGTCTGAATTTTAAAATTGCATGTGCGGAAAACTTAAGTAGTGAACCATCTTATGGTGATGATCATCTACTTTTGCAAGGAAATAATAGACAATAAGTTGTTTTCCTTGATTCTTGTGACATTCAAATTGATATTATTCCTGTTGAAGCACATGAAGAACCAAAAACACAGAAAGCACATGAGGAATCAAATATACTTGAAGTGGTTGTTGCATTTAAAGTTTTCCATGAGCATCCAAAACCTTGTCTTTTGGATGAGAGGAATTAATATTTGAACAACCTGATTGATGGTTTTTCATTTACAAATCTTTATGAAGTTTCTAGTAAAGAGCATGAAGATAATGAACAACAAGAAGAGGTCCTCCATGTTTTGGAAGGTCCATTTTCAAATCTATTGAAATCATTAGTGGAGATAATGTTTTTTTTTTCACCAACACAGATATTGGGTATAGTTTTCAGTTGGGTTGTCATTACCACAACACTTTTCCTTTGAGGAAAGTAGGAAGAGCAAGAAATCAGATAGCCATTTGCTTTTATGGCCGCACTAGATCTTCGAATTCACTTGATCAGATTGCTTATGGATCAATTAGAGTAGGTTAAGTGTGATTAATAAGCTCAACATTCTAAGCATCTTTTTCAGTGTCGGTTTACAGTTGAGATTGCAGTTGATGTAGGTGACATGGTCTACGATGTTCTTGACATCTCCTAGGGAGCTGCCATCCCCATTGGAGCCAATGTTAGTGTCCAATAGTCTCAATTATCAAATTTACTCTTTTTAGTGTTGTTATCTGTCTTTGGTCAAATTTTTATATTGTCAAATAAAATTGGGCATCTCTTGATTGTCAAAATGGTCAAGTCATTCTCTAGGCCATTGTTACTCCCTCCACTTATTCAAGGTCACCATCATCCATCGTGGTCATGTCATTTTTACCCTATCCTAGGTCATCAAAAGAGTCAGTGGGTCATCATCTAGTTCATGGTATAGGATTCACATTTCATGGTAATCATCATATCAGCCATCAAAAGCAAACAAGGGAGTCATGTCATCCATTTTGGTCACCATCATGGGAGTTAGAAATTAGGGAATAGAATAAATCAAAGTAACATTTCCTTTTGAAGAAATAAAGCATTTTGAAAATTCATTCTATCCTTCCAAAGCTCCAAGAGCTCCTCTCTGCCATTGAGAGACTTGCCACAACTATCATAACTTTGAAATTCATCACCAATTTCTAGTTTCATCAGTCTGTTGCACTTTTGGAGGCTTGCTGCATTTTTTATTTGGAGGCAAAAAGGAGGAAATCATAGGTTTCGTTTTCATCTCAGTGTTTCAAATCATATCTAAAAAAGTAAGTGGAGCCTTCAAAAACCTTTGATGTGGTCAATTTCTTTAGAAAAGTGATTAAAATCCTTGCCTAGGGTTTCATTGCACTTTTGCTACGTTTTTACATTTTTATGGGCTTTACTTCTCTTGATAGAAAATTCATCTTGTTTCCTAGAATTCACATCCCTAATTACCCTCATAAAGCACTTCCCACCATTCCCCGCACTCAAACTCAATCATTTTATCATTTACCCTCACAACCCTAGCTAGTTGTCATGTTTCTAAACTAGGATTGTGTTTTCCATCCCCCCCCGCCATTTCTCGTTTTGATAAATTTCACTTGCAATGTGTCCCTAAAACCTATCCCTATCTCCCATTATTTTTTCAATTTTTTTCTTTCCAATCTTCCCCTTCATTCCCTCCCCTCAAGTTGTTGCGCATTTAGCCCTATTTTGCAAATCAAATCCTTTGCCTTCCCTTCACAACCCCTTTCCCATGAGAAACACTTCGTAATACCTTTGCTTGCATTCTATGTCAATTAAAATGGTAATTCTACACCTCCTGCACCATGGAAACATCAGAGACCAAAAAGAAGGAGGTGATTGGCATGATTTTTAGGGTTTTGAGGTCATTTGTTGCACACAGGGACAATTTTGGTTCAAAATAAGTTTCTGACCAAATGGAGATTAATTGTACAAAAGTGAAAGAGGTTTTTGTCAATAATCCAAATTAAAAAAAACCTCCTTCAGTTTCTACATAGATATCATAGATTGGGATATATTCAACTTTCTGGGAGGCCTATTTCAGAAAATCAAATTCTCCAATTAATTATTGTTTTAGTCATTCTCTTTTTGCATGAATTCCAAGAACATGGGAATGAATTTCACAAAACTAAGAGAGGTTGTTCTTCACAACAAACTTATATACAAAAACCTCTCCTAGTTTTGCAAAAAAAATTATGGTTAAAGAGATATTAGTCCATCCTTGACTCCTATTATTACAAAAAACACAAAAAATTGACTACCCAGAAAGGTAGCAAGTAGTTGTTGCGCTTTTTATTAGGAGGTCTAATTGCATAATTTCAAGCATGTGGAGATAGATTATGGCATAAGGATGTCATAAATGTACATGGTGACACTTGGATATTCATAAATTTTTAGAAAATGGTCAAACAATGCCTATTTTCACCTTTCTGCCACTTTTTTAGGGCACTTGTTGTGTTTTTGGACAGTTTGACGTCAAGCCACGTTTTGAGGGGTTTCAAGCAGGTGTTTGCAGTGCTTAATGACTCCATTGTGTATTATACATATTCATATTTCCAACCATACCTTTTTTTCAAAAAAAAAAAAACAAAAAAAAACCAAAACAAAAAAACAAAACAAAAACAAAAACAAAAAAACTCATCTGGTAAGGCCTCCAAATCATCTTCCAAAAACTTACTGTGTTTCTGGGAAAAAATTGTTGCGTTTCTGTGTTGGAAAATTTTCACTACATATGGAGGTCAAAGGTCAACTTGGTCGATGTAACAGCTCACTCATGAGTTGTTTGATGATTATTAGGCTTATTAATGGTCATCTTTGTAAAGAATCTTATGATTAATTCCCAGAGATAAAAGCTTAATTAGTTAGGTAAAAAAGGGGAAAGTTGTTTCTAACTTCCCTAAGATTAGGCAATGAGTCATTAGGTTCATTAATTAGTTGTTATGGATTAGGATTCAACCCCCAGTGGTGGATTCGTGTTTATTTTCTATATGTACTTAGAATCAAGTCATTGAGAGGGTTGGATACTTGAAGTTCACACTCTTTTAGCGCTAGTGTATTTGACTACTTGCAAAAGTAATTTACAGGCAGTTGCAGCTATTTTTATGGGATTCTTGTGATGTGGTTAGTGACAATGTTTTTCTCCATTTTTCTTATGCATCTGATGATCAAGTTGTTCAAGCAGCCATCTAATTTCTTCCTATGCTTTATCTTTTAAGGTTTGAAACAAAAATCATTCTTTTGTGCTTTGTTTTTGTTTAAGATAAGCATATAAGTGTTTCATCCTATGAATAAGTGAATTCATTATGCTCACTTAACTTCTTATATGCTTTCCTCCTCACCACACTACAATGACAAACCAATTGTGTCACTGATCACACCTACCTTGCCTCATAATATGCCTGTAGTTGATCTTTTGGGATACCTTCCCTAGTTCCTAAAATTGGTGCTTCTTATCCAGCAAACCCTAATCAAACCCTACTGAGCTAATAACTAGCCTAAAATCCTTATATTCTCCAATCATTTCCATTGGTTGTGAGATTTATGTTGAGAGAGCCCTCTCTGATTTTGTAGGGTTAGATACCAAGTCAAAAGTTGGTTTATGGTTGCCTCTTTAGATTCCTTTCTCAGCATTGGGAAAGTAAGGAGCCCTAACAGTTGGTATTGCAGGTCAACAGGATCTGGGATTTTTCCGAGAAAGTCATCAAGAAGCCAACCGACCCCAAGAAGCTGGAAATATGGGAAGATTTGGATACGAAGGATATATTGATGCAGGTGCATCCAACATAGGCTAATTGTTTACTAAGGGAGTTAGTCACAAAGTGAGGATTTAATTAATTAATGTATTTTCCTAAATTTTTAGGAGAGAAAGAGTATTATTGTAAATAGGAGAAGATTCGAGAGGATTGTGGAAGGTTTGAGAAGATTATGTGTTAGTTAGCTCTTATCTAGGGATAAGAGATTGAATGAGAGAATTTAGAGATTAGATGAGAGATGTTAGGGATCAAGAGAGATATTTTTGGAGTTATTTTAGGGATCTAGAACCTACCTTGGGTTCTAGTCCATTTTTATAAATAGAGGCGAGCCTATGAGGGATAATACATGTAAAAGTCAGTAGATGGGTGTAGAGTTTGGGAGTGAGTATGCAGAAGGATGGCCAAGCATGAGGCCATGAGTTTTGTAATTATTTTGTTTATTAATTAATTATGTTGAGTTTATGTGCATACCTATTCTATGAATTTTCAGTCTTATGTGTGGTGTACTAAAGATTAATGTGCAGATCTATGGTTAGTGTACCTGCATCAATTTTTTGGTATCAAAGCTGGTTCATGAGAATTAATTAGCTCATGAGATGTTGGATTAGAATTAATTAGCTTTTGAGATGTTCGATGTAAATTTCATGGAGTCAAGATTTCATGGCGTGCCTGTAACTACTGCGTAGAAGAGTCAACCTTGGAAGAACACCAAGTGTGAAAACAATAACAATAATTCACCCCTTTCAACTCTGTGTAGAATATTTCTTATCTCCATTGATGCAATGGAGACAAAACTGAGCGGCTGGATTGCTGACATGAAGATCTCTTTCCATAGCCCCGTGCGTTTCCATTCTTGAGGGTTATGAGAGAAAAGGTTTCCATTATGGAGGGTTATGAGAGAAGTCGCAACAGGAGAATCAACAATAGAGTTAAATGGTAAAAAATTCAAGGATCAAACTTCAATTCATGAGAGTCTCAATCACAAAGGGGTCTTTGCCGCAAAATCATCTATTGTTAATTGCAATAGTTATGTAGCTAATCGCTGAAGCTGAGGAGGATCACCGAGTTTGGAAATCCTAATTTTGAATTGTCTCGAACCATAATATGAATATCATATAAATTGTAGCTTAAGCAAGAAGAAGAGGCATTATCCTCTTGCATCTCATTGTTAGGCGCGTTCAAGTATTATTTGCATATATGCAAAGTTTAAGGAAAGTTGTTTACACAAGGAGGCTCCAAGAATTAAAATACTTTATGCCAAAAATAAGTTTTTTCTATTTAATTTTTTTACCATAACAGTAATAAACATTAAATAATGGAGTTGTAAAATATTGGAAATCAAATTGGAAGTATTGGGGAAAATGTCCGGTAGCTTACGAAAATTCCAGTAACTTTTCTTTGTTCCAACAACAATAAATTATAGAAGCATTTTGTTGCATCGTTTGGTAAAGTCACTTTACCATGCAAATTGATAACGTGGAGTTGAAGAATTAAATCAAAGCCAATATTGATATTTTATGGGTTTAAAATGTGTTTTGGCATTTGATTGCTCCTTCCACTCTAGTGTTATTCACAAAGTTGTAAGTTACGAATTTGAGGTTAAAGTAAATAGCAAAGGTAAAGGTGAAAGTAAATGGTAAAGCTAAATTGATGTTGTAAAGCATGGTGGAATACAAATGGTGAGTTGTTACACACAGTTTTGAGAGGGTGATATATGGTTTCATAAAACCATGTGTGAGTTTGAGAATGCATAGCTTCATAGTGTAATATTACGTTTTCAAGTAGGAGAGTTATGAGAGAGGAGGTTTATATGGGACTTCGTAAAGAATTTATTTTCTTTGTTTAAGCACTTTTGTAAAGGGTGATATCATAAGGGATTGTTGGCATAATGTCATGAAAGAAAACTGTAATCAAGAAGTTAATGTCCAAGTTGTCCATCATTAATCATGGTAAACATTACAATGAAGATATAATTTGAAAGTTACATCCAAGTCCAATCAAATTTCAAAAATTCATCTATACATTGTATAAAAGGGTGCATTCTAGGTTGAAACCTACACCCAAGGTCCATTAAGAGTTGATCTCAAGTCTAGATTCAAAGAGTCATAAGTCAAGTCAAAGGTTTGATTCATTGAATGTAATGGGTGCATGGTCAGTGGAGCCTGACACCCAAAGTCTAGTCATTGTAAAGGCAATTTGAAGGTATATTGTGGAAATTTGTAGCAAAAGGAGCAAATCACAAAGGAGTTCTCTAAAGTAAGGTTCAAGTGAAGTGAACCATTGGCCGACTTCAGAAAAGACAACTTGGTAAAGTGATTCAGTTGCAGGTTACAATGAACAAGGTGAAGTTCATGAAAGGAGAAGAAAATGAAGATGCAGATTCTAGAGAAAGGCCACAACGATGCCATAGCAGTTGGCATACATGATCAAAGAAATTGAGAAGGATATCTATGAGTTAAAGAAACAATTGGAAATGTTAAGGAGTTACTACAAAGACAAACACATGGATGGGTGTTAAAGAAAACTATTAAATGGCCAATTAACCAGTTGATGGAAAGAAGATGGAAGCTCAAACTAAAAGTTTGGAAGCAAAGAAACTCCAGAAAAGAGTATACATTTGTGAACTTCAGAAACAATCATTGCTTGGTGATGATGATGATGATGTGGACATGGATTCGATTCCCATAGACGACGCTACATATTTTTTAGAAGACCAGCATCAAGACCTAAAAACATATTAATCTGTCAAACCTTATATTTTTATATCTAATAATTGGTGTGTGGATGCAGGTAAATTTGATGATGAAAAACAATTTGATGAAGAAATGGAGCCTAAAATTGTTGAATATGAAAAAACAATCAAAGTTGTTGATACAATGGAAAATGGGTCAAATGTCAACATGGACGATATTGCAGCAGAATTAAAATTCCTAGAAGAATGGTTGGACAATCCAAAGTCAGAGTTTGACAACAGACCTTCAAATAAACAAATCTGGCGCGACGAAAGCATAGATATGGACAACCAAGTTCAACAAAGGAGCACTAATGCACACCAGCCAGAAGACAAGTTAGATATTGAAATTAAAAAGATGAAGAAGATGATGTTGAAAGAATCTCATAATATGTTCATGAATGGGCAAGACTACATCAACAAAGCAGGAGGACAAATACAACATAATGTTTGGAATCCTGTAAGAAAGAAAAGGAAAACCACATAACATCAACAACATGACAGAGCAATTATTTACTGTAAGTGAAAGTTTGGGATCCAGGAGGATTTTATCATGACTGATGGTCGGGATACCATGAATTTCTTTTACCTCGAGATTTTGACGAAGGTGCCTCTAACCTAGGTCAATTGTTAAGGATTTCCTAATACCTCATTTGAAGGATTCCCTAATACCTCATTTGTCTAGGAAAAACACCGCACATAAGATGTGGATGGGTCTTCAGAATTTATTCCAAAATAAGAATGAGAATCGAGTACTGGTATTGGTGGACAAGTTGAATTCCACCAAGATGATAATGGGTGAAGTAGTGACTTCATATCTGACGAGGTTGTCTCGGGTCATATATGAGCTTTCTATCGTCGGTATGAAAATTTCAGATGGAGATATGGTGAGGATTTCCTTGAAGGGGTTCACCGAGGAGTGGAAGCCCTTCATCAAAGGAATCGTTGCGAGACGAGGATCTTAATCCATTGAAGAGGGAAGACGAGGACGTGGAACTTGCAGTATGAATGAAGGGTAAGCCAGAGAAGGACTTGAGTAAAGTCAAGTGTTTCAATTGTGGCGAGATGGTCATTTTTCATCGATATTTCCGATGAAGAAGGGAGATTACGAGAAGAATAAAGTAAAGCAGGTCACCGATGTTGACACTTTAGCTGAGATAGATTATATCACCAGGAGATTGGAAGAGGAAGACTTTGCTATGATTTCTCATTTCTCACGGGGTACTATCAAAGAGGATGGATGATATGTGGAAATAGTGTGACGAGGCATATGACAGGGTCATAGGATTTTTTTGGGACTCTAGTCGAATGGGACTCAAAATTGCACATGGTTTTGGGCGACAAGGGTTAGTTGGAGATTTGAGGATCAGGTGTTGTGCCATTTAGGATGGAGACAGAATGAGTGATGTGGGTATAGGATGTACTATGTTTACCAGGACTAAGATATATTGTGATTTACATCTTGATGATCGAGAAGAAGGGGTTTGAGGTCTTGTTCCACGATGGGAAGGAAAGACTCAAGCCTAGAGGCTATAGCTCCACTAGTATCATGCTTGGAGTTAAAGAGCATGGTCTACATAGGCTAACGAGCAAGCATATAGATCATGAGAAGCAGGTGTAGGTTCTAGAGAAGCAGGTGTAGGTGCAGACTTCAGAGGAGCAGGTACAGGTTCCCGAGAAGAAGTTATAGGTTCTAGAGACTAAGAGGGAGTCGAGTTCTAGCAAGAGATTACAGGTTCATAGGGAGACTTTGTAGCTCAAGAAGAGTGCATGGTTATTGGGGAGCAAGGGTGCTTGCACATCTACCAAAAAGGAATCATGGAGATATTGGAAAGTGATACAGGAGAAGAAGAAGAAGCAATATATTTCCATCATTGATAGTGACACTTCTGAAAGAGGCGTAGTTCACAGAACATGGATTGTTGTGATTGTGAGCGCCAAGAGTTGGGCGAGTGTTGTGAGTAGTGATGATGACGACGAGTTACTTCATAGTCTTCGAAGTACCTCCCTCACTAAGAGGGAGTGTTTATTTTTTAGTAGCTTAGGAGGTACTCCAAGCCCTTGGGTTCAAGTTTTGGAGGGAAAAGCACCACAAGGGTCACTTGTGGGCTTGCAACCCAAGTATCGGGTTTTGCACCAAATCGTGTTTTGGGAATTTCCATGAGAACATTTATACATGTGATGGATGAGGATGATAGCTCTTGGTGAGACGAATCTAATGCAATGAGAATCATCTAATTCTGAGTTGTAGAAGTGGATATATGAATTTTTGAAGATTAATTATGGGGTTTACACATGTGTGTCAAGGTAGGCTTGGTGTAAAGATGACATATGAAAGTTGTGGAATCCCTAATGAGACGTTGAAGAAGCCCTTAATTTAAGGTATAAATAGAAGGTGATGTGAGGAGCATTCCTCATCCAATCTGGTGCAACACAAGTGCTCTTTGGAGGAAACGAAACTCGGCATACCTTCCTAAGATTGGGCTGCAACTGGGAGACATACCAGTGTGGAAGAGTGGAGGGTTACCATTGTTTTGGCCACAGGAAAGGAGGTAGACCATTGAGGAAGAAAAGGAAGTTTGGGCATCCTCTTGTGACTATGTGGGGGTTTTTTCATCTTGTAGGATGGTCGAGTTTGAATAGAGAAGGAACATGATTGTTGGAACCTTGTTGGAGGGACAAGGAACCAAAATTATGTTGCTTGAAAGATATAGGAGGACTATGTGTTAGGCCGTAGGCCATAACAATACAGTAAAGGGTTGTGTAGGGGCGTTTTAGGGCTTATACATGCCATGTCAACAACATAATTAAGGAGTTGTCTTGTGAGGCGATGTCGCAAATTTTAAGGGTTGTTTTGGTGGCTGTTTGAGGGTGGTTGTAGCATTGTGTGATACCCTAACTAGTCACTGTGATGAAAACAACAAGCAGACTTGGAGCAACAGTTGGACTTGTGTTGGGTCAAGGATATTGGCTAGTATTGGATCGATTGTATTGCAAATTGTGGGTGTCATTTGGAGGACTTTCCGTGGAGGTGAAAATTCCATCCTAGGAGCATAATATACAATGAAGTATTGGGCATCATTGGACTAGTGGAGGGCAGCGTGTTGGTAGCCCAAAGTATCCCTAGACGATCTATCTTGAAGTGACGAAGAGGAGTTGAAGGTTGGGTGAATATTGATGCCGAAGTGCAACACCTTGGTGGACAAAGGTGACTGCTAGCCTAGCAGTTTGGAGCTCGGGAATTAGGCCTAACCAGAGAGTAGATTGGATCAGCCCGTGTACATGCTACATAAGTGACGTGCAGTAGTGTTAGGTGGTAGCCCTCTTGGAGTCTCAATGTGTTGTCCTTTAAAGGACTAAGGGGTATCTAGTGAGAAGTATGGAAGTGAAAGTCTGGTAGGACAAGATACAACATCGAAGTTGAAACAAAGTTTGTTATTGTACCTTGTATACCATAGATTTTTGTATTATTCAGATTTTGTTTAATATAACGAATATTGTGTTTGTACATTATTGTACAATCTTGTTAAAATTTGTGTATGCGTGTGCATGTGTGATTTACTGATTTATCTTTTCCATTGTCAAAAGTAGTTCTGGTTGATATTCTTGGTTTCGTAGTGTCAGTGATTTTAAGACTCTAACCCAGATCCAAGGTGATCATGGAAATTCAAAATGGACTACCCACATCCATTGTTTTTTGATTCCTCGAGGATTTTGGACAAGCTTGTGGAGAATGATGGACACCAAGATGAGCAGTAGTACTAATTTCCATCCATAGACCAACGACCATACAAAGGTAGTCAAGAAAACAATGGTTCATCTGCTTGAGGGTACTGCAACAAGCATCCTAAGTTGTGTGATGAACATATACATTATTTCCAATATTCATACAAACGAGCCTTGCACTCTTCCACCTAGAGTTCAGCATTTGAGACATGATTTCGGTACCTACCAAATTCACCATTGGATTTTATATTTGGGAAATATATTTATTCCAATGAACGTAATGATGAAGATAGGGCTATCAGGTTCATTTAGAGGATCTAGGCGGTACATCAAACAATGCAAGAAAAATTGGACAAGAGTTATTCACAATATAAATCTCGACGTGACAAGCACAAATTTGATCATCAGTTCCAAGTTGGATATCAAGTATGGCTTCACATCAACAAGAAGAAGTTCAAAGGGGAAGGTAAAAATCTTAATGTGATCATACATGTTCGATTCACTATCTTGGAGAAGATTGGCACAAATTCTTTCCACCTTGATCTACCACCTTATATGTAAATGTATTTCATGGTCAATGTAGAGAAATTGAAACTTTATGAGCCTCCCATGATCATGATCTAGAGGAAAGTGGTCAAGTTCTATCAATAGATGAATTTGCTCTAGAGTACTTGGATAAGTTTATGGGAGACGTAATATTGGATAGGAGGACAAGGACTTCATGACGAGGTTTTGTGGAATGCCTTCGAGTAGGTTTCAATGGAATGTATCCAAGCAAGGTATGGTGGATCAAGAAGGGGAAAGTGAGGGAGCAATTCCCTCGCCTATTTTTTGATTGATAAGGATTTTGGAGGCCCAAAATCTTCTTAGCGGGGAGGAAAGATTTAGGAGGATCCAAAAATATTCAAAATTTGAAGTCCTCAAATATTATAAAAAACAAAAACTAAGTCGTATAGCTCAATGAGAGCTTTCCAACAATGCAAATGACACCTCAAAAGGCCTCTGTATGAAGAAGTTATGGATTCTTGAAGCTTTTAAGAAACACCAAAAGCTGGGTATTGATAGTTCCATGTGGCACCCCTAGAAGATGCCATGTGACACCATATAGGAGGTGACATATGGCACTACCTGGTGACGGTTAACACCCTCCAAACACCTCCACATGGCATATTGCTGGCAGTGATGTGGACCAATCCACAAGCGCCATGTATGATAATCACCGGGTACCACATGTCACCTTGCAGTTGGCCAAGTTAGCATACCCACAAAAATTGGTGATCATAATAGTTAGAGTCGGACACCGACCTCTGTGAGACTAAGGCAATGGAATACCACTATAACATAACAATTAGTTGAAATAAATAGTAGAGAATAACCTATTCAATCAAACTCCGCCATAAAAATTAAAGGGGGAGGCTCATTGGTTTGACCCCGAGACCCCTCCCTAAATGAACAACTTAATATAGCCTCCAACAACTAGTCTGCCAACAAAATCTGTTGGAATATTTACCAAGATTTTAGTATTTAAACTAATTTATTTGTTCATTAAGGGAGGAGAATCCACATGCCCAGCTATGGGCATGAATTCTGAGGCAAGCTTGCATTAATACAAAGAGGTTTAGTATGCATGGCACAAATTCCAAGGTAGAGGAGGCTTGAGGGGTTCAAAAGTGATAGTGACAAAACCCTATGATGTTTATAGTCATTTTTCATGATTTTTCGAGATAATTCCATTGGTTTAAACAAAATTTGGATTTGAGCAGTGGATTTTTTGGGCATATCCATATTTGAGGTATTACTGGATAATTTTCCAATTTTTTGCTGAGATAATATAAACAACCTCTCCACAAGAAACGAGCTTGGAGAGTAGTCCCTCTTTGGATGAACTTCGTTATCAATTTATGTTGCAATTGTCCATATTTCCATTTCTTCATGTGTATGTTTTCTTCATGTATGTTGCACATATGGTTATTTCATACACTTTATGCAATTCATTTATGAGTCATAGAATAAAATATATTGGATAAAGCTTCTAAAGATCTTCCCTACAATATTAAATTTACCTCGATTCGACTCCTAGATCATAATATATGGTCATTTAAAGTTGACCCTCCTGATCCCTTTACACATCAACAAGACACTTACCACATAGAATCCACATGGCACTTCCACGTCACAAGAGGTCCACCATGGTGCACGCCACATCATAGCATCATTGTGCATTCACGCCACACCTAACTACCAAGAGCATTCCGCTCCCCGACCTCTGTGGTGTGATAGACACTTTTGGTGTCAAGGGATGGGATGACTCTTCATCCCGTGGTTTCCATCATCCATGCCCCAACCAAAAAATATAATGCAATAATTCTTTGGGGACTCACACTCCATAGTGATGTTGCTCCAATCCATGTTGAATTCTCCTCAATTCCATGTAATTCCCCCACACTAGGTGGCACCATTTAACTGGTTCCATGTGTCACAGGGAAACCAACCACTTGGCCCTCCTAATGTGCCATTCTTCTTGGCATGTGCCACACTATAAGCATGCCACATCAACAAACTTTTCATGTCATGTGTCCCCATGGCATCCACATAGCCTCTCCTAGCATACGTATAGATTTCCATCTCAGAATAGTCGAGGGTCCCACTAGGTCATAGTCTCTTATGTAATCTAATTATTTCACGTATGGAGTTTATGGTCAATTAGAGACCTTTCCTTATTAATTGATGTATTATCATCCCCACAGATGTTATTTTTCCCATCCCATGAGATGTACATGTCCATTTTTATTGACTGGAAAAATTCCCAGCACGCCCCATGTCTCTCGTCGATAGTGACATCCTCCAACCCTAAGCGAACCCACTGCTACACCTATGCGGTGTGATGGAGAATTTGGCAGTAAGTGGTGGGAAATTTCCCATCATGCACCTTCTATCTACCACACCTCCATTCGATACTACCTCATGGTCATCCCAACACGGTGCGATGTGAATATTTCATGACATAAGATGGTAATTTCTCCATCCCATGCTCATGTTATCTCTACGCTCTTGGCCCATCATGATCCTTAATTATGAGATAAGATATTTCACTTAGAGGTAAAGTCTTTTGCCTCAAATTTAGGAACTTAAGGACCCTTGGGATTGCACCCAAGCTCCCTTGAGGGCCAGTGTTTCCCATAACATTGCTTCCTACAAAAATGAAGTCCTCATTTCCCTTCCAATGCTCGACCATTGCTTTAGACATAATTCATATCTAATAGAGCCTATATAAATGCCTTTTTCTAGACACTAAACCAACCAATAGTGGTTAACACTACTCTTCCCATTGAGTGCAACAATAACACACCACACCCCCAACTAGGCATAGCACAACCCATCAACCAGATGGTAAAACATGCAATGCGGCATAACAAATAGTCAAAAGATGCAAACCAATAAATAACCCTTGCCATTCCAACAATAAGTTTCACACATTATAAATTAGATTTGTACCCTAGAGTAGTATTAACAATCAACCATGATAAAAAATCAGAATTACATCTCATTAGGGAGAACCAGGAATAACACCATTTTGACATAAATAACTTTGATACCGCCATTTTTATTATCCATAAAAACGTCATTCTTGAATGAATTACAAGATTCCTGGAGAGACTTATGGCGCTGGTGTTGTCACAAAATAGTGGAATCGACTCATTAAACTTTACTTGGAGATCCTACAGGGTTTTCTTCATCCAGTATTTGGGTGATTTTCTTGTTTCTTTGTTAAGCAAGTAGTAATTAGTTTCCTTGTCCACAATAGAAGTATAATATATCATAGTAGAAACATTTTGTATTCAGGTTCTAGAAACATGTTGTACTTAGGTTCTCTCAATGAATAAAACCCTGTAGGATCTCCAAGTAAAGTTTAATGAGTCGATTGCACTATTTTGTGACAACACCAGCGCCATAAGTCTCTCCAAGAATCTTGTAATGAATTCAAAAGCCAAACATATCCCTATTAAATATCACTTTCTTTAGGAGTAGGTGGTAGAAAAGAATACCAAGGTCGAATACATTGGAAAAAAGGAGCAGATAACTAACATCTTCACCAAACCTCTACCTTGAGAGACCTTAGAGTATCTTCAACAAAAGCTTGGGATTCTATTATGTTCATAGTGATATGCATTCCATACAACCAAGTAGATAGGGGGGTACATGTATGTTGAAGGATGAAATAAGATGTTATCTTGTCAGGGGGAGATATCCTTTGCCATTGATGTCAAAAGGGGAGAAAAATCAAGGAAAGAAGATCATAAGCATGGGGACATGGGAAGCAGTGATCGTAGGGGGAGTACGTGTGTTGCCATCAATGAAAAAGGGGCAGATTGTTAATGAAACATGGTTGTCATTGATGTCAACCAAAGCAACGCGAAAAGAAACCCCACCTTTAATGACAAAGATGACAAGGCAAACCATGCCTTTTGGGGTCAATATCACCTTAATTGGACAATTCTCATCATGTTGATTCCAACGATATGCACCATGTCACAAGGATCCTAATGGTTTAAGAGATATGTCCAATCAAATTTGGTGCCCCCTTCTTGTGGTCAAAATCCATAAATTAAGATGATGTCGCAACTCTTCATTGGTTAGTAATTTGCTTAAATAATAAGTCCAAGAAGGGTTTTTATTGAAGGATTAAATTGAACATTTTGTAGAGTCGTTTCATGGGCATAAGATTTTTTGAATCCAAGTCAAATTCAAAATTAAATTTGAACTTTATCCTAAGGAAGGTTCCCTCCAAATATGTAAGTTGACCTAAATGATCATGGGGTTTGTTGGTTCAAAAAATCAAAATTCCAATTCCAATTTTCCCTCCAACTTGTACAAGTTGACTCCCTTAACGAAACCATTTCAACATCTATAAAAATGCACTCGTCTTCTCCACAAACGCATGGATTCAACGTTGATATGAAATCAAGCATTCAAACATTGAAATTGTCTATGACCTTGTGTAGTACTAGAGATTTGAATATTGGTCAAAGATATGAAGAAATGTGTGGGGTTTTCTCTGTTTGTTTTGGTTAAAGGGTTTCGCTAGATTTTATGTTTTTTCTATGGGTATTCAACCACTTTAAATAAGGAAAATCTGTGCCAAGTTGTGATAAATCTTATGGAGAAATTCATGAACAATTATGTGAAGACCATACAGATATATTGAAGCAAGGTTCTATGGTTATTTGCACTATTTATGATTATGTTACGACCCTCCTGTTGAGATAGAACTGAGGTACTATGTGAGCTTGGTTAAACAAAATTTTGACCTCATTGTGGCAAGACATTCGACCCTGTTATAGGGCAATTCTTGGCTCATATTGATAAAATTTGTGGGATATGTGGTTGCGTTTGCGTGATGCCTTTTGTCTAAAACTTTCAACCTCACAAGACACATGTTTGAGGCACATCTTGGTGTATATCTAAGACATTTGTATAGGATATGGCCTATGACATATTGACCTTCTAGAATACCTAAATCATTGCTACAACATATGAGGTTTGGTCATCTTTGGATCAGGGCATCTCTAAGTAAGATTACTTACATCTCTGCAACTTATCCCTTTGTCTTATTTCACTAAAGAAACAAACACATGAAATTGACCTTCCAAATTACACATCCAACCCTCTTTGGATCTAGTTTATGGCACATATCTGAGATCTTGCACAAAAGTTTGAGCCCTTTATGAACATAGGGCTGGTTAGTAAGGAATTGTTTTCATCTTATGCATTTTTTGGCCCTAAGCATTGAAAAATCAAGGTATGTTTCAGAGTTCCTAGGGTTTGAACTTGAATGAAATTGACATATCAAATTGGCACTATAGAAAACAAATTTTGCAGACCATTTTGGAGTTATTTTCCACTCACATTGGATTTGTTAACATTGATTTTGTTCATAGATAAATATTTGGTATGCTCCTTTGGTTTGTGGAAAATTTTTGAGATCATTCTAAGTTGAATTTGCTAGCATATTAATCTTTATTGGAGCAAATTTTTTTTTTTTTTTCAAGGCAAATTCACACCCTAATCAAAGAAATAACTTGGTTGAACATACGTTATAATATCTTTGGCGCATCATTTTATTATTTGAGGAGTTTTCACAGTATTAAGGAATGCCTGGAGTTTGACGTTGTATTCATGCTCCACAATTCAAAAGATTTACATTGGAAATTGAGTTAGAAAAAAAACAAACAAAAGGAAAAGGGCAGTGACCAGTATTGTAAAATATATCCTTCGGTGTACTTGTGGCATCATCAAATTTGAAGGAAACAACAGACACCTCTATACCTTATTATTTCAGAGTCTTGAGAAGAATCTTCCTTGCAACAATAAACACTGGGATAAAGGCATTAGAATCCTAGTGGAAGAAGATATCTTTATGCAGTCAATTTAAAGTACAAATGTTGCTCAGATTTTTGCTTAGTTATATTGTTGCATCACTTGCCAACAGTTTGGAGAAGTGTGATTTTCATTGAAAACTTAAAGAACACATTGGGGTCTCATTGAAAAATATTTGTAGGTGGGTCATTGTCCTTAGTAAGAGAGGCCACAAAATTTTTTCTTTATTTATATATATTTTCAGGGTGGTTGGGTAGTGCAAGGAAGGAGAGTGAAGTCTCCTTTAGGTTGTAGTCTGAAAATACTTCTAGGTGGTAGGCTGGTGCTAGGGCAAGTTGGAGCTTGTAGGGTGTTAAAGCATCCTACTAGTTGTAGCTGATAAAACTGGGGCGTTGGAATGTCCTTCCAGTTGGAGCTGGTAAATCAAGGTGCAGGAGCATCCTTTGAGAAGTTGGAGCTACCTGATAACAAGGTATTTTTTAAGGATTTAGTATTTTTTCTGTATATATAATTGTAGGTGACTATTCTGGTTTAAAAATTCATACATGTACAATGTAGGCGAATATTCAATAAAAAGCATGTAATTTACTATTAAAATTGGTATTTTTTTGGGCAAATCTCATCCATTTAATCATATATATGTAAGCAATAGGCGAACTGTTAAACCAAACTGGTGAATTTTTATTTATTTTTTCTTTCTTTTCAGAAAAATGTCCAAAAAATAGCCCATTTGCAAAATTTTCCCTACCTGATAAACTTGAATGCTTTTCTAGAGTACCAGGGAGTTGGGGCTGAAGTATTATTGTACTCACAACATATTAGAAAAGTGTTTGGTGTTTTTTCTTCAACAAGGGTTTCCACTTAAAAAATTTGTTCTGTGTCACTCTTGTGATATGTTGTTGATTATTGTTCTTTTGTTCATGCTCTAAAAGCTTTATAATTAGCTAATTGTAAGTGAAATATTGATTCACCCCCCTCTCAGTACTTCCAACAACAATATACAATTACACCATGCAAATGATATACACAAATATTATAGAGAGGTAAAGGGAGAGATACTTCTTCCCTAAAAGATTATATTCATGAGTTGATCACATGAATCAAGGATTTAAATGATAAAAAACAATAGAATGATAAAATCCAAGAGCTTGAAAAGAAACCATAAAAAAAGATGAAGAAGTTCCTTCACTAGAAGATATAAGTATATACAAAATACTAAAATTAAAGGGGACAAAGAAAGGAAAATTAGAGCATTAAACAAAACCATTTTCATAAAATAACAGTAAATTTTGTAAAATTGAATGGAATTGGAGAAGCAACATACATAAATTCATAAATTTCAACACAAATTAAAGAGTTGCAACAATATAAAAAACACATCCCCCCCTTGGACCCCTCCCTTTTAAGTATAACCCCCTTTGGAGTGAACTCCCTGAAGCCAGACAACTCGTGCAACTCTCTTGGCAGCAGCACGCGGGGGACTCCCCTTCGTACATTTGGGAAACAAAGTTGAAGAATGTTCGAATGGATCTTAAAGACTAGGCCAAACATCATTACAAGGAATTGGACAAAGTCAAAAAATAAATCAAAATAAAGCTGGAAGCAGTTCACACTGAAATTGACACTCATGGAGTGAATCAAGAAAATTCAGAACAAGAGAAATATCTCTACTGGAACTTGTATAAAGTTAATAGGAAAGAAGAGGAGAAATGGAGGATAAAATCTATAAACCTTTGGCTACAGGCTAGTGACAAAAATACTCCTTTCTTCCACAAACAAGCAATTGTTAGAAGGTCAAGGAATAACATCTCAACCATAATAGATGATGAGGGAAGAGTTCATGCAGATCAGGATGGTATCAAGGTTGTCGCTTACAATCATTATAAAAATCTGTTATCTAAATCAGCTGCACCTGAGGATTATTCGGATCTCTTAAACCACTTGCCAAAGCTAATCATGGAGGAGATAAAAAACACCCTTAAAAAGGATATAGAGGAGGCCGAAATTATCAATGCTATTTGGACTCTGCATTCAGATAAGTCTCCAGGTCCGGATGGCTTCTCCATTAGATTTTACTAGATCTATTGGGAATTAATTAAAAAGGACTTAATCAAAATGATTCAGTGGGTTCAAAGAAAAAAGAGGATTGGTGGCTTTACCAATTCTACCTTTCTCGCCCTCATACCCAAATAAAATCGCCCCTCCTCCTTTTCCAGATTTAGACCCATCTCCCTTTACAACTCTTCATACAAAATCATCACTAAAATTCTCGCCACCCGCCTCAAACCCCATCTCCCTAACCTCATCTCTGAAAACCAAGGGGGACTCATCTCCCAAAGGCAAATTTCCAATACTATTCTCCTAGTTTAAGAAGCCATTCACTCAAGTATGATGCGATCAGAGAAAGTATTCATCCCGAAACTCGACCTTGCTAATGCCTTTGATAGAGGTAGACATTCATTTCTCCTCTCTGTCCTCCAAAAAATGGGTTTTGAAATTGAATTTATCTCTCTTATCAATGCCTGTATCTCCAACCCTTGGATCTCTCCCTTAGTCCATGGAAGGCAACAAAATTATTTCAATCTTCTCATGGTCTCAGACAAGGCTGCCCTCTCTCTCTCCCTTTCTCTTCATTCTAATGGCAGAGTCCTTCAGTAGGGCCTTGGATCACAAGCGCAGAGTTGGTCTTATCACTGGAATCAAATTCAGTAATGGAGTCAAGAATATGAATCATTCTCAATTTGTTGATGACACCCTCTTGATGGGTGGAGCCACCTGCATTATTGCCCAAAGATTCAAAACTCTTCTTGATAAATTTATGCTCTACTCAGGAGGGCTGATAAATTACCACAAAAGTTGTATCTATGGGTGGAATGCATCAAACCACACTATCCATAATATTGCACAAATTTTTGGAGTCTCCTACAAATTGCACTGGACCTATTTTAATTATCTTGGGATACCAGTTAGTGTTGGATCCTTGAAGGCTGAGGTATGGAACATCACAATTGACAAAATGAAAAAGCGAGTACAACAGTGGGGATCCTCCTGGCTCAACATGGCTGGGTGTACAATCCTCCTAAAATCTGTTCTCTCTTCCCTGCCATTGTATCACTTTTCCCTGCTCAATGCTCCTATCAACATCCATAAAAAAATTGAAGCATTTTTAAGGAAATTACTGTGGCAAGGAGGGAAAAAAGAGAAGAATAAATATAACTTAGTCAAATGGAGGCAGCTCACTCAAAACTATGAAAATTGTGGGCTTGGTATTCACATTCCAAAACTCTTGAACAATGCCTTTGGGGAAAAAATAATGTGGCGCCTCATCAATGGACAACACTCCTGGTGTAAGCAAGTTTTGGAAACCAAATATCTCCTTTCTGCTAGACAAAATCTTCTTGAACAAGATATACCAAACATGCCATGCTCCATAATCTGGATTTTATGCAAGAAAGCCATTATTTTTATCAACAGAAACATCTCTAAAGTTCCTCAAGGTGGAAGTGGTACAAATATATGGAAGGATAAAATTATGGGGAAATCTCCTCTCAATGACAACCAGAGCATTCATTGAATTCAAAATTACCTCCGGAACCTTGAGATAAATACCTTGGATAGATTTCCAATTGGGATGAGCATTCTAATGCCTGGATTGTATGGGCTTTTCCTATCATCTCCCCTCACCTTGAGGCTGATCTTGTAAAAATTAAAGCAATGCTTCATGGTGTTGTTCCATTGGTTAAAGGCAACCAAGACAGTCTTCGGTGGGATCCTTCCGGGTCATCATTCTCAATTAAAGTGGCTTACGGACATCTTCTAAAAGAACATTTCCCCTCTCCTCAATGGCCCATATGGAAGCTCATATGGAAATATGAAGCCATTCCAAAGATGAAAATATTCATCTGGACTCTGCTCAAAGGTAAGATCCTAACTTCAGATGATTTAAAAAAAATAGGTATCTATGGTCCATCCAGATGCCCCAATTTTCAAAGTGAAGAAGAGACTGTTTTCCATCTCTTTGTGAGATGTCCTTTTGCCAATAAGTTTTGGAGTGATCTTACTACCTTCTCTCATATTGATTTAGATTCCATCAACTCTGTCTCACACCTGATAAAAAATTGGAAAAAAGGATATCCCTGGGGAAAAAAGAGCAAGAACATCATCAAAAGGTCTAGGTTACCCTCCCTTATGTGCTTCTCTGGAGCATCTGGCTGGCAAGGAATAAGATTATTTTTCAAAATAAAAAACCTTGCCCAAGGAAAGTTCATAATAAGACCTAGAGTCTCTCTATCGAGACGATTCTATCCAAAAGCATCGGTCATATCAATTTCAATGATCTCCAAGCTGAAGAAAGAACATTTATGTGGAGAGCTCTTGACAATCCTAGCTATTTCAAATCCCCAGTCATTCAAAATTCCCAAAAGGAAAACTGCAAGATAAGACTCAAGGAAAAAGAGTTTATCAGATGGATGGATGGATGGATGTAATATACCTGCTCTCTTCTTCGATGGAGCATCAAAGGCGAACCCAGGCATTGCTAGGGCAAGAGGTCTCATAAGGGATGAACATGACAGTGTGTTGATCTCCTTTGAATGGGGTCTCGACTCTTTATCAAACAATAAAGCTGAGGCCTACACTCTGCTTAAAGGACTTCAAATGATAAAGAGCCTCAACCTGTCAAATGCAATGGTTTTTTGGGACTCTGCCATTGTTATAAGCATGATGATAAATGATTCTCAAACCAACAACATAGCTCTCCACAGGATCATCAGCGGATGTCGTATATTGATCAAAGATACGAAGGATATCTCTTTTCACCATATCCTTAGAGCTAATAACAAGCATGTAGACAAGATGGCTAACAAATCCTGCAGTAGGCCAGCCGGTCAAATGCTCAGTCATGATAGTCTATCTCTCTCTCCCCTGCCATGATTCTCTTTCTGCCATCATATCTATCTTATATGATTCTCTGTAAGATTATGTTTGTGCTGACCAGATCTCCTCATCCCAGCAGAATTTCCCCTCCCGTGACCTTATCCTCTCGTAATCCTCACCACGACCCTCCCCTCTTATCTGTCCGCTCTATTTATTTACCCCCTCTCCTCGCAATGTCATTACACCTATGCTACTTCTCCCATATGCATTGGATCTTTCTCCTTCCTGTGTGGCCACGCAGGCACCCTGCCTATTTCGCCACGCGTTCCTTGTTTCTCAACATACGATCTCCTATTTCGCCAGGCCTCTGTCTGTCTTCGCTGCCTGCTGTCGTGTCGGTCTTCATCCTCTGCCCCCTTGCAATCTATCCCTACCCCGCCTCTCCTCCAGCCTGTGCTTCGTTATCCCCTTTTCTGTTCACTAGTATCATGTCGAGAAGCGAAAACTGTTTTCACTGTGCAGATCTATTGTTAGAAATGGAGCAGATTCGAGGACAACAGAGGATCATGGAAGAGAAACATCAAGTGGATATAGCCCTCCTTCAGCATCGGGCGCAGTCATCCCAGAACCAGCTCATGGAGATCACTAATCGATGTTCTCATGTGGAAGAATCTCTTCAAATCCTGAAATATATTTTAGACAAATGCTCAGCTCCAAGTTCCAGCTCCAACAATGTAAGAAATGCCAGTCCAGATGACAACACTGATGCATCATTTGGACGACCAATCAACATTGACTAATCCTCATTCCTCCTCTCTCTTTTTTGCTCATGTCTTTTAAATTCACTCTCATGCTTTCACAATTTGTTAGAATCTATCTTGAATCTGTAATGCAGTATAGTATGAACAATCGACACAATGGAGGCTCGACTTTTTGTGTTTGCATCCCTCCTTGTTTGTCCTCAACACCATCAGAATGTGGCAAGGAAATCTTTCCTTTTCTTTTCGACCATAATATAACAACTGACTTTGTAAAAAAAAACAATATAAAAAGCACACATAAAAAAGTTTATAAAAATACTAGTAAAAATTATCATTCAAAGATGAACCAATTTCTCATTTGAGAAATCATAATAAAACTTTACTAGTAGAAATGAAGAAATTGAAGAATAAGAGGAAGACAAAACAAAAAAATCCAAACCATAGATAGGGGTACTAACATTGACTTGATCGACATGGAAAAACCTAATGTGTTATCAAAGAAGATGTATCAATGGAGGAGCCTACAAAAGTTGAAATTGAAGATAAAACAACTTCAACAAAAGGGATTAAAACTAGAAATCTGACAGAACTTCCAACATTCGAGATTAAGAAATAATTATGTGCTAAAGTGACATCCATGAATTTAGTAATGACTGGCATACCATTGATCATTGCTAATGAAAGTTAGATTTCAGTCAAAGTATGTTGACATTCCAATAAATACAAAAAATATCAAATGCCATCATGATGAATCAAGTAAATCATGAAAATATTAAGCCAAAGACTAACAAGGATAAACTTCTTAAGATACTGTATTGACATCCAAATCATGGAGTTGGTACTATGCATGAATCACTACACTGGTACCCCAAGGTACCTAACTACAATAAATGGTGTGATTACATATTGAAGCATTGGAGAATCCATGTGCCTCGTAGTCAATAACAAAGAAGATATAATCCAAAATTTTATCATCATAGAAGAATCCTCATTGGATGGATTAATCAATTTTCAATGCACCAATAGTGTTCAAGGCTTCGAACATCATATTGCCTCATGTCCTCATCCTTATCAAATACGTGAAGGTATAAGAAGATGGTTTAGTTGTTTTCCTTTCCCATGCTTTGAGGACAAAACATTTTTAAGAGGGGGAGAATTGTAATATACTTAGTGTTTGTTACAACTAGAGTTATCATGTAGTAATCATTATTTATTAAATAATAATATTCATGTAATAGTTAGGACAATTATTATGAAATCACTAATTGCCTTTTTCAAGGACGTGACATATCACCCACTACACGTGTACACACAAATCTATTGTACTCCATCAAAATCAACAATATTATACATATTTGAATATAATAAATAATTGTTATTTGAAATTGAATTTGGAGTTACTTTACATATTCATGAAGTAAACTATTAGGTATGCTTCACCAACACAACACCCCAATAATAGTCACTCTAAGCTAGCTTAAAAGAAAACTAAAGCTAAGAGAATTTCCAAGGGTATAAATAAAAGGCACAAAAATAACACAAGTAAACACCTTCAAAAGATGAAAGGGAATGTCATAGAGAAGAGAGGAGCTACTAGTAGCTCTAACATAAATGAAGTAATCAATTACCATTATTCCTAATATGGGCATCTACAAGGGTTGGAACACTAGATACTTTCTCGCACTAGAATTATATTAACATACCAAAAAATTATAGCTAGTCACATGCAAAATGTGGAGGAAGGCAATAACACCACCCTATAGGCCATAAAAAAAAATTAAAACAATTGAACTATAACTATTTTTTCTTCTCCTAATCCTCCAAGGTTTAGACAAGATTTCAGAGGATGATGTATTGAAAAGGGGCAACAAACAATCATTTAGAGTAAAAGCCTTGGAAAACCACAACACAACCATGAAATCAAATTGATCTTCCTCTTACAGATATATCTATATAATATTTTAATAATTTATTTAAAATTCATTGAGTTAATTATTTGTAAGCTAATGTCATTTTAATATATGTGGAGACAACAATACAACCATGTAACTAGATCTCATATCTCTCTTACAAATATATTTATGTAATTTTTTCCTCTTAAATATCTATATAATTTTTTAATAATTTATTTAAAATTCATTGAGTTAATTATTTGTAAGCTAACATCATTTTAATATATGTGGACACAACAATACAACCACGTAACTAGATCTCATATCTCTTTTACAAATATATTTATGTAATTTTTTTTTGGGCTGAGAGACGTTTTATAACTCAATATGGGAGAGAAGCTTTATAGCCCAATATGAGTAAAAAAAAATAATTCACTTTTTAGTAGGAGAACATTATTTCTCTACTTAATATGGAGATGACATGAAATTAATTTATTTTATTTTTAATATAGAATTGATATATAAGATTTTAAAATTATCAATAACAAAGAAAAATTTAATGTGAGTTATAAATAAAATATTTCATAAAATATTTGTAAGTAAAAGATTTTAACATGAAACATATATATAAAAAGAAATATTGAGCTAATTCTTATACCATTAATGCATGCTTTTTAATTTAATGTATGAGAGAAATTTGTAATTATTTCAATGTTTAATACAGAGTTGACATGTAATATTTTAGAAAATATTTGTAATAAAAATAATTAAATGTATGTATGTAAAAAATATGAGGGGACATGTTTTACATTTTAGTGTGGAGAAAGTGAATTATAAATAAAATGTTTCAATGTTAACTACATATATATTATACCACTCTAAATCTAGTTTAACTCACAATCTACCAAGCTTCTAGAGAGATTAAATCTCTTTTCACTTTAAAAAAAATTTACATCTCAAGAAATTTAATCTATTCCAATACTTAATAGATCCAAAGTTACAATAAATCTAAACTAGTTTAAATAGTATGAAGGAAAACAATAACACTACTCTGTAAACCATAAAAATAAAAATAAAAAATTAAACTATATCTTTTTTTTCCCAGATTTTTGAAAAAAATATAACATAAAAGACCATATAAACTTCATTAAAAATAAAACCATTAAACAAAGACAACACAATCATACATTTAAATATCTTCTTCTAACAGATGTTTAGAGACAACACAATCATAAAACTCATATCTATATAGTATGAGTTAGATATATCTTCTTCTTACAGATATATATCTATATAGGATTTTAATTATTTAAAACTCATTATTTACAAACTAGCAGATTTGTAATATATACAAAAGCAACATAACAATCATAAAATCAAATCCCATCTTCCTCTTTATAATTATAATTCATTAACTTTATAAATAGTTTATATAAAATTCATTTAAATAATTATTTGACATATGTGAAAGAAACCAACAACAATAAAACAAACTACTCTTTCTATAATTTTTATACTCTATTTTAATTATTAAAAATATAGTTCGTGTGTGCAACCTTTGACCTGTATATAATTATTCTTTGCCCAATGTAAGGAAGTTTCAACTTAATTTAAAAAAAAATTCAAACAGCAGCTGACGTGTGTATTAGGGAGTTACCCATCATTTTCATATAGCTGACGTGTACATCGCTTAGTTATCCATCGTTTTCATTAAATTTAGAAAGTATTAATAAAATCGTTTTTATTAAATCAACAAAAGTTGTAAAACGGAAAAACATTAAGAATAATGCTCTATGTGACCCCGATGCAAGAGAATGGCGACAGGGCGCGCCGTTTGATTCGGGGGCGGTTTTGTGGGTTTAAGATGAGAATTCCGAGAAATCCGGGGAGAGCGTGGGCTGATTTCCGTTGTGACGAATTTGAAAAACAGAGCCAGAGAGTGAGCTTGAGAGCGGATTCAAGACATTTGTTATTCCGCGGCTTTTGCTTTTCTCTAGGAGCCTGCTGTCAAAGGACCAGAGGTTGCACAGGAGTTTGCTGTCGAAGCAACAGATTAGAGAACGCCGTCTGAAGGTCGGGCTAATTCGGTACGGTACTCTGCAGAAAGATTACTACAGAAATTATTGGAGGACGGTTTGACGGAGGAATTTGAAGATTCCGATGTTCAAATATCAGTTTCAAAACGTCAGAGACTCTCGAAGGAGGAATTTGAAGATTCAGATGTTCAAATATCAGTTTCAAAGCGTCAGAGACTCTCACAGGAAGAATGTCCAGGGAAAAGCATATCAGCATTTGGAGGAGTATAACCATTCTGTTACCCTGTATGACACTTAACCCTTGGTGCCTTCTTCATTGCCTCCTTCAATTGGGCCAGAGTCATTGATTCGAATGTACTGTTTGATGGCGGTCACGGTGAACTTCTCTTTATCAGTGCTGTCAGCTCATGGATTTTAGCCCTTCTCTGCTCTGATATTTCTTTGAGAGTATCCATACATTGTTCCACTAAGGTGATATCGTCTCCTTCGGGCATAGGAGGTAGTGCATTTTCTATCCGGATTTCCGCAATAGTGTCTTTCATGGAATTGCAAATCCGTAGCATCCTAGAAACTGTTTCAAAGAGAGCATCATCTCTATCTCTGCATTTCTCACATGCAACAAAATCAATCAGCTTCTCCGAATCACTCAGAACAGGAGGAATGTCAGGTTTCCCTGCGAATTCCTATTGCCAGAGGACTAGGGCGGCTTATTAAATCTCGTATGTCCAGGGAAAAACATAACAGCAATTCGACCCCATGGAGGTGAGGAGCCTTTTGTTTCTGTGAGGAGATTAATACAACAGAGAATTAATACATAGCAGTATATGATGTATTGGGCATTTTTTTGTGCTTTGTGTATTCTAGGGAATGTGATTTGGAATGAATGTTGAGCAATATATGATGTATTGGGCATTTTTTTGTGCTTTGTGTATTCTAGGTAATGTGATTTGGAATGGATGTTTAGTATGCCGGTTTTGTTATCTTGGTTGGTCATTGCAGGCTTGCATGTGCTACCTTCTATGCCCGTGCTCTAGCCGCCTTTGCTATTGTATCAAAGTCAATTTCCTTTGTCTCTGCAGTTGCTGTTCCCGGCTAGGAGGCCATCATTCTTCCACCATGGCCAAGGCCTGATGTGTGGGAATACGCTTGCTTAAATGTTGATGAACTTGCTGGTGAAAATTTCTCTGTAGCTGAATATTTGGAATTCAAGGAAATCCTTGTGAATGGAAGGTACTGATTTACATAGTGGACCAATCAGATTCAAATGTGGATGTTAAAATTATGATGATAGATGATGAACAACCGATTATGTAGATGTTAAAATTGTGATGATCAATGACTATATACCTTACTTCCTTTTGAAGGAACCCGATTTTATACCTTTTGAAGGAACCCGATTCTATATCTTTTATTTCTGGTAGAAGAAATCGGTAGGAAAGTAAGCATAACAATTTGGGAAATCCATAAAAGAATTTAGCTCAGTCATAGGATAAGCGCAATGAGCATAGTTAGCATAGTTAGCACGGAAACAAACATCACCAATTCCCAACTATTCTCATGAAATTCTTCTTATAAACTAATATGTAGTGACCTTATTATTTCGTCCTTAGCTCTTAATTTGGTTGTCTGTCTAATTCATTTTGCAGGAAATTTGAGCTGATTTGAAAAACTTGGTTTCTCTGCTTAAACATCATCAATTACCAACTATTCTCATGAAATTCTTCTTATAAACTAATATGTAGTGACCTTATTATTTCGTCCTTAGCTCTTAATTTGGTTGTTTGTCTAATTCATTGTCTAATTCATTTTGCAGGAAATTTGAGCTGATTTGAAAAACTTGGTTTCTCAGCAGACTCTGCTAGAGCTACCTATCTCTTTCTCTCTCTCAGGGAGTTTCGTGTAAAGTTGTGTTGTGGAGCGCTCCATCAATGTGTTGTGTGTTGTGCAGTGTTGTATGCTTGTCATGTGTGCTGTGTCGTTGTGTGTGTGCTTATGTTTGGGTTGTGTCTGTATTAACTGAGATTGAGATTGAGAGAGCGCTTTGTGGCAGAGGAGAAATGATGGGCCAACTTTATCAGCAAACAAACAAATGATGGGCCAACTTTATCAACAAACAAACAATAATTTTACAGCGAGTGGGTGATTTTCTCAGTCTCGTCTTAATTTATTTTTAAATTCGTCACCCCTTTTTCCTGATGGGTTGGATTTGGATTTTTTATATATAGGAGCCACTAGAATTTCCCGCTCTTTTGCAACCATGAATGAGGAGTTTCCAGCTCTTTTGCAGCCACCAGTTTCTAGGAATTCGGCAACTAAACATTCTTGGGCAGCAAGGTTAGTATTCTCTATTGATGACCCTGTTACTCTAATAAAAGTGTAAAGCCCCGTACAACTTAACTATTTATTTAAGAATCAGCGATTTAATTCAGATTCAACTATTTAAGGCTACTATGTAATTTATAATGGAATTTGTATACACCCTAATACCATCCTTACCTTTGTAATGTAGTGAAGATTAGTCATGGATTCGTTGAAATGATGATGATAGTGATGATACTAAAGAGCGGCCACCAGTTTCCAGAAATTCAACAATTAAACATTCTTGGGCAGCAAGGTTAGTATTCTCCGTTGATGACCCTGTTACTCTAATAAAAGTGTAAAGCCCCATACAACTTCAACTATTTATTTCAGATTTAGCGATTTAATTTAGATTCAACTATTTAAGACTACCATGTAATTTATACTGGAATTTGTATGCATCCTACTACCATTGTTACCTTTGTAATGAAGATTAGTCATGGATTCACTGAAATGATGATGATAGTGATGATAGTGCCACGCTAGTTTTTTTTTTTCGGATCTTCCATACTACATTCTTTGTAAAGTCGAGATATTCGCAAAGAAAACTACTTTCCTTCTAGGACTTTGACAACATTGCACATCCAATATGTTACAGAGTTAGTTTCTGTTGTATGACGCATGTGGCTTACTTTGGATTCCTCGAAATTCAACATAAAGAGCATTCTTGTTGGACTACGCCTTCCATTTCCCATGCCTCATTACCTTGCCACTTATTGAAATTCTTGAGAGCTAGGAATGCCCTTTTATTTACAATCCCCATATGGCTAAAGGCAATGCGACTTCTAGGCCCTTGAGAGGAGCAACACCTTCTGCTTTTTAGCCAATGCCACTTCTACTTTTTAGAATGACAATGCCACTTCTAGGCCTTTGAAAAGAGCAATGCCTTTTGCTTTTTAGCCAATGCCACTCTTTGGCCTTTGAGAAGAGCAACATCTTCTGCTTTATTATTGGTTTCTTCTTGTAGATGTAAGAAGTAGAAAAAACCCAGAACAAATATGTTATGAAATGACTACACTTGCTTTATATGTTATGATATTCTCGTACGACTCCTTTAAACTTCAGCATAAACTGTAACACATCCCCTTACATAACCAGGGGTGGTCACTATGTTAACTCGAGGCTCAACGAGCAACCGAATTAGACGAGCCCACAAGTTCTGGCTTCTAAACTTGAACTCAAGGTTTCAAACTTTTGTATAACAAATATGGCATTATAGAACTAAACCTCAAATTTGAAGAAACTAGGTAACTTCTCAAGATAATGAACAACTTATGATCCTTCAAGTAAAATATTGCAAGGCAGAGCAGATTTTGTTTCAGATCCATGTAAAATGGCAGTTAGATTACCAGAGGCAGTTTAAGGGCCACAGGAAGAAGCATTCCATGAAAAGTGAAAGAGTTTCACATAGTTGTGGAAGCACTGAATCAACTTAAAATGTTTGGAAGAAGATGACTATCACAATTTGCATATTATATACCATCTATACAAATCAGAGACTAGTTTCCAAATAACACTGCAGATTTCTTGCTACTTTGAATCAATACCAAACCTCCATTTTAATTTATAGGCTCACAAATTTATGTTGTTTATACAAAATAACTGCCAAAAGTCAGCACTACTTGTATGCTATAACCACTTAAGCAACTACTTAAGGGAATCTATATTTTTGGTACATACAGATAAACATCCTTAAGCAATTTAGAAAATTTTACCAAGGAATAATTTTTGCACCCAAAATCTTGTATTAAACTTTTATTCAAAAGTAATATGTAGCTATAAATTTTGTTACCTTAAAAATAATTGCTGAAAGTCAGCACAAAGAAGCGTTGTCTTAGAAGACAACTAAGTCCAGCTAGAAAACATCAAGGGCAGGATATTTTTAATCCTGAAAAACAGAGCCAAGTTGGTAATTTGTAACAAAGAGTTTTTGAATAATACAAATCTAAAGGGGCTAGCATTTGATCATAGATTACCAGGGATAGGGTGCAATGATAGAACCACAATGCACTTCTGATATTTGAAGCAAAAACAAGCTTCTCAACAGATTTCAGTCCTTAACAATCAAAATGGAGTGGAAACAGAGATAAATTTTTCATGGAAATCTTTCAGATTCATTTCCACTAGATCTTCACCTCAACTGTTTAAAATGTTGGAGCTTATCTTGTGCGTTGTGCTATTTAAAGTTTCCACGCATGTCTTTCTTTTCAAGGAAATCTTTCAGATTCATTTCCACTCGATCTTCACCTCAACTGTTTAAAATGTCAGAGCTCATCCTGTGCGTTGTGCTAATTAAAGTTTCCGCATATGCCTTTTTTGTCTCACCCCTTAGATAGAGATGAATCATTCAAGTCCCTCCACTGAATACCCAAAGGCGAACACTAGGGCTGGATGGATTGTGTTGAGAATTTGATTTGCTTTTATGGCCTGTGGTTGCTGATAATATGTAAACGAATACCATAATGCTCTTGAAACAAAATGTCTAGAACTGACTAACGTAGGGATGATCAAAAGTTTTACAAAAGGAACAGATGACGCAGTTTGAGGTGAAAGGTCCATCACCTTGCTTAATGTCTCTACAAGGCACTAGACAAAACAATTGCCAACAATATCCAATGCATGGTTGAATGAATTGTTCAATCATAACAAAAAGGTTTTATTCAGGAACCTTTCAAACGAGACAAACCTATATTATCAGACACCTAAAGTGGAAGCGGGGAGCTACTTATCGCAGGGCCTAACATGCTTTCACTAAGTTAACTTCCAGATCCTAGAAAAGCAAAAGGTCCAAGTTACGATTCAACATGCATATTCATTAATGGCAGAGGTGATATGATGATCTGAAACCTGAAGATGGACCTAGATGTTGGCCCTGAAACTTCAACTGAAGTCCTCAAATCTGTGGATCTTCCTACAACAACCAACAATTTGAAACTGTTTAAAAATGCAAGGGAAACGGGTCTTGTCATAGAGTTCATAATTCATTCTACCAAATGCAAGTGTGATACAATCGATCTATCCTCTTCCATGCCTCAACTGGGCACTTGCTTATTTGCTTCATGCCATTTGTCCTCCCAGAGGCTGAGGACTTGCCTTGTGCCTTCCTAGTGATGGAAGATATGAGGAACAATTCATGCCTCCCAATGTTGAAGAAAATTTCCAGAACTAGAGACCTCATTCGGTTATGGGTGATAAAAGGAAATTACACGAAGGTTGCCAAACTCAAATGAAAAAAAACTAAGAGTTGACAGACAACAATGAGCAATTTGAATCTATCGAATTAAACTTTTTGTCGTTATTGAGAGCTTGTAGGTTTTATTACCTATTTCCTTGTCGTTTTATGCTTTAGTACTAATATCCAATCCCATAGAAACTACAAAATGGGAAATGCATATTAATCCATTCACATAGATTACACAAAATTTATTTGACGAACGATTCACTTACACCATGAAATACAAAAATTCATTATAAGACTTCAAAACTACATAATGAGAAAGTCTCTCCAAAGGTCAAGCTTATAAACAAGATAAGCCCTTTTGCAACATTCCCATAGTCTAGTTTGTAATATTCCGGGCAATACTGAAACGTTTTGATAAACTGTTTTATAAATTACATCATGCATAACAGACAAGACACATGATTCTATCTGCAGACTAGAAATTACACACAGTGACGAGAATACACATCATCTTATATTGTAAATTAGTATTCATTCACGGTACTTAGATAGATGTATTAAAAAAAAATAATCCCAAGAGGTATACTAAACAGTCTAGTTATGTGGTTCCTTGGGTATCATAGTTAATAAGGTACTCAACATACCTGTAGAGTTCACTGTGTGATTTTCAAGAGAATGGGTATTGGGACAGGGATAATAACTCTCCTCCCAACCACAAATAGGCTGCATTCAGATTCTTCATGCAACTTTCACCCCCGAGCTTTGAGAGACTATCCTAATGACCAAACTGCCAGATATATCAGGGATTCCAGAGGTCTAATCTACCTCCACCCTTCCAGCATAAAGGAACTCATTTACACACTGGTCCTGGGACTCCAGAGGTAATGTTAAAATTGGACAACTAGGTCCAAACTCCATGTTGTGATGCTCAGATTAAGAAACTGATATTTTTGTTGGATTCCTCATTCGGAGAGGTGTAAGATCCATTTATAATTTATCTTAATCCGATGAGCAGAACATGTATTTTGAATTTATTATTTATAATAAATTATATGTGCAGGTCGGCCTTAAGGTTTTGCACCCCCAGCAGATGTGTCACACACCTCAATGATGGATATAAATACAGTCAAAGTGGGAGAGCATTTCACTCATCTCATCTCATCACATCTTCTTCTTCTCTGATTTAGTACGAGCTTCTTGGAGGACAAATTCAACTCACACGTGGGAAAAAGGACAAGCTACTACAGCCAAGAAGAAGGACGCAGTTTGCTGCAGCTAGGGTTTCCTAGGAAGTTTGACCAGTGTTGACTTTGGTCAACGCATGGTCCAAAGAGGCCCAAAATTTGTGGAGACTTCGATTTTAGCAGGCCGTACACTTTGGCACAAGAACCGAGGTCAAAAGGTTGACCGAAGTTGGAGCTGTGTTGACTTTTATGTTGCTGCCCTGCGTTGACTTTTCTGGACATCGTTGACTTTTCTGGAGTTGACTTGTGTTGACTTATTTGAGGATTGTTGTGACACATTCTGGGTTGGTTGATCAAGAAGACTTTGCTGGTTGAAGCATCCTGTTGACCGCCGTAACGCACCATCACATTTTTCCTGTTTCTGGTTTGTCTTCTACAGATCCACTTGTATGTTCTATCAGCATTTTACTTAACTGTTTGGGTGATTGCTGTAATAAAAGTAAAGTTGCATCAAGCATAAAACGTCTACAAAAATTTACATGGTATCAGAGGCGAGGTGAAGACAAGCCCTAACTTTAGCAATCACCATCTAAGAAAATGGGTTCCACAAGTTATGAATTCAAGGAGAATGACAAGCTGACTGGAAGGGATGACTTCCATGCTTGGAAGATGATATTAGATCTCAAATTGGAAGACCATGATCTCATGGACCATGTATTGGGTAAGATACAAGAACCTCCATCCAATGCTACTGCTGTTGCTAAAACCAAGTATAAGAAGGGGGAGATCAAAGCAAAGCTGATGATCAGGGAATCCATTCATAAAAGTCTGGTAGCCTACATCTCTGAGTTGGGCACATCCAAAGAGATGTATGATAAATTGATCCTAATGTTCAAAGTAAACAATGTAAACCAAGTGCTATTCCTCAAGAATCAATTGAAGAATCTGAAGAAAGGTCGGGATGAGTCCGTTCAAGCATACTTTCTGAAATTGACCGAAATCGGGAACAATCTGCTGGCTATTGGGGAGACAATAGCCGATCGTGAGATGATACTCACCGCACTTGGAGGACTCCCATATGAATGGCAAGTATTCACTACTACCATTCTCAATAATAGTACTATTCCTAACTTTGACGAGCTACTGTCCAGATGTATGCAAGAAGAGACAAGAATGAAGGAATTCGAAAACGACAGAAATGCTGCCTATGCTGCTCATTCTAGAAAGAAGAATTCTGGTGGTCCTAAGAACAAAGGAAGAGCTAGGGCCCAAGGAAAGAAGGGTAAGTGTTTCACTTGTCATAGGCCTGGTCACTATGCTAGAGAATGTCCCTTCAAGAAGGATTCTCCTGATAGTGATGACAACAACAACAATCGGAGGAATGGAAATCAAAGAAACGACAGATCCAAAGGAAAGAGGAAGGCTCCCTCTGGCGGAAACAATCAATTTTCTAAAAGGTCTAGAAACTCCAGGTATGAGGAGTCAAATGTTGTTGATAAAGGAAATGAATATATTCTTGTATCTGCTCTTTCTGCTACATCCCCGCCCGACACTATGGATGTCTGGCTGATAGATAGTGTTGCCTCAAGACACATCACTGGGTTCAAGGAAGCACTCTCTAACATGGTTGAGAAGGATACTAATCTGGAAATTATCCTTGGAGATAATGCCACATATCCCGTGAAAGGGACAGGGACTGTGAACCTCCACTTGTCTCAAGGACAAGTCCTACATTTACAAGATGTACTCTATGTACCAAACTTGAAGAAGAACCTTGTGTCTATATCAGCCATGGAAGACAAAGGGTTCAATGTAACATTCACTGATGGAAAGGTGCTCATGTGGAAGAAGAGCTTCAAGGAAGCTATCTCGATTGGGTTTAGAGTTGGCACACTCTACCAGGTTGGAGGAAGTCCGCTGGGAGCAATGACATGTGATACTATCCGACAAACTGAACTATGGCACCGAAGGTTTGGACACCTTCATTACAAGGCCCTTCTCGAAGCAAGGAAGGTGGTGACAGGGATGCCCGATTTTGGAAATAATCATGAAGGTGTATGTAAGGGTTGTGCCGAAGGAAAGCATACAAGGGGACCTTTCCCCTCAAGTGTCACAAAGACATCTAATATTTTGCAACTGGTCCATTCTGATCTATCTGGTATGCTACCCGTGACATCCCTAGGAGGATGTTCTTACTATATGACATTCACTGATGACTTCTCCCGCAAAACCTGGATATACTTCTTGAAGAAGAAGGATGAGGCTTTCATGTGGTTCCATACCTTCAAAGCCTTGGTGGAAAATATGACAGGGAAGAAGATCAAGATTTTGAGGACCGACAATGGCATTGAATATGAGTCAAATGAGTTCAAGGACTTTTGCAGAGAAGCTGGCATTAAGAGGGAGACTACTACTGCTTATACTCCTAAGCAGAATGGCGTTGCTGAACGAAAGAACAGGACCATTGTGGAAGCTGCCCGTGCCATGCTATGTGACCAGGGTCTACCGAAGTTTCTGTGGGGAGAAGCTGCAAATACTGTTGTATACATTCAAAACCGATGCCCTCATTTCGCTTTGGACTCCAAAACTCCCGAAGAGGTTTTCACTGGTAAGAAACCTGATGTCTCACATTTTAGAATTTTTGGATGTCCTGTTTATTTTCATGTGCCAAAAGAAAAGAGAAGTAAGCTGGATGCTTTTGGGAAGAAAGGAATGTTTGTGGGCTACAGTGAAACTTCTAAGGCCTATAGAGTCTATGTACCTGGTCAAAGGGAAGTAGAGATATGCCATGATGTCACTTTTGACGAAGATGCTTCCCTGAAGAAAGTAGTAGATCTTCCAAGATCCGAAGAAAATCATGAAGAAAGGCCTGGAAATCAAGAAGAACCGCAGGATGAGACAATGCCTGATATTGAAGGACCAATGGACCCTATTGATCCATCTCCTTCACTGGGAAAGAGACCATCATGGCTCAGGGACACCCTCGAAGATGCTGAGGGACATGCTGCCCCAAGGGGGACATTTTGTGAAAGCAAGAAGCCGTGTAGATACCAAGGGTATCTAGCTGCCATGAGTACCATTGTACAATCTGAACTGGGATCTTTTGAGGAAGCCGTAAAGCATCAAGTTTGGAAGGATGCTATGCACGAAGAATGTGAGTCCATAATGAAGAATGATGTCTGGGATGTGGTTCCAAGACCGAAGGACAAATCAGTTGTCACCGCGAAATGGCTCTACAAGATCAAGCATGGATCTGATGGAAGTGCTGAAAAGTTCAAGGCAAGATTTGTTGCCGTGGCTTCTCTCAAAAGGAAGGAGTAGATTATGATGACATATTTGCACCTGTGGCACGATATACCACCATTCGATCAATCATAGCCCTTGCTGCTACGCAAGGATGGAGTCTTCATCAGATGGATGTCAAGACCGCTTTTCTGCATGGTGCAATAAAGGAAGAGGTGTATGTAGAACAACCTCTGGGATTTGAAGTTCGGGATCGAGACACTCATGTCTGCAAGTTGAAGAAAGCCCTCTATGGGTTAAAGCAAGCACCCAGAGCTTGGTACGAGAGGATGGATAGTTACTTGATGAAGCTGGGCTTCACTCGAAGTAATGCTGATCCGAACCTTTACTTCAAGGTTGTACAGGGGAAGCCTCTCATTCTAGTGTTGTATGTGGATGACCTCTTCCTGACAGGTGCTGACCCTCTCATTCATCAATGTAAGAGGGAGCTCGCTGCTGAGTTCGAGATGAAGGACCTAGGACTGATGCACTACTTCCTAGGCCTGGAGGTCTGGCAGAGACCTGGAGTGATTTTCCTTTCTCAAGGAAAATACATTGTGAAACATCTGGAAAGATTTGGTATGGTGGACTGCAAGACCGTGTCAACACGATGGAACTCAACTTCAAGAAGTTGAGTGGCAGCGCTGCTGGGCCCGTATTGGCCAATCCTACTGAGTATCGTCAACTCGTAGGAGCTTTGATGTTCTTAGTGAACACCCGTCCAGATATATGTTTTGCAGTGAACACTTTGAGTCAACAGATGGTTGAGCCTCATCACTTTCACTGGGTTGGTGCCAAGAATCTTCTGAGATATCTTCGGGGCACAATAAACCATGGGCTGAGATACACTGCTGGGAGTGTGACACTCCGTGGATATACTGATGCTGATTGGGCTGGAAGTGTGGTGGATCGTAAGAGCACATCGGGATGCTACTTCAATCTTGGTTCTGCTTCGATTTCATGGATTAGCAGGAAGCAGAAGTCGGTGGCTTTGAGCACCGCTGAGGTCGAATACATTGCAGTGAGTATGGCCTGTTGTGAAGCAGTTTGGTTGCGAAAGCTCTTTAGTGAGCTGTTTGGACATGTGCTAGATACCACCGTGATACTCTGTGATAACCAGAGTGGGATTCGCATGATTGAGAATCCTGTGTTCCACGACCGATCCAAGCATATTGATATCAGGTACCACTTTATCCGGGATATGGTACAGCGAGGCGCCGTAAGGCTCGATCATATAGGAACTGATGAGCAGGTCGCGGATATTCTCACTAAGCCCCTAGGGAAGGTCAAGTTCCTAACCTTCCGTGAGAGACTTGATATCGTGGAACGACCCTATGATGTGGGTCCTGTTGGACGATGAGCTCTCGGAGCTCTGGGGGGCTTTGGGGACAGCTTCTCGGAGCTATGAGCAACCACAAGGCTAGGCTTGCCAAACCTTGTTGGTGTGCTTGGACCCCACCGTTGTGATTATTGAGTTGGTTCACCTCTCATTATCTGTGCCCCGTATGCATCCTACCCATTGAGTTCGGGGCTCATGGGAAGTACCTCTCATTTGGCCAATGAGATGGGAAAAGCTAGAGACCAGTAGCAAAGACTGATGGACGCATCAGAGATTGTCGTACTCTCTATCTAGGATGGCACGGTCCAACCACTTGATACGAGATCCAAAGTATGGTAATTCGGACCTCCACGACTTAGATCGGATGAACCAACTTCGGGTTGGTTGGAGACTCTTGAGTACGATGGGGTTTCGGACTTAGAGGCTGATTTTGTCGGTAGGGGATGATGTCTTTGTGACTGACCCACTTTTGTTCTAAAATAAAGAGGCCAGCAAAGCAAGTTACGGCGGGATGACGCACGATGTTTGATTGCACTGATGGATGGAGTTCTCCCTAGTTGAGAGGGAGTGTTAAAATTGGACAACTAGGTCCAAACTCCATGTTGTGATGCTCATATTAAGATACTGATATTTTTGTTGGATTCCTCTTTCAGAGAGGTGTAAGATCCATATATAATTTATCTTAATCCGATGAGCAGAACATGTATTTTGAATTTATTATTTATAATAAACTATATGTGCAGGTCGGCCTTAAGGTTTTGCACCCCCAGCAGATGTGTCACACACCTCAATGATGGATATAAATACAGTCAAAGTTGGAGAGCATTTCACTCATCTCATCTCATCACATCTTCTTCTTCTCTGATTTAGTACGAGCTTCTTGGAGGATGAATTCAGCTCACACGTGGGAAAAAGGACAAGCTACTACAGCCAAGAAGAAGGACGCAATTTACTGCAGCTAGGGTTTCCTAGGAAGTTTGACCAGCGTTGACTTTGGTCAACGCATGGTCCAAAGAGGCCCAAAATTTGTGGAGACTTCCATTTTAGCAGGCCGTACACTTTGGCACAAGAACCGAGGTCAAAAGGTTGACCGAAGTTGGAGCTGCTTTGACTTTTATGTTGCTGCCCTGCATTGACTTTTCTGGACAACGTTGACTTTTCTGGAGTTGACTTGTGTTGACTGATTTGTGGATTGTTGTGACACATTTTGGGTTGGTTGATCAAGAAGGCTTTGCTGGTTGAAGCATCCTGTTGACCGCCGTAACGCACCATCACATTTTTCCTGTTTCTGGTTTGTCTTCTACAGATCCACTAGTATGTTCTATCAGCATTTTACTTAACTGTTTGGGTGATTGCTGTAATAAAAGTAAAGTTGCATCAAGCATAGAACATCTACAAAAATTTACAGGTAAGCCATCTCCACCCACCAGGCAGTGAAGGACTCAAGAGGTGAGAGCCTCCACCCTCACTTTGTTCAAGAACTTCAGAGGTTTTCCTCCACTCTGAGTTTGCTGCTTCGGTAGCTCCACCTAGTGTAAGTAGTCTAGAGTCTACTGCTGTTTGAGTACACCATCAAGGAGGCTAGTCTAGGGCAGCCAAAGGTCTGCTACCTCCACCCACTAGCCACTAAGGGACTTCAGATTGTCCCAATGAACACTTCAGAGATCTAATTTCAACCCAATTTATTGGCACAATAGCCCTACTTAATGACCACAAGGGATTCAAAATTTACTATAAGTTATGCAAGCAAGTCCAGATGTTTTAAACCAAACTAAGCACAGTTTACCAAGGGCTCTACTTAATGAACGCAAGGGATTCAAAATTTACTGTAAGTGATGCAAGAAATTCCAGAGGTTTCAAACTGAGCACAGTTACTAAGGGAAAACGTGATGAATTGAGCACACAATCTGGTCGCTTGTGTGTTTATCCCTTTGCTGTAAACATGCTCTTGGTACTGTTTTTCCAACACCTTATCCCTCTCCACTGCCTTCTGCCCAGGTCTGTCTTCCTTTCTCTGCTTTTCTTCCTTTTTTTCATTCTTATATTTCCTAGTTCGATTCCCCCTTTTCTACTATCCAAATGCTGCTCGTGGTTAGTTAGAGCCTAGCCCCTTTGGACCAATCAAAAGTGTCCCACCTATCCCACCTGGCCCTGTCATCACTGATCAATCTTGAAGGCCAATCAACCTCATTCCATTTGGCCCTTTTGCCCCCTTGCCTACCATATGTCAGCTTCCAACGCTTGTTCTAGAACTGACTATGCAGAAAATTCTTCTCAAACCATGTGCCAATGCTCATGTAATCACATGTGCACATATATATGTATTACCTCCAAAACAATAATTACACATTTACATTATATATATATATATATATATATATATATATATATATATATATATATATATATATATATCATAATGACTATGCAATTGGACAAGACCAATAAAGGTTTACTTCGTAATCTGTTTACGGTATTTACACCATTGCAAGGTGACCAAAAAAAGCATAGCCTACCATATCAAGATCCCTTCATCCGGAGTCGCACCCATGGCTATTAGTTGATCCTAGATAGTCTGAAGTCGGAAAAGGAAGGGATTTATCTCCTCACCCTTTTGAATCTGGAACAGCCGCATCTGATTCTCTAGAAGCATTTTCCTTTGAACCAAGCTTCCATGATACATCGTTTCCAAAGCAGTTCACATCTCATTTGCCATGTTCTTTTTGGAAATATGTGGCACGACGTGATCTTTAACTTCGTCCATGATTAAACACGTAGCTCGCACTTGATATTCATTGAATTTCTTCAGAGGATTTGGATCAGTAGGCACAACTAGGACATTCGTTGCATGGTTCTTGATGCTATACTCATCTAGGACTGTTAGTATCCTGGCTCTCCAGATGACAAAGTTGGACACACCGCCCAACCTGTCCTGATCTCTCAGTCCATGAGAGGCCATCTAGCTCAAATCTGATGGAACAATGCTCTTCTCCCTCTTTCTACTGCAAAACTCAACAAAAATGCTGGATCTAGGTTTCTTGGCGATCATAAACCCTCTATAGTAGCTGCTCCCTTTGACAACTGATTTCCCTCCTGGAAATCTTTAGCCAAAAACAAATGAACAGTTCTCTATGATCACTCTATTGATCTAATCTCAGATCTGTTAGGCGCAAATTTGCTGAGTAACTGTCCTCTTCTCGCTCTTTGTCAACTTAGCTAGGCACAATTATGCACTGGCAGAATCTCCACCACACCAGCAACTGCTCAAGATCTGAAGCTCTACTTTCGGATCTCGACAATACGTCACAGCAACATAAAAGAAAACTGGACTGTGTCCCTCTGGTTGGCCTCTGCGTGAGCAGACCAGCCCAGCGTAGCCTCTGCATAGCGCAGGCTGCTCCTGCGTCCCTCTGGAAGGCACTGCGCTGTCTCTGCGTCACCCATATGGGACTACGTCAGCCCCTGCGTAGCCTTTGCTGGGACTGCGTCCTCCTGCTGCTGAGTTGCCCTTCTCGGATCTCTACTGCTTCAGCTGCTTTCTGCAGCAAAAATTTCTTCAACTGATTTTGCTGGAGATTCAACTTGATTTGCAATGCTTTGATACCATGTGAAAAATTCTGAATACAATAATACAGAAATCCTACTGCAGTGTCTTGATTTACTTCTACTTGTGATTTAATTATACAAGTTATTTTCAGAAAATATTCAGAAAATACCGAAGTAAACACAACTAGCGGCCTACACACATACGGATCATTTACTGAATATTACGCTCATTCGACAAAGTGACACAGATTTTTCGGACAAATATCCCCGGAAAAACCCAATGCGGGAAAACCAGTGCAACAGATATGAGGGTTTATTATTATTAAGTAGAATCTGAGTACAACAAATCTGGGCACCTTTACTGGTTAACCTGACAGAGAAAATAAGGTCTGTAGTAATACCTGCTGTTTTGGAGATTGAAGACTGGACTGATTCACACCCTCAGATGGGATTTACAAACTCAGCCCTGTTCTGCCTCTAAAAACCCCAACGCGACTCCGAAGCTGCCTGCGTCAGCCCTGCTAGCCTCTGCGTGCCCCTGCGTTGCTTAGAAGGGGATTGCGTAACCCTATAGTGGGTGAAGCAGTCCTTACGCTGCCCTGGATGGCCTCTGCGTAACCCTGAAGGCCTCCTGCTGCCTCAGCGCTGCCCTTTATGAGCCTGCGTAGTGGCTGAAACCCTTTGCACCGCGCAGTTGCTGTGTAGCCTCTGCTTCCTTTGCGCTGCTCCTGGTTGTTGCTTCTCTGCCTCTTGCTGACTCTTGGCTCCGGGATCAGATCATCCCCTTAGCCAATACTACCCCTCGCTGCAATTGAAACACTTATGGAAATTTTTAGCAAACCCGCCCTAGAATTCCGTACTAGTCTCTCTGCTCTACCTCCATGTGTGTGTCTCCAACTGACCCCTAAGCCTTTTTCTTATATTTTTTCGTTGATACATCAACGACCGTGATTTAATCTCTTATCGACGGCTGAGATTAAAAGACTGCTTGATCCGTGTCACTTAGAACATTTCATCACATGTTTTTAATTAATTCACTTTAATTTTTTAATTCCCTAAGTTAGACTTAGGGTCCTCATTAAAAAAATTAATTATTTTAATATCTCACACACCAGATGATATTTATCCAAACGCTTTCCGTGTTTTGGAGGTCTTGTGTGTCTTAGCCCCTCCACAAAATTTCAGGGCTAGAGCACACACGATGCTACCCCAACACTCAAAATCTCAACAAGTTGTATGATGATGATTGGATTACAAGATTGGGCAGGCCAACCAATGCTGACAATGCTAACAACCTTAAAATAAAATCTAAAACTAAACTATAATTTGGCTTCATATGATTGATGGAAACAACCAAAAAGGATGACAAAAATACAAATAAAAAAAAGGGAAATGGGTTGAGGAGAGCTTAGGGAAGAGAAGACATAAAGAAGGGGAGAGAGTTTCCATTCAGAAAGAAGGAACTCTAGTTACCAGAACTCTGGAATTCGACCGCTCGGTCTTTTCCCTTGAGTGGTCCTCGCAAGCTCAGGAATCAGGTTCGGGGGTGATGGTTGGGTTGCAACCGTCTATGGTTGGGAGGAAAAACTTAGACCCGACTTCATCTGCCATTTTTGCATTGAGATAAGTATCCCTTTGCTTTGTTACAACTGTAAATCTAGGTGTAGTGTATCAGATGTGTAAGTTTCCAGTTAGTAACAATATGTTGCCTGTAACCGCCTGCACCAGTTAATGTTAGAGGAAACTGATCTTTATCATTGCATTGTAATTTTTGTTCTCTGTCTGATCCACATTCGCTAACTTTTATTGATCGCGCGTCCACTTCGATTGTTACCCTTTTGATTGAATATGCATTATGCAGACAGTTGGATCCTTGACCCCGTCAAGGATTAGCCTCTTGCACTTTTCCATATCGGACTTGTACTTCTTAAGTTGATCTGGATCTGTAAGTACAGCAACCACATTCGCCACGAACATCTTGAGATCAAATTGATCTAAAAGGAATTGAATCCTTTCCTTCCAGATTACATGGTTGGAGGAACCCTCCAACCAGTCTTGATCTCTAAGACCATGAGCTGCCATCTCAGGCGAAATTTGTCGAACTACTTCCTCTTTCTCCCCCTCTATGCAGGTTTACGCACTCCTTCTAGAGCTCGTAGATTTGTTGCTCAGATTCTAGAAAAATGTTGAATTCCTAGGCTAGGAACTCACTAAGGAAGAATTCCTGTTATGTGTTTTTTTTCTTTCTTCTGACGCTTCTCTGCACCGGCAACTACCTGCAGCAAAACTGCACCCCTCTAGCTGTGCATAAAGGCTCTGCGCAGCTCCCTCTGCCTCAACAAAATCTCGAACCAGAAGTCTTACCTCTTTGTCGACTCACTCAAAGAGAGACAACCTCGAAACTTTAGCCCTCTTAGCTAGATCTGCGCAATCCTTCTAGGGATTCGATTTGTTGCTGCTGCAGCAATTCAGCGTTCACTTCATATTAAGATCTGCTCATCCTGTTTCACATCAAATGCTCTGATACCATGTGAAAATTCCTAGATCTAACAATCTAAAGAATCTTACTGCAACAATCTGAGCTAACTTCTATTATGTAAATTACTTTTACAGAATTAATTCAGATCTGAATTATTAAAGTAACCACTGAAGCAGCGTACACTAACTAAAATATGATTCTGAAACAAGGAAACTAAGCAAGAAATCAATCACACATAGTACACCTTTATTTTGGAATAAGTCCCTAGAAAAACCCAATGCAGGAAAACCGGTGTTGCAGATCTGAGGTTATTAAGCAGTAGCAAATCCTGAATACAGCTCTGAATACCTCAAGGGTTATTCAGTTACAGAGAGAAATATTGGCAGAAATAAATTCTGAGAATACCTCACTCAATCACTGGAAAAGCTACCTCTGGAGGTCTCTGCATAGGCCCTGTGTCACCTCCTCTAAGCACTGAGTCACCCCAAAAAGGAATCGATCTGATCCGACAGCTGAATCTCGGAAACCCTTTGAACCTCTACGTAGCCCTGAATGGCTCTGCGTCAGCCTGACTGGCTCTGTGCTGGCTCTGTTGGACATCTTCCTACTGATGATTCTTCGGCTGAGAAAATCTCTCTCTGGAAGCTACTCTTCCCCTCACTACACTGAATCACTTAGATATGATCTTTGTCCGAGCACTGCTCCGTCAGAAGAATTCGATCTCAAGATTCACTCCGTGTGTGTCTTTCCAAATGACCCTCAAACCTTCTTTTGTAGTCTTCTCATTGAGAAATCAACGGCCGAGATTAAATCTCTAATCAACGGCTAAGATTATAACATGACTTGATCTTCGCTTTCTAGATCATTCTCACTCTGTTTTATTAATGTCCTTTTAATTATTTAATTTCCCTAAGTTTAGACTTAGGATCTCCATTAAAATAATTAATTATTTTAATAGAACATTAACCAAGTGGAATTTTCACAAACGGTTTCTGGGTTCTTTGGAATACCAGAGTCTAAGCTTCTCCAAAAAATATGGGGCTTAGAGCACTTTTCGATGCTACAAAAATCAACATAAGCATGTTTAGTGTTGCGCAGAGGGGGAAGAAGTGGAGCAAATTCGACATTCTTGACGGCCATGGCAGCTCATGAGATTCGAGATCTGGACCGATTGGAGGGACCCTCGAACTACGAGATCGATGAGGATGAGTATGCCATGAGTGCTCATGCATCTCCAAGAGGGAGATGGGGATACATTGAGCTGTAAGTTCGCAAGAACTTCCACTGGGTAGGATCCTGGAGGAGTCCACCTCTTGGATCACAACCTTTGCTACGGGTGCCCATGATCAACAATAGCAGGCTGGAGGAGTTTTCAATAGGTGTAGAGGAGTGCAGAGATGACAGATGCAATAGTTAGGAGCGCTAACATCTAAACAGCGCAGAGCAGAGTTGTAGCAACGCAGAGGGATGCAGTGCAGAGCAGCAGCAGCGGAGTGCTTCAGAGGGACAGCGCAGAGGCTAGTAGCAGTCAGTGTTTCAGCATCAAGATGCGTCCTGAAAACTTGTTCCGAATTTTGGATGTTTTTCAGTTGCTTCTCTCAATAGCTGAGTTGCAGTGCAGAGTTAGCAGTGGCAGTGCTAGCAGCAGATGCAGCATTTGAGAGGGAGTTGTGGTACGGATGCAGTGTTGATCGTAGCAGGGTCTACAACAACGCAGTGGTTGATGGGCAGCGTCAGCAGCGCATAAGGAGATGTTTCAGAGTCAAAGCAGTGTGCAACAGGGCATATCTGTTAGATCACATTCCTCACTAAGAGGTAGTGTTGATTTTTGGTAGCATCGAAAGTGCTCTAAGTCTCAAACTTTGTGGAGAGGCTTAGACACATGCATTACAGATAACCTAGAAATTGTTTTGGGAAATTCCACCGAGAAAAAGTTTTATGAGAAAAAATAATTATTTTTAATGAGGACCCCAAGTCTAACTTAAGAAATTAAAATAACTAATCAATATTAATGTAAATTGTGGGTGAAACTTCTAGATAAAGCAGATCAAGTCTAATAAAATCTTAGTCGTTGAATGGAGATCTAATCTCGACCATTGATTTGTCAACGAGAAGGCTATAAAGGAAGACTTGAGGGTCAATTGTAAGATACACCGAAAGGATCTAGAGATCGAATTTATCTGATGGGGCCGTGCTCGGACAAAAATCAGATCTAAGTGATTCTTGATTGCAATGAGGGGCATTAATTCCGACTGGAGATTTTCCTAAGTCGGAGAATACAAAGCAAAGAAGGCAGAAGGGCAGATCCAGCCGGCAAAATACTAGTGACACAGAAGCCACGTAGTCCCCACGCAGAGTGACGTAGAGATTGCGCAGCGCAGTGGAGGGCTTGCAGACTCGGGGTTGTTGGTCAGTCAGGCTTCCAGATCAGTGTGAGATTTCTCTCACGAACTTTTTGCCAATCATATTCTCTGCAGGGATTGCCAGAAAGGCATCCCAGATTTGTATTCAGAAATTTACTTCATAATATATAAACCCTCAGATCTGCTACAACAGTTTTCCCGCATTGGGTTTTTCCGCGGACCTTCGTCCAAAAATAACGATGACCTATGTGTATATTTTTCTTTGCTCAATTTCCTTGTTTCAGAATCATAAGTAGTTAAGTGTTGGCTGCTTCAGTAATTTACTTCAATATTTCATGAAGAAACCTGAAATAATTTTGTAATGTAATTTACAAAAAGGAGAAGTAAATTCAGCTGGTTGCAGTGGTATTCTGGAGATCATTTAGATCTAGGAATTTTCACACAGTATCAGAGCATGCATTGTGAAACAGGAAGAGCAGATCCAGCGCATGACTAAGGCCGAAAAGCTACAGAAAGCAGCAGTTCGAATCCCCAGAGGGATTGCGCAGTCTAAGCCTGGAGGACTGAAGTTTCAAGGTAGATCTCTCTCTATGTAAGTTGATAGAGAGGTAAGATCTCTATATCGGAATTTTGTCGAGTCAGAGGGAGCAGCGCAAAGCTGGTGGGACACAGTTTCTGTAGGCAGATCTTGATATTCCCGGGCAGAAAGTGTCAGAAGAAGTAGCACAGTAAGGGAATTTTCTCTCTCAGGAGATTCCTAGCCGGGGAATTTCAATTCTTCCAAGATGTGAGCAGCAGATCCGGGCAATAGCTCTACAAGCTCCACAAGGAGTGCATAAGCCTATCTAGTGCTACGCAAGTTGGGAAGAAGACGAGCAGATTTGACATTTTTTACGGCCATGGCAGCTCACGGGCTTAAAGATCGGGACCGTTTGGAGGGAGCCTCCAACTATGTGATCTAGACAGCAAAAGTATGCCATGAGTACCCATGCATCTCCAGGAGGGAGATGGGGAGACATTGAGCTGTAAGTTTGCAAGAACTTCAGTTGGGCAGGATCCTGGAGGAGTCCACCTCTCAGATCACAACCTTGCTACAGGTGCCCATAATCAGCAGTAGCAGGCTGGAGGAGTTTTCAGTGAGTGCAGAGGAGTGCAGAGATGACAGTTGCAGTGGATAGCAACGCCACTTTTGAGCAGCGCATAGCAAAGTTGCAGCAACACAACGCAGCACAAAGCAACAGCAACACAGTGCAGAGTAGCAGCAGCGTGGTGTAAAGCAGCAGCAGCACAGTGCATCGGAGGGACAGCGCAATAGCTATCAACAGTCAGTTTTTTTAGCACCAAGATGCATCCTGAACACTTGTCAGATTTTTGGACGTTTTCAGTTGCTTCTCTCAGCAGCTGAGTTGCAGTGTAGAGTTAGCAGTGGAAGTGCTAGCAGTAGATGCAGCATTTGAGAGAGTTGCAGTACGGATGCAGTGTTGATCGTGGCAGGGTCAGCAGCAGTACAGTGCAGCAACAGCGCAGTGATTGATGGGCAGCATCATCAGCGCAGAGGAAGATACTTCAAAGTCAGAACAGTGTGCAGCAGGGCATATCTGTTAGAGCACATTCCTCGCTAAGAGGGAGTGTTGATTTTTGGTAGCATCAGATGTGCTCTAAGTCTCAAACTTTGTGGAGAGGCTTAGACACATGCATTACAAATAACCCAGATATCATTTTAGGAAATTCCACCCATAAACAGTTTCATAAGAAAAATTAATTATTTTTAATGAAGACCTTAAGTCTAACTTAGGAAATTAAAATAATTAATCAATATTAATGTAAATAGTGGTTGAATCTTCTAGATAAAGCAAATCAAGTCTAATATAATCTTAGACGTTGATTGGAGATCTAATCTCAGTCGTTGATTTGTCAACGAGAAGGCTATAAAGGATGAATTGAGGGTCATTTGTAAAGTACACCGAGAGGATCTAGAGATCAATTTTTCTGAAGTGAGCAATGCTCAAGACAAAAATCAGATATAAGTGATTCTTCAGCGCAGTTGAGGGGCAGAGACAGTTTTGGCAGGAGGATTTTCTCCAGGCCAAGGATCAACAGCAGAGAAGGCAGAGAAAGATGAGGAGGAGGTTGCGTAGAGCCCAGAGTGAGTGACGCAACACCCAGAAGAGGTGACGCAGAGGCAGCGCAGTTCTTCAGCATAAAGTCTGATTTCAGCTAGGGAAATCCAGATCTGAGCTCAAAAGGGTTGGATCGATTTTCCGGAAGGCCTGAAAGATTACGCAGAAGGGGTGACGTGGTTACATATCTAACCCCACGCAAGTCTACGCAGCTACTACGCCAAGGGAGCTAGGGTTTCGTCATTTCAGCTACAGAATTAGTCGGGACTTTTCAGAGTGAGATATATTCACAGATTTATTTCTCTGTCAGCATTTCTCTGTAACTGTATTGTCTGTGAGACATTCAGAGTTGTATCCAGAATAATTGTTGCTTAATAATAAAACCCTTAGATCTATGGCATTGGTTTTCCCGCATTGGGTTTTTCCGGAGATGTTGTCCAAAAATAATGGTGTCGTGTGTTTGCATTATTTTTCTTGCTCCATTTCTGATTTCACGTATGTATGGGTGAAGGTTGCTTCAGTAACTACTTCGATATTTTAAGTAATCTTATAATAACTTGTTAAATCAGATTTACAAGTAGGAGAAGTAGTTCAGCTTGTTGCAGTAGGGATTTCAGATCTAGGATCTAGGAATTTTCACAAATCGACCTTTTCATCTTGAAGAAGAGGCCATCTCAACTCTGCAAAGGTAGGGGCTTTGTACGTCGGGCCAACGACAGCAACAACATCAAACATAGGTTGGTAGAATGGCTTTGTCTTGGCAATGTTGAAAGGAACATCACTCCATAGAAGACACTTATAGACCAACCTGTCAACTTCTGACTTTTCCTTTTTTTCAAATGTTGATTTGATGCCAGGTTGTGCACCAGGTGTGGTTCTAGGAACAAAACAAGATGAGAAATCTGAGGGATTGGGACATGTGGGTGTGGAATGTGATGCTGAAGAACCACTCTCACTTCACCCCACTCTTGAGGCCCCTACATGTTGCCTTTTTATTGTTTCCTTGATGTCTTTGCCCTCCTCTTTATCCATCAATGATTTAATGGCCTATCGGATGATTTATGGAGTTGGATTTGGGCCAAGTTCTATATTTTGCCCCGGAATTTGCCCCAAATGGAATTTTAATCTGTTGACACCCCCTGACATATGCTTGCCACACAACTTGCAAGTCAAAAACATTCTATTGACCACCCAAGATTCGGTTATAGGATCAAGTTCACCATATTCCCAAATAGGGTCCAAATTCCTTGGCATTTTGTTTGAAGCTTTGAACTTGAATTTGAACCTATGGCACAAAAAAAAATTGAAAAATTAAAAATTGCCAATCACATAAGAAGAAAACACAAATGTAATTGTTTTTTAAATTTTAAATGCCTCTTCTCACTCACATGAGCACACTTAGATTCACTAAACAAGGGTTTGAATTATTTATTCTTTAAAGTTGAAACATGTAAATAATCTAAACATTTTGAAGTTTTTATTCAATCTAGATCCTAAACAATGTTTTAATTCAAATTTCTACGCAAAAATAAGATAAAAACAAACTAATAGAAAGATTTAAGAAGCCATTTGAATAACAAAGACTAAGAGAGAAATTACAATACATACCTGGCAGCAGCAAATCGGCACCTTGAATCTCTCACGTTGAGCAATGGACAAATCTCCAAATCCACACCACAAAACTAGTAAATCTCCTCCTCTTGGGCAATGGCAAACACCTCCTCTCTCCACAGGGACTGTTAGTTTTTGTAGCATCGGATGTGTTCTAGCCAAGAAATTTTGTGGAAAGGCTAGAATACATGAGTTCTCCAAAACCCAGAAATTGTTTCTGGAAATTCCACCTAGAAGTGTCTCAATGAGATTATTAACCAATTTTTAAATATTTCCTAAGTCTAAACTCAGGAATATGGTTAATTAATCAGTATTAATTGAGATAAGGTGAGAATCATCTAGAAACTCACACAGATCAACAGGGAATTAATCGAGGCCATCAATTATGTTTTAATCTTGGTCGTTGGTGCCCCAACAAAAGATTATAAAAAGAAGTCGATGGGTAGATGGAGAACACACCAGTGCAGTTATTCAGTTGCCCAGGAAGTTCGATTTTCTCAATGGCTGTGATTCAGAAGAGTAGAGATAGAGCCAGAAGGTGAGTAGCAGGTGAGAGAGGAGAGCAGCAGAATTCCAAGAGGAAGATTTCCAGCTTGTGGAAGAGGCAGAGTGAGGAAGGCCGAATTCCACAATAGCTCTGCATAGTCACTACGCAGAGAGTGATGCAGAGGCTCCAGCGTGAGGATAGAGGGTCCATCTCGGGGGCAGAAATTTGCAGTGGAGTGTGAGAAAATTCTCACAAAAATTCTCTCAGTATTTTCCTCAAATTAGATTGCCAGTAGATCATCTAAAATTTTGTACTTAGATTTTCTGCTGAAAAATAATAAGAAAACCCTCATCTGCTGCATCGGTTTTCCCAAGTTGAGTTTTTTCAGGGACATTTGTCCCAAAATAACTGTGTTAATATTGTGTGTGTGCTAGAATTTCTCAGTTTCCAGTATTTTATTTTCCGTAGTAATTTTATTGTGAAAATTGCAATTTTGTCGTAGCAAATAAACTGCATAATTAATTTACAGTTAGTAGAATAATTTCCAGTTGCTGTAATAGATGGAATTTTCACATGGTATCAGAGCACATATGATCAGCTAGAGAGCTCAGTAGCAAAGACAAGAGTTTCGCTATTCAATGAGAGCAGCAGATCGAAACCCCAGGGGGCAGTGCAGTCACTTTGCAAAAGGGCCAAGCCACTTGAGGAGAAACGATTTTTTCTGAGAGAGCAACAGAAAAATTCAATCTCTCCAAATCGAGTAGCTCAAGAGGCAAAGGGGGCAGCCCTGTATTTTTCGCAGAGCAGATCTCTAGCTGAGCACAGTTTGCTAGAGCAGAATCAGCGTCGGGAGGAAAGAGGAATAGCACAATAAATTCTTCACCATAACCATGGACAGAATTAACAATCAAGAAGCTTCAAATTTGTCTTCCACGTTGGAGGACGAATTTGCTTGCTTGTAAGGATCAGCTTCACTGGGTGTCTGGTATATAGATAATGGAGCAACAACTCATATGACAGGGGTTAGAGAATATTTCTCTAGCTACAAGGAGGACCAGATGGACTTCTAGATTATTATGGGCAACAGAACAAAATGTACTCCAGTAGGAAGAGG